>OX452970.1:1883262-2511017 GCA_949699065.1 Metalampra italica | reverse complement strand
GGGCACAGGCCTACCCTCACAACGTGGACGTACTGTAGTCCACCACGATAGGCTCATTATTTTTAAGACACTACTTAATATTACATGATGTAGGTAAGCAATGTTTTTTTCCATTCAGTCTTAAATATGGACAACACTTTATAAAACTTTAGTAAGTAAGTACCTATGCTTGCATTTAATCTATGCAGTTGTAAAATTATGTTCAAACTACACTCTACTTAACTGTTGAGACTATAAAACCGCCTGAAGTTAATGGCCTTTATACTGGAAATCTAGGGCAGTCTGGATTTTAGAGCTGAGTTTTACTCAGTTCGGGCTGTGCTGCAGCACTATACTTGGCCATTTAACGTACTTTGTAAACACTATGTATTTTCTGTCATATAATGTAACCTAGTTTATTAAAATGTATGTACCTTTAATATAAGTTAAATCAGTTATGAGAAGAGAAGATTCGCTTCAAACATGTAGGTTAGGGGTTCGTTTCCACAGAAAATAAATTTAAAGAAGTTAATCCTGGTTGACACTTTGCCCTTTAGCTTAATAATTATTAGTTATAAATTTTGATGAAACTTTATACCTTGGGAAAAGTTGACTCCGCGGAAAAAAAAAATCCACGCGGGCAAAGTCGCAGGTAACAGCTAGTCTAATCTATTCTCACGTTACTCAAATCAATGTTAGCTAATTTATTTTATTTATTTATTTATTTGTGATCTAAATTCCTTTGCAGACCGTACCGACCTCAGGCGCCGCCTACTATCCGCATTCCGCCAAAACCGCCGACTCACGCGCAGCCTCGCGATGTCGCGTCGTCCGTCGCGAGCGCATCTGCGTGTGACGTCACACGACGATACGCTTTACTACGTTCATTCAGCTCATCTCGAGTGAATGACCTCCGTTGATGAGCTAATGCGAGATGTAACCACGTTTTTCATATTTGTAAACTGGACTCGTCTGCCTTGATACAGTTCACTTGATAAGAGAAAATTCTTTAGGCTTACAAGCAGAATTTGAAGTCGGGGCCAAGACGATTGTTCTTGGTGAGAATCGAACAGACGACCCTGGCGCTCCAGTTCAATGGCTACCGACAAATCACTAGGTCCACAAAGCCATGATAGGTACCTACCTAATGTTACAGAAGAGGAGCTCTGTGGTTGGATCAGTGTTAATTGTGATCTAGTAGGTACATAAAAAATTTGATTTGTATAAATGTACCCAGTGTACTCTTAATTAGCATGTAATAAATTATGTTGTCTTTGACTTTGTAAGCAGCAATAATTAACTCCAGCGAAATAATTTACGATTTGTAGGTAGGTACATTAGAATCGGTAGGTAATGGAATCACAGATGGAATTCTGCTTTAATAACTAGATCGGCCTTACTAAAGCGGTTTTTGTATCCAATTATACATTTGACATTTTATTGCTAAGTACACTAACAATTCAGTTAAACAGCTTAGCAGACACGACTTTGTATAATTGGTATGTACGGTCAACCGCACGTCCTTGTAAAAAAAACCAGTATAAACTGGCCTGTCATAGCATTGAAACTCCCTAATAGGCTACGCCAGCTCAAGATCAAACTGTTTCCACTGGCGTGCGGTCGACTGTACATAAACAATATGATGTAGATAAGTATAGGCCCAGACATTATACATAAAAAATACACTTGACATTTATACATTTGGATTATCTATTAAATAAGTTAAAACTGATATTAATTGCCGCCTTATACCTATTTGCCAAGTTATACATACTTCCTGCAAGTACTTGCCTAAATAATTATACATTATTTATTGCAAATTACCATAGTTTTAATTGCCAAAGCACGTTAGTTGAGATTTTTTTGCAAGTCAGGTATTATCATAAGATGATTTTGCTCGCGTGAATTTAGCCTTTATTTCTTAAAATGCTAGTCAAATAGTTATTAAGTTTTCGAGGAAGTTATTTTAATTATGCAAGCGAAACCACGCAAAGAAGCTAGTCAACAACTTATAAAAATATTAATATAAAAAAGTTATACAAACCGATCTTTATGACTGACGTCTGCGTAATGTGTTATCTCGAAACCCATTAAATATCTCACTCATAGAGTTAGTATACTAGCTATAGAGTGCGCGCATCGCTCATTGTCCATTCTGCCAATTGTAAGCAGGTGTTCTATGGACGCTTCAATATCGATTTTTTCTAGATCGTTAGTTTCCGTGAATTGTGTTTACAGCTTGGCACTGCACATTTTACCATGATTACTCCAAATCTTAATAAATACCGGCGCGAGCAACAATCAGCGCTCCTGACGTTTTGTGACTATTAGCGTCGCTCCGAAAATTTCGAGACTGTTCAAACCCGTGCTTACAGTACAAACTTGCTAACGCGCGCTCTATGTATACTAACAACTCACTCCATCTAACTCTGCTGTAATGAAATTAATGTAAATATAATTCTTAGTTCCAATCGTTGCTTCAACCATCTGTGAGGAGTGAGTTATATTATAATTAGGAATAAACCAAGTATAGACCAAATAATTGCTTTAAACTATAATTCGGTATAGGGTAGGTACAAGTGACAAACTCAGAGATTTTTAAATTCATATGTAATTGTACCTAGATACATAGACCAATTTTCGGCTCCAGCCGTGTCTGTAACCGAGTTTTGTAACCAGTTACAAACGAAGATTTTTTCTTTATTTGAAACAACAATTTTCATCTCAATTCGTTAAGAAATATAGCACCCTGAGGCCTTGAAATATCAAAAAATTTAAAGTTGAATATCTCGCTCAAACAGCACGCTAGGAGATTTTGTAAATGGAAAGTATTTGTTTGTAATGATGTACTCTGGCGATTAGCAAAGTATAAATATTGGCTGCGCAAATAGATAAAAACTCAGAAAAAAAAGTTTAAGTAGGTATCCCTAATATAATGTTCTGACTCCTTTTGCATTTTGATAAATATTAAAACACGTGCTTACTATAAACCATTTAATGTACGACTAAGTGACAGGCCACAAACTTTAATGAGATTGATGCGACTTAAAACTACCCTACGCGCACAAACATATAATTAACATATTATATAATATATAGTAGTGTAGGTAATATAGTGTAGTAGTGGAATGGTTTAAAGGGATTGGATTACAAACCTGTCTTAGGCTCACAACGCATATAAATAAAAGGGAAAAAAAACATACAGCCGAACATAGTACCTCCTCCTTTTTTGGAAGTCGGTAAAAATAGCGCCCCACGCTACCGCCTGCCGCTTTCCCCAAACATGATGCAACCACGGATCGTTGTCAGATTTCGGCATTCGCCTCGGGCGAGTGCAATGCAACGGTACGAGGTTCAATGCCACGGCCGGTCACGACGAGATGAACTCCACGCGTTACGTAACTGTATTGTGCGGATAATTGAAGCAATTATAGTCTTTAAATAATAGGTAATCAATCACTAAGAAGCGAAACTCGTTTCTTTTCGTGAATGTAATTCCTATAGTAACTTCACTTCTACGCCTGATCAAGCTTTCAAGCGTATGAAGCGAATATTAGAAGTCGTTGGTTCGATTTTTACTAAGGCAGGTTGTCTGTGTCTACGGAAAATTTTAGATAAACGCATTTAGGTTGAACCTTCGGGCACACTCCTAACAAGAAATCCAATGCATTAAAGATTATAATTTACCATGTTAATCTTAATTAGTTTGACCAACAAAACGCTCTGTTTCCCACAGAATTTGATACGTATTGCACATTGCAGATAGATTTTCATTTTGTTGGTATATAAATTGCGAGGAAATGGTCTCTTATTCATACTACACACACCTGTGACAAGAACAAGCCAAATAACAACCAGAAGACATCATGACCCAAAAGGTAAGTGGAACCTATAAAACAGGTTCGTCAACAGGCGCTGATGTAGGATTTCTTTCGGAGGAGTCATTTTTGATGTCCTCAGAATTTTGAACTTAGTCAAAATAAAGTGCTTCGGGTGGGGAGTAAAGGGGGGCAATTGGCACCCGTTGCCTCCCCCGGTAGCCGTGCCTGTTCGTCATCAGTGATTTAACATTAGTATTCTGGTTTCTCGTCTCTCTATTTAAACTACCATCACATTGCTGCTGGCGCATAAATACAAGATTACTTAAACATTGTCATAAATAGTCACTTTAGATTACAATTTAGTAGTAGGTAATCTGAAGTGACTAAGCTAACAACCTAATAGCCGATAGTAACCTTCTTATATCGACTAAACCGCAAACCACAGCCCACTCTGTTATAAATGTCATGGAAATTACATTGCCCTGTAACGCATTCGCAAACAGATTATAATTTTATTTTGTTCCAGGTGGCAATACTTTTCGGACTGGTTATATCAGCTACATGTACGATAGTCCACCAAGTGCCAATTCCCATTCTGGTCCAGTATCCTGACAATCCTAACTACAGCTTCTACTATGACGTCAACGACGCGCACACCGGTGACGTGAAAAGCCAGCACGAGAGTAGAAG
The DNA here is from genome assembly GCA_949699065.1 of Metalampra italica. NCBI lineage: Eukaryota > Metazoa > Arthropoda > Insecta > Lepidoptera > Oecophoridae > Metalampra > Metalampra italica. The sequence goes on along the minus strand of OX452970.1, from coordinate 2,506,527 downwards.
AGGTGATGTTGTAATTGGACAATACTCTTTGATCCAACCTGACGGTGTTAGAAGAATTGTAGATTACAGAGCTGACGACCTCAGAGGTTTCCGCGCAACTGTGAATAATGAAAGAAGACCTGTCGACCAGAAAAGACAAGCAGACGGTAAAAATGATGACACAAAAAGAATGAGAGATGCTAATGCAGGCAATACAATGTCAGATCCACAATGGCCCATACAAAGTGCAACTGAGGTTCCACAGTGGGCCAGTCAGAGTACTTCTGCACCTGTAGCAATATCCAGGACCTCAATTCGCCAATCGATAGTAAACAGGCATCCCAACCCTTGGATTTAAACTACAAATTAGATATGAACGCGACGAAATATGGACTCCGTATTCAAATTATTTATTTTGCATCTAGATTGCATTTATAAGTAGTACTTATTATAGATAGGGTTAAGATTGCATTCTATAGACTACGGTGAATGATAATAAGACATAATTGGTGACCGGACTAGATAACCTTGTCGGATTGTATACCTATTAGTAGTGCTGAGGGAAATGGGTTTAGTAATGCTCAAGAAATGCAATATCATTCCACTTCCATTAGTAATCCTATTGATTTATGTAAGTATTACAATGTAAGTAGTAATATTTTTACTTTTATTGAAACCCTGTCCTTAGGTAATCAAAATAAGACATAGCAGCCTCATTTTTTATTTAGAACAGTATAATTAATATACCTAATAAATAAATTATTATAAAAACTCAATATTACTCTACAGAACAATATTTTATTGTAAACTAACAAACGACAGTTCGTTGAAATGTTTTATTTGAGGTATACTTTGGACTAGGTATGTCCATATATAGTTTCATCTTTCCAAGGATTTTTGTCGATTTAATTTATGCAGACATTAACGATACAGCTTCAAGTCTTCAAGTCATAATAAAACAATTTCGCAATACCTACCTACTATCAAGTATGTTATACTGGAGAGCCTTTATTGTATAGTGCATCGCCCTGCTTCGAACTTGACTTTTAGATACATTTCCTGAATTTCTTCTCAAACAAGTTGTCTGATATAGAACTGGACCAATTGTCGGTGATATAAATAGCTAGTGAGGTTTCGAAGATAGCATCACATTCACTGGATCCACCGACGTAGTCACAACTCCCAAACCCAAAACTTACAAAATGGTTGCGAAGGTACAGTTTTATAACATTCTTTGTTCACCTTCATATTTTTTTGACACAAAGAGACACTACTGCAATATTTATAGATTTATAAAAATGCCTTGCTCTGGCGAGGGTTACTAATAAGGGCTTCTACTTTTTATATAAAAAGTGTACTTACCTAGTTTTTGTTGTAGTGTACTAATTAAAATAACACGATTTGGACAAGTAAAACATTCGAAAGGGAGACATTCGACAGACCAATAGATAGAAGTCAAATATTTTTTTACAATTTCCATATTCCAGTTCGTCGTATTCCTGGCGGTGGTGTCGGCCGCGGCCGCTGGTGCCGCTGATTTCTCGAGCTTCTCGTACGGCGTGGCCGACCCGTACACCGGGGACTTCAAGCACCAGGTGGAGTCCCGCGCCGGCGGCGACGTCGCCGGGCAGTACTCGCTGCTGGAGTCGGACGGCACGCGGCGCACCGTCGACTACGCCGCCGGCGCCGGCGGGTTCAACGCCGTCGTGCGCAAGGACCCCGCGTTCGTCGCGCCCGCCGCCTACGCCGCGCCCGCGCTCGCCTACCCCGCGCCCGCCATCGCCTACTCCGCCGCCGCTCCCTACGGCTTCCCCAGGTTCGGAGCCTACCCGTACGCCACCCCCTACGCCTACGGACGCTACTACTAGACTACAAGCGATTGACGGATAATCATTTAGAATTGGTTGTAAATATTGGATGTGTAAATAAAAGTTTTTGATTTGATTTGTAATTTTTATTTATTTTTATCATCATTATTTTCGATATAGAGTCAATTATCTAATATAGGTATATTTAGAATTCTAGAGACAGGCGCCTCCTCTAACTTTCTACAATCTGCCTACAAAACGTTTGAGTCTCCATCACTGTTTTCTGATTAGTGATTAAAAGACGAGGGACTTAGATAAATTCGGTTAAGTACTATGACTGAAACTACGGGTATATATGAGTAGGAAGGCATATTGTATATAGAGTGGTAAATGAAATAAATTATATCTACAAATGTATTTAATTTTATTTTAAAATAATAATGAAGTATCTAGTATAGGACATGGTTTGTTATTTTATTTATAAGGAATAGAAAAACATTTAGATTTCATGTACTTCCTTAAAAGACACTATGTTTATTACAAAGATGACTGTCGATTGATGCATAAATGCAGTTGGAATACGATTCACCCACATTAAATAGATCCCTACTGTGCGCTTCTCGCGTTCTTTTTTGCTGCGCACGTGCAAAGTGTGGAATGACCTTCCCTCTGACGCTTTTCCACAGCGATACGATATGTGATCCTTCAAGAAGAGAGTCAAAAGAGCCTTTCAACCGCGGCCGGCTACACACCAACACCCGGGGGGTGATTGTCTATGCCTAGTAAAATGAGAATAGACATAGGTAGGTACACAGTGCAATCTGTTATATAAGAAAATACATAATTTGACTGGGCTGTTGGCGTAGTGGTAGTGACCCTGCCTACTGCGCCAAAGGTCGTGGGTTTGTTCCCACCCGGGACCAACATTTGTGTGATGAGCATAACTGTTAGTTTTCGGATTCTTGGTGTTTGTATGTATTTAAGTATTTATTTAAAAGTATTTATGTATGTTTATCAGTTGTTGTGTACCCATTTACAGGCTTCGGCTTAGTTTGGGACTAAACAGCCGTGTGTGGATTTGTCCAAAACATTATTATTAGGTATAAAGTTTCATCAAAGTCTGTTCCGTAGTTATTGCGTGAAAGAGTCAATAAAGTACCTCGATGGAAAGAGTGGGTACCGACAATATACATCCAAACATCCTACTACTATCCATTTACATACACGGTTAAATTTGTCTAAACATTATTATTAATCATTATCGTCACTAAAATATCAGAACCACGAATGTGCAATCCATTCTCCATTTATTCAACATTCTTTTAAAATTGCACATTCGTGTTGGAAGCCACTGAATAGATTTTAACCTGGCATAGCTAAGAAAAGAACCTTCTTCACGGTTTAGTCTAAAAAACGCAATCAAATCGTATCACCTTCTTTATTGTGATCAGGAGCTCTATTTTTGAATCGCTCTCCTCGCTTCAAGCGATCGATTCTACTGTTTTTCCTTTGACATCCGATACAAAAATCAGTAGAGTACAGTACAAGAATCAGACCGCTCGAAGCGAGGAGAGCGATTCAAAAATAGAGCTCCTGGAAGGTTTGAATTGACAATTAGGGGGCGCGGGCGCCCACCAAAGAGATCCTAGCCCCATGATTGAGATACAGAGCATCATAGCTGGACACACTACTCATACTTGACACCCGTCTTTTGTTAAAAAGGTTAAAAAGTAACACAATGTAGAAAGATCTTGTTACATCAATACAGTTTACATCACTTGCAAAGACTAAGAAACGACTCATTTTTACCGTTTTCACAATTTAGTACATAAAAAATCAGATCATAGTAAAGCCTAATTGAACAAAATTAAATATTACACACCTGATTATAATTTTAATCACCATATTAACACAAATAACAGTTTGACTGAACAATAATAATTGTAAATCTTGGTTTTTGTTCGACCTAGCCGAAGCATCTCAAGGCTGATCCAAAATTATTTTGTAAGAAACGGATACTGTTGCTTTATTTAATGCATGTAATAAATATAATTGTTTCCTTTGAGTTTGAGCCAAATTTATGATATCGAAGGTACAATGTTGCGTCGACGGTTGCGTGGTCAGTCTCCGATAGAGTTCCGCATTGCCACTGGCGATCGAAATTGAACTCCTAAAAAACCCCGCACTCTGACTGACCTCAGGCGTGTGTCTTTTACTTCCTATTCTTAGCACAAAATGATTGTACAGGACTTGTATAAAAGACAAACTTACATCAGGATTAATCATTCGCAGTTCACTGTGCAACAAAAACCAACGTATCTAAAATGGCAGCTAAGGTAATGGGCCTTCGTGATTTAATAGTGGTGTAATTTTGTGAGATTATACAGTGAGAACCGAGACCAAGGATTTATGGGTCGAATCTGTTTGAATGTATCACAACGACTAACGACTATTGATAGTCATTCAATTAGACGCAGTGCTACCAAATATCTTAAGGTTTTATTGGATTCATCGAGGTTTTGATGGACCGATATCACACATGAAGCAGTGATAGATTATCTCATTGATTGACCAAAGAACTCTCCTCAAGTTGAATCAACAATGACAAAAGTATCCCGATTTGAATAGAACTACTGTGATTTTTAGGATTCCATGATCCGAAAAGGGTAACTCCCTATACATGTCAGGCGGATGACTTTTTAGGGCATCCTTCGTGTGGGGTTGAAGAGGTATTTTCAAAAGAGGCAGTGTATCCCGCTAAAGTCGTTAACAATGTATGTTAGTAATTTATAAATTGCTTGGCCTATTATCCTTGCAATAATTAATAAAAGTTACTTATCATAGCCTAGGCAGTAATTGCCCATAGTAGGAACTAAAAATTAAATCATTTTGCTTACACCTGCGATATTTAAACACTCGAGTTAATAAGAAATAGCTGCAAAATACGGTACTCTGGGTGGTTCAACAACTTCCCCAGACTTTCAAGAGTGGTTTTACAGAAAGAATTTGAATTACTATAGTATTATTTTCTCCTCCGCAGTTCGTCGTTGTTGCTATGCTGGTGGCGGCTGCTCACGGCAGCGCTATCCTGGGCCACGGCCATGGGGCTGACTACACCAGCTTCTCGTACGGCGTGTCCGACCCGCACACCGGTGACGTGAAGAGCCAGCACGAGACCCGGCACGGCGACAGCGTCGTCGGCCAGTACTCCCTGCTCGAGTCCGATGGCACGAAGAGGACCGTCGACTACGCCGCTGATGCGCACTCTGGATTCAACGCTATTGTGCGCAAGGACCCGCTGTACGCCCACGCTCCCGTGGTCGCTCACGCCGCTCCTGTCGCCTACGCCGCCGCTCCCGTCGCTCATGCCGCTCCCCTCGCCTACGGCGCGTACGGATACGGCGCTCACGGTGCCTATGCCGCCCCTCTCGCGCATGGCGCCATTGCCTACGGTGCCCACCATGGTGCCTATGCCGCTCCCGTTGCTCACCACGGTGCCTATGCCGCCCCTCTCGCCCATGGCGCCATCGCGTACGGTGCCCACCATGGTCTCGGTTATGGATACGGCGACCTGGGATACTCCAAGCTGTATTAGATAAATATTAATATGTAATTTATTCTGACCCAGTCATGAATGACGAAGCTGCTGTGATGATTGTACATAAAGAAATAAATAAATAAAATTTTAAAAATATTTTTATTCTTGTTTCAACTACAGTGGTTATTTATAAGGAGTTTAGTCACACAGACTAGACTAGTTATTGAATACTACCAATTCTACACACAATTTATAGCCTCTAGCTATCTCTTGACTACAATTGAAGAGACCTTCAGCCCGAGAAGAACCCCAATGTGTATTTATAACAATCATTAGATCAAGAATATTTATGAGTTATCAGTCAACTTTCAAAATAACAGAGTGGACATTTCCACAAATAAAGTTTACAAAACAACGCCTACAATTTAATAATGGAGCTGCTACTGGCACAGTAATTTATTTAAAGACCAAACAGAAATAGTAAATGGAAGGCCAAAGTAAAAGTGCCAGATGGTCGACCGCCGCCGCCGCTAGGTCAAACACCCGGTAAATATGAAGGACGTCTCCTTACTCCCTTCGTCCGTGTTACGTTACGCCTCAGTTGACATATTGTAGGTAAAAAAAAACAACTGAAAAAATCTCGAAGTCTATTGACCGGAGCGCGTGAGTTATTGGACATGGCTATAAATCTTAACCTTTTGCTCTACAATTTGGAGGTATGTTGACAACAACGAATGACTCATTCATGGAATGGGGATTTTAAACAACACTTGGCTATACTATGGAACAGATAAATAAATAGGTACTGCAAATTGATATTGATAGTTTAATATTTTAAATTACAATTGGCTTTTGTTTACATTACAATAGGCAGGTACGTAGGTGTAAATCACAGCGTTCATTGAGTTTCATGTAGGTATTGAAAATGCTGGTTACCAACCCAAACGAGCAGCACCAACACCGTAAGATCCATAGCCGTAACCGAGGGCACCGTGACCGTGAGAAGCGCCATATGAGCCGTAACCGCCGTAACTGCCGTAGCCGCCGTAACCACCGTACGCGCCACCGTAACCTCCATAAGCGCCGTAAGCTTGAGGGGCGTAACCACCATACGCTCCATGGACACCGCCGTAGACACTAGGAGTGGCGTAAGCGCTGTAACCAAGACCGACACCGGCATGGGGAGTGGCGTAACTGCCATGATGAGCCACGGACGAGGAGTAAGAGACGGCAGGCGCATGAGCAGCGTAAGTCAAAGGAGCAGCGGCAGCGTAACTTCCGTACGCCAGAGGGGTAGCGTGGGCGCCGTACGTCAGAGGGGTAGCATGAGCGCCGTATGCCAGAGCGGAGCCGTAACCAGCGTACGCGACGGGAGCGGGGTGGACGCTTAGACCGGGGTCCTTGCGGACGACGGCGTTGAATCCAGTGTGCGGGTGAGCGGCGTAGTCTACGATGCGCTTAGTGCCGTCGGATTCCAGCAGCGAGTACTGTCCCACCACGCTGTCGCCGACGCGCTTCTCATGCTGGTTTTTGACATCACCAGTGTTGGGGTCCGATACGCCGTAAGAGAAAGCGTATCCTTTGTTATGGCCATGCAGTGGTACGTTGGCATGCGCTGTCGCCACAAATAGGGCAATCACGACAAACTGCAGACAAAATTAAGAAGCATTATGTTCCCACATTACATAGCGATATAATAATTTTTATCAAACTCTAATTGTACCAGACCTTTCTTCTAGATTTTACCAAAAGAACGAGCACATACTTTTTTTACTTACTCGTATTACACCATGAAAAAAATACGACTCCTAAACTAAGTGGCGATAATTAACACAATTAGATTTATGGACGATTTAAATTTTAATAACTTTTGGTTTTAAAACAAAGTTTTCCTCGGCTTCTTAAAGCGTGAAATGTGAACTAGTTGTTCATTTAAAGTACATTTTTATTACCTTGGCTGCCATTTTTGATGCGTCTGTTATTGTTCAACTTTGCTCGGTGACTGATCACACCCAAATTTTTGAAGTATTTATATTCATACGGAGGCATTGTAGTTTTAGGGGTCAAAGAGGAAATGATGCTCATTAGACGTAGTATAATATTTTTTATTGGGTAATATATTGTCTTGTTAATTAACTGTAACACATGAAGCGTAATAGGTATCAAATTGAATTTACTTTGAACAGACACCTGTACAAAGTAATATAACTAAATGAAACATATTACTTAGGTGAATTGCACTGCCCCGTCGTCGTCGTTGGCTTATTAAATGGACTTTCAAAGTCAGAGTCAACAGTCAAAATCTATTATTGCCAAGAGTACTAAACTCTTGGTACATTTATACACGTTATTTTTTATCGTCCACCTCTTCCTAAGATCGCTGTGAAGATGAAGTGGCGCAGATCCATCGACACATCTTAAAAACTCAAATTTGTATTCTGTACATAAAGATTGTGCGAGGCTGAAGTTTCTTTTATAGCAAAGTATCTTTGTCATTAGACTTTCTGTCCGTCACATTCAAGATTATCCAAACGCGAGAGGTTCGTTTCCCACTGAGGACAGACACTTTTACAAGTTGGTAGTGAGCTTGTTATATTTGTGAATCAACCTGTCCATGTCTGATTTATATAATACAGGAGGAAATCCTAATTTAGTATTTATAAATACTAAATTTATCCCGCGGCCTCACCCGCGTTCCTCGGCTCCTAAGTATCGAGCGTGAATACCGTGATAGCCTTAATCCTATAATCTTTCTCATGCCAACTTATTCCGTTTAATTCCGCAGATTAATATAGTTATTATAAAGTAACATTTAATTTACAAGGGAAACATACCTAATAACATGAGGCCGGATCATGTTACATTTGGGACACTAATTATCAAAATTTTATATGAATGCATTGCCATTTCTGCCGTTGTATTAGATATGGACCATTCTTATATTATAAACTGTTACGTAGAATAGTAAATTGGTATCGATTTTAGCCGTCGGTCGGTATTTGTTTGATCTCTTCATAAATAAATTCTGAATAATAGCGTCTAGCTATGGCTAGCGAACGCCTTTAAAATGTAAAACAATTAATTTACATAAAATGAAAGGGGTTTCCGCGTGACCGTAGGCCGATGCTATAGCACTCTCATGTATCATGTTTACGTTTCCTGCAGTTACACGATTGCGTTACATTACGCATACAAATTTTATAATTATTAATTAAGCTATAAAAGCCAAGCAATAAATTTTTATAATCAGTTGCATTCGAACAAACAACACAAAATGTTCTTCAAGGTTTGTAATAAAATTTAGAAGAATTTCGTTTAATAAACACAGTTCCACAGTGACCATAAAATTCAAAAGAGTTACATAATTTTCCATACAACTTTGTTATGATTAATCACTGCAAATTGTTAATTTGATCTGCAATTCTTCAAAATTGCATAATAAAATATGACACTGCAGATAGTATATCTACCTACCTTATAAATAAAATAAACATATTAATTTTTTAGGTGACATTGCTAGCCCTCTGCGTGGCTGTTGCTTACGGCGACGGAGGCTACTCCAGCTTTTCCTACCGAGTATCTGATCCGAACACAGGCGACGTCAAAGACCAGCACGAGAAGCGCATCGGCGACAGCGTGGTGGGACAGTACTCGCTGCTGGAATCCGACGGCACTAAGCGCATCGTAGACTACGCCGCTCACCCGCACACTGGATTCAACGCCGTCGTCCGCAAGGACCCCGGTCTAAGCGTCCACCCCGCTCCCGCCGCGTACGCTGGTTACGGCTCAGCTCTGGGGTACGGCGCTCAGGCTACCCCTCTGGCGTACGGCGCTCACGCTACCCCTCTGGCGTACGGCGCTCACGCTTCCAATTTGGCGTACGGTGGTTACGCTGCCGCTGCTCCCGTAGCGTATCACGCAGCTCACGCACCTGCTGTCTCTGCATACTCCACAACTGTCGCTCATGGTGGTTACGCCTCTCCCCAATCTCATGCTGGTCTAGGTTACGGCTCATACGGGTCGTACGGTGGGCATGGTGGCGCGTATGGTTTAGGCTATAACGCTCTTGCTCATGGTAATGGCCATAGTTACGGGTACAGCGGATATGGCGGCTACGGCCTGGGTGCCGGAGGTTTAGACTGGTAACAATATTTAGTTATTACAACCCACCTACCAAAGAATAATGCTCAAAATGGAACTGTCTACATCACATTTCGATTGTTAACCTGCTATTCTGCCCTTCTTCTAATGTCACGTTACTTTTAAACTATCCTATTCTAATGATCTCATCGATTGCCTATAAAACCTAGTGATAAGTATGAAAATGTTAAGAATCTCTTTTGTTTAGTTTCCTATTAGTTTGGTATGCTTAATGATAAACCCAATAAATATTGGTAAAATAATGTTGTCTTTATGAATGTTCTTTAGTAAATATGGCTATAAATCATTAACCTCCTTCACTTAAATTCGCACTGACTGTAAAATAAAGTGTACTGTGATTATTTATGGGAGGTAAAGATAACAGTTAAATAACACGTCATGCAAGTGGCAGTGCTGCCCGTCACCAGTCACCGCTGTGGTATTTGTGATCTTAAAAGTTTGAAGAGATCAGCCGACATTTTTCGGGTGAAAACTAGTATTTTCCACAATTGAGGTTGGTATTTCGCAAAAAAATGTGCTTACTTAGGTCTTCATCCCTACAAATCTATAAAATAAAGAAGTATTTACTATAAAATAAAAAGTTTATAATATTAAGGGTAAACCATCAGGTCAAAACAGTAATCCAAAAATCACGCGACTTAACCAGTGAAGTCATAGTCAGCCTAAACTCATCAAGAGCCATTATAAAAAATAAGTTGAAATGTAAAAATAAAATCGCAACTATTCGTTGCCCTTGGATCGATTTGTTAAGGCTCCAATATTACATTAACTTCATTACTATGTAGTATATATTCCATATATGTATTATTTACTAACGTTTCCTGTTTAACCAGTCTTGCTTGGGAACACGTAAATAATTTTATTACTTGCAAATCTATTACATTTGAACCATTTTTTTCCAATCCTAATTAGGACACATTCGGTAAATCAAATTCAGCCTTTAATCATTATATCCCGCGATAAAAAGAATACTAAGTACTTACCTACAACATAAATAAATTATACGGCGGTCCGCACTAAACTTTGTCGACAATCCTTTATTGTTTCATTTTTTTTAAAGAAAAAAAGATTAAAGAAAGTCGAGAAATGAAAAATTATGTTACTACGTCATCCTGCAAAATAATACATTAAAACGTGACTTTTTTCCACAATCACAATACTTCTTTCACTCCTTAAAGATAGTCGTTCGAAAGTTAGATAAAAATAGATCAAAATACACAAATACACCCAGACCACTATTTAGGTAAGTATAAGATTCATTACTAATATTGCATGCTACTCAGTCTGAAGTGCAAAGATTGCCTTGAAGGTCCTAATATGGAGCAATGCATAATGCGAACAATAAAGCAACAAGTAGAGAAGTCGCAATACTCGGGTTTTCTACTCTGCCGAAGGTATAAGTATAAGACCACAAACCGATTGGTCATGCGCTGTATGGAAATGTATTGATGGTACCTACGAGAGATTATGAATGTATTGTTCGATTTAAAAATATATTATATATTCTGTAAAATAGCGTACAATAAACATGTGTGCGTGGATTGGATCCTCGCAAATAATGACAGAATGTTTCGCAGTGGCGTCTCCCTTGCCTCCAGGCCGAGCCGGCGGCCCCGTGTTGCTGTAAGGTGCAAACGATAGCATTTGCATAATACCTGTATATCTTCTTGAATATTCAATAATATGCACTGACATAATGTTATTGAACTATCTTACTGCCCTCTTCATTAAATTCAAGGACAGTTTCTCTGGAAAAGGTACGTGAAATCATCACATGCAGAGAATAACCATATATGATGATATTACACCTAGGTATGTACGAGTATACCTAAATTATGAAAATTTTGTATTTTAGTTTGTCGTGTTCAATCATCATCAAGTTACACGACCAATGAAGTTATTTATGACTTCTAAATTATATATTTGATTTATGACTTATGAAAGAAAATCCGGAAACCCTCGCGCCAGATCCTTCTCTATCAGCCGCATAAGCCTAGAAATTCAAAGGGGCAACGCAGCGAGCGTACTAGGGACCATCAAGGCATCCGCAGAGCTGGAGGAGATATTTTACCTGTAGGCACAGAATATTTATATAATATAATAGTGTAGGGCTGTCCCCTCTTTTTTGTTAAGTATTTAAGGTAGGTAGGTAATCTTTTATGTTTAGTTTAGTTTGTTTTCTTTTTTTATTATTTTACCTATGTAAATTTAATTGATTGATTAATTTTTCAACGAACGTAGAAATACATTGCTTACTAATTAATTAATTACGGATGATGAATGCTTTTGACCTGTCTCGTTTCCCTAAAGCGTCGGAACAGTACTCCTACTGGCCAAAAGTCGGAAATCAGGAACACATCTTTGTGTTAGGCTGGGACTCGGCGCTTATCGGACCTAAAGTTGGTAGGTCCACAGGTATTAGGTCCACTTTCATTGGTCCCTGACTCCGTCCTTGACGCCCCTGGTGGATGTGGTTCCGCCTCAACTAAACAATAATTCATAGCTCAGTAGTAATTATATAATAGTAGCAGCAAGTAATTTTCTGTTTCATTTCTTCTCGGATTTCCTCCGTGAACAAAACAGCATCCGGGAAGATTCCCCCAGTGGTACAGACAAGTACATTTAAACGTCATCTTGATTACAAACAATGGTCCATTTAAGTCTGAATATAATTTCTTTTAGACTCTCCGGATCGCCGTTCGGCCTTGCGTTTCCGGATCCATCGGTAATGTAATGAGTAATAACTATTGCTTGACGCACATGACTTTAAAGATCAACCGGGTGCCATGCCAAGCGCTCGATCGCCACGCCCTCGCGTGCTCGTTCATATAAAAGCTCTTCGCTATATGGACCAGTATTCATTCCACCAGTGGATATCCTCTAGTCTAACGCAATGGCAGCTAAGGTGATCTATTTATTTTTCTAATCGCGAGTGAAGTGCTTAAAACTTAAAGGGTGCTGGAACATTTCTACAACAGGCCTTATCTCACAATCCTCATCTCTTACAATCCAACTTAAAAATTTAAAGCTTAATAAAAAAATCCCTACAAATTTCGTTTAACGAAACTTAACTTATTTTTTTAAATGACTCGTTGTTACTTAATAGAGCATCAAAAAATCTTGGGTTTTTGACAATACTTTAGACTTCTGAGTTATTAGCAAATAACAATCCATTCGATTACTTTATTTGCAAGTTGTTATTCAGTAAGTTTTTGAAGAAAACCTATTGCAGACTACCGGCTGACTCCTTCGACTGTCTGGTTGTTAATTCGAATATTGTGCCAAAGTTTTAAAATTTTGCAATAATTCTTAAATTAATCAAAATAATACTCACGTTGACAAGATAGTGTTTTGTGTCGGTCTAAAAGCATGTGTTTGTTCGATACAGATGAGGATCAGAAATATCAATAACCTCCATTCAGTCATAGATACGAACTCTGTTTGTTACTTAGTTGCAATTGCCCCGGACCATAACAAAATTTTTGTTGCTAAAAATGCCTGTGTCCTCGTAGTAAAAAGTTGTGGTTTGAACAAAAATAATGCGATTGAAGTAACTATAAAGGAATCGAACCCATATGAGAGGCAAAGAGAGCTTCAGCGCAGCGAACTTAATTAATTTAAACGTAATGCACTTAGTGAAAATATTCAAAGTTTTACGTTTCAAAGTAAAAATTGTTATAAATATGTTTAGAAAACATACCTTTCAACACTAAAGTTACTTCGCTAGCGAGTATCGACGCTAATAACTAATGGAAGGAGTACTTTTATTTGCTGCAGTTTATAAAAAAAAAACACTTTATTTGCAGTTGGTCGTAGTACTCTGCGCTATGGTGGCCGCGGGCCACGGCTCGGTGGTGCCGCTGGCGCGAGCAGACGCCGACTACACGAGCTTCGCTTACGACGTGGCCGACCCCAACACCGGCGACTACAAGAGCCAGGTGGAGACGCGCGTCGGCGGCGTGGTGCAGGGCCAGTACTCCCTGCTCGACGCCGACGGCACCAAGCGCACCGTGGACTACGCCGCCGATGACGTCAACGGATTCAATGCGGTTGTGCGCAAGGACCCCGTATTCGCCGCTGCCCCAGTCGTTGCTGCCGCCGCTCCGGTCGTTGCCGCTCCCGCCGTGGTCGCCGCGCGCACTTACGCTGCTCCTTCTGTCTACGCCGCCGCTGCTCCTTCTGTCTACGCCGCCGCTGCTCCTTCTGTCTACGCCGCCGCTGCTCCTTCTGTCTACGCCGCCGCTGCTCCTTCTGTCTATGCCGCCGCTGCTCCTTCTGTCTACACCGCCAGCGCTCCAGTAGTAGCCCGTACATACGCTGCTCCCTCTGTCTACGCCGCCAGCGCTCCCGTGGTAGCCCGCGCATACGCCGCTCCCTCGGTATACGCAGCCCCCGCTCACACGGTAGTTGCCGCTCGCACTGTTGCGGCTCCATACTACGCAGCATCCCCCGTCAGCTACGCTTACTCCAACCCCGCCGTTAGCTACTGGTAAACAACTGACTGTTCACTAGTTAAGTTAAGCGACAGACCATACGTGTTCTTTAACATCGAGTTGTAAATATTGTTACGAGATTGTACATACTTGTATGTATTAAAATAAAAAGTATAAAATAACATTTTATTTTTTTTGCCTCCTAGCATAGTTTATCTCCTAGTCTACCATGATGCTCTATTCCTATTGCAAGATGCGTCACTACTCTTATCATGCATACTCGTATATCACAACTACCAACTATATTACCACACTTCTAGCCACGAGACCAGAATCTAATGGACCAGAGACATAATTCCAATTAAATTGTATTCGAGTATCAAGCGGAGGAGCGCGGTAGGCAGTTCGAATACCTAACCTAGTCTACTTCCGTGAAAATAATAAAGAAAATCATAACTTAGTATAAAGGAAATAATACTGGTTTCAAGTTAGATAAAAAATTACCAAACTATTTTTATTGGTCTCTATTTCAAAGTAAATAATTAAATGATAAAATTAAACGATATATATATATATATCGTTATTAACTAAGAGCCTACACATATTATTACGGAAATGTTGATAAAGTTTTTGTACAATACAAATAAAAACCTACTCAGTTCTAACTAGGAAGTGGATACTTATTTTATATAAATTATGACTCGATTAACTAGATCGCAGACTGACATATTTATATTAACGTGTAAGTAGAGTAATCATTATTTCTTATTAGTAATTTAATGATCTTCTCATTGGGCCATCATTTCACTTTACGATAAGTCTAGATGCTTAGACTAAAACAGTTCTTTTTCAGTTTTTTTAAGTTGATTACTTATTTTTCTTATTTTTACTGAGGCTTTGGACTATTGATGTCCATGCCATCCTCATAGAGAAACACAAGACCTTCGGACGTTAGGCAGACAGACAGCGCTTAGCGAAATCATACACACCTCGTGCCTCATCCGAACTTGGGTTATTGAATGGCTATGGTTGCCGCCAAACAAAACGTTCTTTTCTTCGACGGTTAATTTTTTTGTTAAAAAGTTTTTATTAGAAACTTCTTTTAATAAATAATCAGAACTTACGTGAAAGTTCTGAATATTTTAGAAAAGAGTGTACCAACGAGTTGATCCCCTGATAAAACCTCTAAAGTACTTACTCTAATTCTAATAGCTTTGCATTATAAAGTCCACTTGCAAATACCTTTGAGTAAATGTCATTTGTGTGTATTCATTTGAAGCTGACCTTTTAAAATAATTAATCCGCTTCATTTGTACGCAATAAGTATAGCAGTTAAGTGCTTTAAAATGTGTCAGAGCAATCATTCATAGCTAAAAATCATAGATCAAAAATCCTTCGGATACAAGTTATAACTTTTAAAAGTTTAATTGCTATTTTTAAACTATTGGAGTTACTTACTGTAGGTAGTGTAGGGCCATAGTGTACTTTGGTAGGGCAGTGTTTGTTGACGTTCTGAAAGAGAGACCACCGCTTGGCAAATGTTTATGTGTGTATACGCCACAAATAATTTATGAACAATTCTAGGGAATGCAAGTGAGATTTTTCTCGCGAGACCAGGAATATCAATCTCGCGAGATCTCGTAAATGGCGAGATCTCGTTCGATTTTCTGTATATGACCGTGATCTAGCGACAACGACATGGCATTCCATGTGTCAGTAAATTATATTTTAATCTTCCCTAGTTCCTATGAAGCCAGGTCCAATGTACACTGGTCTAAGTATATCTTTGCGCCTACTGTGAATAAAATACTTCATCACACCTACAAAAATTATTTTGAATAATTTTTACTCCTTTAAATCTATCAGGCGCTCTCAATTGTTAATGAAATTGACCATCACACACGTCGGTAGAAATTAGGCTTCCCAACTGTAACTTAATACTTTTACTGTACTTTAATGTTTGTTCGATCACCTCATTAAGGATTATAGTATTACGTATGTAATCACAAAATAAATAGAGCAGGATTCACGGCACAAAAATAAAACAACTTTGGATATTTTTTAACATTTTTATTAAGAATCCACAATGGAACAAATTTTCCTTCCATTTATTAACTATTACCTAAATCAGATTGTAGGTACGTGAGTGGGTTACAACTTCGGTTTATCTATTAGGTATTTTATTACAGTGCACATGTACAATAATTATATATAAACACCTGTATTCCAATTAAACAATTTAGAGGCAAATTAGATACATCGGGATAGAGGCGCTGAGCTACGAGCGTATAATATTAGGATTTTTTTACATCGCAAAATTTTCACTTATTTATAAATCCAGCGCTGGTATCCCAAGGTAAGCTATTCTCAAATAAGTTTTAAATTACACTGGAGGATTAATAAAACAAACAAAAAAATTTGAATACTAAAACTGTACCCTAAAAAAAGTTAAAACTTCGCGTCATGACATTTTTATTACGGACACCAACATTTAATTATTTATAGGTTAATTTAAACCGAAGCTAATTATTCTTGGTATACACGTACTTACTTTAAATTGAAAGATCTTCTTACTTCTATTGTCTATTTGCAATCTCCAGTGTCAACTCCAAACTTCTTGAGTACCGTTAACCAAACATAACAGGCTACTTTTACACGTAACAAACAGAAATACGCCATAAACTCACCACACTAAAATTTTCCTAGAACAAGGTAAGTTAATACCGTCGCATTAAATTAATTAGCTAAAAATAAGAGCCACGTGTCTTCATTTAATTCAATTACATTTAAGACTGTTACAATTTGTACGGATTTTACAAGAAGTTTCGAATCTCTTTGGTGGCGCGCGCGCTCCCTGGGGCCGCGGCCGCCAACCAAAGAGATTCTAACTCTATGGGAATTTAGACGCCAGCCTTTGTCTTTATTTTCATTTTGCTACTGCTATCCATAAGCTTTAAAATGTTGGGTCTCTGGGTAATATTTGCTCGTAGGCGTTGTTTTACCCTTTAATTGAAGTTCAACAATTACTTTAATTATCTTGTGGTCACAACCAGAGCAACATCTGACAAAGGTTAAAAAAACAAAGGTTTTCATCTAGGCATCCTGACTGACATTGCAACGGAGTCGATCGCGTCTGAAGATTATGGTCTATCAACGCTTTCCCTATTACTTGTAAGGTATAATAGACTGGTTTGGTTACTAATGGTGGTGGTCAAACTGACGTGGACTGTTGCCAACGATGCTCTTAATAACCTCACCCTCATTTTTGGTAGCTATGTTGTACACATATTCATTACTGGAAAATCCTCCACTTTCATAAAGCCAATCTAGGGAGGTAGATGTTGGCGATTTAAGAACAAAAGTGAGAGCATAATCTTCCACGGAACTGACGCTTGCATCAGCTCTAGTACCTGTTGACATTGAAAATTTTGAAACACGTGCGCTCAAAAACAATACAAACAAGCAACGCAATGTGGTCAAACCATTTGCCAAACATTCGTCAACGCGACACATCAGCTAGTCGCGTGCCAGTTCTATATACATTATGTATATTATGTACACTCAACCCGCTTCAATCACCACTACCACTTGCTACTTTATCTCTATAGTATAGAACCAAAAGGAAGTCAACTAATAAACATCTAAATGTAAAATCACAAGTAGTGCTATTCTTACTGTTAAGGAATTATATTTTCTTCCATATATATAAAAAAGTCGCTTAAAAAAAATCACAGACAATCACTTTCCCCTTTACAGACATAAACCATCGACGACCGAATTATTTTTCTTACTATAAGCATTATTTCGCTACGTACAAAACCCTACTTAGTTTTACAACCATCCTGGTTTACATACAATACAATCTTAAACTTATTCGAGTTTAAGTCACCGCGCGCTGCCACAGTCTCCATTCTTCGACTAGAGCCTCAGATGTTTCTACCGACCTTTTATGTGTCACCTTACGAAAATCAATGTAACTTATAAAAAGTACTTACCCAACTTAGATTCCCTGGTAACACATATTCGCTCTTCGCACTTTACAGATTTTTAGGCATTTTCTTTTTTTTTCAAATTCTGTAGCCCGTCATATCTTTTAAAGAACGAATATTATTATCGTATTACCATAGAAAATACTATATTCCGCTTAAAATTCAATACTCCAAACGCGGGCTGTCGTACATAATAATTATATAATATTTTCCCAATTCTTTGTA
This sequence comes from Metalampra italica, assembly GCA_949699065.1. Taxonomy (NCBI): domain Eukaryota; kingdom Metazoa; phylum Arthropoda; class Insecta; order Lepidoptera; family Oecophoridae; genus Metalampra; species Metalampra italica. The sequence goes on along the minus strand of OX452970.1, from coordinate 2,488,394 downwards.
CTTTCCACGAATAACCTACGCTAAATTATAATTGTACTGATGCTCCAAAATATACAAGTTTGGCAACGTTTACATAAAATCCGATACCACATTTTTATTTAATTTGTACTGGCAGTAACTCCTTCAAGACTTCCGAATTTGTACTTTAGTTGTTTTGTTATTGGGAGTGCTCGTTGTTTTCTTTTATAAATGTACTATTTATTCATTTACACAAATATTACATCAAGAACATAGAGTTAAGTAACATCAAGACTTATTCCATCTGAACTTAGGAGGTATTTAAGTTAACATGTAATATTTTATGAATTATTTTATGTTGTATTTACACTGATGGAAATGAACATCGTAATTCGTTTCGACTTTCATCGTTAGCTATAAATCTGTCACATCAATTTCTTTTTTTTTGTTTTTTTTAATTATTTATTATATCCCTGTTCTGATACCTTATTCGAAATTTAAGTAAGTAGACCAAGTAGTAATTTTAGGATAGGTATATCGACAAAAATACACATTGCTTAGTGAAAAATAACAACTGTTGCCATTTCTAAGTTGTTACAGGTCACCTTATTATAGAAATTTATTAATGTATTTATATCGCACATACCTACCTTTTAGCGCTAAACAATAATCCCAATTATTTTGATTAGCCAATAAAAAATTCGCAGTCAGATTCTTGAAAATTACCCTAGTGACGAGGAAATGAGCATAATTATCTTTTTATTTTACAACATTAAATGTGAGAGAACATTAATTTTTCCATTATCAAATTCGTAGACATGAATCCCGATACCCGAGTGCACCCTTAAATAGTTACAAAACATTCAATTTAATAATTACTCAAGTACGTATCCTGTCCGATTAGTGCAACTATTAATGAATACGTAGGTACTTAAATGTCAATTCCTTAAATAATGTACTTAAATTTATAATAAACATTAAATACGATGGACGGGTGTAACTTGTCGGGGTTAAATAAACAACATAAAAGGAAAAAAGGAATGGAAACAAAAACAAACAAAAAAAATAATTTTGTTACATTTTTTTAATTCGCAGAAATCTAACAAATAAAAATTTTCAATTTTTCATCTCCTTAAAAACATAGTAACATCTATGCAACACAAAAAGTAACTGGGAAAAAGTAATAATAATAAAATTACGAATAAAAAAGGTTTTATACTCCGGAGAGTTAAGGAAGGTACAATTAGATTACGGTGAGGTGACTTGCGGCCGACTCCCCTACAATTAAGTTGTGCTTAAAAATGAGGTAGAACATCAATGAGATTATTAAATCTAACCTAATTAACACTTAAACTAATGTAAGACTATCAACTCAGCTCACACGGAGGCAGTATTATCCTCTTTGAGCAACACACCGAATTGAGAGCACTGACTACCTTGCAGAGATTCAAATAAACGTGCATTATTATTATCATTGAACTGAACGCTCAATATTTACATGTTTCCTTCCATTATTACATAAAATTGTTCCACGTTCAGTCCCTGCATTTCAATATTTAATCATCTCGTAATGAGTACTAGAAATCTTTTATAGAATATAGACACATTTGCAGTAAATAAAAAACTCACAAGTGATCCAACTTGAATCCTGAGGTAGCATATTTGTACTTTTATTTTTTTAATTTTCTCATCTCACTTACGCACTAAATTTTATATTTTTTTTTCAATTCATATAAAAAATCTATTTAGAAGCTTACCTTATTACTAAATTATATTTCTCGAGGTAGATAATCTTACGTGCTAGAGTGGGCTATGCAGGAAACTACGTTCAATTCTATTTTTTGGACTCGTCCAGCGATTTGTTTTTCTATGACACTTAGAATTGAATGTAAAATCACTGCGCAGCCCTGTGACGGCATAGGGTCACCATACCCGTAACAATCTTTGGCTTTACCATCACGATATATCGCGATAAACAAAAATTAAAAATAACTTAACACAAGCCCTTATCAAGAGAATCCAGGGATGGAGCCAAAAGGTATAGATAGCGTTTTTAAGGTCCTCACTGTGGGAAATTAGAAACACTTCAAAAATAACTCGATAAACCTTATTCAAGATTTTTCCAAATTCATTATATAAGTTATTACTTTTCATACTTTGTATTTAGTAACAAAATGTTAATAATACGTAGTATAAATTACAGGTTTAGTAATTTGCAGCCAGAAATCACTAAAATAAGCCATAAAAAATTATTATTGCACAATGATACCAATTTAAGATTCCCAATTTTCAAAATTGACATGACATTTTAAATGTGTCGCTATTTTCTCATGGTACTGACCTTACAAACCCATAAATGCAGTTTTGATCCAGCAAAACTAAAGCTCCATTGCAAGGAATTTGATTATATTATTAAAATAAAATGCCCACCAAAGCAAGGATTGGCCAGGGAATGAGCAATGAGCCGTACTACATAGGTACCTACATACTCGTATTTTTGTGTAAGTATATCAGTTTGTTGTTAAATGCCAATTAGAGATAGTTAATTCTACCCATTGTCATTCCCTTTTAAAACGGTCACTGGTTGATTTATAGCTTTATCATACATGTTTAATCAAAATATGAATTTTTTTTGTCAAAGTTTAAAGCACGCCCTTTGCCAAACCATTGCCTCCTAAACAGAGTTACAGACACAAAATATAGGGGGAGATCGGCCCAAGTCATATAGGTGTGGAGGGGATTGCAATACACCGACTAAATGTGAATTTTTCCTATCACATCAAATACAACATTACAAGTATTATGGACTACCTTACAACTCTCGTCCACTATAGATTTAACAATGAGACAACTTAATTTAGACGTGTTATCCAATATCCCAACATTAGTATACTGAATTTGTACAATTATCACTTCAAAGTAATTCACCTTTTACACAAAATGAAAATGTTTTATGAAATGTTTTAAATGTGGTTACTACGATTCAAATTGACACGTGATAATCTAAAGTTGTACCTTAAAAATTTAGAAAGAATCAAATCAAATCCTAAACATCCTCTCATATCCCTCGATTTACTTAAACAAAAATATCCAATAAAAAGCTAAAAAAACGTGATGCATTAATGCAATTCTCTTTTATGTATCACAAAAACATTAAATGTCAAAAAGAAATCACAACTATGAATTTTGAATTCATAAGAGAAAAAAAACTAAATGACAAAAAATAGAACAATTCCTCTTTCCATTTCTCACACATATTTAATAAAACATAATGTTAACAATTTATAATTGAAATAGCAAAACATTTTCGTCTTAACACCTACCAAAAGAATGCCGATAATATGAAACGTAATAATTTTTACAATAATTAAAATTATAGACGAAATGGTCAACTAAATTATGCGAAAGCAGTTGTCTCAAGCGAACTTGAGTTACCTTTTCCGATAAGACAGAAGGCACTGCACTGAAGTGTCAACGCATATACATTAACTCCCACCTACCAAGAATGACAGCAGAAACAGCAGTCGCTAAAACCATAACTCTCCCATAACTGATGTTCTCTTCACTACCCAACCGAATCCAAAAAGAGGTCACAGACATAAAAGATAGTAAAATTCTCGTGTGCGATAATTATTATCTACAAATAGCCTGAACCCATTTCAAAACAATCCCATGTCACTTCCTAAGAGCTAGCAATGCAGTAGCTCTCCTATTTTTTTACTGAAATCGATCAAAAACAAAACCAACACCTTATGGTTTGTTTGATGATGGTTTCATTCAAACGAAACATTCCGAACATCCATAAAACTTTCTTCATTCTTCAGGGAGCACAACTATGCCAATGAACGAATTAACAGCTTGACAACTTAACAGGGAATGTGCTGCGTGATTGGTAGGAGACAGACTATGCGTGGCTTCCTCATAATCTATCGCAATAAGATTCTATGTATCAGCTCATTGCAATTTCTACTTTATCGTTAGAAAAGAAGCTGTTACTGTATTTTAATGGTGATGTGTTTTTATATCTTGTTTTCCTGTCCCAATGCACACTGACAGTTAACTTGCCAAGCTTTATTCAACTGATATTGTCCTCTCGGGAGTACAGCTACGCCAATCGGTTAACTAAAAATAGAATTCAATATATAAAAGACCAGGAGACAAGACAGACGTACATTTCATATTAAACGCTCATACTATTTACCGTTCTCTTTTCCCATCTTAAAAGGCAATACAGAAATCAACACAAATTTTATTTTACTCTTAATATTCTCAAGATTAACTCACTATATTATGTAGGTATTGAAAAGAGATTGTATTAAAATATCATTTTATGAATAGTATACAAAATATGAGTATAGGTAAATAGCCTGCTTTCAACTATTGTATTTTGTACATACATATTTACTGGTACATATAGCTTCTATTCGGTCTATGGATTTATCTTAAAAGTTTATTAAATATATATTAAATCTGTCATGAAATTAAATAGAGTAGAGTTTACTTTGCGTTCGTTTGATTCTTAATAAAAAATAGGTAAATCTGTTACCATTATAGAGAACTAAAACGCTGTCTTACTAATGGTACAATAATAGTAATCTAGTATTATTTATTATTTAAAAAAAATCACTGAGCCTTCGTAAAGCATGTCTCTTTATAAACATATTCAATAAAATGTACCCTAAAACATAAATACAAATAATAAATATGAATGCAACTTATTCCTAAATATCAGGAATATAACACTCAGTCGCTACATTCACACTTAACAAAGAAAAATAATAAAATAAATAACTGACATGAACTTAAAATTGAGGATATTTGGCACTGTCCCAACCGCACTATGTTAACTAAGACCGTATATTGCAGCTCGGATCTACGTTACTACAAACAAATACACATCTACAACTTAAATATTTAGTTGTCATTCCCTCGATGTGTCTGTGTATTTATCCGTAAAGACATGTTCAAGTAACACATGGACTGCATCGGTGTCTAACACCCAATAATATAATACAGCGACACCGACTAGTCCCTATATTTATTTATCATTTAAATAATTCTTTTAAATCTCAACTTGTTGCACCTGAAATGACTAGGAATATAAGAAGTGGCCTTTAAATGCGTTAAGGCGAAAAATAAAACAAAAATGTTAAAAACGGAATGTTAAAATCGACACCATCGCATTTGAAACATATAATCATTTGGTCTCAATAGTAACACCCGCGCAGTACAGGCGAGCCCGGAACGAACGGCAGAAATGGATTGTAACACATTCATGCTTCGAATCTTACATGCAAACAATTTCATAACACGATTCTTTACCTAACTACTTATGTATCTAGGGCAAATTGTACTTTGTACAAAACTAAAACCGTTCAAATTCACGGTACAGTAAAAAACTGTTGAAGTCTACTTTTGAAAATCCCCGCACAACGTTTTTTTTTCAACAACAATGTGGCAAAATCAATTAAGTATACAGAGCCCGATTACTATTGTATCACAGATTTATTCGAAATATAAAACTTAAACCGGTATGTTTCAAAAATATAATATGTTTGTAAAATATGCGGATCTATGAAGGAAAACTTATTAAAATCTTATAAGAGTTTAATTTTGCCACAGGGTTCATTAAACGCGTGTCTCAACCTAGGCCAAGGCGATATACAACATTCTCCTATTATTTACATACACCTAGCCTATGACCGTCAGTCTCAACAACAATTCTAAGATTCCCTAGCTCAGGTAATTTAACATAAGCTACGTCGAGAGCCGAAAATAAATCGTCTAGATATAGGTAACTTCATCTCACAGTAAACTGGACACATATTTTTAATGTTTGCGCGAAATTAATTTACGTAATGGGATGAGGGTGCAGTTTGTGGTACCTCGTTCAGAACAGGCTACCAGCCGCCGGATTCACAATCATATTATACAAAATGCCCTAAGCGGCACTCACAATGAAAGTAGCTATTTCATTTGCAAGCTTTTCAACGCACGCGGGCGGCCTTGGCGGATGTAACCAATAACTTCTAACGTTTTAATAACGTTACTTTTGGTCTCAGAGACAGGAACTAAAGTAATAGAGAAAGCATGGATGTCGAAACAAATCTCTTTAACTATACTCATTATACGTACTTAAGTATAAAGACGTGTAAAAGCGTAAGAGGATAATTCATCGTTTTGAAAGAATGTAAGTTTACGGTTTTACAGTCCTTAGATAAACTACTCTAACCATTTTATGAGTGAAACATACGTATAGGCTCCCAATATTACTTTAGTTCTTTGCTCTGAGCTTCAGATAAACTGGTCATCCACTGTAATTGGTCAAATCAAACAAGAACCAGCTGTCAATTGCGTAATTGTGAATTAGTCTTCGATACGTGAACTTCTTTGATCGCCATCGATGTGATTGATGCCTATCGAATCGTCAAAACAACACGAAAAAGGCGGTCGATTACGAACGAGCACTGAGCAATCATTCCGAGTCACACGTGAGTTTAAAATTATCGCACAATTATTTTTTCATAAAACCTTAAAAAAATCTTAAGATCATATTATCTGAGGTAGATTACTGATTACAATAATATGCATCAAAGAGGTAATTTATTGTACGAGTGTTACAAGAAAGTTTTGTTTTGACGCGGCTCGGGTGACCATGAGTTTTGATCGTTAAAGAGATTAATAAAACCGAAATGTAAAAAACGTTATTTAAATATCGAGTAGTTAGGTTTTATTAACATCAAAAATGTCCTAAAAATATATATTTTTAATTTCATTAAATAGCTAACTTTCCAGTGAGGTAGATAAATAAAGTGACCCGAGCCGGTCGGTAAGAGGGGAGGTAGTTCGGTTGAAGAAGAACGAAACACTCGATCTTACCACGTGTAGTCAGAAATGTATGTATACATTGTGAAATAGAAATCGAGTAAAAATTCAGAAAGTTTTAAAATTCGACGCAGCAAACCTCTGAGTCTTAGGGCCTTTACACACGGCGACATTTTGCAGCAATAAAGTCGCGATGCGTTATCGATTCAAACGCGATGTAAGTAATACATAGTACGTAGTGATGCTGAATTAGTACTCAGCTGGGAAAGCTTTATAATTAATGTTACACATATTTTATATTCCATAACAGTAGGTATTTAATAACGTAATATTTACATACTGTACCAGTTGTAATGCATTTCTGTACAGATCACATGAGCGCGCATAAAGCTCCATCTTTGTGAATTTAAATTGTTATGAAATATTTTAATTCTATTTTAAAATTCGCCGCGCGTTAAGGCCCATAACACATCCTACCTCAAAATTTCTCCAATGCACTGAGAGTACATCATTTTTACCCAAAGATTTTTACCCAACACCTATTCCGACATGTATTGCCAGGAACGGCGTCACACGCGCGTTGAGCGGAGCTTGGTGTTGCCACTTTACTGCGTGTGGTTGGGCAGCTGGCCTTGGGGCAGGTGTGGCGTGACCTGGTGGCGGTGCTCGCGCGCGATGTGGCGCCGCACGGTGTTATTCCGCGTGAACGTACGCGAGCAGTGCGGGCACGGCACGCGTATACCCTGGTGCCGCTGTCGGATGTGAGCGCGCAAATTCGTCTCGTATCCGTAAAGTCTCTCGCAGTATGGACACTTTAGTTTTTTACCTGTAAGCAAGTTTTTATTGTTTTAATTCAAACAGACAGAACTGGGTATCAAACTCTGGTTTCCTTCATTTAACGTTTATTCAATATTGTAATCTTGCATATAATTATGAATTTATCGTTAATAAAGACTGTCGTATCTTTTAAGCCAAATGTATAATCCATAAATTCTTTTTAGTAAAAGAACAACATCTGGAAACCTGCATACGAAATTCTAAGGCTTATGTGTGTCCTAGCAGTATTAATCTCACCATCAGCAGTAGCAATGCCCCCAGACTTGCTGGTGATGAGCTTCGCCGGCCAGATATCTGGGCTCGGCTTGGGCGGCACGGGCGACGTCGCCATCGGCTTGTCGTGGTAGTTGGTGGTCGGCATCGGCGCCGCGGGCGGCGGCGAGTTGTTGTACCCGCTGGGGTGGTAGTCATTCTCACTTTTTACTCGAAGGTCTGAAATTAACATGAAAACTGAATTATTATGAAAAAAAAAAAAAAATTTTTTTAAAGAAGCTTTTCTGACGTCATTTTATTTCCGTATTCTCAGCAAACCCGATGAATAAAAAATAACTCGTCTGCCATCTTTGGGAGTCCGCAATATGACCCATACTGGGTCAAACCTTAACTAACTTTAACCCTTAAAAGCTTTCGATTCGACTGCCTTTTAAAAGCACTACAATGTTCTATATGATAGTGGCGCCATCTGAGTCCAGTTTTTAGTAGGTAGTCACAAGTGTTGCGCTGCTGGGGCGGTGGATTGAGTACGAAGTGGTTCACGCCGGACCGTGGCTGGTGGCTTGACAGTTTTCACAACGTAAAGAGTTTAAAATTTAACGTCACCCTTACCCTCGGCTCCCTGGTCGTTGGCGAGACGCTCCACCATCTCGTCGTTGGCCGAAGCGCTGCGCTCGTAGCCGTTGTTCTTGATCGGGTTGCCGAGGGTGGACGTGCAGTCGGGGGGGTTGTCTTCGTATCTGGTGCCCGCGCCCGGGGAGGAGCGCGTGTCCGGCTCGTCGGCCACGCTGCCGCAGTGGGACGACGACGAACTTTGCCTAGAATTCAGTAAGATTTAAAATTTAGCGTATTCCGACTCAACGGACATAGTGGTCAGATTGTCAGACGATAGATGTCAGACTTCAATCGCTCGACGCCGACTGCCGTTGGGCGGCACTTTAAGGGTGAGGCCAAACGAACGTAATTTCGGTCGCGTAATGTCTCATGCATTCGGTTTTATACAAAAGTCCAGTTTGTGCCACACGACGACGCAAAATGAGTTGGAGTTTTGTATGCAGCAAAAATTATGCGACTGAAAATACGCGACCGAAATTACGCTCGTTTGGCCTCATCCTAAACGTTTCATTTTCGAATGGGTTGAAAATCGGTCGAGTCGAGCTATCACCGATTTTTGTAGGACCAACTTTCTGTAGGACGTGTGCGTTGCTACAAAGAAATTTATACTCTCTCCGACAAACGGCCAATGATTGATCAAAAATGTAATTTGTTATATAACTAAAACGTTTTCAGTCGCTCTGGTTATATGCTGTGTAAGAAGTTTTCATGGTTATATAGGAGTGCTTTCCCTATAATGTACTTCTCTCAGCGACGTCATCGTAAAGAAATGAAATTGAGGATTTAGCTATAAGTATAGGTAGAGAGCCTGTATAGGTAACGTTCGTGCTGTTCTGGTTTTACCTGTAATTCCTCGCGTGTGGACTCTGTGAGGGCGAGGGCTTGGGGGCCGCGGGTCGGCGGTGCGCGGCCGCGTGCATGGGCACGTGCGCGGGCGGCGCGTACCGGCCGATGGCGCCGGCGCTGCCGTGCAGCGGCATGTACTGCGGCATGATCGGCGCGAAGGTCGCCGTGTGCGACTGCATCGGCGCCGACTCCTGCACCTCGCAGTTGGCCGACCCCGACACCGGGCTCGTCTTGATGCGGGTCTGGTGGCGGTCGCCGGACTGCTGCGTCTGCTGCTTCACCCACGCGTCTTGGGACATCTCCATTGACAGGCCTTTGACCTGGAACGCGAATTACGACCATTGAAACATATTTAAATACATATATCTATAGGCTGGTACTATTATTTCTTCTGTGGTATAGGTCGCGAGCTCATTTTATTATCTAGGTGGAAAATCTAGAAGACCAGATCTAACAAACGTCCGGTCTACTCTGGTCTGGTCGTTGTTCTTTCTCTGGTGTCCCTGTTACCTCAACAGTTTTAGCTCAAGCCAGTAGTACTTTAGAACCCCAAGGACAAACAGACAAACGGACGAACTAAAAGCTTCACAAAGGATGACTAGGGTATGCGATTTATCCGGTTTAAGAAGTTTCTCAGATTCCCACCTGCAGATTCTCCCCGCTCTTGAGGAAGCTGGAGAGCGCGTCCTGGCTGACGTGCACCTCCCCCTTGTACATGAACTCGAGGAGGGCCTGCATGTTGTCCGCGCTGGTGGCCTCCAGGATGACGTAGCACGCGCCCGCATGGCTGGGCGGCGCCGTGTCGAACAACTCCTGGAAGTGTTTACTGCACGCCGCCAGAATCACCTTGTGTGCTTTGAACTGTCGACCTGGAAACAACGGAAAAGGAAAGTCACGCATTGGTTTATGGTTTACTAGCATTTTCCCGCGGCTTCGCCCGCGTAGAAAAGTTTTTCCCGTGTACATTGTGAAACTACTCTAAGTAGGCGTTTTGTTACTTAGGGGGTATTAGCGAACGCCCCGTGACTTTGTCCGGGTTAAAAAGTAGCCAAACTTTCGCCTTTATAATATTAGTAGGATTAGTAGGACTAGTAGGGTTTATTTAATAATTATTTAGAAATTAATAATTTACTGTTATTTATTAATATAATTTATTGTACACACAAAACCACATGGAAACAATACAAACATAGTATAAAACATGTAGTAGTCATAAACAAAAAAATAAAACCTATTTCGTAAAACATATGATTTGTATACCTACATCGACGACTTATTGGCTCTATATATTTTTTAAATTAACCACCCTCAGAGGTGAAATATGGTTTTCAAAGAAATGTGTCACGAGTACCACTCTCAAAAAAAGCCTATTCAACAAAAAAAGAATCATGCAAATTGGTTTACAATCGCCGAAGATATCGCGAAACATTACCTATATACACAAAAACACAGTCGAAATCCACCTTCTTTTTGAAATTGATACAAAAGGTTGAACTTATTTATAGAGAATCCATCCAGCTAACCTGTGGTGGAGATAAGTGATTATAAAATGAGGCAGTCGTCTTGGTATGGTATAAATATCATTTGGTATAAATCAGCGCAGGCGCCATAAGGAATAATCTCCTGTTAAAACTACTTACTTACTAATCAAATGAGATAGCATTGCATCGTCTGCGATTGTGACCTAATTGATAAGATATGCAATGTCTAGGTAGTCTACATTTATAATCTGATTGTTGAAGGTTTCAGAATTGCTTCTTTTATCGAGATAAAAAGTAATTGCATGAAAAAAATCATCCGTGCCGCATCAAACAGTTTAATTGTATATTCAGTCAGAAACGTACGTCAAACTTAAACAGAGTTAAAATGTTCAGTATGCCTAATAAATGTAAATCTGGCGTTCTAATTTTGAATCGCTCTCCTCGCATCGAGCGGTCGATTCTACTGACTTTTGTATCGGAAGGACAATTATTAGTAGAATCTATAGCTCGAAGCGAGGCGAGCGATTCAAAAATAGGGATCCAGTCCTGTGTCAATATCGGCGACTAATCTAATAACACCTCAGTGTTTAAAATCCATCTAGCTGTTTGAATGATACGAGGAGACAAAGAAACCTAGATACCTATTACATATTATTTTAACTAAGTTATGGCTTAAAATTGTCTAGTAACCAAGCCAAAACCACTATTAAAAATTACTGTTGCATCGCCACGTTGCGTTGGCACGTGTAGGATCGCATCACACACGATGACGGATTTGACACCGGTGCACAGGATGCAGTATCCGAAGACACCTCAAGGCGACTACGGCCAGTGGTCCGCTAATTCTGCGAAGCGTCAATGAAGTGAAGTGAGATGGCACAGATAACGATTATGTCATTCTTATGCGCCGGCGTCTAATTGCAGGACAGTTTATTTTTGATGATGACAGACCCAACACAGAATAAATAGACACGAGAAGTCGCATATCCGGGGTAACCTTGTCGCCGATCAGGTGACGTATAAGCCACTCACTAGTAAATAAGTAAAACAGTACAAGTGAAACGTCTAAAAATATTGTGTTGGAAAGAAACATTTTCATCAAAAAACGCGTTTTTAACGGTGCCATTTTTGAAGTAGAATTTCAATAATTTAGAGTTGATGTTATTTTCGTTGCTATGGAAATAACATGATACCTACCTCTTTAATCATTGTCATTAAGTGGGTCTAGTTCAATGAATAAAGAGTCTAAAGGAGATGCCTTATTCAACATACAGATATACATTTTTTAATTTGTTGAGCGTGCCGATTCCCATATTTGATGCTGTTTACAGTGAAATACAGTGTTTTCGTGTAATTTTGTGGAAATCGTGAGATTTACTGGACTTTAATTGCTATAATTGCGATATGGACCAATAAGAAACATGTCAAAGGTTCAATAAAACAGTGTAGTGCCAGGCCAATTGTCGGCCATTTTATGTTTTCCTATTGTTTAGGTATACACGTTTTTTTTTGTATGCCTGCCATGTCCCTGGTCCCATGGAGCCCAGCCGGCACCTATCAACCGTATTCATGCTTTTTCCACCACCAAGTTTTAGCTACATGGTCCCACATTATCATTTCTCAATAATTGTACCTAAATTCTTAATAAACAAACTCTGTCGAGTTATGCGGTAGCATACTGAAGCCTCATTGTATAAATTAGAGTAAATAAATTATTATGCATACATATAGCATTGCGGTCTGCGTTCCAAGGTTCCTGTAACGCATATTGTGTTATCTATCTTCTCAAAATAACCGCTGGAATGCGGGGTAAATCGGACCTGTTCCTATTTACGAGGTTGATTCTTCAGCGTGAAAAAGAGAGCGCCGTCTTTGGCGTAGTGGGGAACGCGGCCTGTCATATCGCGAGGTCCGAGTTTGACCCCCGGTCATGCAATATAAGTATTTTTACATTTACTAACTGCTCTCAAATGATGAAGGAAAATATCGCGAGGAAACTTGCATAAGCCGAGGAAGGTAGATATTGTTATGTTACGACTGTCAGATTAAATAACTGAAGATGAAGGTAGGTATTAATTAAAATATGATTCGACAAGTTTAAAATGAATATAACTCTTTCTTATTTGCAACGTCATTTATCGTTAACTAATTTATAATAATTGCCTTTTCCGTACACTCTTGCAAGCTTTTGTATCAAGAGGTACAATAATGACGTCATCCATCGCATCGCATCGCATCTTGTTACATTTTGTACAAAACACCTAACCTTGTTATAGCTCACCTCTTTGGCTCACCTTAACATTTTTGTCAGTTCAGGCAATTTATGTACCGGCGGGTTAAAAATATATAACCCATTTACACAATCATCTCACTATGTCGATGGGCTACTGTATCTACTATGAATAAAATTAAAGCGCCCTCTCCCCTCCCTCGCGTTTAGTTACAGCGGATCCCCGCGGGGGAGGCGGTTTAATGCCACGGCTCATCAATCAGACTCTTGTGGAATAGTGCGTTGCGATACTACGAGTAGGCATACGCGAGAGATAACAGCCACATAGTACATTCGGCCAGTTACGTCAGAACGAATCGCGCGGAACAAAATACGGTTAGCCTTGGACCCGCCGCCCGCCGCATGCGCTGCGGTAGGCCGCGCGCACGCTATCAGACTGTGCGACAGAAAATCTTGAAGATTCCATGGTTTGTGCGATTTTATAAGTTTCACTTTTTTTTTAACAAAATTAGATTATCCAAATTACCTTCATTATCCTGTACACAACAATATAAAATGAGACTATGAAATATTTTCGTAACAAGGGAGATGTAATGAAATAATCAACTTTACTAGAACCTTAGAAGTTTATCCTATCTGATTTCAGTCGGTTGGTTAAACTGGGTTACTAACGAACGGTTCATTATTCAGCGAGATAAATAGGTCAATCGAATTTTAAATTTAATGTTAATTTATTGTTTTTCGTTCAAGTACCTCTTTGATTTTCGTATTGCTTGCATTTAGATTTTATCCATAGTTTAAATATGAATTTTAAATAAGTAATCGGTATTAATGACCTTTTAATAATTATGATGCAATGTAAATACAGAAGCGAATTTTATTGCACATACAAACAAATATACAAAGCAGTGTATTGAAAACCTAAAATTTTAACGGTTAGGTAAGAAAGTATATTTCCTCCAGCTTCTCCATGTGACAGAATGCGCTGGACGTGTTCCCGCGCACTATTTGTAGTAAATATACTTTAATAGTGTAACAATAAATAAATAAAAATCGCAAGTGTTAAGGCAGCCTTACGCTGTGCCGGCGCGCTGCACGACCGCTCCTACAGACTCCGCCCACGGAGAGCCGAACACTTCCTCGTTCGTTCTCTTTGCCTCTTTTTGTTACATTTCGATGGTTGCACTTGACTCAGCCTTCGTTACCTTGAACCTCCATAAATTACACCATCTAATTTAAATACACCGCATAACGAGTAAAACTTGATGGTTTGTGTTATTGTATCCAATTTGGGATATAGTAATATTAAATAATACATAAAAAAATTTTTATAACAGTACCAGTTGTACCATCAATGTACTAGTGGGACAAAACAGTGACTGTTACACTATCAATGGGTACAGACTGATGGTACAAATTTAATTGTCCATCATTCCCGAGATCTAAAAGTGTCCCTAAACGATCATGCTTGCATGACATGCAACGTTTACGTGAATGTCATGCCGCATGATGGACCATGCTTGTTATCAATCAATACAGTGAAGCAACGGCCGCACGTAGTATGTCATGCACGTCAATCACTACAGCTAGACGGTCATGCATGAGTGACAGCTCCTATTGCATGTCATGCAAGCATGATCGTTTAGGGAGCCCTTAAGTATAGTAGAATGAGATACCAATCAAATTATCTAAAGGGCACCCTAAACGATCACGCGGCATGACATGCAATACGTGCTGTCACTCATGCATGATCGTCTAGCTGTAGTGATTGACGTGCATGACATGCATACTACGTGCTGGCCGTTGCTTTACTGTATTAATTGATAGCAAGCATGATGGTCCATTATGCAGCATGACATTCACGTAAACGTTGCATGTCATGCAAGCATGATTGTTTAGGGACACTAAGATTTTTCTATAATTTGTCAGTGTAGGTGTAGAGTAGCAACATATCATGTTCGGAATAACGCCTTTAAGTACCTACCTATATAGTTTTAGTTTGTAAAAAAAATCTGAAACGATACCTATACTTAAATCTAGCTTAATGTATATTAGACAGAATAAATAGGTAACAAAATTCCTTGATGTACTTTTATTTTAATTCGCGTGTAGGTACGATCTTTTATGAACATTTTAGTATAGGTATTTGTAGCGACGGGTTCTTTACTCAGCTACATACATCTTATAATGTTTTGTTGGGAAACTAACAATATTACACGACATCCTTATATTTTATCATTATTGATCTAAGTTCTAATCTCCACTATCGGTGTTGGTAGTTGGCCTTCAAGCCCTTCTGCATACTGATATGAACCGAATTGTATGATATTATGTGAATGTATGAATGCCGATGTATGACTTACATAACTAAACATCATTGTACTTTAAATACTTAGTATAACGGTGATACAGTACGGTTACGTTAAGGCAATAAGCAAGTTGAACGACTAAATGCGAGTTGAAATTTTAGCAAAGCATTTCCATTTTCGCCATAACGAAACGTGTCCATAACAATAATGTGCCTTTGCTGTACTCATTTACACTGTGATTGTAACTAGGAAATGGTACATACACATGGATATTTAATATATGTAAATTAACGAATCATGTTATGCATGCTGTAGGTACCTTTAAACTTCAAACTGACATTGAATTATTTTGCTTGTCTATGAATACTCATAGAGTACCTATTGATAGAGTAAAAGAATTATTATAACAAATGGCGAAACTCTTAGGTAATTAGTTTGAAGTGTTTCAAAAATAATGAAGTTGTGTTGTAATATACAGTAGCGGTGAGGTTAGGTACTCAATCTGTATGAAAATTATGATTTATAGTAGTGATAAGTGAACTTTCAGTTTCCACCTGTCGCTACCGGTAGATTTAAATGTATTTCTTCTCCACTTATCCCTACTGGTAGGGATACCTTGGTAGGGATAGGTGTACCAGCCGTAAAAACTTTCCTGAGAATAAACAAAGACCTAGCTAATATAGAGCGGAGCTGTGTGAATCTAACCGGAGGAAAACAGACGGTAAATATTCTAAAAGTAACAAGATTCAATTTTCACAGTTGCTGTTACCCAAGCCTCTTAAACGCATCGCTGCCGCAGAGCTTGTAGCATTGCAACAGAGCGCATGCGCCCACTGGGTGAGCCGCCATTTTGAGGAAATGGGCGAGCGACATTGGTCGGCCGGCGCGGCGCCCGCGCAGCCGTTGCAACACGCCGCGCCGCCGCTGACATTGGCCTCTTTCCTAGACCTACTAACGCTTATCTAACACGGGTGTGTTGATGCGCTTCATTCCAATTTGGGAATATTTGATGATAGATCATTCAATGGCGTCGCTACTGTCGTTCTTTATAAGGTTATAAAAAGTGTTAATTGTAAAATTTATGAATCATTCATATAGCCTTTTGATATTTCTGTTTATCATTGCCATTTTCTTAGACACGTCTTATTCTACTGCAGATTGGCAATCATTAGCGACATGAACCTTTAACTTTTTCGATCTCATATCAATAGAAGTTAAAAGAATTCGGTTGAACACACGTGGTGCAACACGACCTTGCTACTAACAATAGCATAAATAACAAAAACACGTGCTGTAAGACTTTGATGTCTCAAAAACTGGGAAATGAGACACCATACCTACTTATTTACATGATTAGTCAAATAGAAGATATATTTGGGATTACTAGGATGAAGGCTTGGATGGATTTCTAAAAACTCAAACACCACCATTGCCGATTCGTGCAGGAATTGTAACCTGAACTCACAAGAAAGTTACTAACACTATGAAGTGCGTTAAAAGAAACGTTTAAGAAGAAAAAATAAAGAATAAAATTCACTTAAACAGAACGTCATATCAGAACGTTCTATTGCAAGTGATGGGGATAAAAATGCCCATTGAGTACGAAGAGTAAAAAGATTTCAAAGCAAATTTAATTCACGGCATAATTTTGAATAGTATCGCCTCTACAGACCAAGAATCAACCCCTTTGTGTGTTGCACTTTAGCATAATGCAAAAGATAGCAGCAAATTCACAGTTATTTGGCAGAGAATAGGAGTGCTGAGAAAGTATTTATTACATAATCAAATAGATTACCAAATATGACCATGAACTCAGTTGTACCAAAATATCAAATTAACTATGTCCGCAAATGATAAAACGAGATGATAATCCCGTAATCAGGTAAACTCCACATAATAGATTTCTTAGTAACTATAAAATTTAACATTAAATAGACAGAGAACAACAAAACCTCCGTTCTAAAGTTGCGTTGTGTGCAATAGAGAAGACCGAAGAGAAATACGAAAATAATGATAATGCAGAAGGGAATGATAGCAGTTTCTACTTAACGAACACTATGCACATGTACCTACATTTTGTGTTTGTAAACAGACAAAAGCAAGGTTTCTTTAAACAGATGGTAAAGTTAAAGAAAGACCATCGTCAGCTCTTCAGTTCGTTTCATAAAGATATGATCGTGTACAGATAGAGATTCTACGAGTACTACTACTTGAAATGGAGTAGTAATAAATAGTTTCTACCATCTACTAGTAAAATATAAGTCGATATAAAACTCTAAACAAATAGAGATTCTACTACAAGCACATAAGTTAATTAAATATCGAATAGTCTACGTAATAAATATTCTCTACTACTTGAATATATAGAGGCGACAATTAAATATCGAACACTATGTCGTGTTGACCCACTTTTGTAAAACTCCTCATTTGCTTAACGTGATGCGACACCGCGGCGTATGCGGGCCCCAGTGACCCGGTGCAACGCGCGGCGCTTGTCACATGTGTGTATCGTGGAAAATAGGTCAACGCCGACCAAATAGTTTGGGTTAGGTTTCAAAGCGGAGTAGCTAGTTGTAACAACTTGCACACAATGGGTTTCTTTTACTCGAACGTTCAATAGACGCATTTGTTGGATTGCGCGGAGAAACATCGTTCACGTAATGGCTACTGATATTGTTGTTCACTACTTCTGTGATACTGTGTGATGTGTCAATCAAACTTATAAAAGTCGCGCTTTTTAAATACAAGACCCTTTCCAACCACACCGGCTCCATTGACGCTCAATACGTTTCGACATCCTAGTAGTGCATGAAAATATTAGTGTTCTTACAATTCGAAAGTGATTTGTTCTCCAAAGTGTACGCGGAAAGTCCGCAATACATTATTATCGTACTGTTCAAAAATTACTTGCTTCTACTAAAGGGGTATTCGATCGATGTCTAATTCCAGCAACAAGAAATAGCTTTACACAAAGACCGTACGATTGTCTGAGCCTAGAATCTATAACATTGTACATAATAAAATTCACAATACAAAAACCCAGTAACTAATACTAAGTCAAAAATAGTCGGTCATCTGCTTGTGCTGGCTGGACTTAAGAACATTGAAAGCTTGCTGTTTTAAAACTTAAATTTTAACATTAGTCCAAACGATATATTAAAATGAAGGCGAGACTTAAACCAAACTTACGTTTTAGGTATACAGAGAACAAACTGATGCTTAAAGCGACGCTTTAATTCCTATGGACGTCTTAAGGTGATTGTTACCAATAAATTCATTATACAACTAATTACTGTCACTTTTTAAGATTCAACTGTACCGTAGATACGAAGTATTATCTAGATCTTCGGCATGTATTCTACTGGAATATTTGGAAAATTTAAGGAAGTATTATTATAAGCATTATAATAATACTTCCTTAAATTTTCCAAATATTAATTTTAATACAGTGCATTGCAGTTTTCCAGTTTATTTGCTACGGCTTGAAAACATTTAACTCATCAAATGAATTGCTTTTGAAACAAAGTCACAAAAAATTCAATCCTGGCAATAAACTAGTACTTAGTATTCCTTTCCTAAAATTAGTTTAGATTACGAATTGTACTGAACCAGCTGATAAATTAACTGATAAAAACCTTTATGCCTACTGAAAACACAACGTAGCCACGTAAAACATAATATGTAAACGTTATACCTACTTGCAACAACAGGTTCATTATTTGTAAATTATTTTTTTATTTTTAAATAATAAGTATGTAGATTATTATGTATAACGTCATGCACACGTGCCATGCAAGTTTGTCAAGGCTACAAACATTATTTTAAAAACAAGTCACATTTAAATAGCGAATCGCGCGGTAAAATATTGTTGGTCACTGTTATTTAATTTCATCTATTCGCGATTGCGAGAAACCCTAATAATGATATAGGAAACTATTAAACTAGACAATTCAGACTAACAAATTTATCATCTACCCAAAAAGCTTTCTATGAAAATAAATTTCAATAAATAATAAAAGCAAACACCGGAAACACAAAATTTTATACGCACAACCCCAATCTCCCCTCAGTATTCGAACGCAGCGAAAATTCGTTGCGAACCCAAAATCAAATTGAAAATCGAGTTTGATATCTATAGACGCCTACCTATCGTCTATAGGTATACATGGGTAGGAGCAGCCGGCAGCCCGGATGCAAGTGAAAACGACATCAGAAGGGGGGAGCACGACTAACCCCGTTTCCAGCCTCACCCACACATGTAAACAAATGACAGCGCATCCCTAGCCAGACGTCTGTGTGCGCCCGCCCCGTTTCAAGGTCGGCGCGGGCGGGCGAGCCTCGTTAGACAGAGACAACAACACACACCCCTAACGAAAGTGCAAGCGAAATGCGCGAGAGAAAATCAATCTTGCACGGAGTGGGGGGTACTGAAAAACTAGGTGAACCGTTTCGGACGTTCGGTGCGCGCTACGTGCGTAAACTACCGATGTAAGTATACACCATTGTATGGCTTTTGGGTTGCAATTACTGGCTGTTTGAAGTTGAAGAACCAATGGATTGGCAAACCACAGCGTAACACTCCCCTATGCATCGTAAAAGCAAAGCAGAGTTAAATTTCCAGGCACAACAAAGTGGGCGGCGAGGTAGGGGAGGAAGTTCTAAATAATACAATTAATGGCTGAAGTGAAGATATTGATCACTTCTTCTGTACCTATTGTAGGTATACACTTTCAAACTATGCACATATTCGCATATCCAAAGTAAATGCGAGAAGACCAATAAATTATCAGAATTGAAAGATTACTGCGCTAGAAAGATGTCTGCATAGATTACTAATAAAAATACTGCAATTAATAATGATAGTGATTACCTTGAAGCTGAAATGCGTTAAGATGCGAGAAACGAACACTATAGCTCTGTGTATACTAACCGAAATTTCCCGCAGACGCTCAATCACGATGACTTAGCGGAATTTTAGGATGGCACACCTATCTCCCATTCCATCTACAAACCAATCAATAGTTACATGCCACGTCCCTGCACATCCTCCCCTCCCAAAAGGGGTAGAAATTAAGCCTACAGCACATGCACAACTACAGAGTAAATATCTGGGCCTCCGCTGGGGTGTTGTTTTACGTATAATGCACTCGAGTATAGACGGGGAGGGGGAGCGGGTGGCCTCGTTGCGGTACCAGCCGGCAGCCCCCTACTCACCTCCCCCTCCATGATGTTTGGCCGACCGCAACACCTTGATTTTTTGACGTTAACTAAAAATGAACCATGTGATAAATGCCAGTTTGTGTGAAACTAAATTATAGCCATTATTATTTTAGTGCCATAAAACGGAGTTTATGAGTTCAACTGTTCACTTTTAGTTCAGCATTTAACAGGGATATTTATATAGAGTCATAAACGGGGAAATAGAAAGTAATTTGTGTACTAATAGAATTTTCATTAGTTTATGTAGGTACCTACAAATGAAACGAAACTAAAATCACAACCGACTGTCAAATTCCCTTTCAGCTCGCAAATCACCTTTGTTCTCAGATTTTGAGTACATTATTAAACAGTGCTAAACTGAAAGTGTTTAATCTCTATTCCTTTGAAACAAAATCCATTTCTTGCCGATTACCAATTCGGAGGCCTCATTACAAAGTCAAACCATAGTCTATCGATCCAAATATCCGAATAAAGCTATAAATAGGGCATAAAACACGTTTATTAGACGTAAAACTGAACGTTTGGCGCTTCTTATCAAGTATTCAAGATACGGCCTCTAAGAACTATTGCTCGATAGCTCGGCATTTAAAATTCTGCCGTTAGGTTTTAGAGCCCTTGGTCGTTTTATCGAAGTGTTTAGTAACATGCAGTTTATCTATGATAAGGGGCAACGAAGTTATCTATGATAGATTTGCGATGTATATTCATAGAAAAATATATTTCAGCTAGTTCCAAGCCAATAACGATATGACGTAGCTAGCTTTGCAGACTGATTCCATGAGCTGATTTCGTTACCTACTGCCACTCACTAATTGATTTTAAACGAAATAAAAATTATTTAATATATCAGTTACCCTGTTTGATTAATTCCTTATAGATAGCCATATAAACAGTCCCATATATAATATTTAAGCTAAAACGCCGTACGCCCTAAAATTTGAATAACTGCACGAAATTCATACCCAAGCGTGTGAAACCGTAAAAGTGATGCAAAAGAATCACGGCCAGTCTCCATCCGCAAGCACGATGCGGCACTGTGTCAGTCAGTACCTTCCCCATCCATTCCCTTCCCATCTTTAGAATACGAAATAATATCGAAAACGAATCGTGGACTTTTGAAATTGCGAATATGGATGCATGGAATGCCTACTACCAAATCCCTGTGATCATTCCTACGACCAATAAATAGGTATTAAGTTCTGTGACACGGTAAGTTTTGTGTCTCTCGCTGGAATACGGCGTTCGTGTCTCCCCCTGGGCGTTTTGGGGTGTTGTAGGAGGCAGGAGGTTTGGTTGCCCCGCGACACATATAGCAGCTCGGTCGATAAGGAAAGCGGGCCGCGCCGATGCGTTCCGCATACAATTCTAAAACGCAGCGAATGCGGCAGTTTGTTAACACTTAATATAAAGGACCTAGCTCTCAAAAATTAAATAAATTTATTTAGTAAGTGTAAGGATACTTATTTAAGTGCATGAAGTTATTTTATATACATATACGAGTGTGTTCTTATGTTTAGATGATATTTTTATACTAATGCGCTAGCCATTTAGGACTGATTCATTTCTATTCTGATTCACATTCCGGAACACCACTATGATATTCGGACTCCTAACTTTTCAATACATTTAACATAACATTACTATTAAAATTTTAAACTTCGGTATTAATAGTTCGGTCGCATCATGAACCAGAACGCTATACCTTTCTCTATTAGATGGATAACTTCTACGGTTTTAGGTAAAGAAATCAATTCCATATTTTACTACTTTAATAGCTTAAAGGATAACTTATTTATTGTAACTTCAAATTACTGAAACGGAACGGTGGATGTCAATAACCCAGGAAGTGCCACCAACCAAACCCCATGGCGAGGACGCAATATAACGAGGACTTAAATCGGCCATGCAGAAAACGAGATTCACCCCTTAGCCTCGAGAGGTAAGTGGCAGAAGAAATCCAAGCATTACACGCCTCTCGTTAGACACTACACAGATGTCTCTCAAATTAGGAACACCGATCTCGATCTGAATATTGAAATTAATTTGCATGTGGTTTTGATTCACATTGATTGATTTTAATGACTATCATCTTTCTACAGAGATATTTTAATCAAAGATAAGGTTTTTGTAATGTATGTTAAAGAAGTTAAAAATCTATCTACAAACACTGACCATGAAGTTAAGGGTAGATGTGAAAGGCTTAGACGTTTACAAAATTTAAGACCAACTTTAGTAACACAAAAAGGAGAGCCCTATTACTTAGTCTTATATTACCAAAAAGCGACCTCTACAAGTGCAAACTTCCTAGGCCTCGGTTCTCACGCACCGAGCGGGTGGCGCACTCCACAGCTCCCTCCCCCTCCCACCGCCCCCTGAAATCCCCTAACACCCCCTCCCGTCACGTCTAGCACACTTGTTCGAGCGACCTCGAAAAGCAGGGACTGGAAGCCTTAAAAAAGAAAAACTCCAACGGTATCTATGGAAACAGATTAACAAAATGAGTTGCAATTAGACTCCATTGTTGAGTTTGAGGTCATAATATCGTTTGAGAAAATTCAAAGTTAGGGATTTATTCTCACAATGGAGTTCTGGGCAAGTTTTCTTGAACAGATTAACGGCTTCGTAAGGTTTCTTTCGTTACGGGTAATAGGACATAATAAAGTATGGTAATGAATATTATGGCGATTGTTTTAACTCTTTTGTGATGAATCGTATAATAAGTATTTTTATATTTACATGTTATGCATCTATTATATTATTATAAAAGCTATCTACAACTCATTTTACTGCGAATTATCCCCGGCAATCGTTATCTTACTAAGGCAATAATTTGGATAATTAATTTATTAGGAAACACAGTCGTTTAAACATGAGTCAGATCACATTATTCATGCAAACTTTTTATCGTTACCTTATTATATTTTTAGGTAAAGAAGTGGTGCTTCCGCTTCTTTACCTAACTTTTTTAGGCTGAAAGTAAATATACTAGTAGTTCCGTGAGAACAGTAGACCTCGCCAGCCCTTAAAAACCAAACCTAAAAGAAACCAACAAAAGTCAACTTTGGAAACAGAAAAAGTACCTACTAAAGTGACAAAAATTACCACTTTAAAGCTTAATATTTCGCAAACGGATCCCTGAATCGAAAAATGTTTATCACACACCCGCGATATTTTTGAAAGACCCATCCAACGATACCCCACACCATGGATATCACGCGGAAAAAAATAATTTTCCATTTTACGTATGCAGTTCTATGAACATAATTTATTTTTTCAACTTTCTTAAGTCGATCCACTATTACTCAAAAACTAATAGAACCTACTTAGCCGTAATAGTTTTCCTTGTAACTACGTTATATATGCTACTGCCATGAATTTTTTCACATTTCCAGAAGCAACCGTTTAGCTGGCAGGGGGGGGGGACACGTGACTGTAACAAAAATTACCGCTTTAAAGCTTAATATTTCGCCAACGGATCCCTAAATCGAAAAAATGGTATTCACACACCAGCAATATTTTTGAAAGACCTATCCAACGATATCCCACACTATGGGATTCACAAGAAAAAAAAAGTTCACTCCCACTTTGCGAGTATGGTAGGTACTCTAAAAAAAATGTTTTTCAAAATTTTATTCTACTCATTTTGTAGGTTTAATTAATTTATACATATGCCAAATTTTCGTCAAAATCGGTTGAAAAATGCGACCTGTAGAGAATTACAGACAGACAGACAGACAGACAGACAGACAGACAGACAGACAGACAGACAGACAGCCGGACAAGAGCATTTTTGGCCAGTCTCGAAACGTAGACGCTTCGCTCGCTTCGCTCGCTCGGTCAATAAGTCCCGAGACGGGGACTTAAAATATAGGACAATAGTTCGAGGGACCTCTAAATAAGTCTTGAACCCGAGGGAAACACTGTGCTTTTCATTACGAATACACTGAAAGTAAAAACAAAAACATAAAATGAGTGTTAATACAAATCTCTGCTATACGGAAGTATAAACAAAACTCTACAACTCGAAAAAACAAATGAAGATCGGATTGTCGCTTTCCCGTCTACTTTGTTTTTTTTCTGTGACCGGCCAGCTATTCTGCCATTATTTTTCATTTCCATCATTGAAAAAATTGTAAATATTTTGCCCAAATTATGTTATTTTAAAGAAATAGTTGACAGTAATTAATAAAGTCATTTAAAAATATATATTCTTTAATTATTACATAACTTTATGTTATTTCAATTTTATATCGCGCTGTAATTGAGTGGCTGTATAGACAGTTGGAACATGGTCCATAGAAATGTCAAAATAGTACTAGTTTTTTTAATATAATTTGACAGCTGTCAGTTGAAAGCGATTCTCCCTAGGGCTGAGATGTATTACTTTCAACCCGCTCCTCAGGCAACTTCAGACCTACTTTCAGAGTATGAGTAATGAAAATTAACAAAATTACAATCCAGAACTTTAAAAGCATCGCCTCCAAATATTATCCGTGACGTTTGTCTCACATAGTTACCTATGTCCACAGTTAGAGCAGGCAACGCGCCTACACCTACACCAGCTATTCCCCAGCAGCTCAAAGGAGAACGTGACGCGCGTTAATTAACAGTCAAATTTGAATAGAAATAACTATATAATATACTATATTTGTACATACATAGGTATACAAGATATTTCTATGTGATGTAAACAAGTGAGAGCCATATCATCAGCCTTTACTTGTCCAATCCTGGAGATAGGCCTCCCGCTAGACGCGCCACTGAACACGATCTTCATGTCACCGTTCGTCGCTGCATACAAGCCGGATAGCATCCCACGATACGCTTGCCCTATCGTGGTCTCCACCCGAGAACTCGTCTACCCCAGCGGTTTTCGGTTTTATAACAGATGTGACTAGCTCACTGCCATGAAGTCGAGGGCTTTGGTCCTCTGGCGGAATACCTCGTTTCGGATACTGCCTCTCAGAGCAACCCGAGCTAACATAGCAACAATATAAGGGATGTAACGGAATTGCATCTAGGAATATAATGTCGTATTTTATGGACTTCTCCGACTGTTCTGTGACAACCGTGATTAAGTTTATTTGTCTCTGTGGGTGAATTTATTTTAATATATTTATATTTATTTAATTTCACATTATCACAATTACCTACAAAGTGACTTTAGCACCTGTAAGTTTAAGCTAATTAATAATGCGAGAGAGAAACGTGGCACAATATCAGCGCGTAAAGTACGTAGTAGCTACAAAAACATGATAAGAAATGCATTCGTCATTTGTTTTTGAAAAATTCAATGTCACACATAACACGCACACTAATAAAGATAACAGGACCTCGAAATTCTCGTAGCTCGAATAGGGAACGTCGAAGTTTCTGGACTAAAAGTTTTTTAAAAATGCATATGAGTACACTGGGTACATTTAGGGCTTCTTACACCAGTTGCTGATAAAGTCCCAGATACCCTATATGAAGGTTATCTACCAGATATCCGTTTTTTTCTTTTTCACAGGTATCTGATTGCGTTATCTGTCCGGTAAACCGCCTTATAAACTTACAGCCAGATCAAGGGGCTGTTATTTCTTTATCTGTCGGATATGGATTGTTTTTTTTAGAATTTAACGCGGTAATACTTCAGTTTTGTGTTAATTTTTTATGGATTTATCACAGTTTCTTTTTAAAATGGACTTATTTGACTATTTAGAAGACGAATTCGAAGAATTTCATGACCGTTTATCGCGCCCACGGACACGTCCCATAGTCAGGGACAGAGAAGATAATTTTACAAAATATAGTGATGGGGCGTTTAGGGACAGATATAGGCTAACAAAAAAAGCAGTTCATTATCTGCTTTCTTACACAGAAGATAGCATAAAAACAACAACCAATACTGTACCAATATGTAAGTACCAATCACATATACTTTGATCAAGTAATGGGCCCACACTAGCGATTTTTTAAAAGTTATATTGTGACTTCATTGTTTCAGTAACGCTGCAATCATCATCATCAACAGCCTCCCCGCAACATGTCCCCACTGCTGGGGCTCAGGCCTACCCTCTCAACGAGGGCGTTCGGGCTATAGTCCACCACGCTAGCCCAGTGCGGGTTGGTGGTGAAGTCCACCAACCCGCCTAAGAGAGATCTGAGTGGTGTAGGCACAGCGTCAGAATCTAGAATCATATCAAGTGTCCGAAGCATAGCAAAATCTGAGACCACTTTTCGCCAGATTCCTTAAAGATAGGGCCAAAGTTAGTACCTATCTGTATTTGGCTTTGATGTGAAGGAAAACTTAATGAGGAAACATGCATATGGTCCACCAACCCACTCTGGGTCTGCTTGGTGGACTATGAGCCCTACACCCTTGTCTAATGGTGGGCCTGTGCACCAACAGTGCGGCCATATTAACTGGTAAATTGATAAAATGATCGTACCATACTAATATTTTATTTACATGTTACAGTCACTGCTGCCAGTCGCCTTATGCAGATCGTCGCTCTATCAAACCGGGGGGCGTCCCACACTACACTTGTCCAGTATTAGGACTCACCTACCAGCGGTTATCGGTTCTCTGACAAATATGACCAGCCCGTTGCCATTTCAATATACTAACTTTTTGAGCTATGTCAAAGGCTTTGGTTCTCTTTAACACAATCTTCCCACTCCAATACTTCATTATGCCAGCCCTTTAACATCGCCTGTTGGACATAGGCCTTCCCCAATGAACATCACCACACCCAGTCCTCTAATAACTAATACTATATTACTATTATTTCATTACAGCCATCGTTTTCCGAGGACGAACATTATTAAAATGCTGTGCCAAGCAGTAGTTTCTCAGGGAAAATGTGAAATAGAATTAGTACATACAATAATATAAATGAAAATGTTTTTAAATGCGTTTTGTTATTTTTCTTTAATTTAATATTAGGTACCCATCCCACGTAGAATATTTCACTCGCACCAGACTCGGATCTTCTTTGGTTCTCTTTATACAGCATCTCAATGACACCTTTCAACAGGTTGTCTCCACACTTTACTATCATGTGTTGACCCGGTTAACAGACTTGACTACTCGCACATGATATTTAAATCAAAATTGCACGATATTTAAATCAAATTTGCACATCTACAAAAACAAAAACATGGTAAATTTATTAATTACATGTCATACCTACATTTGAATTGTGAATACAAAAAAACATTGATTACATGGGTGCTATCGATAGAACCCAGAACCCCTGGCAAGCTTGAAGCTCTGTAGAAACTGAAATTAAATACCTACCTATGCCAGTTTGTACCCGCCGTCCTACATAATTATTATCTTATTGTTTGTTACTTTTGATAGGGAAACAATCGCATGATGCGAAACTTATTTTTTCACCGTCTTTTTCTATTCTCCCAATCACTTTGTCTAAATGGGAATGCCACATGTCCCTGACCATCCACCACTAGATCATCAATCAGCACGAAGAGAGAGGGGTAGTTATATGAGGACTGCTCCACCGACCAGGCATCTGGCGTTGATTATTTCCGAACTTGACTTCCGATATGGACACCAATGACCGTCATAATAAGCCATCCTGCCTGCGAATGTCCCCAGTATTTTTATAAAACACTTCAAATACTTGTACACGTAATTCGTATCGTATCTTTAGTTATAGAACCACAAAAATCCATAAAAAAGCTTCGCTATACACCACAAAAACAATAAACATGAACCACAGACTATATATACAGAAGTCTGCTTCGCTTCGTTATACGCAATAAACGTAGGTATTTTTTATTTTATTCTCAAGAATAATTACAAAAAAACGGACTCAATAATGTACTTTCTGTATTTTATACATAAATACATAATTTATGAGTATTTATGAATACTTTTTTAAAATAAAATTTAAGATATTAATTTATAAATATGATACTTTTCGATTCCCAAAAATGCATAAATAGAAACGCAACAAATGAACTGAACTGAAGAATGAACTGAATGAACGGAATGTTCCGACTCCCCGGTAAATCGCTGACAGTTTAGCTGCCCGTTATTTTAACAGAGACTTGAGTGGTGAAAACGGAAAATATTATCCGACAGCTTTATCCGATAGATTACGTTATCTGTCCGTTTTCTATCTGTAACAATATCAGCAACTGGTGTAAGAAGCCCTTATACACGTAAATTTTTATCTATCACTATACTCTTCACTTGGAGAAGAGTATTAGTTGCAGAAAAAAAATCATTTCCGAAATTCTCCCTCCGACGTTTTGTATTTGTCCTGGAATATATTAGAAATCACCGTCTGTTTTTCCGTTTGGTACTAAAATACTTAATGAAAAATAAACATGACATAAACATAAATGTTATCTTAGATAACCCTCGACATACTGCAGTCCGGGTAAACAGTATGCGTGGTACATTTTGGCAGCACGTGTAAACTTTCGGTCTTTAAACTTTTACCACTGTGGCTTGGGGCTTTGAAATGGTGCATTGCATACCACAGATGTGAAGCATCAGGGATATTAATATGATAAATTCGACAAAATATAAGCAGAGTAAAACAAGACTTATACAATACAAGACATGTATGTATGTAAGTCTATAATTATATAATTATTTACTATTTATAATAATAATAGTTATAAACTATTTCGTGTGTAAGACCCGTAAATAATTATATAATTATGAATACAAAGCGCGAAAGTCTAAAATGTACTATGTAAGTCTACTTTATTTCTAATGGGTAAATATTTTGCATAAAACGGAAAAATTACATTTACTGCAGAGTTATGACAGGATATGGAGCAAATTTTCATAATCGAGTGACGATAACCATTTATTGTTTTTTCAATGCGTGTAGTAAACCTTGCTCAGAGAAAATCGACAAAGATAAAGTCTAAAGGCTTAATCACAGAAATTTAATAAATCAAGATAGAAAGCTACAATCCCAATATTAATCAATAATACTTATTGCATAAATTTAAGTAATTATTGTTATAGCTTACAGTTTAAGATACGATACAAAGTTAACGGATTAAATTTACTTGTTGGCTATCCAACTTTGAGAAACCTTAAAAATCGGAAAGGCGTGGTGGAGGCGTCCGAAAAGGCTGGAGCGATCGCAATGCAAGTGAAATAATCATGGCCGCTCTACCTTGTTTTATTCCTATGGTTTCGATAATGATTTACGACGGATTTAGTCTACAGATTTCAATTTACTCGTGTATCGAGAAACTTATCAATCAATTTGTAAATTAGCGATAGGTATATTTAGTATCAAAAATTTTTGCTCGCAAAAATTTACAAATTTATCTACGGTGTCAGTCATTGACCTTTTTTATCGAATTTCGCGAGATTTCCCGAACATGCGCGCGTTATTGACTACATGCATACCTACCTACTTAAATTAATTGATAAGCTACATTGTTAAAGTTTGGAAATTTGTGATTTTTTTTACGTAAATCGACATTTGAATGAAGTATTTATCTATTTCAACTAAATGTCACATAAATTAAAATTAAATACAATAAAATAAACTGAAATGTGAGTCTGAATGTTTGTTGCTCAATCACGCTATAACAGCTGAACGGATTTTGCCGAAACATGGTACAGTGATAGCTTATATCGTGGAATAGCTTAAACGACATTTAAAATATGTAGGAACTAAAATTTTTATCCATTTACGTTTGAAATTTATCACCACGAGTCCTAAACATGTTTTACGGAAGCGATATTTCACGCAAGCAAAACCGCGAGTGGCCACTAGTAAATTAAAACGTAATCACGGAGGCCTTCATCACTGGAAGTTAGTGCGTCGATACCACCAATTAGCGCAAAGGCAATAACTTTGAGTTGGCGGTAGTTGGTAGTTAGCATTCAACTTTACCTTCGGTGCTTGGCCTCGGTAATGTTTAGGTTCATATTCTACAGAGTTTAGACTGGTCAAAAGGAATGGTTGCTGTCAAGTTGGTATGTATAGTCTATGTTGTTTATGTCTATGGTAGTCTGTGGTGATGTGTCTGACGAGATCTGATTATTTTTGTAGGAAGAGTGCTACTCCCGGTGCAAAATTTATTTATGGTCGTACAAATAGATTTTGATTTTTGGTTGAAATTTTATTTATAGACACAACCAGCTTCTATTAGCTTTCGAGACGTTCAACTATATAAAAACAGTAACAAGGAGTGTACGTGATACGATAGGAATGCAGATTTTTCTAAACTTGTAAAATCCTCGCCAAGTTGATAAACAAGCGCAAAAAACTATATCTCAAAGATTATTGTTGAACTACTGTCACAAATCATCAACCAATCGAATATCTTGAGACATGTTTTTAATCCGCATTCCCTTTCTATTAGTTTTTCTGTTACTTTTATCTTACATTCATTCTTGGATAAAGTTCTAAGACAGTTAAAGAATACTAATACTCATGGACATTCGGAATTTTGCGTTACGAACGTTGAGAAATATTCACTTAGGCAATGCTTCAAAATTTTGTAGTCTCTACAAAATGGTAATTCCTGTGAACCTTTTTCAACAATTGATATTCGTGCCCTTTTTGTCACGAACCACCTTAGCATAATTCTGTTACCATTACCACTCCAGACAGACTAGAATTATTTTTTGCATCAGAAAAGTAACTAACAAAAAAGAATTTCAGGCTCGTTGCGACGCTACCTGGATGTTGTTTAGGTTTTCCTGCGGGAGTTCTATTTTGAGAAGCTTCTTGTTAATTTACCTACGGTAGTTTTCACTGTGGGATGAACTGAAGTTATTTGGGGGAAGCCTATGTTCAATATTGGACGAATAAATATAGAAACAAACGTCTTATCATTGCCTAAATCGGATAGACCGACGATGTGAAAAAAAATACCGGAGGCGGAAGACTAGCCAGGAGTTAATGCGCGCATTGAGAAAGCCCTATGCAAGCTGCTAAGGTCAACAGGCTGACACAATAACGATATCATTATTCTTTATCATCTATGAAAATGAAGCATTCATATCAACTTTTCTCATGGCTGAATTAAATATAACACTAAAGACGATAGTCTGATAGGAAGATTAAGTCTGGAACTGGTACCAGCACCCAGCCATTACTAATATCAGAAGGGGAATCTACTGAATTTGTCACCACCACGATTTACATTAGATAAAAGGGCTAAACTTGAAACGAATGGAAAGTTAGTTTGCGAAATTGCTATCACGATAAAAGAAACCCAAAATTATACCAATTCCAAACTCGTTGCCGGAAATTATTATTTATCCTTTATAAATACATTTTTTCTAAAATGAATTATTTCATATTTTGAGGTTGACGGAAATAATAATCATCAATTTAAAATTATTGAAAAATAATCGAAATCTAACCTTTTAAATCACATAAAAATTTAAGTCAAGGTTCAAACTATAATATTCGAGCAATCATCAAGGTATAATGAATATGACACTGAACTGATTTAAAGTACACACAATAGTGTATGCAAACAAAAAGATCGACATAATATAAATTTCACCAAGCACCCAGCTCCACTCCCTTACCCCTCGTCGAGACCTAGAGAAAAAGTACAAAAGGTAAAGTACTCACCTTCGCAGTACAGTGTGACGTCGGCGAGACTCTCCGAGTTCCAGAGGTTCGCGAACGACGTGGCCAGGTTGGAGCCGAAGCTGTTCCATTTCAGGCAGTACTGTTGCTGCTGCGAGTCCATGCCCGGGCCGCCTCGAATACCTGCCCTGTAACAATAGAAGAGCGAGGTCAACTCTACAAGTCAATATTATGGTAGGCTTTTAAGCAGAGTTCGCCTAGTACAAACACTAGAACACAAGTACTGATAGGCACTAATGTTACAAACAAAACATTTTACTGTATCAATCAAATTTGGTGTACATCTTATCGCCAACTAGCAAAACTTTTGATCTCCCATGCCTTATTTTTAGGTTAGGACACTTTGGATGACATTGACAATGAAGTGCCCTCCTATCCAGAAAAAACAAAGACTAAAAAAACTAACGCAGTAAGGAGTTTCTTTTGTTATTGGGAAAAAACATCGAATTAAATAATTATTATGCCAGTATGAATATGCTTAGTTTTTTTTTAATGTAAACGTACACGTAAATCATTTATTAGTTCAGCACACAGAACACGGAAAAAGCGCTCGCTACGATGTTTTTATATTTCTATGGTTCAGCATTATCATGTTTGTTGGCGTCCACTGATGCACACAAAGATAATTTATCTAGAGATTCAAATCATGTTAAAGAAGCTTGTTCATGAGGAATCTAAGAATGTGAGCTATTGGACCCATCATAACCCATCATTTATTTTTTTTATATCATCTTATCTTTAGGCACGTAGAGTGCACTTAGATACGTCTTATAATATACGTATTATAATACTATTAATTATTTGTGATTTATTTACATAATGCTATTTCCATAAAAATAAAAATAAATAATCTATTGAATACATTGTAACAAAATAATAACATTAAAAAATAAAATAATTAAATCTGCTCTGCTCCTTATTAATATGATGGTTTACTACAGGCCGTTCTTTGTTTCTATCCAAAACCGAAAGGTCGATGACAAACCCCTCCTCACCCCCAACGTATGAACTGTAGGCCCAAAAATCAATCCAAGCGGCTATTTCCAAGTTGCGTTTCAGGCGGTGCTGGTAGGGCGGAAGGTTCAGCGGGCCGTGTGGCCGCGGACCAAGGTCGCTAGGTGACTAACCGATGCATGGATAGGGTTACCTAGTAATTTCTGAACATATTATTAGCTTATAGTAGTGTGAATTCCCTTGAAATACCCTAACAAATGTTTTAAACCTATTCATATTAGTTACCTACCCCTAAATAGACTCACTTACGTCATGTGAAATTGGAGATAAAATATTTTTTGGGGTTTTCTTGTATGCATGCTGACACAAAACTCTATAGAATCATTCGATAAAATTTCAATCTGATCAAAGGTTTGGCTGACGAACGGACGGGCCTTGAACTTTATTTTAGATACCTATCTTCCAAAATCATAAAATTGACATTCTCAATAATTACTTGATTGTAATGTCTGCTTTCTTGTAACATCGCTCGAAAATTTTAACCGCCACTTTGACACATTTTTTTCTAAAACCTAACTTCTTAAGAAAGAGTATAGAAACATAGGTAGATATTTAATATTCATTTAATGCATTGGCAGGATTCTAGTCAGAAAATTCCAGTCATCTACGCCTACCAACTGAACAGTATGAAACACCCGATCAGGCAGCCCTAATGACCGATGCCGGCCCCTGCCCAACCGCCATGAATGCGTAATGGTGGTGACTGCCGGTTCCCACGGTGCCCTTTAAACACTACCTCCCACTGACCGAAAATTACAGGGAAATGATATCTAACACAGTGGCACACGTAAGAACTGTGCCTGTTACAAATATTTAGTTGCCATACGAACACGGGATGATTAGCATAGATCGAACATTTCATTTCAAACACAGACAGAATTTTATTTATCTATCGATAATAAATACTGTATGAAATTGCAGTTAAACCTGAAAATTTCTACTGTTAGAAACCTCTTTTGTGGAATTTGTGAAATTTTCTGGACGCTAGGGAATTCTTTTAACAATTATTTCGCTCTTTTCATATTGTGTAGGCCAGGTATTTATAAACCCGATTCCCGCCCTTGTTAGTTTGAGGATATTTGAGTTCTCAAACAAAAGTGAAGGGAAACCAAAACTCATCAACACTAATTTGAAATACTTGGGGGCAGACCATGGTGTTAGTCTGTAAGGCGTGACGATAAACTACCACAACCATTTCGGAAGAGATATCTTATCGTCTGGTGGGAAAAAGAAGCGGCAAGAAAAGCCATGTAACACGAGTTAAGGGAAAACTGTGACAAAAGATAAAGTTAAAGACATTACACCAGATTTCAAGACGCTGGAATAGTATTTATTAAATTGGCCATGGAGCGAAATTTATAATAACGAAATAAGGAAGGTCTAATTTCAACAATAACATAGAAATGCTAAGGACGATGAAAAGTTCGAAGTCACTAAATGCAAAATAAACTAATACATGGCTTGGTTGCTCGGTAGTTGCTTGGAATGTCATCATATTTTCCAGGTCTTCGACAGGTCTTTTATAGGTTTCGAAGCCATGCATCTCAGGTACACAATAAATGACGAAATCTGAACGGACTGTGGTTTCAACTAGTAAAAGTTGAGTGTGAGTACCTTCAAGTTCAAAGTCAGCTGATGACAGGAAGTCCTTAATACAATAATGCGTTCTTATCAAACTACGCAATAATCCTATTGAAACGTCACTTGTAAATGAATTGAACCACAGTACACGCATTGTTTAGGTTTAGACTAATCATCAGATTCTTATCGATATTGATAAACAATACTCGGGATTATTGTAATTTACTAATGTGCCTTACTTCCTCTATATATAGGACGGTGTTAAATTGGGAACTACTTATTTTTGGCGCAGAGGCATTAAGAAATGAAATTGGGGTTTTTATTATTAAAGAATATGAGATTTTAATAATACTACGATTATGCAAATGTGCAGTAAAAGAGAAATTTTTATTAAATATGCGAACGGAAACATGTAGTACGCGACACAAAAACCTTTGTAACTACAGTTAACAGATATACCTTGTAGACAAAACGAATAAATTAGACATTTATCATCGACAGGTGGAAATTAAGTGAGAACATAAAAACGATACGAGAATCATAGACCTCAAAGAGTTAGATTTTTTGATGAAAAGGCGGCTTGAACGGTAATCAGTGGTAAAACATAGCTAAACCATATTTTTACCAGTGTTTGCTACCTATATATTTCAAGCTTTGTTTTCAGGGATGAGTAATCTCTCATTACGAACATAATATATTTATTTACAAGAGTGCTTTCATTTGAAATGAAGTGAACCTTCGGAAATGAATTCGACAATTAAGGGAGCTCTTTAATCGTAAATTAAAAGTATTTGTGGAGAAGAATGTTCCCCTTAATACCTACTTACTATAATACAGCAGTAAGAGCACGATTCGTTGAAATTTATTTTCTGTTTGATGCCTAATGTTCAGCATTCCAAATAGAGTACTTATGAAATGGCGAAAAAGAATGTCCTACGATGGGACTTCAGGTTTCACAGAATTTTGATTAAAATATAAAAGTGTGGAACACCAAAATTATTTTGCGAAAACTTTTGCATTACCTCTCCGTTTGTGATACCAAGACGTTATCTATCAAAATCAACAGCTGTTACAAGTATGTATATAGGTATAAAATACAGCTATTTTTGTCAGCTAATGATACAAAATTATGAGGTGGTAAAAGTAGGTACCTACGTTAGTCAGTTATAAAAGCTTTAATGAAGCCTTAGAAGCCTTGATCATCATACAAATATTAAGCAACAGCTTTTGCTGCACCAACCTCGATACAGTATCGATTTGATTCTCGTCCTCTACGCCGTTACAGCCTAACTGTACATTTGCATGCGTGCACGTATAGACGACCAGTGTACTGAGAGCTCCGATAGTCACCATTGTTGCCGCCTATTTCTAGGTAGTTAATGGGAAATTAGGAGGGAGAGTGGGTCAGGACGGGTTGGGTGGAGTGGAATTTCGGCTGCGACCCGGTTCCGGCATGCAACACACGCGCAGGCGTGCTAGCGCAGGCGGTGGGGGGGAGAGGGGGAGTGCACCGAGTTGCGCAAAGTGCCGCAGCGGTCACTCTGCAATCGCGACACAGAGTATTTTAGGTGACAGAGGCAGTCTACTAGCAACTGGGGGTTTTACTAAAAGCTGAATTCAGATGGCGCCACTAGGGTGTTAGTTAACTTTGTGTTGCTTTCATTAGAAGGCTGAAAAAATGTTAACTACACACACATGTAATGTAACAGTTATATTAGAAGATGCAAGTTGTGTACGATATAACAATACCAGCGCAAAACAGAATTTTAGTTTTGTTTACGCCGCCTAGAAGCAATTTGATCAAAATCTTTAAAAAATTGATTACCTTTAATTTTCTTGTGATAATTTTTAGTTAGTCTACTGCTGGACTGGATACTAGACTGCAGAATTACTATAGATACAGCATCATGAAGTTAAATACTAAAAAACATAAAAACAGTACTGCGACAAAAACTGTTTCCTTTTGCGTGATACATTCGTGTCTTTAAAAGTAGATTCAGACGTATAAATAAGTGATCGAATTTTCCAAACGCCCAACTTCCTTATAATTTACGTAACTATACTAGTAGAAACAACAACAAATAAGGTCAACACAAATAATTATTAATAAAACAATGATCTCATTTTAACGACACTATTTACTTCGTGATGCGTTTGGTGAATTATTATGAATAAAAAACATTTCCTGTACAAGTATGTTGTGGTATTTAAGTTGGGGATTTCATTAGCATAATGCAGATTTGACAAAGGAACAAAACATTTACTTTAAACCAGGATGGAACGCTGCGAGTAGTTTCTCGCTGTTGGTCTTGTGTCATTCTCATTAACAAGCGTTAACTCTGACAGCTCGCCTCTCCAGTCAGTTCATGACCATGGCCAGTGTAACCAGCTCGAAACTTCGGGCAAAGGTAAACAAAAACATTCGCGTGTAAGACCCGTGCATAATATCACCTAATGATATGTGTAAATGTGGCGTTCCAAATCAGAAGGGACCTTGTAGCGGAAATGAGGTATCTACAGGGCTGAAAACTACATAAATATGGGTCCATATTCATAGATCCAAGACCCAACCTATTAGTCATTATGGTTATTTTTTATAAATTTTTGTAGTGACCCAATCGTGTCGTCGTTTGAGTCATTTTGCAAAACCTTAATATCTCAAAAACTAAAGGTCCCATTTAATTTGGAGCGCCACAAATCGCACCTCCAGTCAGTACTGTCATTTTGCAAATTTTACTGGCGCGCGTTTTAAAGATTTTAACGAAGTTTTGCAAATTTTGACAATTCTGACGTTGTAGTACTGGAGGTGCGAAATGTAGGTATTAGACTATGAATGTCACCTGCACTGCTCTGTGCTCGCCCAAAATGCACGCGCGGCTCTAACGGTGCCCGGCGCGCACAAAGGCCTGCATCGAGCGGCTCTCTAAGCCTCTATTGCACCGTCGAATTCCCACCGCTCCCCGCAGCCCTACCTTCCCCTCCTCCGGGCCCTCCTAGCGTACTATTGCGCCGGTTCATTATCTGCACAATGTTTTCGAGTCGGTTTGCGTCAGACAAAGGTAATGGAAAAGCTTTTGTTGCTTCGTATTCACGAGCGTCTTGCAGTTGTAAATGGAATTTAACATCTTCATATTTAAAGAACATTCTTTTTATCGATGAGGTATATAATTTATTAGAGAGGCACAAAAAACTTATATAAAACATTATGATAAAAAATACAAATACTACGTGTCAAAGAGACCGCCCCGGGTCTGACTTGGGCAAAAGGTACCGAAAACGCTAGCGGCATTGCCGCGCTGCACAGCTATCGACAACCTTTGGACCAAGAAAGATCCGGAGCGGGGGTCCCCTCCTCTCTCTTTGAGTCTGCGGCCTGTCTCTGATGAAGGCCTTCGCATCACTGCCCCAGGGCCCCGCTGTCTCCAGTCTTTTTATTGATCTTTCTGCATCAGAACTAATGACACTTTTAACGCTGTCAAAAACATCTCGTGCTAGCCCTTATCATACCTAATGTGATTCATTTTGTTTTCCACCAAAAAACACTACCTCTTGACTTAGCTGCCTGCAGTGTTATTAATGGCAGTCACGCAATCGTCATTCGTACAACGGTACTACGTATTGAGTTTAACGTAAATAATGGCTTCAAGCAATATTTCGTTAACTATTAGACACGCCTGAGTATCAAAGAAATATGCGTAGTAAAATAAAATAAAATAAAATAAAACTTAATAGTCATAGGCGGTGCCAATGACCTAATTGTAGAAACCAAAGTTTGAAAAGAAACAGCATTTAATCCAGTATTGTGTTCCTCCGGAAAGTATTCTGAACTAAAACTAAATTTAAAGCTAGCTTAACCCTTTATAAGGCCCCAGTTATACAGATATGCTACGTGAAAGTTAAATACACTACCATGTTTGTAATGGGAACACATCTACGGCAAAAAAAATCATTAAGAAAAAACATGTGGTAAATATATGCACTCAGCCTGTTAGTGCACTTGAGTTTTCAGATGATCTGTTTCCAATACACCTATTCATTGACATTGAATGAATGAGGAAAGAAAGCCTGATATATTCGATATATAATACCATTATACTTAAATAAAATGTTGTAAAGGTTCTTCTCCGTAAATGTTTATTAACTAAGTGGTATCCAAATCGCCTCTGTCTTATAAAGGGTTAACGCACCGTAAATACAGTGACAGAAAGAAGAGAATAACTAAATATATTTCCAAGAGAATGCTTACAGGTTTAATGTGTGTTAGAAATGTTCTAAAATTCATTTATAATCATCGAACAGTAAACACAAAACCAATCTTACTCAAACCGCTAAAATCGAAAAACAGTCGTATTCTGGGCCAAGCTCGTGACCACACTTGACCAGCGACTTCGCTTCGTAAGCGAGACGTCGAAAATGCATTCTGCGGTTGTCGTTGGGAAATAAAGGCATGAGTAGGGTTACACGCTAGGCAAATTCGTAATTAATCTATTAGTATTTAATATTAGACATCTTGAAATTCTAACTACACCCTTTTGTTAAGGCCACAGTCATGCATTTTTATTTAACTACAAATCCGGTATTTCGTACTGGAGAGGACAGTATCATAGTTTAGTTTTGCTGTTTTTTTTTTCAATTTATTTTGAATTTACTGTAAGGAAGAGGCACAAAAGTCGTGTATGTATTTTAAGTATGAAACTCAGCAACCAGAAGTAGTATTCGTATTTTTATTAGATGGTAACCCTAAACTGTACTCCGGATGGCCGGCGATGCGTACTACGGCGTAGATTCCGTACCAAGATTACGTAAACGATGTCGAAACCGACGCACTGCTCTCGAGCGGACGGTTTTCTAATTCTCAAGTCAGTTAGATGCAGTCATTTTGCGTTTGTAGTTTTTCGAATGCATAACGGTTTTTGGTTCGTAAAGATTCTATTTCTTTTTATAAAATAGCACCAACATCAACTGCGAATTTTCTAAGTAAAATAAAAGTTTCAGAGGTCAACAGTTACTTAGCATTAAGCTTAGGTTACTTAGAAGTCTTTTCACACTTCGTTCCTCTGCCGGTTTAAAAAGTATCCTGTATGTTACTCCAGTGTATGAGCTATCGATGTTCCAAGTTTCATCAAAAGCCGTTCTGTCATTATGTCGTGATTAAGCAACAAATATAAAAGCTTTCGCATTTATAATATTAGCGAATGCACACTATTTTGATGCCTGAAGGTAGTTACTAATAACTTACTAATAATTAGTTTTAGAATCTATAGTCAGATTTTATATATTCCCCTCGAATTTCTGTTATTTTCTGATAAATAGAACCTAGGAAGTCAGGCAGCCGAAATAGATTTTAGCTGTCAATATATAAATCAATGTGTATTTTCATTTAATTAATTGATTGTACACATAAATACATAAATAAACAATTTAATACAACAACCAGAAAATTAAACGTTTTGAAATCTTCATGCAATTAAATTAATATTTTGGTAAACTCTATTTTTTTCGCCATTTTTTGATCGTGTTCTGGCAACTGTCCTTCCACCCATAGTACCTACATTGTGTGGACAACTCTAGTCAGATTCAAAATATATAATCTATTCAAAAATAAATGATTAGTTTGTCAGTTAGAGAATTATTTTTAGCTAAAATTATAGCAATGCAAACAAAGAACTTTCTATTGCATCGCTTTTCCGGCACAAAAAATCGTGCTGGGTCCGACACAGGTCGCGCGCGGGACCGCCAGAATAGAAAGTTGCAAGGCGCGCGTTGCAATGCGTGCGCGCAGTGTGCGTTCCAACACACGCTTCTCATCTAATACAATAATAATGGTCCGTTACTCAACTTTGTTTACAGCGATTTTTCCCATGACGACGTACCGAATATCATATCTTGACCTTTCGTAAAATAATCATTTGCAATTTACCCTAAAACTTTAATGTATATGCTGTATGCTACTTAGGTGATTTTAACAATGAAGCTAAGATCTTTTTTGTGGGCGCCCGCAAGTAGCTAAATTCAATCCTTCCTGATTTTAACTAAGTAATCCATGCTATCTATATCCAGGCCTTTGTCCAGCAATGGACGTCTACAGGCTGATATGATGAATCCGTGCTAATATTATAAATGCGAAAGTAACTCCGTCCGTCTGTCTGATCTTTTCACGCCTATACCGCTGAACTGATTTCGATAAAATTTGGCAAGGAGATAGATTGTAATTTGTGAAATAGAGGACCCATCATTTCTAAAATTAATAATATGAAAATTCATGTTCAGACGTTTGTTAAGAAATAAACAATTATGTTTTTCGGCGTTTTTGAAAACATAATAAAAGCGTGCGAAGCAGCGGGTAGGACCCTTACGATTTTGAAATAGCAAGTGAAGAACATGAGATGAACAACACTCGAGATGAGAGAGCGGGCAATGCCACGGTCAAAGCATAGTTTGGTCACAAACATGTACGCAATAACTGTGCACTTCTAAGCGCACGCGACGCATGGCGCGAACCAGTGCGTGCATTATATTACGCCTTTCACTCGATTGCAGCTCGAAAGCGCTTTGTGCCTCTCCCTTGGTCCCTTACACAACAGTTCCTAAAACTCGTCGCTAATACGTTCTATTCATGAGTACCTAATTGAATATTTGTGACAAAGTAGTAAGAAAAATGAATTTGAACAATTTAAGGGAAATCGCTAGACGTTGGAATTTGGATAGGAATTAAATCAAAAAGGTTAAAAATAATGGAGAACACAATAAAACCTTAGGCCCTGTCAAAGTGGTAATACAATGGGTGTGATAGAGACGATTGTAAAGGAAATGAGAGTTAGACATGATATTTCTTCGACATCGGCAGATTATACATACCTACTTTTTGTTGCACCGCACAAACGTAAAAATCTATTAAACATGTTACATTCGGCATTTACATGTATACCTATTCGGCATAGCTACCTAATTTTTAATACACGATGAAAATAAATGCATGCAAATAAGCCATAAACTAAAATTGGTACTCAAGAATCGTTGAACGGCGCATTTTTAACTAATTACCCAACGATGATGCAATTAATTTGTAAAGTCATAAAAAAACTTGCGCATTAAACAACTAGTTACATATAAACGCTGTATTTCATGGATGACAACTTTCATTGGTTGCATAATGATGTAAACCAGCAATTGACATAGTTAAATCTTCCATTTGAGTGTAATCCTTCTAAATTTATACGTAGGTACCTATTAAGGCTACTGGTATTGTTAAAAATGTATGAAGGTGTAATTCAATGTGAGTATAAACGGTTTCAAGTCGCATTTCGCCCAAAAAGTTGTAGAATGTTTAGATAACTCATTGTGCAATAGGTATTGCATTTATTTTGCCCTCTCCCGAGAAATTCTCTGCTGTGTAAGTATGTATTTATTCATATTTTTATTATATTTCTAGCTACCAGAGCACAAGACGAAGTATTGTTATAGGTCCCAGGTGCGCCTCATCATCCTCAGCCTGCATTATAGGCCTCACTCAAGGCGCGCCACTGAACCCGATCTTCGGTTCTCGCATCCAAGATATAGGTTTATCTTTGGAATTTTTAGACATCTTTGATTTCGTACAAAATATCGTTTAACACCAATTTATGTGATTTAACCTGTGTGGGACATTCTGTCGGGTCGCAAACTTGTTTTTGAAATCCTTTTTAAACGCGTATTTGGGTCAAGGATTATTTCTTTTACGGAGATACACAAAGGATGGGCCGCGTCGTGCTGCATTCTAGTCGCCCTACGCGGAACCGTGTGTCATAGGGACTCTTTGTCACTCCCAATTCTTTTATTATTATTTCAAAGAGGGATGGACGGCTTTTAATTCCTGTTTAGGGTTACAAGATCGATTTGGTTATTGAAATACTACTTACTCGTATTGGTGGAATTTTTGCGATACAACTTTTTCGATTATAGATTTTTCGAAGTATCGATCATATCTACGATAATGAAAAATACCATTTAAGATCAGGTGGGGTAAAAGGGACACCGTATAAAGAGGAACGACCAGTCAAAAATTCAAAATTCTAAAATATTTT
Organism: Metalampra italica; assembly: GCA_949699065.1. Lineage (NCBI taxonomy): Eukaryota > Metazoa > Arthropoda > Insecta > Lepidoptera > Oecophoridae > Metalampra > Metalampra italica. The sequence continues at coordinate 2,445,608 of OX452970.1, read as the reverse complement.
ATTGCATGTAAGTACACTGGGTACATTTATACAATGTAATTTTTTTTATCTACCACGAGTTACCATTTACCCATTTATTTTTATCTACCATAGGTCCGAGCAGACTGGACTTCTACGAGTATGTAGAGTTTAACTTTATAAAGTATTTTGTTTGTTAGATATGGTGTTCTAGTTCTCCTTTCCGACGTCCCACTTACCCCACCTGATCTTATTTCTGAAACGTAATATTAATCAATTATTTGAAATAATAAAACATTGAATTTATCCAAAGCATATCCCCGCTCTGCTTTTCGTAGTGAGTTTATTTAATTAGTTTGGTTATGAAATGTAAATGAGCTAACAGGCTAAAAGCCTACTGCACTCGCGTGGGGTCATCTAAGTTAATTATTCACAAGACTTAAGAAATTAACGGCGTGGAGCGAACTCCTCACATCTTAATCCTCAGTCAAGGTTGATTGCATTAAGAGTTCGTTAGTAAATACCCTTCCGAGCTGGTAGAGACAAACGCATTGATTTTTTTAAATTCACAGTGAGCTTATCAATTTATGATAAGTACAACTCATTTTTAACGTGTTTTTCCGATAGGACCTATATGAAATACGAAGAAAGATTTTGCTCCGAAAACTGAATCAGAAGAAAAGTTAAGGAAACGCACTTCATCTGATTGTTCATTCATTCGTTCATTCATTCACATAACAATGGCGATTGAGATCCCAACTTAAGAAAACCCTTACCTTGATAGGGCGATAATTACGAAAAAATGGTAAATAAACGCAAACGTTCGCGCTCACACCCACATACAAATCTAACACTGCACGCGCACTAGTATAGAAGGCGTCGTCGCGGCCTTGGTTACGTAAGCGTCGCGCCATGAAAGTCCTCGGAGGTTGTCCTTGGCCCCCCCCCCCCCCCCCCCCCACCGCAGCACCCCTCCAGCCGGGGCTGGAGCCAGTCGTTGCAGCGCTTGCTTACAATTAGGGCATTTATTATTAGGTTCATCTACATTCTACATCAAAAAATCTGATCTGCACATCAAAAAATACTGATTTAACACAAAATGATCACATTAACGTATATTATGTACGTATGTAACGTATAATATACGTATATTACGTATATTATAACGATGCACATTAAAGTATATTAGGTCTATAATTATAGTACACTAGCTTTTTCCCGCAGCTTCGCCCGCGTAGAAAAGTTTTTTCCCGTGTACATTGTGAAACAACGCCCTCTATGTAGGCGTTTTGTTACTTAGAGGGTATTAGCGGACGCTCTGCGAGTATATCCGCATTAAAATGTAGCCTATATGTTATTCCAGGATATAAGCTATCACTGTACCAAGTTTCATCAAAATCTGTTCGGTAGTTTTTGCGTGAAAGAGTAACAAACATCCTCACATGTTCACATCCTTACAAACTTTCGCCTTTATAATATTAGTAGGAAGGATACTGCAGCGGCCCGCAACAGAGGTATTGATGGACGAACGTGTAAATTAAGCAGACTAAACCCTGCGCCCTCGGTATTTTGGGCCGCATGTGCGGCCCTGCCTCCGGACGGAGTAACCTAGACATAGGACCGGGCAGGGCCTGTTCAAAGAGAAGAACATTTTTAAGAAATATTATTAGGCTCTGTGGGCGTACGCTGATAGATATTGGAGTACTTGTTAGATTGGTAAATATTTGCTATGTATCTAACTAAATTCAGGCATGGTTTCACATCTGCTCCATATTGGGCATAATACAAATATACCTAAATATAATTGTTTGTTTGCTATAACGTGTTCATAAAATTAACAAACCGAAGAGAGTGGAATGTCCCATTTTATACAAGGGAAGTAAAGTAAATAATTAAATAAAGGTGCGTTAATAAATGTAAACTAAAGTAAAAAATACCTAATTAGAACCGCGTGAGAATTTAAAAAATCCTTTTCTAGAGTTTCCTGCGTCATTTGAGGGTACCTATATAAAGACTTTCAAGGTCCAGAAGGTAGTCTTGTCAGGGTATTCTTTTGAATAACGTAATACTAATCCTGCTAAAATTACAAACGCGAAAGTTTGTAAGGATGTTTGGATGTTTGTTAATCTTTCAGGCAAAAACTACGGAAGAGATTTTGATGAAACTTTACAGTAATACAGATTATACATCAGAATAACACATAGGGTATAGATGACTGGCCTGTTGGCGTAGTGGTAGTAACCCTGCCTACTGCGCCAAAGGTCGTGGGTTCGATTCCCACCCGGGACCAACATTTGTGTGATGAGCATAACTGTTGGTTTTCGGATTCTGGGTGTTTCTATGTATATTAGTATTTATTTAAAAGTATTTAAGTATGTTTATCAGTTGTTAAGTACCCACGTACAAGCTTCGGCTTAGTTGGGACTAAACAGCCGTGTGTAAATTTGTCCAAACATTATTTATTTATTTTATTTATTTATAGATACCTCGGGAAAAGTTCCCCGGGAAAAAACTTATCAACGCGGGCAAAGCCGCGGGAAACGGCTAGTCTCATATACATAGAAGCACTTCCTAACCTAACCCTACAACTAGTGTTTAATTTGGTTTTTTTTTATGATTTTTACTTCCGCATCTAATCAAGCCTACGTGGTTCATAATAGACACACCTTAATTCACGCGTGCTCTCGACTCGACCAGCTGTCATCGACAATTTATTTCACAAACATGTAGAAATTTTAACTGCAAACACAATCGTCACGCGAACCAACGAAACCGTAGCACACAGCCAGCAAAACATAGAATCGTCATTCGAAACGCAGACCTGCCAACAGCTTTAGTTAAAGTAGGGCTTTACCTATTTCAATTTTTGAAATCATAGAATACCAAATCGGAATTTTTCATCATATTAATAAAACTACTTACTATAAAATGACTTTATGGCACTATTGATAGTGATTATTGTTTACAAGTAGGCACGTAACTTCATATACGTACTCGTAAAACAGACTTCATTAGGTATCGGCTCCAATCATAAGAGACAGCGATTTGTAGAAATAAGAATGAAAAAAATTAGCTACTGGGGGCGCACCAAAGAGATCCTATAATTCATAATTCATTTATTTGCACATCACATGGTGTATCAATGATCTTAAATTAAACATGTCCTAAAAACATGTGATACCCCGTAGGGGCACCGCAAAAAGTGGAAGGATCCGCACTGCATCTAGTACATAATATCAAATTATACAAACATATCCTAGCTTCATGGCTTTAGGTATCAAAAAAGCATAATTTTATACTAATCACCATCATTACATCCGACATGATTATTATAACTCTAACGAACCCGAACGCTTTAAATCATTTAAATAACCTGTTGACGTGACGTCATATCCTCAAAGAAATCTCTTTGCTATTTACAAGCTTTTCTATAACTTGGTTTCCTGTTTGCCTGTCCGAGAGGAATCTTGCGATCGACTTTTCTATCACTTCCCGATATCCGATCACGCTCAAATCTTGCATCCACCTTGGGTTCTGAAGACAATACATTATACGAGTAGTATAATTCAATTTTACGATAATTACCTCCAATATATAATAAAATAATAAAAATGTTTTTGGACAAATTCACACACGGCTGTTTAGTCCCAAATTAAGCCGAAGCTTGTCATGTGGGTACTCAACAACTGATAAACATACGTATATACCTACTATTTAAAAAAAACTCTTAAATACATACAAACACTCAAAATCCGAAAACCAACAGATATGTTCATCACACAAATCTTGGTCCCGGGTGGGAATCGAACCCACGACCTCTGGCGTAGAAGGCAGCTTGTTTAAAAAGATGTTTTCGTAGTAGTAGTTCCGATAGCCCAGCCCTGCATGATTGTGATGCTATCGCATGTATAAACCTTGCAACGCACTGATAGCTAGCAAACCTTATTTTTCTATGTTACTCTAATCACATCCTTATCACCAAGTATGTAACGAGTCGTAATTCAGCTGATTGCGGTAGGCCTACTAAATGGAAAGGTTATCTGACTCCGCTGCACGATACGTACTTGTTATGTGCCACATTGAAGTTTTTCTTCTAATCATTACTCTAAGTTGAATGGAAAGGTACAAGACAAAAAGATATCAATGATAACGCCGGAAAATTGTACAAATACAGGCCTATAACTACAAATTATTGAAAAACTATGAGCCTCATATTTTATCGCATTTAAATTAAATATGTGAAGGAGAACTGCTGCAGAAGTACTCTGGAATAATCTATTTCTAACTAATGGGAATGATCTATTTGGTTTGGGCCTATCAATAAACAAGCGAGTTGAAGCGAGTTGCTTCATCTATGATCTAATAATTAAGTATTAAAATGTGCTCAATGTTCATTGGCAAAGGTTTTTACGACGCACGTATAAGGAAATAAAGTTAAAACAAAAAGTTAAAATACAATTAGTAATAAAAACAAATCAAATACCTACTGCCATTTGAATTCAATCATTTGGTTGCTTTACATAATTACTGATGAGTAAATAATGCAGATTTCATACGATTCTTTGATGAGCGAACTACAAGATTTGTAATTTCAGTAAATCAAATTGTTAAGAAAGCGAAGTACCAAATACATATCAGTAATATAATCGTTAACATCACTTCTAAACAATAAAAACCGGTCAATCCAGTCATAAAATGGCCAAAAAAAACATTAATTTGCACAATTGTAGATAAAAATAGGTGAGCCTTTTAAAATTTAAATCTATTCGTACGGCGTGATGACTCTATCAACATGCAGACCAATCAGAAGCAAGCATGGCAAACGGAAAATTCAAGTCTAATGTATCACCGAATAGTTGGCATCTTGATTCGTGGCATGCAGGACCAAGATGCGTAGACGCAGGGACTAGGGAGAATCTCGAATAATAACATTATTATTCTAAATCACGTCAACGTTTTAAATACAAATTTACTAAAGTACTGCAGTTAAGTAATCAATACAAATCGCAAAGCTGCAAGTAGAAAGTCTTATAATCACTAGAGTTAGCGAGTATTAAACTTGGTCGATAACAAATTATTGTAATAAGTCGGATAAATTGATGGGACAGCTATAAAAGTAGCGCCGCGGGCGACGACTAGTATCTAATAGATGCCTGTGTGACCGCCGACCGGCCGCTAGGTGCTAAATAAACGAATGCCACCGAGCGCACGGGGCCACTTTGACAGTTTCTATGCAAATGTTATGCGTTGCGAGACCAGTTTCACCTCAGAGGTTCCGGGCCTACTCTTGCGCACGATCTATTCACGCCCATAATTTATTTTTCTAACCTTTATGTTTCCAAACTGGATTTTTTATAGAATTCATTTAAATCATAATCAGACAGGATTTTATGATCGTTAGAATATGAGTAAGCAGCGAGTGTTCCGTTGCATCGTTGTGACATGGTTACATGAAAATTTATGGAAATCGCTTGTCGGAGTTGTCGGAGATCTAATTCGTAAAATGAATTGGTGATGCAATATTGGTGAACAAAAAATGAGAGATACGCCGGTCTCATTGTCAAGTTCAATAGCCTCGAAGCGACAGCACGTGTATGCAAAAATATAGGTATTACAGATGATTTCGCCAAATTATCCTCTCAGAAGATCATTTTAAGGTGCAAACTTCTGTACTCCCCTGCTCACTTAAAATTTATCATATGCTGCTGGTTGTCAACACGCATTTATCAATGACTTTGTAGCGCGATCCTTTTTAACACTTTTTGCCTTTATTGACTAACAGATGAGGTTACGCGCGCTTTTCCTTGCTACTTCCTTGTCGGATCACATCTAAATTGCGAGGTTCGTAAACGCCATGTCGTCGGCACCTCTAGGAGGCGTGCCTACTTAGAGTAGCAACTAGTACGAGTAATACATAACAATACTTTCCTCGATTCCATTGAAAAGTCCGGTCCTTGAATCGTTATCAGAAAACCATCAGAGCTCAGAGGAGCTGTGCACAAATATCATAGTTTCGTAGTATTGTATCACTGAGTGTATGTATGTTCACTGTTTATCACTTGAGTTACACTTGCTTGGCGTGGCGGTCGGTGGTGTTCACTTCCGCATGTTGGCCGCGCGGCCGCGCTCGCTCGGCGCTCGTGTCTCGTACCAGCGTGCGCTCCACGTCGCTCGCTCCTAACCGTTGGGAGCCTCGCTCGCGAATGCGACCGCCGAAAACTCTTCACGCCGCCCGAATGCAGAAAATTCGGACGCGCCGAGTGGGGGACGCTCTACGACTATCCGAAACTTGCGCGCGTACGTGCAGCGGCTTCGCTATGAAAAAATCCAAGGTTAACGCGCGCTGCCAAAAAAAGACGCACGCTAAATGAAAAAAAGACGGCTAGAGCAGTGGTGCCCCTTGCGGGCCCTCGTGATGCAGCCAGCCCATTCTGCACACGCCGCGACTGCCGCATTCTCCGCGCGGCGCCCGCGTGGAGCGCACATCATATAGGTATCAATCAGTATGTATGACCTATGTAGCTACCTAGCTACGATGAAACCGCTCGTAGACGCAACGTTCTACGTAGGTACCTATGTACAAATACGTTGCATTAGTAAAAAAAATGTTTGCCAGTTGCCAGTGGAATAAATTAATTTTAAAAACCTGCCAGAAGACCAATCTTCTAAAAACTGGTTGCAAAGAATAATGCGATTACACTTAGGTAGTAGTAGGTACCTACCTACTTACTAGAATTTAGACGTTGAAGTACATACCTAATATATATTGTTACCTACCTAGATCATAAATATGGCTTTCGATTGGCGTTAAAAATAATTAACCCTTAAGGAAATTAAAAAGTCAGATTTCTGATACCAAATTTTAATGACATGTTTTAGCATCAGATCGTCTAGGTAGCTAGCAGGCTGTGTCAGTTAAAAATTTTCGAAAATAATTGTCACGTCTTCACGACAGATTTTTCTAGCATTGAGTATCTAATTCATGTGTTCATATTATCTCTATTACATGTATATATGGTTGGGTTTATAGTCAAAATACCTAATGACGAAAACCGGTTGTTGTTCGAATAGTAATTTGCAGCTATGATACATCCTTTGAATTAGAAGTTAAATTTAGAATATCCAATCGTAAAATTTATACAATACCTACCTATTTTGTTTTATAACTTCACTTGACAACTATTATTAACCACAAGAAATATTTGTAGGTATATTTTGAATAAGAAAATCTATTTTTGTGTGTTTGTTTATTGATGCCATACAACCCAAAGATTTGAAATCTGCAAGAAATTAATGTTATAATATACAGAAAGTGGTGTATCAGTTTTCATTTGTAAAATAACTTGCAATAAAGGACAGTATTGTTTTGACATCGAAAATAGATCTTAATGTTTTATGATATGTAAACGACACCACACCTTTTGGCCGACTGTACCTAACGATCCGCGGATTGGTATAACTTAGGTAGGTACTATAGACTTACCAAGTTATCTGTGAACTGAAGGGTGGCTCTGCCATCTATATATTTTGTGCTGACGGCCTGTCAGGATATATAGTTCCTGATTCTGCCACTTCACAGATAACTTGGTATATCTATACACTAGATTTACTGCAGTCAAACTATATGTGCCTACTAGGTTTACGCCATTTGACGCTGATGGCTATGGCGACTAGTGACGAGTGTCCATGGAACTAAATATTTTGAACTATTCTGGCCGACTTTGGCGCTGACTTCCATATTAAACGTCAAAATTAGTTCTAGATACCCTCGAGGGTGGCGCTTCAATTAGCCCACAGAATTAGCTGTCAGGTCAGTGGATTTTATATTTATGTAGAAAAGAATACTTTTACATAAGTATGTATTACTCGCATACCACAAAATGTGCAACGCCCAAAAAGAACAATAACAAATTTCAATACTTACTGATTCCTTATCAGCTTTAGCAAGGCCACGTGAATTTATGATAACGCGGTTGAATTAGAATACAGGGTGTTTGTGTTTATACATCGTAAGGCCGGAATTACGGTTCTCTTTTATCTCGATCTTTCATAAGTGAAGCGTATGGATACATTGAATGTGGATGACAACAATTGACTTCATCCATATCAAAATTCGGTGCGGAAATATTAATCTAATCGAATATAATATTAACTCATAATAATAATGTACCTATTGTATTTAGCATCAGTATAATTATGATAAAAAGGCTTTAAAGGACGGGATCTCCCAAATGTAAACACTACAGTCATTCATTACATACCGAAAATCAGAAAGTACGTAGGTACCTTGTTATGAAAATGTTGTAAGAACCCTATTTTTTTACAAAACCTTACGCTTATTCTTACTATGCAAAATCTATCTTTACCTCCAAACGAGAACTAAAGAAACCGCTAAAACTTCAATTACATTGCATAATCATTGTTTAGGTAAAGGTAATTTTGATTGTTGTACCGTAACAAATGATGGGTGACGTAATAAACACGTAACGTTATCCCTTGAAGGTTTTGGGTAAATATTAGGTGAAGGTAATGAAAGGAATCCTGTAACACGACTCAATGCATTGTTACCTAAAGGTTTCTTCATAATCAGTAGTATTAGGTATTTTAACGAGTCTGTGAAGGGACTGTCAAACCCGTATTATTCAATATCTGTAAATGAACTGTCAGCTATTTTCCGGTTTAAATTAAATACGAGTTTTTTATTTTAATTCCGGTATTATTTTTACCGATGTAATAGGTATATTTAAACCGGACATTTTGCTAGTGTGACATTCTGTGCCTATCGTTACATAAATGAAAAAGACAATTCTTTGGTAGGTATTTCACTTAATATAAGTAAATGAATTTATGATCACTTATCTACAATGTGATAATTATGGAATATCGGTAAAGATTAACAATATTAATATCGATCGAAAGAATATCGGTATAAATGTATCATAACAATGCTAACCAATGATTTAAAAAACGAATTATCGATACTGCCTAAGAATAAAAAGCTTTGGTTTAGGAATAGTATTTCTTACATTAAGCTTTAGGTGTGTGTGTAGATTTGATTGGGTTTAGAAAATCAGAGGTAGGTAATTGAGAAAGGGATCGTACTGTAGCTATGGAGGGCTTACCAAATCTTGCAGGGTTATCTAATCAGTGTACAAGCACACGGCTGCATCGTGCCGCTTTATCAATTTTATATTAGATACTTTACAATATCTGTATATTTGGCAATTTTTCATGTACCCAGTATCTTGAAATTTACATAGGAGGCATTTCAATATTAGATCGCCTTTTTGTTAAGATTCTAAATCAATTTTTCATTTTTAAATTTACTTTATTGCTATAATAAAAAAACGTGGTAAAGTGTGGTAAGTATCGGGTACAATTTTACTGAAATTTCCATATTTTTCTCATAATTTCCAGGCAAATCGAAATTTTAAGCTTCAGATCAATCAGTCTAGCAGTTTTGGAGTTAACCGGAATAGTCGAACATCACCATCTTCGCTCTTGGGTATCCTTTGACGTATCCCTAAAAAGACGTACCTACGGGTAATACTTATTCGAAAATAATTTTAAATTTATTGCGTAGGCCTTTTCTTTCATAGAACTATTACAAAACAATTGTATGGAAAAATTATCAATACCTACTTCAGAGAAGCTATTCGTATGTCTTGAGACGCCTGAACTCAGAACTCACTGCGAGTTACTAGAATTAATCAAGCACGTAATGCTGCCTGAAATCCCCCCTTTCACTCGTCCAAAACTTCCAAGCTTACACTAGACAAGCAGCTAGAAAACAAGTAATCTAATTTATAAAGCCTAACTACCCTCCAAATCTCATTCTGCCGCCAACGCAGTGCGCAGATTGCGTTAATCTCACAAATCCAACAAGTTTTACTTTGCCGATTAGGGGTGGTAGCAGTGGAAATTAGCTCTCAGTACTTACCTACCTATTTTAAGCAAAAATTCATTTCAAAGACGAAGTCAAAATATATTGTTGTTACATTATATGTTGTTGCTACCACCGCTTCGATTTTGTATATAAACGTGTTGAAGAATTCTGTTGCTCAGCTTCTTCTTCTCAGTGCTAATTGGTAGCAACAACATAAATATAATGTAACAACAATCTATATAGATTGTTTGTAAAGATTGTGCGAGACTGAATTTTTAAAATAATAGAGAGATTATTAGAGTTAAGGATTTGATATCAAGATTACCTTCAGAGACCTAAGATTGAATTTTTTTCAACATCGAAATCAAGATAGATCCCTTTCAGAAGATTTGCGACAGCAGGTATTTGTTAACAGCGAAATAATAAACGTCCAAACGTTTCATAGAATAAATCAAGCGCAGAAATCTGAATATATTTAGGTGGAAAGAATAGTATACAAAAGTACCTAAATTAAAAAATATCAGGCTTTTGAATTTTGGTATCAAATGGAAAAATCTTTTAGGTATAATATTCTATTCAGAATAGCTTGATTCGAATGACAGATATCACCGCGTATATATTTTTTTTACTAACATTTAATTTTTATGAAACAATAGCTAGGTATTAAAAAATGATTTAAAAATAGACTACTGACTAATGATTTACTGTAGTAAATTTTTCTCATTTATTTGTGTTTCATGCTTTTAAATAAAGGTTGAATGGTTTCTGTTTTTGAGAAATTAAGACATGCGATACTTAGCTTAATGTTATTAAGTCACACAAAATACCGCATAATTCGGATTCGTTAATAAAAATATACGCAAAAAATTTGTATGAAAAATGCAATCTTCTTAATTTTCTTCATACAAATCGGCAACTTCATAGGTAATGTAATAGCCCAATATTACCTTATAATTTATAGTGCACTGAATGTGCAGTGAATATTGTCGGATTACTTATGACTAAAGTAATCCGACCGAAAGTAAGAGTCATCCATTACCAATGTACGGTGTGAGTGGCGTTCTACCGCAGGCCGCGCGTGGCTGAAGTCTCACATACATTGCATAGGGAAGACAACAGGCCGCCACCGCCACCGCAGACCGCGTGTGTCTGTGGTACACCTTATAAGGTTTACACGCGGTGATATGTTCTGTCATTCTAATCAAGGTATTCTGAATTGAATATCGTAAAGATTGTATATAAAAGAACTAGGTTTATACATTACATTCTAGACCTTTTCCCTTTCGATGTAGCTGAGAACAAAGAAAAATACGTTTATATTATTTTTACCAGAATTAAATTGCGAGTTTTTGAAAAAACGCATTTCTATAAATAAAATCGAATCGTGACATAAGTTAGGTTTAAACAAAAAGCAATTTTTGTATTTTAATTATATAAAAAGTAGCTAGGTAATCAAGCTTGATTATACTAAATAATCGGATCGTCTTTTGTACTGACTAATAGGTAATAGTCAATTATTATTTCTTTTCCATTCCTTTAAATTTTTAATAGTTAGAATAGAACTAGCGGCTGTGCTTTGTTGAAATTGGGTACCTTTCCACGGCTTTTCAGCCATTACATCTGGGCAAATGTTTGCGCATGCGTAGTATAGATGTACCAAGTTATCTGTGAAGTGGCAGAATCAGGAACTACGCAGAATGTCATTCGGTCTCAGCACAAAATATATAGAATGACTGGCGTGGAACGATGGCAGAGCCACCCTTCAGTTCACAGATAACTTGGTAAGTCTATACTAACCGTTCAATGTCAAACTTCTGCATCTGACTTGATAAATAAGGCCTCCGTGACAAGGGCTACCTTATAGTATATATATTCAACTAGATACTGGATACTGAGGCTTGAAATACAATTTTTAAAACGGTGAAGACTGTACTGATCGAAACATTAATCGTCCTGAGATGGTATAGAGCACAAGGATGACAGCGCCGTCAAGCGATCGTGAAAACTGTCAAGCCTCATTCATTCAATTTTATTCTGCATCTATGTACCTACGTACTTTTCTTTCGTATTAAAGTTACTTCAAGAAACAACAGAGGTCCTTCTTGACTTGAGTACTGAAACGAGGGCAGTTGGGTAAATGTAGTGTTACTGCATTTTACCAATGTTATATATTGGTTTCAAACCAAAAATATCAATATGTTAATTTATTGGGATCGAAGTTGAAACCATGATAAGCAATAAGTATACTCAAGACTTTGATGTTCAGGCCAACCTGAAGAACCAAATATTATACTTATGGTTACAGAAACTCCACAATATAATAATTAATTTAATAATTATTATTACTTAATTAATTTGTAGCCAAAATTTTTGTCGTGACCCTTTTGACTCGACGACCAACTGGGAACATCAAAAAGGAGAATAAATATAAAAAACTAATATTACATACCTACATAACAATACCAGCTTTTAATTCCTTCAATTCATAATATTATCTTGTTAGTTGCTGGAAAATAAATCAGTGTACTGAGGGCTGAAGGTGACACAACTGCGCTCGTTAATAAATGCATTGTTTTAATTGTTACAAGTACATAAAAGTGTTCTTTGAGTCAACTAAACTAACTGACTAACTAACTAAACTCAAGCTAAATGTTGTGAAGGTAAAAACGCGTTTTAAAACCCGGCGCGATTTGTTGAAACATGACGGAAATAAATAAAACACAATAAAATATTGTGACAGGCCTACCTAACAGCTGCTTGCTAACATTTGCATTTTAAACAATTTGTTAAATGAGAAAATACAAATTTTGAAATAAGTACATAAATCGTAAGAATTGGAAAAAACTGGAGGACGCCTTCAACCGGAAAGGGGTTCCAGACAAAAAATAGGATTAAACATTTACTTTTAGACTCAAAAACAGGAAATAAAAGGCTTTTTTATTTTATTTTGTATGAATATTGACAAAATTTCATTCGTGGTATTATATACCATCGATTAAAAATTGTAAAAGGCAACAATAAACATCTGTCGACTTGACACAACACAACCGAAAAACTAAAACAAGACAAAGGAAATGCACACATTTTAACAGATTCCTCTAAATCGAGCCTCACATATTACGTCACGGAAGCTCCAAATAGGTTAAACAGTAGTGTACTAATATTTATACAACCTTGACTGAACTACATCCTGAAATGGTATTCGTGACACAATAGTGCAGGCGGCCGGCACATGCGAATATGTTTAAATACTCACGTTGAATAATCACTTCAATACGCCATCGGCGGCGGTGGCGTCGCGCGAGAGACCGAGAGCCGGCGGTGGCGAGCCTGGCTTGCTGGCTGGCTGGCTGGCTGGCTGGCAGTCGGGACTCAGCCCCGGGGTAGCGACGCCGCGGACGCGCGGTATCGAGGAAGTAAACCCAGGCGAACTGTCAACGCTCGTGCGGAAACCGGGCGGCGGGCGGCGGACGCCGGCGCTGCGAGGCGCACGCGCGGGCCGCCCGTCAACAGCCGCCCTGCAGCCGCGGCCTGGGGGGCTCCGGCCACCCGCCGCCCCCGCCTACCCTTTAAATCGAACGTCATATCCCGCCACACCGTTCGCACCCACCCACCGCCCGCCCGTAATTTCTGAAAGCGCTGACTACACCGCCCGACCCTAAAAAATGCATTGCGTAACGGTTTTATAAATTCCAAACCTCCACCAGCTCTGTTTGCCCAATCAATTATCTACCTGCGAAGGCTCGAAACGGAGACAATAGACCGTAATCAGGCCGCCGTAATTGCTGGTCTTCGGGTTTCAGCATGTTCCCGACTAAATAAAGCTGTAATAACCCAGTATTTAGAATTTTAGGGTCGAATTTTATTTTATTTAAATTAATTTCTGCACTAACATAATGATGACAGCAGACAAAGTAAAAGTTAGTTGCCATGCAAAAATTAAATGGATAATGATATTTTGTTTATCGGAAACATTTCATTGGGTATAACTATATGTAGTCACTACGATGACATTCACAAGCCAAGGCCTTTTGCAAATTAAGACCATGACATTTGAAATGAGCTTCAATGACAGTAGTAATGTGGCTAAAATCTTAGACAAACGTATGAATTAAATTTACATAATGCCAATCAAACGAGTTATATGTCTATTAAAAGTATTTATGTATTATATAACATCGCTTCAGTGTGGTGGCATTTCTTAATGAAGAAGCTCTATGGAATTAAATATTCAACTGGTCTACTTTGATTCCAATAGAATAGGTATCTTCATAGAATACCTAGAGACGATATCGCCTAGGAGGAGATGAGGTGACACACATACACACGCGCGCACACACATGCATATAGACAACAAACGTATAGGTATATATTTTCAACATCGACTTTCTTTGAGTCTATTAGTGAAATACAATCGATTTTCTATGAAAATCCGATCACAAAATTTCCTTTACTCCAAAGAACAGTCGTTCAAAAGTAAAACTTCTATTTTATGAACTGTATCAGGAATATAAAGTACATTGAACAAAGGATGAACTGCTAGTATAGAACGCGCTAGAGAAACCAGGTCACCATGGCATGCCAAAAAAATAATGCAGCTGCCGTGCTCTTTTCCGAAATAGATCCCTGCCTGATAAGTGGGTCAAGCGATGCGTCTCACTTCAATTCGTTACTTTTTAGGGATCCGTCATAACGAGAAGCTTTTTTGGCCGTCAGAAATCTGATTCTTAGTTCTATAGATTTTATAATATTAGTAGATAGATTCTTACAGTCCTTTCTTAGTACAAGGCATACAATAATAAAAAATTTGGTTGCCAAGACAAATTTCCCGTTTAAATAATATCCTATAGAGCACAAGTACTTTACTGATAATATACTTTATATTAGGAAATTTAAAGCATGTCAACTTTTCATAATTATATCTACAAAGTAACTATGCCTTTAGATTTCAAAATTATTGTAAGTATATACCTATAAGTTTTCTTTTCTTCTACTTCTCTTACGACTATTTTTACTCTTGTGAAATCTCTGTTTTGTTTACAAATTTTTCTTTTACAACTGCGAAAAAAACCTGGATTTTTGTTTATAATACTGACCTGTGAACATAATTTAAAAGCTGTTGGTCATATGTAAGTATACATTAACTTTAATTGTAAATACATATCTAGTAGGTTAACAAATTGTTCATTGTATTGTATTAGGCTAAGTTTTATAATGAAATAAATTTTATCTTATCTTATCTTATCTTATTAAATTTCTATGTGTACTCGTGCCTATTGATAGAGTCATAATAGTACAATTATTGAATCGCATTCCAATTACAACTTAAGTCAACCTACATTATGTCTAACCTAAGAAACATTCCTTAGCTCGTCTTCATGTAAAGACAAATAATAGTCGTTCAAAAGGCTTACATTCGGTTTCAGTTTCAATATTTACTCAATCTGTTTCTAATAATTCTATTTCTGTTTCGCTTGGAGTACTGAGCTGTCTTTTTACGTCAATTTCCTGTTTTAGGGATTCAGGTACCTGCCCTAAAATATCACAAATAACGTCACTCTGTCAATCTAAAAGTTGGTCTCCCTCTTTCGTTCAATTATGCAAGAATTGCTCGAAGTCTTTGTACAATATTGTTATTTTTGAGCTAAGATTTCATCATTAACTAAATATCTAATAAGTCGTCAACATCTAATTGACTGTAAATGCAGTTGATACAGAAAATGCCAGCGCAGAGGAAATTAACTCTATACGTGAATTAAATAAAAAATGTATCGAAGAACTACTCATTGAACTACTTACCGGATTTGAGAGAATCCTTTATAGATCGAGCGACGCACATAGTGACAATGAATTAATTATTTTGGGAGATGGTCGTTGTGAACATAAAGATGTACCTAAATGTTAAGTTCTTCTGTGACATATTTGAAGTGATTATTAAATACAATATTCCAATCTAACCTTCGATTCTACTCTGATATTCCTTGATGACTTGCAACATTGCATAAAACTGAGCTGCCGATGCTGTGCTGATATTCCTTTTACACTCTCTATCTACTCTCACTATTTTGTATTGTCTATACAGCATAGTAAATCACTCAAAATAACTTCAACAGAGAATGCATCGACGGCGTCTGCGAAACATCCGTGTTGAAAACGCGTACTATTTTAGATTGGCGTAGAAAGTGGGTCGATTCGCGCGATTTTTTCTACTAATGTACCTATTTATAGGTATACTCCATACATAGGTACTGTATACTCTAGATATGACTGCCTTACATACGTTTTATTCTTTGTCTATGAAGTTCAATTGTTATAGATATACCAAGTTATCTGTGAAGTGGCAGAATCAGAAACTACGCAGAATGTCATTCGGCCGTCAGCTCAAAACTCAGATTGCTCAAAATATATAGAATGACGGGCATGGAACGATGGCAGAGCCACCCTTCAGTTCACAGATAACTTGGTAAGTCTATAACTTTCTTTGCAGATACCTGGTAGGTATAGGTAGTAAGAAAATGGGTTGAAAGAGCTGTCACATCTATGGTCTCAGAATTGGGCCAAAATGTCAAATGGAGTATAGTCCATCTGCAAAGGAACATACTAAAACTCAATAAAATTGTTACGGACCAAAAAAATAGGATAGTGGCAGTGTTACGCTTAATGCGGATGAGGACGCGCCTGAACAGAGATAGGCTTTACTGTAGAGATACAGTGGCAAGAAACTTAACAAAAACCTTCCATAATCACGATAGCACCAGGTATTCTTCAAAAACCCTAAAATGAACTGGCGAGTCAATTGAATTTAGTGTTTAAATTCACCGTTTCGTGGCGGTTTTTTGTTGCCTATGATACCTTTTTCCTCTTTTGGACCTGTCTAGGCATTACACCACGTTTGTGGGTCGTCGAACTTCAAGGCTGCAGCCATAATACGAGCTTTTTAAGTATTCAAGAAGCAATCAACTTTAAGCACTATCTGAAGTTGAAGAATGAATATATTTTGTCATAGCATTGCTGATGATTAAGCATCGATTATCATTTAGAATGTGGGCTGTCAAAATGCTCCCACCCCCGGCGAGTGAGGCTGTCAGTTTTTTGTTTTCCAAAAATCATCCATCTAGACTTAGGTAGGCCTCTCAGCGGCCATGTAAGTATTTTCATTATTTTCTTTCTACTTCTTTCTACCTACACTCCTCGAAGATTTCAACATCACCCTAAGGTTGCCTGGAAGAAATCGCTGGAAGCGATAAGGCCGCCGTTTGATTGTACACTAGTTTATTATACTAACGTTGTGTAAATTTTTAGTTTTAATATTGGTGCTCAATAAAGTATATTTGATTTGATTCTTTCTTCATTTTTAGAACAAAATTGCTGTACTGTTACTCCGAAATCCTGGAACCCGTTTTCAAGAAAAAGTAAGTTAACTATACAAATACCTACAAAATGTTAACAAATAATATCATTAATTTAGTATAGGGAGCGAAACTCACGACCACGAGGCAGGTAAAATTGAGTTTGGTATTATTGATGACAAGGACAAAGTTGATTATACAGCAGACATCAAAGAACGAAAAGGTACGTCATAGTCATGCTCTCATCACCAATAATACCATTATCAAAATTCATTTACTATTATTAACAATATTGGTCAACTTAATAGATATAGAAACAGTCTACTAAATTTTCAGTTAAAATCAAGACAAATGAAAATAACATTGAAATCATATTGTTTTTTTGTTTGTCCCCAGACCAGTCGTATTTGAAAAAATATTTTTGCATTTCATAGCCTAATAACAACGACCTCTAAAAGCCGAGCAAAAATAGTCACAAATAACTTACAAAATGCAGACGAGGCCGCTGGAAACAGCTAGTCAAAATATAAACCTGTGTTAAATGTGATAAAATCCTAGCTATGAAATCAAGATGAAAAAATTATCCATGGTGCGAAAATGCGACTTTGTTTAAAAAAATTACTTTGATAATGCATACCCAGCAGATAGCTAAAACTTAACTTTACGTGCGGCGGGTATTATATTTGGTGGTTTTTGCATTCTAATGTTTATTCAAACGCTCAAACACGGAACTACCTAGTAAATGTTTACTTGAATATGGAAAAAAAACTGCTTTAGCATGGATCGCGAAGTGGATAGAGATTTGCCGGTTATGGGCATAGGACTTGCAGACCAGAAGACCTGCTCTAGGATTAAGGGTGTGTTAGATAAGGCCACCAGAATAGTCTGGCGAAAGACCATAGAATGGGAAGCAAGCAGCTATGGTTACTTTATCTACTGCCCGAAATACAACAGAATAAAGGTTGAAGAAGACTTAAAGATCATAGAATGGGAAGCAAGCAGCTATGGTTACTTTATCTACCTACTGCCCGAAATATAATAGAATAGAGGTTGAAGAAGACGTACATTAAGGGTTAGAAAGATGATGAAGGTACCTATTCACTTCACAATAAAAACATTTAGAAGCTATCACCAAATTCGGCGATGAAAATTCGTCGAATAAGTAATTTCATGTGTCGTAATTGCATGACTCCAAAAATTACGACCTACAATCGTCATGACCTTCAACAGAAAGAAGCGACTGCAAAGCTTGTTGTTTGTACCTACAAATATTATTTTCACATTATAAACAACCTATAAAGCCTTATCTACTCATACGCCGATGCGTGCATGTTCAAAATAATGCTCGTAGGCATGGCGGCGGGGGGAGGGTGGGTGCGGGCGGTGAGGCGCCGGTGCGCAAATACTATTCCACCAGAGTGTAATGAAATATCACACTAAGCTGCCTCCCCCCTCTGAGACCCGTCAAGCCCGTAGGCGAGGGAGGGTGGGTAGGTCTTCAGAAGTGCGTCATATAATACGAATGGCTGCATACAATGACTGCCAAAGATCGCATCCCCGGACAAACGCCGCGGCACGTGTAAGCACAGTGCCGAATTCGAAGTGCACCATTTATATATTCTATGTAATTTGTTCAGTTAATCATATATACACGAAAACCCTATTTAACACTTGATGGGTGTATGATTGCATTCAATTAAACAATACAAGGATTATGTATAGAATTCAGTAGGTTATGGTCTCTAATTCATGTGATACGTCTGTGTATTGAAGTATTATATTAATTTCTGATACTAGCGGATGTAGTTTGTGAACTAGATAGCCACCAAACAAAGCCCTTGAGGTTCAAAGTGTGCATTGGAGTTCCTCAACCTGAAAAGCCGGTACGAAAACAAAATTTTCCAATGCGGCCCTGTAACCGCATTGTGCGATAACGTCATTCACCCACACAATAAAGCGCATAGCCGAATTTTGTGGATGTATTTTCCTATTACGCATGTATGTGTGCGGCAACGCCGGTGGCGGCGAGACGGGCGTATGGGCTCCGACACGAGTGCGAGCGGGAGGCGAACAGCGTTATATAACACATTATTTTTATAATTAACAGGCAAAAATTGAGAGATACGACCGAGCGACCCTGGGCGCGGACAGCGACCTCAGCAACGAAATTTGCACAGAACAGATGTGGGCGACCTCGGGCGGCTAGTTGCACGACTACACGCACACACACGCACCGCACACGTATGTACCTATACGCAAGAGGGGAAAATTCTCGACTTCCGCGTGCGAACCTACCTGACGCAGCCTGAATAGAACAATGGGCCTCTGTGCAATCTTTATCAACATAATTCCTACCTATTTGTTTACTTCCCCTTCCTAATTGCAAGCAATGCATTAATTAACAGTTAACAATCAGAGCTTTAAATTAAATAGTATCTGAATTCGTTTTTGAATTCTAAGTGTCCCTAAACGATCATGCTTGCATGACATGCAACGTTTACGTGAATGCTGCATGATGGGCCATCATGCTTGCTATCAATCAATACAGTGAAGCAACGGCCAGCACGTAGTTTGCATGTCATGCACGTAGTTTGGATATCATGCACGTCAATCACTACAGCTAGACGATCATGCATAAGTGACAGCACGTAATGCATGTCATGCCGGATGATCGTTTAGGGAGCCCATAAGAAAAATAATGCTGAAAACACAGTAACATAATCTACATAGGTGCCTCCAAGTCAGTATTACAAGTCAGTATTTTCTCCTCTAGGTCTTCTTCTTACGCAAATCTTACTCATCACACCCAAGAAGCTCCATTACTTTCTCAATTAGATCAAAGTTAATTCAGACAAAGTATTTGTTGCATCGTAAAAATACTCCAATAGTGCAATAATTCGATTCATAATAATATGATTACCGACTGTATACATACATAGGTGGACGGATAATTAGAAACAAGGCAAGATTTTCATACAATCAAGCTCACTTTGAAGTCATGGTTCTCCATGAACATAGACCGTCTGTGTCCGTGAAGGATTGATCAGGGTATGATCTGATTACGGTCGTCGAGAGAGTATATGGAGGATTTTTAGATATTCAACTGATTAGATGAGCCGTCTGAAAGCAACATCGTCATAATTCCTTAACTTTAACATTTTGATGCCATTTTGCGGGTTTTTTAGGGTTCTGTACCTCAAAAGAGGAAAAAAGGAACCCTAGGATCACTTCGTTGTCCGTCTGTCAAGACCCTTTTTTCTTCATAAAGATGCTGCTTCCAAACGGCTTATCTGATCAGTTGGATATCTAGACCAAAAGTCCTCCATCTACACTCTTGATGACCGTCATCAGATCATGCCCCGATCAATCCTCCACGGAGAACCATGGCTTCAAAATGACCTCTATTGTATGAAAGTCTTGTCCTGTTTCTAATTATCCGTCCACCTAGTACAATACATACCTACTTATTACACAATAAAAATGTACTATTGATATCCGTAATAATAATCCAGTCCACAAATCTGTGCGTGATGTAACGCTAATCAAGCGGTCAGATCAATAAATCAGTGAAGTAATAAAATGATCCACCATGTCGGCACAGCACTTACGCCAATTGGTCATTTATACCTCAGTTGAGAAAAAAAACATTTGGTAAAATGGCGCCTATCCTTATTTAACAAGTCAGTATTTGAATGCGAAAGTAACTCTGCCTGTCTGTCTGTCTGTATCTTTTCACGCCTAAATCTCTGAACAGATTTCGATAAAATTTGCCAAGGAGATAGATTACACCCTGGGAAAGGACATAGGCTACCTTTTGTTTGAAAACAAAATACTGAACGGGTGAAAAGGGGGTGAAAAGTATAGGGAACACATCATTTCTCAAGGTCAAGATAGGGATATGAAAATTCATACTTTGGTAAGAAATCCAGAATAACTTACACGTTTCAGCGTTTTTGAAAACATTTTTTTACATATTCAACAAGTGCGGAGCGAAATCATATGAAAATAGACTTCACGTTTGAATGTGATACGTCACATTTCTTGTTTTGGCAATCAAAAAGGAGTAAAGTGCACGAACATTTAGCATTGACGCAATGACATTGTTATTAATGTAATGATTTGCATATACACAATTGCATGATGTCGCATATTCAGAAAATACAAAAAAAACAGACAATAGACAATTTAATAGATGCAAATACGTCAGTGAACCAGACTTAATACAGGGTGCAACAAAACGTATTACAACAACAGCTAAACATGTGGATACAACTCAATTGATAATAATTAAAAAACAACGCATAAACAGAGCGGAAATACCATAACAGATCGATGAATTTAATGAAGTAGTTCAATTTAATGTACTTTTTTGTGTAAATAATGTATGAGCGAGTCGCATGTGCCGTGTCGCTAGTTCAGTAGTAACTCCCAAATAAAACAATAAGTATACTCGTGAACTTGAAGCGCGACCGTGAACCCGCACCTCCGGAGTTACCTACGCCTGAGGCAGCCGATGGCGATGACGTCAACCCACAGAAACGTTCGGCCAATTGCATAACATTAACTAAAACTAAACACTTCCTAGTAACATATACTCTTAATAAAATTATAAAAACTAATGTTAAATATTACAAAATTATTGATATAACCCCGGACCCAGCCCACCGGAGCCCAGGTTAGCGCAGGACCGGTCGCCGTGGAGATCCTTGGGGGAGGCCTTTGTCCAGCAGTGACGTCTACAGGCTGATATGATGATGATGATGATTGATATAACATTAAAATCATCATTATTAAAAGTATTATGTACCTATGTCAAACAGGAGAACAAAGTCATGCCTATTACAATAATAAGTAACTCCATTAATAATAAGAAAACAGTATAATAATTAATAGCATTATTATAATCTACTTAGAGGTAAATACAACTACACGAAACCTGAAAGGAATGGTTTAAAAACATCGGGAATAAGTATTATACGAATGTATTCGCACGATATATCGTACATTGCTTTGTGAGGAAAGGTGAACGCATGTCATAACATTACGTAACGAGCTTCAAATCAACGACCACGGTCATGGTTTGCTTTAAAGGTCAGGCTCCAAGATTGTGGCTGCGATCCGAGCAAAGCAACATGAATATATCTTAATATTAGAATTATAATTTTATCCGAAAACAAGACACGTGTATTTTACCACAAACGGCGAATCCAAAGAGGCGGGTTACTCTTACATACAGTTTAGTTACAAACTTCATCAATCATCTTCATCAACAGCCTATTAACATGTCCCCACTGCTGGGGCTCAGACCGACCCTCTCAACGAGGGCGTTCGGGCTATAGGCCATCACCACGCTTGCCCAGTGAGGGTTGGTGGACTTCACATGCGCCTATGAATTTCTTCTTCGGCGTATGCAGGTTTCCTCACGATGTTTTCCTTCACCGTTTGAGAGCAGTCAGTAAATGTACTTATGTTTCGAGAAAATCATTTGGTTACATGCGCGTGATTTTATAGTAAATTATAAATTACCACTTAGAGCTAACTAAAAGTATAAAATAAAGACAACACTGAAAATTCCCGCCAAGAACCCTGACCCCCGAGGTTACAGGTCTTGTTAACTGAGTCATACATACCTAACCGAAAATATATTTTACGGTGGACTGAATAAAATTCCAGAAAACATGTTTTTCCTTTCAAATGTCTTCTATGATGGAAGAGGAAAGTATAGGAAATGAAAAAGTTTAATAGATTTTATATTTATTTTAAGTAGTTACTAATAAGACTGTAGATTAAGCTTTAAATGGTGATAAATTACTTAAGTATAATATTATTTTTACTACCTCATGACAACATGGTAAACATTAAATGTGAACTAGTGACTATTTTATTGCTGAATTAAGTATTCAAGAACGAGTTGATGCAATCTTTAGCCTCGTAAAAGTATACCCCATCTTACGTACGAGTGAATTCACGTGTAGCGTACGTTGCGAACTTGCCATGAATGAACAAAGACATTATACGAACGAGCGAGGGACATAACAATAAAACCCAAGGCCGCATGTACCAAATTTAAGTCAGTAAAGTGTCTATGAAATATTGAAACATATTTATAACTGACAGTACACTGGTCATATAGCAGTACAAACTAAAGCTATTAATATGAATGTTACTACCAATTACGTTAATTCACACAAATCATCGTGAATTATCGTTAACTACACCGTCTTCATTTTGGAAAAATAAATAAGAATACAATTATTAATACCCATGCACTTCAAAAACATAGAATTGAAGGGTAATTTAGTAAGTACATCAATTAATTAAATAATCAACTAGTTATTGTTTTCAATAAGGTTCAATTTTGATCTTAACATCAAAGTTAAAACAGAACACATATTTTAAAGTAAATCCTTGCTCTTGATATCATAAGCACCTAGGTGAGAAAGCATCATAAACGTCGTCGAGTAATGAATCAGGTTTGAACATTTGATCCCAACAATCAATACGCCGTGTTAATTTCTGCTTGCCTAGTAACGTTCCTATAGCAACGATCCCTTTGCCGGAATTTCCCAGGGCAGCTACAATTCGCTGACTAATTTTAACGGAATCGAGATAGTTCTATTTAAGCTTGCGTCGATTTACCTTCTACCTGTTTGCCGACGACTTATTTGACTGATTCTACAGCATATTTTGCATTTTTATTCTAATTGCAATCGTCATCAGCCTGTAGACGTCCAATGCTGGACAAAGGCCTCCCCCGGGGATCTCCTCGACGACCGGTCCTTCGCTAACCTCATCCAGCTGGGTCCCGCGATCTTCACCAGATCCACCTTGTAGGAGGCCTGATCTAATTGCAATACTCTAATAACCGTGACGGACAAATGCTTGCTGCATATTGTGTAGGTAGTTGATAATTTGGATTCTAATTTGATTTCCCAAATTGAGAATAGTAAGAGAATGAAAGTTTAAAAATAAGCGCAGATGAAGTTTGGAAGTTTTCTTTCAAAATCAAGCTTTTATAAAAGAGTCCTTACAATAATAGAGCAAAAAATTCTATTAGACATTAAAGCAATATCACGGTACATTTATTATTCATACAATACGAAATTATATTCTGAATCTTTGTTCCTTAAATGCCCATCACTATGCTAACCAATCAGAATCGTGTTCTGTGAAAATGCGGCGTCAATACTGGGCAGTGATCTATCCCCCTTCAATGCGTTCTAGTTCTATTCAATTTTAAAATTTTCAATGAATAGTTCACAAATACATTCTCGAGGGAGATGCAAAACTCTATTCTCGATATTTCATAGGCATTGTCTCGCAATACGAGACTATTAATTCCTCTGTGGCAATACTACAGTCGTCCACAGTCATAGATTAATTAAGTATTTTAACGTGAATTCGATGAACGTCTTACTCCAGGAACGTGAGACATTGTAAAGATTTCAAAACAAAATGCCGAGAGTTAAAAAAAGAGTTCGTGTTAAAAAACGACTTCTACGGGCTTCTGGAGCACAACAGACTCGCCTCTGGAGGATGCGGAAGAAAAATACCGGAAAATAACGCATCATTTGGAAATACATTGTGAACTGAAAACTTTTTTCCTTGACCGAAATCACGAAAAGAAGTTGACGCTCCGACTATACCGACCCCCACTTTTAAGTCAGCATGTTAGCAGTCCGGCAACGGCGACCAAATGTTCCAGCACCTGCTAGGGTGAGGCCAAACTAGCGTAAATTCGGTCGCGTATTTTCGGTCGCGTAATTTCTCCTGCATTCGGTTTCATACAAAATTCTATGCCACACGACGACGCAAAATGAGTTGGACTTTGTTTGCAGCAGAAATTACGCGACCGAAAATACGCGATACAAGTGAGAGAGCACATTCTTATGTGGTATCTAATGCCTCTACGACGGATCTGTTATTGGGCTATGGTGACTCCGATTTCAACATTGCTATATCAGGGTTACGGCATCATAAGGTACGGAAGCAAGGGCTGGAAGACAAACAAGGTCGATGTTATGAAAACGAACGGAGGATTCAATGAAGGAAAGGAATCAAGGAAAAGGGATGAAGGAAAAGGAATTCAAGAAAAGGAATCAACCAAAGGTCAACCAGAATGACGAAGACATTGTATCACCTAGTGACAGCGTTTTACCTGTTACAGACAGAGATTACGAGCTTCCCATTGTACGATGGCATAATTACTTAACGAATAGTGAGGATTTAATTTAGTCTCGAATCTCATCGTAGCCAAAGGGCGTATCCAATAGACATTGATATTGACAGATATAGAGCAACAAGGGACGCGTAGCGTTTTCATCCGTCATTTTTCGCGGGGTGCACACACGAGCAGGCTTGTACGCTGTCGCTACGCAACACACACATACTCACAACATCTCAATACGGCGCATGACCAGGTCGGTCGCGTGATTATTACAAATGCGGAGTAGCACAGACAGACTGCTCTGCAATGCCGCCGTGTACGGATACAATAAACTAATACAAACTACATTATCTTCTTCTAAAACTTATAAAAGCGTTCGTCTTGACTGGCTGATCTATCAATGCACAGCCAAAACTACGAAGTCTAGAAAGCTGTTTGGAACATAGGTTTATTTTATCCGCAAATAATTTTTTTTCATAAATTTGAGATGTAGTGTGTGTTTGGGTGTATGAACGTCTTTTTCTGTGGTGCATTTGCATTTGTAATTACGCCACCAGGTCTTGTACTTTAGTAGACTCCCCTCTAGTGTTGCTTTAAATTGAATGGGAACAAAGAAATAGCTTATGGTTTTCATTTCGATGCTAGAATTTCAGTCGCCTAAGGATGTTAATTGGTAGTTTTACAAATTGAATCTTTTAAGGTCTCTTGTGTGGTAAATTGATATTGACAGATTGTACAAATTCTAACACAAGTAGGTACCTACCTACCATTTTAAAAGCGTCAAACTATACGAATCATAGTTTTATGTATTACTTGTTATGTACAGTTACATAAGTACACCCTTTTAGAGGACACCATCTATTATTTATTCAGGTTTTTACATCTATTACGTTCACATAAATTAAAAACAATGTTAAATCAAACAAATTCAAACAATGCTTTATTTAATAAGATGCTTCTAACACGCACGTAGAATCGCATTAGAATTATATTTGCGTGTTGTTCAATGATGCTTTAGTTAGCCAAACATAATTATAGGTACCCTACCTATTATAATCTGAATTCCAAAATAAATCGACTTTTTGTAAAAACTTGTGATTTTTTTATACATCACCGACAACTTATTGATCGCCTATTCTTTTTTGAAATTTTTCTTCTCATTTATCTCTCTCAGAAGTGAATATTTTTTCTGGAAAAAAATATCCCTGTCAAAAAAAAAACTAACTTATAAAATACAACCGAATTGAAAACCTGCTCCTTTTTTTGAAGTCGGCTGAACATTATACTTTCTCCTCAATACATGGCAGTATTAAGTACTTTAAAATCACCTAAACGAAATAGGTATGAAAGCGATTCGAATACTGGTGAGCCAGTATTCGAATCGCTCCACAGTCGCCTATCGCCAAAATCGTTGTCGAATACATGAATTATCGGAGGACGGCCTGAGTAGTTCTAGGGAGGCGGGGATGTGGGGTGAGGAGGAGGAGGGGGGGGGGGGACCCGCGGAGGCGGAGGTAGGTACGAAGTTCGGAGGCCCGGCGCGATCACAAATAGCAAGCTGCGACTTGGCATACAGTGTACTTCCCGCCAGGGCCGCACTCTGTTTCCATTCGTCTAGGACTAGAGTTGTGGAATGTCCGACTCGTTCATAAGTGATGGTGATTATCGACATGTACGGATAATTTCGTCGTATAAAGACAAATGCGACATTTTCGTTGAATATGTTTTTCATTAAGATACATTAATGTTATTAATAACTATTATGTATTTTAAACTCCTTAAAAGTATTCATTTAATAAATATTATTAAAAATAAAATAAAAAAGACATAAGTAGGTACATACAGCCGAACATAGAACCTCCTCCTTTTTCGGAAGTCGGTAAAAATGCCCAATTTGTCTATAAATGTCCAAACTACCCGGACATAAATATGTCAAATAAGTCAATCATCCTCGGTAGGACATTTTACAACTGTATCTAGGTATCTAATTATGGGTCCACTGCAATAATGACCCTGACATTGTCTGCCCGACGACTGAGGGTTTTATTCTGAGGGTTCCGTACAAACTTAATTGTGTATGTAGATAGATCCTGACAAACGGACAGGGAGACGGACGGACAGACAACAAAGTGATCTATAAGAGTTCAATTTTTGCTTTTGTAGTACGGAACCCTAAAAGTGTGTTGTCTAAGACAACTCACGGGAACAGACATAACTACTAGGATATTAAATATAAAACCTAACGAAGTCTCATATTTATTCTCAGGAAAAACTAAAATGTTTTACATTTTTAAGCTCAAGAGAAAACGACTTTTGATCAAATACGGCGGAATATTCGAGAATAAACTGGGGCTTGTTATACCTAGTTATCGATCTGACAGTAACTAAGATACCGCCTGAATTCCCGGAATCCTGTCAAGGTTCCCACGGGTTAATTCCCAGAAGTCGGCCTAGGGTTCCCAATTTCTGATCCACTCGCGCATGTTTCTTGTTTTTCTTGTTACATGGTTAGACAGAATTTTCCTATGTAGACAAGAGTCATCTGGGTAGACACGGTAGGTAGCTTTGGTGGAATTTGAAGTGAAATAAACAAGTCTATATTATTGTAGTTTAACTTCAATCACTAAACAGTCTTCCAACTTATCTGAGAACAAATTTAAGTCTTCCGTAAAATCAAATTTGTGCAAGAAAGCATATTATAAGTTAAATGACTCCCTAAATGTTAAAATTCCATGGAGTGCCTGATGGCTCAACATAGGTAGATAAATATTGTAATGAACAAGCTATATGAATGAAAGCAGGGCCCTGTGCTGTTGGGTTTGTTGCTGTTTCTTCCCTTCGGCGACGTACAGGTAGAAACAGAGTAGTTTTAGACAGAATTGACGTCAAAAAGAGAATATTGTATTTCAATTTTGAATAAACGAATTTTCATTTTCCATGCGTACACCTAACAAATATTTCTTTTGAACTTTAAAGTTTTAAACAATTAAAATCTTTGTTATTTAACAGTGTAGCATAGATGAATTAGGATAAGGAAATACTAGCATTTGTAGTAGTGACATAGAAATCACATCTAAAATACTACAAATGCAAAAAAATTCATTTGCTGATTCATCTATATAAATATCTGTCTCTCATCCAGTGCTCACTTATCAAAAATTTTCTCTGATTTAGTCGTAGCAGTTCTACTAATTATGTCACTGTGGCACTACGCCATAGCAAATCACACATCGAAAACAAAACGAATGTAAAAAGTTTCTTATGCTGATTCATATATAAATATCTGTCTCTCATCAATATTTTTCTTTGATCTAGTCGTAGCAGTTCCACTAAGTATGTCACTATCACTAACGTGCAAGCAAACGTTTTCTCAAAGAATTACGTGATGTGAAAACTGTTACCTCTTATATCCTGGCACTGAATCATTCGGCCTTCAGGTAAAGATTTGGCCGCCATTGAGGGAAATTGAAAGGAGCTTGAAATAAGCGGTGCGGGCGACAGAGCAGACGGGGAGGGCGAGCGAGAGGGGAGGGCGTCTCTATCGCAACGAGCCCACGCGATATCACCATGGGTACAGCCGCCGCGTCGCGAGTGCGGCCCTGGGTGGCCTTGCATTGGAATGGGGAGGGCATTAGCCCCGCGTCTACTTGCAAGCCGCTATCAATTCGCTCGCCAACATTTGTTGGTGACGCTCTAAACGCTCGTTTTCCGCGTTTAATGTGTACCCGAGCTAGGAGAGTGAATTTTCAAGGTCGCCGGAGATTTTTCTTGCATTGCATTTTGTTTTGGGAATTCGTGACGTAAGGCTGAAGACGCCTTTTTGTGATGTTTCTCCGACTGACGCTACGGTCTATTATAGAGTTCTTTGTCGGGATTGATTAGAATTGGATTGGTAGGTATTGAAGTTTAATGTAATTAAAATGAACGTTCAAGCATGACAGATTGTTTCATGTTTATTTTAGAGAGTTGAGAAGCTCAGGCAATATTTTAATGCATTACTTATTTATTACATAAAGTACCTACTAATATAATTATACACCTAGGTACCTATCGATAATCCTTACCATATTTCTATTTTTTACTAGTACCAAAAAATATCTGTGATCCTGATCACAAGTTGAAAAGGAAGAAATAAATTTTATTGACATTAAAGCTAGTAGGTACATAATTTTAAATAATAATTTTTTTGGTTTGGTAATTATGTAATTACCAAACCATAAAAATTATTAAAAAGATCATAAAAATGGTACACTTACAGGGGGTTGTTAAGACGTAATTGACCCTTATCATAAACAACTATAAAACATGCGTACCAGTAATGACAAAAAAATAGATAAATAAATACAGTACCTACCAAAAGATTGGCAAAAGGACAGGGCTCAGCAATGCTGACACAGTCAGTGGGACTAACTGTGCAGCGCTGGTTTTCAGTCCTGAAAGATGAAAGAAAGATGGTGACTGTACCAACCCAAAATGTATCTATAACAAAACAAATTCTGAACCTACTCTAAACGGAAACACCAAACTTTGTCGCGTGTTGACAAAACCTTATTATTATGTAGGCGACAATGAAGCCTCTACAATAGCTTCTAGGAAACCTTATAACGAGCCTGAAATCCGCTGCCACCCATGCGATAGGGCCCTTTATTGCTTCATCGTAGAATATATTATCGCCCGCAGCAGCGCGAAGAATATCAGATTATTCTGGATGTGCGCACTAAAGTAGAGTTTGTTACGAGGAGAGATCTTCGAGAGATATGTACATCGCCGTTTGCGGCGCGCATGGCGTGCGGCCGTTGCATGTCCAGCGATAAATGGGAAAGGTCCCGGCGATGGTATTGCCTGCGAAACGAGCGATAAGGCCGTCATAGCGGAATATGAAAACTGGACTGTGCAAGGCCGTACACAGGAACCCCCCGAAGGAACATGGACAGGAAACCTGAAAGCATTTATTTGAGATATTTTTTTACTATGGGCGTAGTTAGTTGTATTTCATTGGGGAATGCCTATGTCCAGCAGTAGACGATGAAGGGTTAATATGATGATTAAATTCAATACTCTTTATAGCACACTAGATTTTTCCCGTGGTTTTGCCCGCGTAGAAAAATTTTCCCTTGTACATTGTGAAACAGCGCCCTCTATGTATATGTTTTGTTACTTATGGGGTATTAGCGGACGCCCCGCGACTTTGTCCGCGTTAAAAAGTAGCCTATATGTTATTTCAGGATATAGGCTATCACTGTACCAATTTTCATCAAAATCTGTTCGGTAGTTGTTACGTGAAAGAGTATTAAACATCCTCACATCCTTACAAACTTTCGCCTTTATTAGTAGGACTAGCTGTTGCCCGCGACTTCGTCCGCGTGGATTTTGGAAGTAGGTACCTATCTCTGCTATGTACAGACATACATCGTCTAGTTATAATTTTCCAATGGTAAAATGGATCATTCTAAGTACCTTCACCATAATTTAAGGTATACCATACCTTCAGGAACAAACTATGAACACCGTATTCAATTTGGTGAAGACAGATAAAAATTTAAAAAATTGTTGTTTTCACTTCTATTGCTCATAAGACTTCTCATATCAATTTTTATTATACGTGTGTATTTTTTAACTAATACAGTATGGGCAAAACCAAAACCATAGGAGATACAGGGAAACTGTCTTAGGAACCTTTAGGTATTTTTTCGTGATAACAATTTTGACATAGTAATCGGAGCAGCTGGAGTTCGGGTGGCATGAATGAATAAGTAGTAAGTTCCTAAGTACATTGCACAGTCTGTTTTATAAGAAAACATTTTATTAAATTTGACTAACTTCTGCTGCTTGGATTTTTTTCTTCCGATACAATAAAATGATTCTAACATGAAACTAAGTCGATACGCATTTTTTAAAAATAATAAAAATTATTTTTCAATGGCGTTCTATGAGAAAACATTTTATTGAATTTGACTAACTTCTGCTGCTCAGATTTTTTTCTTCCGATATAATGAAGTGATCCCTACATGAAACTGAGTCGAACCGCATTAAAAAAAATATGTGCAAATTGTCTCATTTTTATGGACAACACACGCTTGACCAAAAAATTTCTATGTCATAAGACACTTTCCCTGCATCTCCTATGGTTTCGGACTTGCCTATACTGTCCCAGTTAAAAAAACACTGATATCTCCTATGTCTATGACATCGTCTTGTTACGTTAAATGATTTATCTGTAAATGACGATAACTTTTTTCGCTGTCATCCGATTTCAATGAAACAAAGCCTATAAGTTGCGCCAGGCTGTGCTTAATCTACCTGTGAAAACCGCAAGAAAATCCGTTCAGTAGTTTCGGAGATTAGCGATTACAGACAGACAGAAAGACAGAAAGACAGAAAGACAGACAGACAGAAAGACAGAAAGACAAAAAAATTTAAAAACGCTTTTTTGTGTTCTGTTACTCTTTTTTTATCGTCCACACTCATTTTTTTATAAATTTATTCAAAGTACAGACACACGGTTTCTACAGATTTATTATAAGTATAGATGTAAGATAAAATAACAAAACAGATACAATAGGTTACTTTAGTATCTACATCTAGGCGGTCTTATCGCTATAAGTATGAATCGACCATAATTCGTCACATTGACACGTTTAATGAGTCTCCGGTTGTAGTCCAATTTGTGGCTTATATCATAAAGCAGACCCAGAAAATCATAGACTCGGATAATCTTTATTACTATTTTTCACCTGGGTCTGCCATTGGCAGTTTAGTAAAAAGGATATCTTTACTAAACTTCCAATGGCTGACCCAGGTGTGTATCTCTGCTGGTACTCTTGGAATTGTATTAAAAGGTAATAGATATTTATGGTTTTCATTTTATTTGACAACAACATAATATTTTGACTGTTACGACTGTCTATTCCGTTCTTAGTTCGACTAGTCGAACTAAGAAAAAAAGCGTCATAGTATAAATATTTTGGAGCTTCGAGTTTGGATTCAAATGTGAAGGTTCGCGGTGCAGCTTTCACTGTCAATCTTGAGGGTCTGATGAAGACCAGATAAACAAGCAACCTCAATCCATCTATCTAAAAGAACGGATTTTCCGGATTGTTCGACTAATCGAACTAAAAGTGTAACAAAACGGAATAGACGCTTAAAACGATGTTTCAACTTTAAACTTACCATATTTCTGGAGCCGAGACCCCCCGAGAACTTCTGCATTCGCTCCCTCCAGCGTGCGTTGGCGTGCGTGTCCCCAGCCCGTTTCCCTCCATATCAGACTGGGCGGCCTCGATTTTCAGCGCTTATGCCGCTATAACTTATTCCTTCGCCCTGCATACGATGTAGACCTTTGAACTTTCATGAAAAATATTTCAGCGGAATTATTCTTCCAAGTAACGAAAAGCCGCTGTAATTCCTACAGAACTAGATTGCACAAATATTGATACCTATCTGGAAAATTCCCTTGGAAAATAAATAGAATCACGAACAATGGTCCAAAAATAGGTGGCAGTCTGGTTAGAGAGGTGTGGAATCCTTTCGACACAGGAGTCACAAAAACTTTTGGAAATACGTTAAATGAAATGTACATGTTAGTTATTCGCCTATCAATCACACCACTATTAGCTAGGTGTATTTCCTGAGGCTCTCAAAAAGGTAGGCATTAGTATTCTGCCTCCATTCCTGCCCGGAAAGTAAAATTCATAACTCGTGGCATCATCACTCACTACCTACCTATCAATATATACGTTCCAGGCATCTTACAAAATCGTCCGCCCCCTCTAATAAAAGTGTAAGTCTATGAAACGAGTAGGAGAAAAATAAGTCCATGTTTTGGCGGCGTGCTTTATCGATGGCACATTTCGCTCTCTATGCGCTGGGCCCGGGATAAAGGAAAACTGGCGCGACGAACCTGCCACCTTCCGCACTCCCCCCCCCCCCCCCCCCCCCCCGCCACCACCCCAATAGTTCCAATAGCCCCCAGCCTGTTGGCCTTGCTGACAAATACGAGTATTTTATACGAGAATTACAGCTCTTTGTGAGCCTAACTGAAAATGAGTGAAATTATACAGAAATCCTTGGACCTAAAATTCTAACAGATAGACAATTGAAACCCACACTTGCTGATTTTTATCCCTTTTCAGTGTTCTCAAATTGAAATGTTTACTTGGAGCTTCAAAGAACTTAGGGGGGTGGGCTTCAAAGAACCCCAGAGGGGGGAAGTAATCCAGGAATGGGAAAAGTGTGCCAACTCAGGCTCAAAACACGTGTAGGCAGGCAGACTGAAACTATAGGCAGTTCCCTCTACAAAATAGGGTTTGGTGATAAATTCAAAAGCGAAGAACAATTTATATGGAATAAAGCTTATTGGTCCACTATTGAAAATGTTATAGATGAAATTGTAGGTCATAGTGTTCGTACTTAGTTATTACAAATTAATATTTCAGTAGACCAGCGTAAACCTTTGACTTAAATAAACGAACTTTGAATTGATTAGACAGAGTGTAGAAATAGTTAACTTACCTATGTGAGTAATCGTGTATAATTTCAATTCAATACGAATCAAGAAAGGTATTATAAAATAACCCGGCATTCCTCGTGAAAATTTAACTGTACTACAACACGTTCCATGCAATCCATAATGATAATTAATATATCAATGCTTCACACTTGCCTGCAAAAAACAGAGAGATAATTTTAACAAAGTACCCATGGAGACAAATTAATGAGACTAATGAGGTTCATAAAATACAATCAAATTCTTTAAGACGTTTTAATTAATGTTTAGACGGTCTGCCCTTAGTTGAAATTAATGAAACTTTCAATGAAGACTACAAAGACAATTAAAATGAATACGACGAGAAATGTTACTTCCAAATACATTCTTTCACCACTCCAAATGACACTCAGTAACTCTTTAAAACTTTCAATGGTCTTCTACAACTTGGAGAGTTGAAATTATCAATGAAATTGTGTAACATTACCCTTAGGTGGGTACGGTAAATGTAGTACGTCTTTCCCATGACTAGAAGACAGGCAAGGAGATACCGAAACCTACCTAAATATAAAATTCGTAATTGAACTGGACCCTTAAAGGGTTGGAGGTGTGAAACCGTCTAGACGACCCAAAAGGACGGGTTTTGATAAGGGTGTTGTCGTCGGCCTTGAACTTCCGAATGACTTAAACAAATGAGACAACCCGCGCTGTTACATCATCGACACATCACAATATTTACACGCATCGTTTTTATTTCGCTGAGCTCTATGATAGGTCACTCTTGTGCCTACACAATTACCTCCGAAACTTTGCATTTATCAGCAAAGCGAACGAATTTACGGGCTAGTGCTTGTCATTCAAACAGAATACATCCAATTACTTATCGTCCCAAGCCTAAAGGAATAGAAATGCGATGTTACAGCCTCAAAGACCTGAATAACCGAAATTGAACAGCTGTTAACCATTATGTGGTCGCTCAGCGGGCTTTTGTGGTCGAACTTGAGCATCGAATCCTCATGTAGCTTAATTAATGCGAAAACAACCATCTCCCGGTTCGTACAAAAATAAGTTCATCCAGTTCCCAAACAAAAAGAAACTGAAATAAACAAGGTCGGGGAATCAACGCCGCCGTCGCCGCCGCCATAAAGACCGACGGCCGTCCTTGAAAAAGGGGGGTTCTTACAAATTGGGTTATTACGGTGCGTGGGGGCGTGGGGGGTCGAGACGGGCCGTGCGAGAGAGAGGAGGGATGTTTGCTACATTGCGTTTGGGGAGAGGAACCGGGACGGAGGGCGCGTGGGCGTACCTCCGCTGCGCCACCCCCGGCCCGGCGGCACGCCTTTCCAGGAAGGACTCCCGTCCCAGACCAGGGATCCGGCGCCGATCATTATAATTACTCTCCAAGGTAAGTCGGGAGCCGTGCAAGCAACCCCACCAGCCCCACGCACCGGACTAATCCGGCCGACGCGCTCCGCTGGGACCCTCACAGATCTGATATTCCCGACATAAAATTACTGGCATCAAACATTAAAGGGACTTCAACATCTGCCTCTTCGGCGGCAATTAAGACGCAAATTAAAAGCCTCTTCCATGATCAATTCTGAAGCACTAAGCTTTAATGGGATTCTGATTAAAATATACATTCTGACAAAAAACAACTTTGCCTCAAGAATGTTAGGCCAAAAACAAATTTTTACTCTAAAACTGGAATATCTTTCTGAAAAAATATTGACTCGCAAAACAGATGACCCAAAACATTCCAGAAAGATGACCTACCTATCCAATCCGACTTAATCACTTATCTTCCAAAAAGTTTCCAAACAAGTTCTTAAGGCCCCGGCTTTCTGCAATGTCCTTTGAAAGGGCGGGTTACCCTTGTTCAGGTGTCAGGAACGGCAGCTGCAGATGAAGTAGCCATTGATGAAGGGCTAAGCTAGCTTTGAGCCTTTGTCGAGAGCTAGACTTAATTTGAATGGAGCGAGCGTGCGTCCACACAAGAACAACAGACGACTAGCTTTTAGTGTATTAAGGATTTGTAGACGACGGACTGACGGATTAATCAAACACTATAGAAATACGAAGCACTTGATATTATGTATACTAAGTATAAAGACTTCATCTGTCACTAAATTTGTTAGTCTTATTGTTGTTTTGGCAACTTAACACTGATTTGCAACATTTCGCTTATTACGCCCTAAACCTAACAAAACACTTTTCCGCGTTTTTTTTCGATTTTCTTCTGAGAAGGTTATAATTTCTACCCAAGATCATACCTACGTCAATTGTTTTATTTATTCACTAGCTGTTTCCCGCGGCTTCGCCCATATAGAAAAAAAATCCCCGAGTTTTTCGCGCGGGAAAAATCCCTTTATCAGTGGACGTCACAGATCTTCATTTAGGAAACCATTGTGCAAAATTTAAAATCTCTAGGCTTAGCAGATTGGGCTGTGCATTGATCAGCCAGGATTCAGTCAGTTTATACGATAGCCCAAAAAAGGAGTGTAGTGTAACGTTTTCTTTACCTATTATATTAAATGGACAAAGACAGGGTCCTGTCCTAGGTGTCCTGTTATGAAAGTTTGTCTCAGCATAATGGTCCATTTGCACAAAATCCTGTTAATTTTCCGCAACACAATATACCAAGCTGGTCCACAACGACCAAATAAGATTCTCGTTTTTTATTGCAATATTAGTAAACAAGAATTTTAAACTGCCTTAGACGGAAATCCCAACGTTGGTCAAGCCCAACCTACTGTCAACGGAACGAACCTACATTCCGATATCACATTGAGATGACGTAATCCTGCGATCAGTCGGGGGCCGGCCGTTGATGCGTGAACATAGACCCCTAGCAACATACTGCGTCGTAGATGACATACTTATACTCGCCAATTTTTATAGAGCTCCGACTATCCGGCTAATGATCCAATCTTTATTGCGCTCTTGGTTTCTAAAAAAAATAAACACCCATCCGGAGTTTCTTACTAAACTAGTTAAGATGACGGTTACTTCAAATAAAGTTTATTATATTACACAAATAAAGACAGGCAGAGTGCGTGCCGGAACACGCGTACTTATCTGCAAAAGTGTTCATCACAGGATCACTTACGTGAGTGATTACAAGTTTCTTGATCAAACAGTTGACAAGTTATAAGCGCCCCCCCCCCCCCCCCTTGGGAGATGGGTGAGCCATAGTCGGTATATCTTGCTGATAAAAACACTAGGTTCCTCACTTTAAAAAATACCTCTTTATCGATACCCCACAAGAGCAGGTACCGTATCTCGCTTTAAAAACACCATCTTCCATCGAAATACTTTCGGTGGGTACTGGGTACACTGGGTATACATGGTTTTTTTTGTGTAAAATTTCATGGATTTAAAGTAACAACGCTGTTATGGGCTACGACGAACTGGACGTTCTTTGTCGAACTAGCGGAACCCTAAAAAGGAATTAAAAACAATAGTGTTAACATCAAATTTAGTGCATTTGCGATTTGCTTACCTACAATTGAGTTTGAGTCTTGAAAACATACCTAAGTCTGTGAACTACTTAATTTATAGAAGTACATACAAACAATAATGAAAGTGTACCTACGCGAATAGAGACCTTGCTACTTATTAAAAAGCCGATGACGTCATGTTCATATTTTCTAGTGAATATCAACAATTACATTTGTAGTATGAGACTCATTTGTAGTAGTCTCATATATTAGCACTAAGCACCGTATATAAAAAAAAACTTAGATGAGCAGTTTAAAATTCAGTTGCTTGCATCTTCAAAGAAGGAGGAATTTAAACGTGATGCCAATTTTAAAATTCCTAGGTTCATCGACCTGCCTGCATGTAGTTTCGTAGACACGTGTTTCGGCACTGAAGCTATCGCCTGGGGGAATTATTAGCAAAAAAAATCGGACAAGTGCGAGTAGGACTCGCGCCCTGAGGGTTCCGTACAAACTTAGTTAAAGAAATAAAAAATCCTTAATAAAATTTCATACGCAAAGTTAAGTTTGTTGGTACTCTTGTACAAAGAATTTTTTTCGGTTTTCGGATTTTTTCCTTTACTTGTGCTATAAGACCTTGCTTCTTGTCAAATTTCAAGATTCTAGGTCAACCGGAAGTACCCCATAGGTTTTGATTACCAAGATACTCATAAATGCGGTAAAATCGGTCATATCTTCTAACTGCGATGACTTAGAAGTCTGATTTTTTCACGGCTCCAAGGGACTGCAGACATGAGTATTTTCTATTAATTTCAACTTGATACATCACCGCAATACTGAGAAAAAGGGTCTTAATAGACAGATAGACAGACGGACAACGAAGTGATCTTGAAATGGTCCCTTTTTTGTCTTTTGAGGTACGGAACCCTAAATATAAAAAATCAATGCGTCTCTCTATTAGCTCCGAAGGGTATTAACTAACGCACTCTTAATGCCATCAGGCTTGAATGAGGATTTGGGTGTGATGAATTCGCTCCTAGCCTTTATAATCAACTTAAATGACCGACGCGAGTGCAGTAGGCTTTTAGCTTATTTACATTTCCTATCCAGACTAATTAAATAATAGTTTATTAAATTAGTCTGGATAGGAAAGGCACACGCAAAAAAGGCAGGCACTTCGAAAGGCAGAACGGGGATATGCTTTAGATAAATTCGAACGAAGGCACAATTTGGACATGAATTATCGTTGTTGAAAAACGATAAGGTTTTAAATGAATAGCAAGTTTCAAGAATTAAAACTCGAACAGGTACTTTATATACCTATCAATACTTGTATGTAGTGTTCAACATAATTGTCTTCCATGTAGGTACTTAATGTTAACACAAATAGTAAAAAAAACTATAAAACCACGCGCATCGCGCATGTAACCTAAGGACACATTGAGACAAAAATAAATTTAACAATTTGATATTTCCATAGGTAGGTAATTAGATTTTAAAAGTATTAAGGCTGTGATGTACTAGGAGGACGTACTGCACGATCTTATCAAATTTGTATTTAAATTAATTTATACATAATAATACAATTGAAAAAAATTATTACAGTCGAAAGGTTCAAAGTTCGATCCCCAGGGGGGCAATGTACCAATGGGTTTTTCTCGAAACATAAGTACATTTGGTGAAGGAAAACATCGTGAGGAAACCTGCATACGCCGAAGATGAAAATTCTTAGGCGCATGTGAAGTCCACCAACCCGCACTGGGCTGGCGTGATGGACTATAGCCCGAACGCCCTCGTTGTTCAGAATGTGATGTTGTGGAGGATGTGTTGATGGAGTGTGTCCGAAACGAGGCCCAAAGGTGTATGATGAGGTTGCCGTCAAATAGTTGACCGAGCGAGCGAAGCCAGCGAAGCGTCTAAGTTTCGAGATTGGCCAAAAATGCTAATGTCCGTCTGTACTTCTGTCTTTCTGTCTGTAATTCTCTACAGGTCGCATTTTTCAACCGATTTTGACGAAAATTTGGCATAGGTATAAATTAATTAAACCGACAAAATGAGTAGAATAAAATATTGAAAAACATTTTTTTTTAGAGTACCTACCATAGTCGCAAAATGGGAGTGAACTTATTTTTCTTGTGAATCCCATAGTGTGGGATATCGTTGGATAGGTCTTTCAAAAATATTGTGTGAATACCATTTTTTCGATCTAGGGATCCGTTGGCGAAATATTAAGCTTTAAAGCGGTAATTTTTGTTAGAGTCACGTGTCCCCCCCCCCCCCCCCCTGCCAGCTAAACGGTTGCTTCTGGAAATGTGAAAAAATTCACGGCAGTAGCATATATAACGTAGTTAAAAGGAAAACTATGACAGCTAAGTAGGTTCTATTAGTTTTTGAGTAATAGTCAATTAACTTAAGAAAGTCGAAAATTTTAATTATGTTCATAGAAATGCATACGAAAAATGGGAAATAATTTTTTTTCGCGTGAATTCCATGGTGTGGGGTATCGTTGGATAGGTCTTTCAAAAATATCGCGGGTGTGTAAAATACATTTTTCGATTCAGGGATTCGTTTGCGAAATATTAAGCTTTAAAGTGCTAATTTTTGTCACATTAATTTTTAATCTGTCTCCAACTGCACAATTGACTTTTGTTGGTTTCTTTTAGGTTTGGTTTATATGGGCTGGCGAGGTCTACTGTTCTCACGGAACTACTAGTAATTATAATGTTGGAGTTTACAACAGCATCCTGTCTTTCCCCTTTCGGAGGAAGCCGGGATGCTGTGCAAACTATATAGGTACATTACTTAAGGCATTAATTACTTTAAATTAAGTATAGTTGTTATAATACGGGGGTGACATAGACAACCAGGAAGGTTCGAATCTCTTTAGTGGCGCGCGCGCTGGGGGCCGCGAGCACCCACCAAAGAGATCAAAATTCAAAATTCAATTCAAAATTCAAAAGTATTTTATAGCATGTAAGTACACTGGGTACATTTATACAACGTCAATTGTTTATCTACCACCGCCTCCAAGGTGTTATATAGAGCTGGGAAGAAGAAGCGGCGCAACAAACTTCCGCAACACATCTTTTAAAATCAAGTTTGTACATAACATTATTTTATAAAGATTGTGCGAGGCTGAAGTAACATTAACACCAGGCATCTTTGTCATTTAGATAATCGACTGTCCTATAATAAGCTTTCTTACAAAGTTGCTGTTTAATGTAGGTCTTAAATTTTCTGTCATTCATATTTAAGATTTCTTCTGGTATTTTGTTGTAGAAGCATATACATTGCCCCGTGAATGATTTACTGACCTTACTAAGCCTTAACTGTGGTGGTACAAGTTTGTTTTTGTTTCTTGTAACATAAGCTGTGTTCATGTCACAGTGCCTCAAAAAGAGAGATATATTTTTGCGGACATACAAAATATTCTCAAAAATGTATTGACTGACAACGGTTAATATATTAATTTCTTTAAACTTTTCTCTCTATGTAGATCATATCTCTATGTAGTCAACCATCTCATGTGACTAAAATCCACTAAACTAATAGAACGGATTTTATAAAACGCCCTCGTTGACAGGTTTGAGCCCCAGCAGTGGGGACATGTTAATAGGTTGTTGGTTTGATTACAATTGTTTTGTTGTGTTCTTGCATGCCATAAAATATTTCGACTTGGACTTCTCAAATCGATACGACAATTTTATCGGATGTGGGTGAAATTTGAGAGGTAAGATTTGCAGAACAACGGATACCCTCCGGCCCGTTGTATAATATCTCAGTGAATACCTACACAGTGAACTTACATTTTACTGAATGTCTTTCGATTGATAATACCAGCTTGTAAAAACGAGATAAAAAAATAAGGCATTGGAACAATAAATATCAAACCGGTTTCACCTTCATTAAATCAATGAAGTAAGGATAGACTATAAGGCGCCTTAGACTACAACTGAGTGGAAAGTTTTGAAATGTTTGAAGCATAGAGATAGGATCTCTTTGGTGGCCGGCCGAGTAGCAAATTTTTTTGATTCATGGTTTGAAGTTTCCTTACAGATGTAGAATGAAAACACAGCGGATTGCAATTCGGCTATCAGCTGGCTCAGATTCAAAATAATTATGTTCGTGGATTCATGCAAGCAAACTAAGTTAAAAACAAGAAGTTTCAAATCTCTTTGACCGCGCGCGCGCTCCCTGTGGAGATCGCATCTCGCATATTTAGTATCGGAACCTATGGTGTCATTTACCGGGGTGGGTGCGGACAATGGAAGCGGAGTAGCGGGAGGAGGTTGCTAATACAAATTTATATGGAGCTTGAAAATGAGAATGTATGAGTGAGTTACAATATTATTATCCATTTGACACGATTTTGACACCCATAGGATGCTTTTATTACTCATCCAGTGGAGTGGATTTTTTTTTTATTCAAGGTTAAAAATGTGGACGATGTAGAAAAGTGGTCGATTTGGCCGGAAACTTTACTTACGACTAGGTACAACTAAACTCCGTCAGGGACATAGCGTGAAGTTATAGTATGTACATGAACAGAAGGAATTTATTGATTCTGATGATTGACCCTTTCATTTTTTTTTACAAATTTGTCCGGTTCGTGTCCCGGCTCAGACAGGTGTCTTAAATATTGCGCTAATTCTGAACAATATTACCAAATCCAAACCATAATGAAAAACGTTATGCGGCATCCACACGTTTGGCAAACCTCGGCAAACGTGTGGAGCAGGGGTTTGGCTTGCGTTTAAAAGTTAGTCAAACCTGTGGATGCAGCATAACGTTTTTGGTTATGGTTTGGATTTGGTAATATCGTTCAGAATTATCGCGATTGGCCCCCAGTTCTACTTATTTTTTAATAGGAATGTTTCATTTCAGTAACATCTGCTACGTTCACTGTTTAATGCACTCTGTACTGAAGGTACGCTTCGAAATTTCCACCCTGTATAATAAGCATTTATCGACATAGAACTGTTTCTAATTTTACCTTTACGTCAAGGAAAACCTATGGAATTAGAAGTGTTCCGAAACATTGAACAAAAAATACAGACATGAATCACCTGAACGGTAGGTACGGAAATAAGAATGCTTCACGAACGAACGGCTGTCTGTTTTAAATCATGATGCAGTTGTTTGCAGATAAAAAACTATACATAATGGTCGGTTAGTCATAGATAATAGACTATAGACTACTGGGAAATGTAGGTAAGGGACCTTGCGGAGGCTGTAGGGTCATAATTTTTTTGACCTTCAACACTTCTACCTTAATACTGAGGAGGTGAAAAACTGTGAAAATGTGCATCAATTTCTTGGGAGATTTAATAATAATTTTTTATATGTTTTTCAAAATTAACTACATAACACTTTTAGGAATTTATGTATAGGTTACCACAAACCAAAATGTGTCAAAGTTTGTGTGGGTAATTTTGAAAGACCTGGTATCCTTATAGCATTTTAATTTCAATTATACGATTGCATGTCGCAGGATTTAAGGTACTGATAGGTGTACAGTCGACCGCACGTCAGTGACCTTTGACCTTTAGCTGGCCTAGCCTATAAGCGAGTTTCAGTAATCTATGAGAGACCAGTTTATACTGGTTTTGTTTTCAATGACGTGAGGTCGACTGTACCTATATAAAACAAGATACACCTACACTATATTCCGTTTTTCCTTAGCTGTCTTATGAAAACAAACTTTATTTGCGTCTCGGCCACATGTGCGAGCAAGGTACTGTAGCAGCAAAAACAAGTTTGTATTACAATATAAACTTTGCGGTCCACTTGGGAACATCAACTATCGTTTATTTTACTTTCAGCCGCATTAATCGTTTGTTTTCTTAAGACACCTATACGAAGTATACTATTGCGTATTTTTACATTCGCAAGTTCAGTCAACTGGCGATTGCATGTTCTCGCGTTCTTTGTTCGCTATTCCTAGACCATCGTTTGAAAATGGAACCGCGCCATGTGCAAAAAAACTTCAAACACCAGTTTTGTAAGTTCGTTAGGGTAGGGTTCTGTCAGTTGATCAGCCAGTTCTGTCAAATCCATTCAGTTGATCTCATTAGTGGTCGATCTCACAGATTAATGAGATACCTAGTGTGATGTGTTTGGCTGTTATGTACTTGACCGATGGAACATATTGTGATATTATTGTTATGTAAAATGCTCTGTAATTATTGGAAAACGTGTGGAAAATTCCGGGAAATCTTTACTTCTCGATATAATTGACGCCTTGATTGACTTATTTACTGGCCTTATTGACTGGCCTGTTGGCGTAGTGGTAGTAACACTGCCTACTGCGCCAAAGGTCGTGGGTTCGATTCCCACCCGGGACCAACATTTGTGTGATGAGCATAACTGTTCGTTTTCGGATTCTGGGTGTTTGTATGTATTTAAGTATTCATTTAAAAGTATGTATGTATGTTTATCAGTTGTCGAGTACCCATATGTACAAGCTTCGGCTTAGTTGGGACTAAACAGCCGTGTGTAAATTTGTCCAAACATTATTAAAAAAAAAAAAAAAAAAAAAATTAAAGAAAAAAGAATTTAACGCAACCCGCAGGTGGTATTATACGAGTTACACATTGCTGTCTTTTTTTTGTTGATTTGTCCTCTATTGAGGACGGGCTAGGGAAGCTTTGTCCATACAGCCCTGTCTTACTGTCTTTTATGTTGTTATAGTACATTTTAGACTTTCGCGCTTTGTATTAATAATTATATAATTATTTACGGGTCTTTTCTGAAATCTCGTGACTTATCGTCGAATACACCCGCGGATACCGTGAGTGTTGTGTGCCGGGACTTTCCAATAATACAAGATCAGCAGAGGGTAGTTTCAGAAACTACTCACAGCGATCAACAATGACAGCTCGCCTCTCCAGTCAGCTCGTGACCACGGCCAGTGTAACCTGGTCGAAACGTCGGGCAAGGTAAATAAAACTTATTCGTGTGTAAGACCCGTAAATAATTATATAATTTTTATGTTGTTGTTTTAAATAGTTTCCTTGCAGGAAAAGGCATGAGTAACTAAGATCATACAGGCTGCATCGGAACCATTTGTGAAATAATGGGATATTTTAGTACTATGCGGAAGGTCCCACCGAAAACAGAATAATGACGAATTTGACGAGTGGAGCCTAACATCTACCTCGATTTCAAAATTCAAAAATTCAATAATATTTTATTGCATGTAAGGACACTGGGTCTATCTACCACCGCTTCCAAGGTTTAGTAAGTTACTACCTAAGTAATTAACGGTGTAAGTAAGTAATAAAATAAGTAAATTACAGCAGAGTAATGCCAGTAACTTAGTAAATAATAAGTAGGTACCTAGTGACCTAAGTAGTAACTTTATGTACTTAGTAACAAGTATTTAATTTTTGGGTAATATTTTAGCGTTAAAGCATTTATA
This sequence comes from Metalampra italica, assembly GCA_949699065.1. Classification (NCBI taxonomy): domain Eukaryota; kingdom Metazoa; phylum Arthropoda; class Insecta; order Lepidoptera; family Oecophoridae; genus Metalampra; species Metalampra italica. The sequence goes on along the minus strand of OX452970.1, from coordinate 2,400,903 downwards.
ATCATAAATACTTCCGGATTTAGAAGTTAATTCTTACTTTTGAACCGAGGTTTTCAATTCGACTTTTTTTTCTTGTGTGTAAGTATGGTTGCACGATAACTTCAGCGATTGTAAACCGAATTGAATTATTCTTTTTTTTTATTGAATATATTTCGAGGATGGTCCCATTACAATTGAAAAGAAAAGTCACCGTTAAGAGTAGAAAATTTAAAAAATTTTGGGGATCAATAAGTTTTTGTATACAAAAATCATAATTTTACATTTATCGGTTTTATTTTTTTGTAAAAATTTATGATTGGTCGTCATATTCACCAAAGAAGCAGTCTAGTAGAAAATAGAAAAAAATCGCGAAGGCGGACGCTGTCGACATATTTTTTGTGCTAAATAGTGCGCTGGCGCAGCACCGGCCGCCGATACCTACACTGGAATGAAAATAAACTCAGACGGCAGCGGGTTCGTTACCCGGGAGCGTTCTCACGCGCATCTTATGTCACGGCTGCGCACACGCATGTGTTTATAACCACTACTAGCTGTTTCCCGCGGCTTCGCCCGCGTAGATAAGTTTTTCCCGCTGGAACAGCTCGCCCGAGGTATCTGAGCTGCTCGACGATGAAGTAAATGATAAGTGACGTCACGCCCAGAAGGGGGAAGCAACTGTAGACTACTACCTACTACAAGTAGCGGAATCGGCCCGTATAACCGCGGAAACAGAGCGTCAGTGGCGTCGGGAATAAGACGCGGCCTATCATATCGAAAGGTCCGAAGTTCGATCCCCGGCTGCGCCATGTACCAATGGGTTTTTCTCGAAACTTAAGTACAATTACTGACTGCTCTCAAACGGCGAAGGAAAACATCGTGAGGAAACCTGCATATGCCGAAGAAGAAACTTAGGCGCATGTGAAGTACACCAATCCGCACTGGGCTAGCGTGGTGGACTATAGCCCGAACGCCCTCGTTGAGAGGGTAGACCTGAGCTCCAGCAGTGGGGATATGTTAATAGACTGTTGATGAATCGCGAAATTGGAAGGGCCAAAGGGGTTTCCAAGAATACTTCCCGTATTCTTATTGAATCGTATCTTAATGAATTTTACCCTGTGTAATTCTGTGAATAATCTATATTACAGTAAAATTTCATCACTTGGCTCAAAATCTGCTCAGCTGTTTTTGCATGAAAGAGTAACAAACATCCATCCAAACTCAAAAACATCCAAACATCCTTGCAAACTTTCCCGTTTATAATATTAGTAGGATTCATTTTGGAGATGTCGGGTTTAACCTTCCCCTATATAAGTCCACTTAGTGGTATGAAGCTACGAAGCGCATCGTTCGTAGGGTTCGTAGCGGCGCGTGCACCGATGCAACGTAGATGCAGCTACGGTCTACACACCTACGAACCGTAGCACGGGCGGTGCTACGAAATTGCATGTGCAAAATAATTTCTGCAACATTACTAATTTCATTACCCATGTGATATTGAATAATTCATTCGCGAGTTTGAACCGGCGACCCGGCCATTCCGGAGCCGTTTTAAAGTATAACCTACTATCCTAATAAAGGCGAAAGTTTGTAAGGATGTGAGGTTTGTAACAGATTATCATGAAACTTTACAATAATATAGATAAACACTATTTTCTACGCGGGCGAAGCCGCTGAAAACAGCTCACATCTGCAGATTATGATTGGCCAAGATCAGTACTAGTACAGGAAGTATAAAGTATTAGTATATTATAATTATAACATGACAAAACGTGCACGGCAGATGTTTCTGGTGTTAATGACTGTTGAATTGATAAAAAAACAACTTACTTTAGTGTTTTTGATGAATAAATCTAGTAAGCGTATATAAATTAATACTTACATAACTTATATAAAATGAAGATATTATGAAGTTCTAGTCTAAGGTGATAAAAATACCTAGGTAGTTTTACTTATGAAAAAGTTCTAAGATAATGTGATAGTCAAGAAATAAAATAAAAACATAATGAATACCTAGTAAATATACAAAAAAATTCAAAACAAAATGTCAATTTTACACGTGTGTATGAAAATAATACCTAGTAAATATACAAAAAAATTCAAAACAAAATGTCAATTTTACACGTGTGTATGAAAATTCATAATAATAAGAAATACATGTCATTGTATTAGATCTTAAAATTTTTTCAAACTCTGTAAAATATTTCAGAAAGTTGGAATGCTAGGAGCCGCACCGCTACACTGAACGAGCGGGTGTGGTGGTACCGGTCCTATCCGAAAACTGGTTCTCTCGGCCTTGGGTCCGAGGAAGGTGCGCATGCGGCCCCTGTGTGGTCGCCGGGTGACTCCACTAGTACGGTCGACCGCACGTCAGTGGAAACAAACCAGTATAAACTGGTCTCTCATAGTACTGAAACTCCCTAATAGACTAGGCCAGATCAACGTCCAAAGTGTTTTCTACTTAGATGCGGTTGACTGTTATACCTACCTACATACTTCTTAACCTCACTAGAATAAACGGGGTTTTAACCTCTTAAGAATAAACGGGGCTGGGATAGATTTTAAATGTTTCGTTGTCTTCTATGTGTGTATTGTTTATTCCAAATCTAATGTTTGCTAAAAGCGTGCATTCGCACTTCCTCTCAAACAGTCTGCCCTATGCGTTATTTTATATAATAAAACCGGACAAGTGCGAGTAGGACTCGCGCCCTGAGGGTTCCGTAATCCGTACAAACTTAATTAAAGAAATAATTAGAAAATCGTTAATAAAATTTATAGTTACATCACATGGCTTACTACTTATATGGGTAAGTTTCTCATACGCAAAGTTAAAATTGTTGGTACAAGAAAAAAAAAGATTTTTTTGTGATGTAACTACAGAGAAGATTCTAGGTCAACCGGAAGTACCCCATAGGTTTTTATGACCAAGATACTCAAAAATGTGACAAAATCGGCCATATCTTCTGACTGCGATGACTTAGAAGTCTGATTTTTTCACGGCTCCAAGGGACTGCAGACCTGAGTATTTGATATTAATTTCAACTTGATACCTCCACGCGTTCCTGAGAAAAATGGTCTTGACAGACGGACGGACGGACAGACAGACAGGCAGACGGACAACGGAGTGATCCTTTAAGGGTTCCTTTTTTCCTCTTTTGAGATACGGAACCCTAAAAAAATTGTAATTCTGTCTTTGTAAAAAGTAGTGTCTCAAACGAAAACTTAGTTACCTATTTGTTTTATTTTCTACCGTTACTTTATATAAATAAATAATTTTTTGCACATTCATATACGAGCCCGGTATAAGCTCGTGGATTCAAGAAATTCCGACATTCATTGATTTGAATGAATTCATCGATCTATCTAAATTAATATGACGCAAAACTCGAACTTTGTAATTCGCTTCTCTGATTTTGATGAATGATACGCCGATGGGTTGGTGGAGTAGGTGTTTGGAGTATATTCAAGGTAGATGTGCATATAGCATTTTTAGGTTGAAGTGTTGAAACAGTACTTACAAATATTATAAACGCGACAGTTGGCGGCGTTGCCTGCACATAGGTACGCATTCTGTGCACTGTGTTATGTGTGCAATAAAGTGTATTTGATTTGACGTTGAACGAATTCTCCTGCCACCCACCATCGAGTAGTCTTTCCCTGCCACGAATCTATAATCAACAGTGGTTTGCTGAGAGAACTCTAAAATAAAATAAGTTCTTTGCGTGTACCTACCGGTAAAGAATTATATTGGTATGATAACCATTTATTTCCTAAAATATCACAACACAAATCTCGGCGAAACTGTTCACCATTCTAAATATACTCTATCTATAAACCAAGAAACATAGTTCTTTAATAAAAACTACATAATAGTTATTCATATTATCATTCATTATCAGCTCCTAATGTCATTTGGTAGCATTTGATACAAACAAGTAATATTTTTATAAATGGTCGTCTATTATGCAAAACTTAATCTCTCAATAGGCCGTCTATAGATATTGACGATTATTTTCCTTGATAGTATACGAATCGATGCTTTATCTTTTAAAGGTAATGCACAAAATTGCGTATCGATGTATAAAATATTCCATACATACATAGATTATAATTATCGTGGAGTGGGTCAGATTTCCGACAATCGCTCTACACAGGTAGGTACAGTCAGCATCAACAGTAGCTTGGTATCTGAATATTCCAAAAGAATCGCATTTCCAAACACATGAAAATAGTTTGATACTTTATCTTCGCAAAAGTGTATGATAAATAAGAATTTCATAAAAAAAATCATTTCAAAAGTAAAGTTATATTTAAAAATTTCAAAAGTATTACTGAATGTTTCAAAAGTATCTGAAATAAGAATAAAATTTCTTTCGTCTAATATAAATCTTTTTGGAATGTCCAGGTATATTTTCGAATAAACCATTGTGCTATGTCTATTTTGTTTCCGACAGTGTTACTCATTATTTTTATCTACGATATATTCCACGAAGTAATTATGAATAACTATGACATCAGGTTATTCTGAAATTAAGAGGAGTCAGTACTTTTTGAAGTTAGTTTTTGATCAGCACTTTTGACGGTAACTGTACCTACTAAATGATCGTGGCGCTATAGATATGAAAGTGCAGAATTTCCGCATTTCGTAGATAAAAGTTAGGGACAACAGATAACTAATTATCGTATGGTATTTGTTTACGAGCTGTGAGTTCCAATAGGACAGGTAGACCTGCCTTTGTTGCACTGTTACCACCACGAGGCCACGAGTGTAGAGCCCGAAATCTTCGCATAGCTCTGTGGGTGTAGTAGACACCTAACGACCAACGGTACATAGGAATGCTTTAAATATAGTACTGAAAAAATAAATCCAATACTCGTTGTTGGAGGCTGCGCGGAAATAATAAGAAAAATTTGTTGATAACATTTCAGCATTCATTAAGTCTGTCCTAAACTATAATGCCGGTCGCTGTCAGATCATGTCTTTGGACTTTCGGATTTAGGGATTATTACTGAAATTTAGAAAAGGGATGTACGAAGGTATTCAAACCAGGTCTTAACTTTTGGCGTTAAATTGCCTAGTCTTTTTGTCAAACAAAACACACCCACTCCGCCAATAGCGCAATGCGTTTGGTCGAGGTTTCGTCAAATTGTTTTCGTTTCTTTAAAAGTCTGAAGTCATAATTTATTTTAACTGCCAAGAATTTGTCTGTAATTTGTCAAGATTTGTTATGACTCATTAAAATTTAGAGTATTGATCGCCGGTATTGATGCAAACAAACAGCAAATCGAAACTTAACATTTCATTTCTACCCATTTAGGTAGACGACAATGTTTATTTACCTACCCACTTACTTGTAGAAGCAAAGATTTGTCTTGATGGACAATGCTTCGAACGAACAATTGTGCTCCGCCTGTATGAAGCATTACACAAAAGATCGGACTTCGGCGGCGATGCTATACAGCTGAGCATTCCCTTTTATTATCTTACCCTCGCAATACGCTTTTGTTAAACATGCTCTAAACCAGTTTCGATGGGTATAGAAACACGTAGAATTTATTAGACATGTAGTTAACAAAGATTCAGACATTATTATGTTGTGCCAATCAATAACATCATAGTAAACCGTCTATATTTTCTGGACTTTAGTGTTTTATGTTAAGGAACAATAAATCCGCCAATTGTCAACGAAAATTCACGAAGGAGACTTCTGGTTTCTAGAACACTTCGGAACTCCGTATTTTCCCGGGGTAAATATCAAAAATCTTTAAAAGTATTTAATTGATGATTTTGATGATGATTTTCAAAGTATGATATTTGTTCTAGCTTTTGCTTTTGAAAATTGGTGAATGGATGGATATTGATCAATGAAGTGCCAGATTTAATTATTCATAATGACGTCGCAAACTTGAACAAGGACACTGACTTGACCATAAACTTGAGACCGGATTTGGAACTAATATTCAATAATAACACACAACTCCGGACCAGAAAGCAAACGTTGGGCATAAAAGTCTTAGATTGGTATGGGAGTGGGCATCCAGTCCCAGGTAGTCCTGTGCTCTAAGTACTTCTGTCACAGAATTTGTGGGACTTCTTGTTCGTCCCAACTAGAGATCGGCGAGGATGGTGGCCACGCTATGGGAGCCACAGAAATGACGTAAAGATAAAATTAATGAAATCGTTTAAGGTCGCTCAGCGAGCTATGGTGAGGTCTATGCTCGGAGTTTCTTTGAAAGAAATGATCCGTAATGAAGAGATCCGACGGAAAACTAAGGTTACCGACATAGCCGAAAGAATTATCAAGCTGACGTGACAGTGGGCAGATCACATCTCTTGCGGAACCGACGGCCGTTGAGGCAGACGACTTGCGGCACGCCCAGCCTCGGCCAGGTGGACTGACAACCAAAAGAAGATGGCCGGAAGCGGCTGGATGTGGAAGGCGGAGGACGGGGTGTGATAGCGTTCATTGGGGAAGGCCTATGTCCAGCAGTGGTGCTGAAAGGCTGATATTATGATGATGATGAATGATATCGTTCGTATCATGAAATGGTATCGCTCTTCACGCACAGTTGCTGAAAACGCTACTTTAAGAGGTCGTTTCTATAAATTTGTTCTCGTTGATAATGGGCTGTGAACATCAGAGGCAAACTGCATTACGTTACTGACTCCTAGTGCTTGATGTACTTGGCTGTGATCCAAATTGACTGCTCATTTTGTGTATTTGGCAAGTTTTCTATTCCGACACCTGTCAAAGAGTTCAGTTCAGGTTCAGGACTGAGAAACACACATGATTTTTTTCCCTCCTTCCTTAATTCAGTTTTTATTTAAACTTTATTGCACACATCAATACAACATGCGCACTAAATACATTATCTATATGAGCCTCATATACATTGAGCTTAAATCAACTTAAATGGCTCTTACTCCTCCTCAAGCTTAAACAATCTCCAATCCCCCCTTTTAGCACAGAGGAATTATGCCCTAGTCCCCTAGCCGGAATTTATGAATTCTGTGCCGGTACCTGTGTTGTCATAGTAAAATAAATACCTGTGATAAAATATGTAAAATTGGGAATTATTATTTTAAATCGTGACAGCAGTGCCGCGCAGACCCGCTAATTACCTCTCGAAACATTCCAAGCGCCGGCGCACATGACATGCACGCAATATGTGTCAGCCGTATGCGGCAATAAATTCATTGTGTAATGGGCAGACCGCCGGCAGAATTGGGCCGTCCCTCCCAACAGCGCCCCGCGCATCGCCGTCATTATCTAAACAGAAACTCTAGTCGCTGAAACGCATCTTGGGCGTCCACACTTGAGCAAACTGTTACGAACTACCTACTTCTACCTCGCGGCGCTACCCGCGTTAAACATCAATAAAATCCATGATATCCCAATTCCTACTAATATTAAAAAGGCGAAAGTTTGTAAGGATGTGAGGATGTATGTTTGTTACTCTTTCACGCAAAAACTACCGAACAGATTTTGATGAGACTTGGTACAGTGATAGCTTATATCCTGGAATATGCTACTTTTTAACGCGGACAAAGTCGCGGGGCGCCCGCTAATAACCTCTAAATAACAAAACGCCTACATAGAGGGAGCTGTTTCACAATGTTCTAGGAAAAAACTTTTCTACGCGGGCGAAGCCGCGGGAAAAAGCTAGTACTAGTACTACATAGGTATATAAGCCATCGGTCACTGTACCAAATTTTATCAAAATTATGTTCTAAAAAGGTTTTTAAAAGGCCATAAAAATTAAAAAGTAACGCAAATACAGCCGCCATAAAATAAAGTTGTGGCCCCTTGGCTTCGTATCTACGTTTAAAATGCACTTAGTTCTAGAATGGTGAGTCAGATGTTTTTACATTGCAAGATTGACTTACATTGCTCGGTAGTTGGTTCTGTTTAACACAGATTGATACCCAAATGACAATGTACATGAAACAATGAGTCAAACAATCGAGTACTTACAGCGGCATCTGTGCACCGACTCAGTAATCAAACATTTCCATTGCTTACGGTACGGCGGCGCCACTGTCTGTCCAGCTAGCACATCAGTTGATACATCATAGTATGGCGTAGCGTTTAGTTCTATATTTCACCACACGCACGGGTAACTTTGTCAGCCCGTATCGCCCTGATTCAACACACGCATTTTATCACCGATGTGAGATAAGTTTATCAGTGTGTGTTTCACATAAATGTACGAATTCGGTACTTCGTATAAAAATGTGCGTGACGATATAGCATCGCGGAAATGACCAACCATGCAAGTAAGGTCATCGGAGTCATAACAGCTAGATGGTACCTTTTTTATTATAGTAGTATTTTTTTCAAGTTTCGTAAAGGTCATGGTCACTGAGGATTATTTATTTAAATTATATAAGTTCTAATTTAAATGTTAGTCTAAAATTAAATTAAATGTTAACTGCTACAACCCCCCTGTGCATTTTTTTGCAACACATCATAGAAACTTTATTTTCCATTTTCAAATTAGATAGGTACCTACATAATCGACCGCTCGAGCTAAGAAATTGCTGGGCTATTTATTACCCAGAACTATGTCCCAATTTGGATATGTCTACTCTATGATTTAAACTATGGAGGTGACTGATAGTAAAATCTTCAGGGTAGACTAGAGACCATAGACTAATATTTTCAAATCAAATAGGTTCGTAAAGAGAGAAACTATAGAGGATGCACTAAAATAACAATAATAATCAGAGAGGGACACACTTATTACAAAAGTGGTAAGAGTAAGCAAGACAGATATAAATCTTCTATCTCTATCTACGTATGTGAATTTTACCGACTAAAATAGATAGTGTTTGTTCAGTTTGACCCCGCCATATAAGAAGAAACTTCTCAAATTATTGGAGAGAAGACTATTGCTATTTCATGCTATACGTTGATTGCGGTTCTATGGGATCCTTGTTCTTAGAATAGGTTAATTTTTTTTATTGTCCTATTACCTAGGTATATATTCTGTGGCAGCGGTGAGAGTAGGTAGATAGTAAAATAGTTATCATAACTTTAGAAGTAAGTAGGTAGGTACCTGCTAAAATATAATTCTATGCAAAATAGACGGACGTTGATATCTACGTGGCGCACGCAACTCAACTGCGTTATTTATTGCTGCGAGTGTGAGTTGAGTTGTCAACACGTTGTCAAGGATTATTGTGCATGTGTGGGTCGGGTCGACGCTACGCGTGTGTGTGTGCCGCTGCGACGCTCACGGACACATTACATGCGAACAAAGCGCAGCGGTGGCCATGAAATTGTTTATAGAACTGTACCTACTATAATACCGCACAATCTCGAAGAGCTACCCACCCCCCCCGCAGTATAAACCCGCACAGATACCCGCGGGGGACGAAGGTTGAATACAACAGCTCATCGATCGGTATACGAATGCGTAGAATCGTAGAACAACCTACCTACATCTCGAGGTCAGGTGTAGCAGGCCGCCATTGAAAAATTAATTTATGCTAATAACTTTAGTTTTATTGAAAAACACTACCTGTTTTGTTTTTCATTTTCACAGATATTGATTTTAATAATTTAAGTTTATCCATTCGTTTTGGAACGTGTGCCGCCATCTGTCTGTCTTCGGCGGAAACTGTTGTGATGTATCAAAAACTAACCGGCTGGCGCCGGAGAAGCAGAGAAATACTGTATGTCTATATTACCATTAAAAATTATACTTAAGACCATTTTATTAGAAAATAAAATAGAAAAGACGAAAATTGGATTAGAAAACTAATTGTGTAAAAGTAGAGTGAGTTTTATTGACAATTGTACTGTCTGGAAAAAAAGGCTTTGACATCTAAACGAAGATCAATTTAAAAAAAACAAATAAATGTTGCCAGCATTCTTCCATTTGCCTATTTTTGTGTAGTTTATGATATGATGGATTATGTGCAATTGTTAGCAGTGTATTAGATTGTTTAATAAAAAAATTTTAAATTGTAACATTAAGACCACCGAGAGAGAGGGAAATAGTATATTCTCGCGTGGGTACCTATGTACTTACTGAAACTAACCCGTTTTACCACATACGCTAGTGATGCCATGTAAAACGAATGTGGCCCAGCCCTCCCAAGTTTTGTGAGGAATCCCATTTGTACACTAATTTCTATAAGAAAGAAGTCTTTCGACATGATTAAACTAGTGAATAGTAGTGTACAATTTTTTTTATATCCTTGGGCTCTCGGCTTTTTTATGCAGTGTTACCATTGCGGAATTTTTTTACCTGGCAGCACTGTTTCTTTTCTTTTATTGTCAGTCAAGTGACGGACGAAACTTTGCAATCTGTAAACGGGGAAAAGAATATTAGTGCTTAGGTATTTTTAAGGTGAATCAGAATGAATTCCGTCGTGAGGGCTGGACATTTATCCCCTTACTTTAAAGCCAGCTCCCAAGTGGTTTCTAATGGCCTGAAGCCTGCTGTGGTGGTCGCAACGCCTTCAGAAAAATGGGTAGTGAAACCCTTGCCCAGAACATCGACTGTGCAATCTTTGCATGGAGCCCTTCCGATTCAGGGCTTAAAGCCTAAATGTGGGCAGAGTGGTAAGTCATTTGCACCTAAAAAAAGTACTGGTAAGTTATTATTCGCAGTAATTTTGAAGTAAAATCATGTTACATAACATTTTGTCAATGCCATTGCCTACAGGCCGAGGTAGCCTAGTTGGTAGTGCGCTCGCCTTACGTCCAGAAGGTCAAGCGTTCTAACCAAGGTTCATATCATACCACAGGCTTTTTGGCGCAGGAAAACATTAAGGAACTTGCTTTCGTCAAAGAACTTGTACTAATGCGCATGAAAATAACACCAACCGGCACTGGGCTATGTAGATTAAAGCCCTCAAAACTGGTGACATATTAATAGGCTTTTACTTTCAGTGCCCGTGCAGGTGCGTTTTGCCCACACCGACCTGGCGTATCCTGACTACTCGGAGTACCGTCGCAAGGAAACCCAGGACCCGAAGGCTAAGAGTGCCGAAAGTGTTGATCAACGGAAATCATTCACATACCTTATCGCTGGAGGTGAGTTATTGCTGTAGAACTGGGTTAGGATTAGGGTTCCCAACTTAGGAACCCTAATTGTTATAAATAAATAATTTTATTCATGTATATAATTCGCATAGCACGGTCAACAACATTTAAACAAATAAATAAATCATTGGACCACCTTGTTGGTCAAGAAGCTTGGTCTTCGAATCCAGCTCCAGATGTTGAGGGTTTCAATAAGGACAGACAACTTTGTTACAAGTTGCTCCTAGAGAGTTACATTTGTAAATAGTTCTGCTGTCCTTGTTTAACACTATATATACTCAGGACAAACTGAAAAACTAAAACAATATAAACGAGATATCAAATCACAGGAGAAAATCCTAGTTCGGAGATAATTTTGAGGGATCAGTTACCATCAATTTAGTAGGACTTATTATTAGCTCGCACACAACAAATTCATTAAGTAAGTTATTCATTATATTCTTGTATGCTTCCAGCTGGCGGTGCCGCAGGTGCCTATGCAGCCAAGTCGGTGGTCACCCAGTTCGTTTCCTCCATGGCCCCCGCCGCCGACGTGCTGGCTCTGGCCAAGATCGAGATCAAAATGAATGAGATTCCTGAGGGCAAGTCTGTTACCTTCAAGTGGCGTGGCAAGCCTCTGTTTATCCGTCACAGGTAATGACACACGTAACCACAGAATGAAGCACAAATAAGCTCTAGAAATTAATCATATCTAGTTTGAAGGGTAACATAGAGACTTCATTAGCACTTAGCTTGGTGACACTACACACTTGTGATCTTTGGATTGCTGCGTCCAGATTGAGCGACAGTAGCCATTTACCATCAACCATTTTGTCACTTTATCATCATCAACATGCACTAGTTCACTGCTGGACATAGGCCTCCCCTAATGCGCGCCACTGAGCTCAATTTTGTCCGCATCCAGTCACTGCCAGCCATCTTACGCAGATCGCCGCTCCATCTAGCCGGGGGGCGTCTCACTCTATGCTTGGATTCCACTCCAGATCTCATCTACCCGAACGGTTATTGGTTCTTCAACAGATGTGACTAACCCACTTTGTTTGTCAATTCATTCCGTAAAAAAACATTATCATAATTAGCCGTAACTTAGCATAACGTAAACTGCTGGACATAGGCCTTCCCCAATGATCGCCACTACAACCGGTCCTCCCCCTCTGTATCCAGCCACTTTTGGCCACCTTCAGGTCATCGGTCCACACGACGAAGGGGCGCCGTGAAGAAATAAAAAATACATTTTAAAAAGTTTTTTGGTTTTTACTTGCCTCAGGACCCAGAAGGAGATCTCGACCGAGGAGGCGGTGCCCATAGAGCAGCTGCGCGACCCGCAGCACGACAACCAGCGCACGCAGAACCCCTCGTGGCTCGTCGTCATTGGCGTGTGCACACATTTAGGTAGGTACCTAATCAACGGTTATCTCATCTTATTTGGGGGCCAGGAGTACCTATCTGGTATACTTCGACCCTTCTCAGTACTATGCACCACAGAACATGGAAAAAGCTCGCTACGCTCCCGCTCGCTATATTTCTATGCTATACACCTACAAAATACCAAAGTACCTTCCCATGAAATTATAAATGAAACACAATATTAGTGAGTATAATTACTTCATATTTACACATATAGAAATACTTTGTACATTTTCTAAGGAAGATTCTGTTTGAAGTTTGGAACTCGTCTAGTTTTTAAAAAGTTCTTCCAATTTTCGCGAAAATGTGTTCTATATCGATCTCATATTTGGTATGGTAACCACATAAATTATCACAATTCCGTCAATCGTCCGTCCGTCTCGCTTGGCTCTGGAGGCTAAACCTTTGGTCTGATTGGGACCAAATTTGGAGTTTAAGAGTTTTTATCAAATGATTATATTAACAACAGATTCTTCGTACGTTCAAAGCTGTCATACAACAAAAAGTGTTTTTTTTTCTCTCAAAAACGGCTATAACGATTTTGATGAAACTATGCACGTCGTACGTAGTTGCTTATGTCGGTCTATGCCATGGTAATACCCATTGGTCGAGAATTGTCTCGTATTGAGATTTGCGAATAAGGAGGTAGGTATATGTTGGTCATACAACAGAAATCATCAGTTTATGTAAAAAAAAAATTAGGAAAATTACGAAACTGTACGATTTTACTTTTTCTTTCTTTAAAAAATAAAATAAAGAAGAAATGGCGAGAAAGTTTAGTGCGGGCAATTATGTATTACAATATTATTTTTTTACTTCCGCAGGTTGCGTGCCGGTGGCAGATGCGGGCGACTTCGGCGGCTTCTACTGCCCATGCCACGGGTCCCACTACGACGCATCAGGGCGCATCCGCAAGGGACCCGCGCCCCTCAACCTGGAGGTGCCGCCCCACAGCTTCTCCGAAGACGGGCTCCTGGTTGTAGGCTAAACGAACGATGCGTGTGTATTTATTAGACAATTCTATTTATCGTTGCTAAGTGATAATGCCTGTTACATCCATAGAGATCGGCAATAAAATGTGATTGAGATTTATTTTGGACAGTTTTATTTCAAAATCAACCATTAATATTATTCCCACTGTTATGGCCCACGCCTCACTCTCGACGAGCGTACGAGCTGCGCAGTGCAATCATCTATTTGTTTGCACACACACACCTAATAACTCCTTCTTCATGCGGGTTTTCCTCACGATGTTCGCCTGCGTGGAGATTATGGGGCATGATCGTAAGTCCTAGAGGACTGTTCAGAGTTCAGGCAAACCACACGACAACCACAAAAACTGACTTAGTCTTACAGCAATTATAATTATATATTATAAGTTCTAAGTACGATTTCTTAGTTAAGTGCAGGAAAATCTGTAATTGGCCTACATGTGTATAACTGCTATTGAATAATTTTAATGTATTGTGCTGTTGATTTTCCAATAAACAAATAAACAATTACAACAGCTTTAACTAAATTTTAGTCTCTTCTGCTCCTTATCTTTAAAAATAATAAAGAGATAATAATATGAATTTGATGATGTTGAACTGTCAAATTTAGTTTAGTCCTGTCAGACACAAGAAAATGTACCAGGTTTCTTGGATTAGGGACTGGGCCGACAGAGCGAGAAATACTCGCGCACTATATGACGTCAATGGACAAATGAACCATATCACCATAGCGTAAAGTACAAAATCTTATAAATAGCAACACGGCGTCGCCTCGCGCATACGATATAATAGGTTATGCTATTGGTGATAATAATAATAATATGGTCAATTTGCCAATGACGTCAAAAAGTGCGCGAGCAAACTAAAGAAGTATTCTTGCAACCCCAAATTTGACGTTTCTTTTATTGTATTGTCAGGTCACTGGTCAGTCGGTCAGTCAAGTCAGGCAAGTGACGGAACTGACGGACATTTGCAATCCGTAAACGGGGAAAAGGAATTTATTGCGTATTTCAGAAGGTGAATCAGAATGAATTCCGTCGTGAGGGCTGGACATTTATCCCCTTACTTTAAAGCCAGCTCCCAAGTGGTTTCTAATGGCCTGAAGCCTGCTGTGGTGGTCGCAACGCCTTCTGATAAATTGGTAGTGAAACCCTTGCCCAGAACATCGACCGTGCAATCTTTGCATGGAGCCCTTCCGATTCAGGGCTTGAAGCCCAAATGTGGACCGAGCGGTAAGTCTATTGCACCTTATAAATGTACAAGCAAGATATTATACGCAGTAATTTTGAAGGAAAATCATGTTACATAACAGTTGTCAATTTTAGTGCTGGCCTAGGGTAGTCTAGTTGGTAGTGCGCTCGCCATATTAAACCACATGTTTATCGGCGCCAGTAAACATTGTAAAGAACTTGCTTTCGTCAACGAAGATATACTAAAGCGCTTGTGAAGTAGGTACACCAACCCGCACTGGGCTATGTAGATTATACCCCTTAAAACTGTGGAGACATTAATAGGTTTTTCTTTCAGTGCCCGTGCAGGTGCGTTTTGCCCACACCGACCTGGCGTATCCTGACTACTCGGCGTACCGTCGCAAGGAAACCCAGGACCCGAAGGCTAAGAGTGCCGAAAGTGTTGATCAACGGAAATCATTCACATACCTTATCGCTGGAGGTGAGTAGTGCAGCAGAACTGTGTTAGGAACTGTAATTGTAATAATTCATATAGTATGTTCAACAAAATGTAAATAAATATATGAATCAATAGACCAATAGGTCAAGAGTTTTGGGAGTTGGACTGAAACTCCAGGTGTTGTGGGTTACACTGGGGACAGACAACATTGTACACTGATGAGTTATACTTGTGAATTGTTTTGCCTTCCATAACTAATGTTATGGAATACAGGACAAACTGTAAAACTACAAACCATTTAAGTGACAAATGAGAAATCAAATCTCATTAGATAATCCTAGTTCAAAGATCATATATTAATAGATATATTTGCATTATTTTAGTAGGACTTAATAACTTAAGTTATTAATATTTTTCTTGTCCGCTTCCAGCTGGCGGTGTCGCTGGTGCCTATGCAGCTAAGTCGGTAGTCACCCAGTTCGTTTCCTCCATGGCCGCCGCCGCCGACGTGCTGGCTCTGGCCAAGATCGAGATCAAAATGAATGAGATTCCTGAGGGCAAGTCTGTTACCTTCAAGTGGCGTGGCAAGCCTCTGTTTATCCGTCACAGGTAATGACACATGTGACCACAGAACTTAGCACCAAATTAGTTCTAGAAATTAATCACATACCCGCTGTGACCTTTTTGCCGCACATGCAATAAGTCAAGTAAAAGTGAAACACTGGATACATCCACAAGCTGTAATTAGATTAGACCACAAGGAGGTAGCATCAGGAAGGTTTTTAAGCCAAGATTAATAAAATACACTGTGTATGTAACTGAGTTTCATAACCAAAATCAACTACAAACGAATAATTTTTTTCTTGCTTTGTAATCGATTTGCTAAACAAGAATGATATCATCGCGCCCTTTTTATTCATTATTTTAGTTTGAGTAGAACAAAAATAGACAGAAAGTTTGTAAATAACAATGATTAGTGTGATAGTAGTCAATCTTGTAATAGTTATGTTTGAAGAAGTTTTTTCTAACTTAGTTACATACAAAGCATATTTGGATCTTCAACTTTTCTTTGTTCTTAACCATGGTAATAAAGATTTTCTCTAGTGGATGGCCCTTTTTAAGGGGTTGACTTGAAAACCTCCTCCTCTTTTTACCATTCCCATTGCTGTATTCCAGTTTGAAGGGTAACAGATACATTATAATTACGGGCACACAACACAATCCAGCCTCACTCGCACTCAGGCTGGCAATGCACTTGTAATCTTTGGATTGCTGCGTGCAGATGCAGGATAAAGGGTGACAGTAGCCACTTACCATCAGAGGCTGTCGGCTCGTCTGCCACATCACCACGCCTGCACTAGCCACTGCTGGACACTCGCTCCACTACGCGTGGTCTCCACTGGAGAGCTTGTCTTGTCTACCCATTCTCTGGCAGATGTAACCAGCCCACTTCATTTAGAATAGAATTGAATTTATTTTACGTACTCATTTACAACACACTTACAGCGAGGAAACAAAATAAAAATATAAACAAAATACACAGAGAAATAAAACATAACATTAAGAAACATTTAGAGTTGTAATAATTACTAGATGAGGCCGCCAAGTGAAGTGATGCACGACCAGCCCCCACATAGGGTGAGACTGGCGGCACCAACCCCCCGGCGACCACATCCTCGCCTCGTGTTGCAGTGTGACGTCAAAATGGTCCCCAGCTCAGCTTTAGGCTGCAGCAAGAGCTAATTCATTCCGTTAAAAAATAAAAAATATAATTTAAAAATGTTTTTGTTTTGTACTTGCCTCAGGACCGAGAAGGAGATCTCGACCGAGCAGGCGGTGCCCCTCGAGATGCTGCGCGACCCGCAGCACGACAACCAGCGCACGCAGAATCCCTCGTGGCTCGTCGTCATTGGCGTGTGCACACATTTAGGTACAGTAGCGTTCATAAGTGCAGTAGCAGTTTCGCAAAGCAATAGATTGAGAGACCAGTTTCACTTACGACCTTCTTGTATCAAGTAGTTTCTATATCCATACACGCACATGTTTGTAAACTCGTGTTCCTGTTGAGTGATGATGCCCGTTGCGTTCTTTCTCAACAGGTGGAGCTTCATAATTCTATTTTTTAAATGTTGATTTGTCTTACTTTTCCATCTAAAACCTTAATTACCTTAATTTAATATCACATCCATCGATCTTAATCAATCACAAATAACATAATAATATTTCAAATAAAAAAGTTTCTCGCGCTGTGAACTGGATTCGATCCATGACCGCCCGATCGCAAGCTGCGAGTCAAACTAAACCGGTGAAATTTACTTAAGCTCTGGTGTAAATAATCATCTGTGAGTGACTACTTGACTTTGAAGAATTGATTACTTATTAAGGTTTAAAACACAGTGTTGACTGGTGGTGGACAGTTACGGTCTAAATGGTTTTCGTGCGCACCATTGTACGAAAAAATTATTCTTAGCGTGATACTGCACTTCTGAATCTTGACTGTACGTAATCAACGGTTATCTTATCTTGTTTGGGGTGCCAAGAATACCTGACATACTTCGACCCTTCTCAATACTAGATAAGAACTCATTCACGCTCAGTGGGGAGACCACCGTCGGGCGAGCAACACCTACAAAATACCAAAGTACCTTACCGTGATAGAAATTATAAATTAAACACATTATTAGATTGACCTAGTAGGTGTATTACTTTATATTTACACATACAGAAACACTGCACATTTTCTAAGGAAGATCCTGGTTGGAAATCGCCTAGTTTATAATTTAAGATTATTTTTACTTCAGTGTGATGAAGCCTAATGGAGAGCTTCGACTCGACCAGCGTTCTATGGTATTTAAATAGAAGGGAGTGTAGTTAGGGGAAAGTTAAACGTATTAAGCGTATCCCAGACATACGCGGCCTGCGGAGGCGGCCAGTTGTATGTATTACCTTGCAACCCATGCTTCCCTTGGGCCATGAGATTTCAAACACCCCCCGTCATTATTTTTGTATTATGGCTGCGGCCTGCGGTAGGCCGCGATACGCTTTATGTTGACTCAAATAACAGACAGAATGACACATGACTGGTAAAAGAGCGGCCTAACCACAGACTATGTAATACAATTATATTGTTATTCGTAACATTCAGGTTGCGTGCCGGTGGCGAACGCTGGCGACTTCGGCGGCTACTACTGCCCGTGCCACGGGTCCCACTACGACGCGTCGGGGCGCATCCGCAAGGGGCCCGCGCCTCTCAACCTGGAGGTGCCGCCCCACACATTCGAAGACGGGATCCTAGTTGTAGGCTAAACGAACGTTGCGTATGTATTATTAGACAATTCTATTTATCGTTGCTAAGTGATAATGCCTGTTACATCCATAGAGATCAGCAATAAAATGTGATGGAGGTTTATTTTTGAATGTTATTATTTCCAAATCAATACCCCAATCTCCAAAATCAATAATCCAAAAGCGTCTTATCCCCGAGGCCACTGACGCTCTCGGGGATAAGACGCGACCTATCATATCCAAAGGTCCGAGGTTCGATCCCCGGTTAGGCCATGTACCAATGGGTTTTTTCTCGAAACTTAAGTACATGTACTGGCTGCTCTCAAACGGTGAAGGAAAACATCGTGAGGAAACCTGCATACGCCGAAGAAGAAATTCTTAGGCGCAAGTGAAGTCCACGAACCCGCACTGGGCTAGCGTGGTGGACTATAACCCGCACGCCCTCGTTGAGAGGGTAGGCCTGAGCCCCAGCAGTGGGGATTAATAGGCTGTTGATGATGATGAATACCCCAGTAATGGTCCTACGCCTACCCCCTTGACGAGGACCACGCTAGCGCTGTGCAGGACTTCACATACGCCATTCGTTTGCCTTTGCTTTGTGCAGGTTTCCTCACGATGTCGTGTGTCGTATGGTTCGTTTGAACTTACTCCTTGACACCTACTCCCTCCCACAAGGAAAGGGCTAGTCTAGCGAGCGGTGACGTTGACTAGTAAATGAGGTTTTTGTCATCTGCTTATGCTGAGCCCGGTACTGAGTACTTACAACTAAATCAATAAAACAATGAGTAAACGATTTGTAATTATTTTTATTTTCGTTATTTTTCTTTTTACTTTTAATTATGTTTTAGACAGTTACAATCTACGTAACATCTAATGTAGACTACTAAAATTTACAAACATTTACATTATTTTAAATTTCAACTGGGAATACACAAATTTAGAAAATAAGGAATGAATCCTAATTGGGTCGTAAATTTTATTTACGAATTACATTATAAGAAATTAATAAATTTTGCCAGTTTAATACGAAAAATGTGATAACTGATAATTGATTAGGCCTGATTTAATCGAAACACGTACAAAAAACTTGCGAAAATTATAAAGACTACTTCCATCTATACCAATGATGTAACTGACATTCCCTCAAATCAATGTTAAATTCCCTTAATCACGTTTTTAGGATATTGGCATTGAAAAATTATCTCGTTTTCACCACCAGGGTGCTTGGGTGCAATTTTAGGTTTTATTATGCCAGATGGGTCATACACTATATCAGATCACTGGTCTACACTTTAACACTATGGGAACTTATGAGCCATACAAGATGAAATAATCTTAAAAAATATATCCAAAATGCATCCTCAGTTTAACGGGAAAGTCAGTTATTTGTTTCTACTGCGAAAACAACTTAATACAATAAACTACAAAATAACGGAGGGATTATACACTGAAGGAAACCCAGCTATTCAAATGCTGTTAACTTATTCGTATTTAAGGATCATCGATGTATAAAGATATGATTTAAGCGCATACAATCCAAATGACATACTAAAAATACTATTATTTCTTCTGTGCTGAAAGGCAGGCAAATTCCACGTTTCTTTTCTAATTTATCTTTCTCATTGTATGCAGTTGAATATTTTTTATTTATTTTAAAGGTAAGGCCTACTTAAACAACTAATTTTGATTTGGTTTTAAATGTGCGTGGTCTCAAATAAATAAAATCAATATTTCTAGCTGTTAATAGGCGACAAATTTAAGAAGTTCAAGCTTGTCCAATATTTTTGAATTATTGTTAAATACATATTATTATCTCCTATGGATTTAGCCAGTGCCACTTACTCTTATTTAATTTTAACTCATTAATTTGGCATAGGTATTATTGTGATCTATGCTGATCGTTTTTATTTTGTATTTCGACCATACATTTTGAGCACTTTAGGGCACATCCATACACATCGATGATGATAAGCATACGATTCGAACATTGAAACTTATAACTACTAAGTAACCGTTTTAATATGACGATGATCTATTATAATATTTACAGGAAAGGGTGAACTGGTTACTGGTTTAATTATTTGGCAAATAATTTAATTATTAACTAAATAAATCCTAAGGCATGAGAGTGGACAAAGAGTAAACATTATTTTAATACATTTTATAGGAAGAAAAAACATTAATTGCCGACTAAACTGGCTCGTACATAACATTAACTTTTCAACTAAGAGATGTAATTATACAAGAAATAAATAAAGAAAACATGACGCAACGAAAAATTTAGCACTTGATCAGGAAAGTGCAACTCAAATAAATAATATTTCAAATGATTTCTTTTTCTAAAATGCAACAGCAGTAGTTCTTCTTTAATCTTATTCTTTGTTTTATTGATTATTACACGAATTATTCATTCTTACACATTAAATAAATAGGTAAGTAACTTAATGTAAAAGTAATTAAGTTTGTTCTCATTCATTCATCAGTTCAGTGACTACTTGCTAAGTCTGAAATACTGCTTTAACTTCATACATTTGTAAATCTAAGAATATTCATATAACACTGAATTAGAAACGGATTAGATTCAGCAAGTAGGCCTTTAACAGACATACCATCGACTCAAAAATCTTTGAATATCGTCGACCATATGTCAACTAATGAATGAATAATATTTGATACTTATGGCACAGAAAACTTAATTGCATTTAGCTTTGTTATACAGGCTCGTCTATATGGTACATACATACCTACGTACATACATACATATAATTATGGTATATGATGATTAATTAGTTAATAAAAATGTTGATTTTTAAAACATAACAGGCAAATACAAGAAATAATGTCTCACAAGTCATTCATAAAGAGTATGGTATGCTTCACGTTTGAGCTAAATACACAAAATCTCGACAATAATAAAGTATCATCTCTATATAATATAGGTAAGTAGATCTTCTATATACAATAACATTTTTATCTTATATTTTTGAACACAGATTATTTTAATTCACATTTAAATTGTAGACAAATATTAAAATTCTATCATTCGGGGAAAAATATAAATATCTATCCTATTAGGTGACAAAATATAATTTAAATTTTGTGGGATATATCGTATAATATAATTTTTATTTATATATAAGTATCATTAAATATTATGAGTATCTCTGATTAAGTGTATAATAATAAATGTAGGTAAATATTTTCTAATTTTTGTTTCTAATATAGTGAATTTTCAAATATGAAATTGTTTGTGCGATAAACAAACTTAAGTGTTGTCTGTTAGAAGGTCATTAGAGTATTGTCAAAGGTATAACTAGTCTAGTTTAAACCGAAAGATGGGATGGTCCGCTACAAAACACAACATAATATGCACACAACCGCGGAAGCTCTTCTATTTATCATCTGGAGACAATGTCTCCAGAGTTGGGTATATTTCTCAGATCTTATTTCCATTAGTCTTTTTTTTGGATTGGAACTCCACCTGGGACAGATGCAAACTAATACTGTCTGTTATTATAAAGAAATAAGTACTTGCAGAGAATTAATTTCACACAATTCTAGGAAATTATTACAGAAAATGTATTTAATTTTTAAATTAAAGGACTAAGTTGTTGGAAATAAGTATACCAACAGAACACAGACATGTTTAAGACGAATTATTATATTTCCCTACCCACTTTCGTCCTTACGAAGAAAAAAGATGATCAGATTTTGATACTACTATCACTGTTACTGCGGTATATCGAGGAAGTTTTTCAAATGTAAATAAACAAAAGGAACTAAGCCTTGAAACAAATTATAGAAAGAATCGTCACATGAACTGAGCTACGATCAAAACGACACAAGTTAGTCTAATTAATATTAATGATTGGGTTAAAATGGAATACTTTCGCCAAAGGAAGCTAATTTAGCACCATTTGTACGACACGCGGTCGTAAAAAGTGATGATTAAACTATAAAAATGCCCAAATAGTTGTCATAGACTTAAATTATGTTTATTGTGTAAAGCTGCGATTTTAGAGTTTGAGGATTGCGTTTATAACATCATGTAGACCGTGTTATCTCATTTTGAAATGGAAGTTTTTGGTTATTGGTCACGGCTTGGGTAACACTAGAAAATTAAGTTTTCAAGAAAATATTGGCCTCAATTTCCCGAAACTTCTAGACGCCCACTAAAGTTTCCAATTATTTGTACCTAATAAGATTTGAGGGTTATTTAATAATTAATGTGTATCTACTTCTGAATGCTAAAAAATTACACTCTATGAAAGTTGTGCACATTAATTATTTATTAGCCTTATCATTGCAAATGATTAGACACTGGGTGACAGTCTAGAATGTTCGTGAAATTAATATTTTATCGATTATTGTGGCCAATTACATTAGGGAGAAATTCAAAACTTTGTTTTCGACTACTGGCGATCCATCCAGCGTTACTGCCACCGTGACGTGCCCCCTAAACTCGTTCCCAGACTGAATCCCAATCCGTTGAGTGTATACGTTGTGTTTTGCAACTAGCAGTCAGCGGTGTAGACGGGCGCGAGGTCGAGCGTGAGGTGCCGGAGCGCGCGGTCGCGGGACGCGGAGCGCGACGCGCGCGAAGACTTGATGATCTGCAGCACCATCGCCTTGCAGTCGTGGCACACCGCCATCTGCACGCCGCGCAGCCGCTCCGCCGCCGCCACGCCCGTCATCGTGCGCCCGTAGCGAGCCCTGCCCAGCCAATATACAATTAACATCCTACTAATTTTATAAACAAAAGTTTGTAAGGATGTTTGAATGTTTGTTACTCTTGTACTACTGGGAAAGAAGGAAAACTACGGAACAGATTTTGCTGAAACTTTACAGTAATAATAGATTATACATCAGAATAACAAATAGGCTATAGATACCTCGGGAAAAGCTGTTACCACGGGAAATATTTTTATACGTTAAAAAGTTAGTATTTATATAGATTCCTAACACTGCATCTCAACAGAAAATATACCTACTCGCGCACTGTATGTAGCTCGCCGTCCTGATACATTTCTACCAGTGGTGAAACTCGGTATATAAACACGGAAGGAATGTCAAAAAACCCCAACACTCTATAACTTCAAGACTTTCCGGTTAAAGTCTTGAAGTTACAGAGTGGTGGGGAATTTTTGGCCTTTCTTCCGCGCTCATCTACCGAGTTTCACCGCTGGTACAATGAATAAAGACCGAGTTAGAGTACGCGAGTGTGTTTATCTATTGAGATCCCGTCGGATATGTACCTGCGGTCGAGCGCTGTGGGCGGCGTGCCCACGCCGACGGGCATGCTGTCGGGCCCGTCCACGCTGCGCGACATGGCGGCGCGCGCGGCGGGCGGCACGGACAGCGCGTCCGCGAACCCGAGCGCCGAACCGCCGCGCGAGCCGGGCGCCGAGTGCGCGGCCAGCGCGTGCGCGCGCCGCGCCGCAGCGGGACTGTTCGGCGCGCTGCCCACGCTGTTGTCCACGGTACTCTGCAAGTATATCGACATTATGAGACTATAGACGCCAATAATAAATTACGCGATTTGTCCAAAAATTGTAGGTACTTTTGCGACTTCCATACGTTTAAAAGTTCTGAAACCGATAAATCGTGTTTATAACATTATAAGTTTTTTTTATGTCATCATTCCACTTATCATTTCCACCCTATATTCAATTCGGCCCTCTCCTATCCTCAAGGAGAGTTATTTAAAGAGTGTCTCCTGTGGAACGCACTTTGATACTGGCCACTTTTACCCTTTATATCTGGTACCTCCCTATTGTTTAAAAAAACAACAGAAGCTTCAAAGACTTACCGCATGTTCCGGTGAAACAAGCCTCGACATGAGACTC
Organism: Metalampra italica; assembly: GCA_949699065.1. Lineage (NCBI taxonomy): Eukaryota > Metazoa > Arthropoda > Insecta > Lepidoptera > Oecophoridae > Metalampra > Metalampra italica. Next base: position 2,376,711 of record OX452970.1, on the reverse strand, counting down.
CTGGGGAAGGAGGACTGCGCCTCGTCCTCCGGCGACGGCAGCAGCGACGGGCTCAGCAACACCACCGGCACGTGCGCGAAGTGCTCCGTCGGTATTCGCATCTGACACATTTCCAAACATGACCATTGTGCAAAGGTGCAGGAATGATAAATTGACCATTGTGCAAAGATGCGAGAATGAAAATTGGACTGCCAATGTCCTTTATTCAGAAGACACAAGTTATACCTCTTCGGCCGTCTACGAAGCCGGAGTTTCGAAACTGGCTTTGATGTCGAGGCCACGGACGGGCAACAGTTAGACTTTATACTACTTATAATTTCAGATTCTGGATTAAAATGGGGTTTCATTGTCGGATAGCTTGATGGTTCTCCGTTAGTATTAGCATGTGACACAAATAGGAAACATGACCATTGTGCGAGGATGCAGGAAAGAAAATTTGACTGCCAATGTCCTTAGTACTAGTACCTAGCTGTTGTGGAATCTCACCTTTGAACAACACTTCTGACAGACAGTCTTTTTGCACAGTTTGCATTTCTGGCCCCACGGGCCGAAAATACCAAATCTGGTCTTCAAACATAGGAAGCATACCTGAAAACAAAAGAAAAATCTTGATCAAACCGTGAATATATTGAGAACCAGATCAAAAGATAAGATATCAAAGCAGTTGCAATCAGTTTTTTTGCAGCCTCATATGTACAATAATATGTAACAAACCTGCTTTTGAAGGCACAAAGTTAAAATTTTACAGCACTACACGAATTTTGGCGCTATCAAATTTTAACTTTGTGTTTTCAGAATTAGTCCAATTACCTATCCTATTTATGGGACCTGGTGTTTTTGGTTCATAATTGAAGTCTCGTTTGAGTAAAGAAAATTAGTTTCATTATTTATGTAGATACTTTTCCCTCCAGATAGCGTTCCATTTTTCCACTTTATATCCATGATTATAAAAAATGTATTTAGCTATAGGACACTCACTCTTCTCTTCTCAACATCTTCTTTGACCCTGCCCTCAACCGGCAGGACCTCAAGCTCTGCCTTCGTCAGCACAGACCTGATGTGCACGATCTCTTCCAACGTCAGGGAGAGTCGGTCGTCCGACATTATGGCGTCTTGCCATTGTTTCTGGAACATACGCTGACAATGTAAGATCCACAATAAAGAATGGCTTAAAGAAGAAGATTAGATTGACATTAAATCTCTGAGCTAACGAAGTTAACAAGAAACACACAGTCACACAAACTATTTAAGTAGGTACCTACGTACATTAACTAAAGATTATCAAAATAACTAGCGACACAAACAAGCAATCAACATTAAGATGAACGTGAAATGTGAATAAACAATACTAAATAGAATAAGTACAGCTACTTACAACCTACTAAACAGATAGACGTCATACTTGTATGTAGGTATGTGAAAATAATATAATTATTACAAGTCTCACACTACTAAGTTATAGGTAGGTACATAAAGTTTAAGATCAGGACTTTTAGGTCATGACACTAAGAAAGGTATAATCTGTGAAGTAGTAAATCGTACCTTTAGAATGAAAGTGACATAATCCAAAATTTATCATAAAATGACCTAAATCTATGTAAACTATGATTCTGTAATTAAAAAAGTGGCACGTTTAAACGGGAAAGGGAAAAATTTAATTTAGTGTCTCTTTCACACATAAAAAAATACCGTGTCCTTGTCAGCGCTTAAACAACCCCTTCAGTGTTGGGTCAATGATGCTAGCGGAAGGACGTCGCGCAATCGCATCGAAAGAGACCAAACGCTTAATGATAGCTTAGCTTACCAGATCAAAGGAGTCATTATAATATGAGTAATCTATGAATGTAATAAAATAACGGCTTCAAAGTTGATTAAAATCGACGTTTCGTCTACGATCTACAATCAAATTGGTACACATAAATGAAGACTTACTTACATATTACTAGAACCGTCATAGCAGCTAGTTTGATTGTTACCAACCATTACTACTTAATCTTACATTTTGTATTTAGTAATTTTCTTTTGAGTAGCATATTTAAAAGTGACCTACACCTTTATAATCCCTAAAAGTTTGTGTAGTTAATGTTAAATGAGCTTGTACGGTCGACCGCACGTCAGTGGTAACAAAACGTAAGAACGTCTCTTAAAGTATTGAAACTCTAAAGGCTAAGCTAGCTCAAGGTCAAAGTGTCTCCACTAACTTGCGGTCGACTGTACCTACAATAGTGCGGTGTAGCGTGCTACTTACATGCGAGACATGCGTGGGGCTGCTAGTGGCACTAACCGACTTGATGAGCTCGTCCTGCAGCGAGGAGCGCGACCACGACAGCTCGCCGAGCTGCGCGTCCGCCTCGCTGCTCGCCAGCGACGCTGCGCCCGCGCACGAGCCGCGCGACGCCGGCCTGCAACAACGTTGTTAGGTTGAATGATAGAGACTTTTCATTTTAGTAAAGTACTACTTAACTAGTCTTTTTACTTTCTCGCCCGTACGTAGGTACGTACTTAGGTAAGGTAGTTTTTCGAAACTTAAGTACGGTTTATTAAAATACCACAGGTTTTTCGGTGAAGGAAAACATCGTGAGGAAACCTGCATACGCCAAAGACTAGGACTAGACTAGACGCATTTACTATTCTAAGGTGTATGTGAAGTCCACCAAAAAAACTGATTGGGGCACCGTTTGGCGGACAGGGGTTTGGCACAACAGATCCCATAGGGTCGAAGTGTCGCCAGGTATTCTTGGCCCCCTGAGAAGATAAGATAAGGTAGTAGGCGACATCGCGAAAAACAATTTTTTTCCAATTACGCGGCGTTTTTTCGTTCTATATCGATAACACATACGAAAAAACCTATTATCTCAACTCCGTCCGTCCGTCGGTCCATCGGCCCGCCCGTCACGCTTGGCTCCGGAGGCTAAACCTTTGGTCCGATTGTCGATTGGGAACTAAAGAGTTTTACATTATTTTCTTTGCGAGACGTACGTAATACTTAATTCAATATGAGTGTGGTCCATAGAGACAGTAGTGGTAAAAGAGAGCTTTAATAAAGCTGCTTCTGGCCTTTTCAACCTTGTGGTTATGAGGTCCGAATCCCACGACAGTCTTGCTGCAGGGGTTTTTTCCCGTATGCACTCCATATATTTTTTCTTCGCCTTCTCTGTCACTTCTCTTGGGGCGTGACTCCACACACCAGTATTCGTTTGGTTTCGACGCAGTAGCAGGAAAAAGAGCTATAAGTTAACAGCTGTTGGATCTTACCTTGAATGCGGCAGCGAATGAGCACCGTCTGTGGGCGGGCAGGCCGCGTGCGTGACGGTGTGCCGCCGCATGGAGGCGCGTCGTGACGGACACTGCGTCGCCAGGTCGTACGCTGTAACACACATAGCAACATTAGGCCAAGGAAGGTGACATTACCTAGTAAACAGCGCCATAGACCTATCGGCACTAGGAAGCACCACCTACAGGACAAAATCTTTCTGAGTCAGCGCAGCGCAGGCCTGGAGGATAGCGCGGCGGAATTTACGCTGATAATAAAAGAAAGAGTTCTAAATTAGAGGAGTAAATTGTAGCGGATAGCGGCCAAATGTTTCTGATTCCTTTCTGCCTCGCTGCGAGAGAAATGAATTTTTAAGTAAACAGGTAAGGTATAATCCTACTAAAAGTCAGTTTGTTACATTTTCACGGCTCGACTATTCAATGAGCAGACATGGCAATGAGGAGAATTTTATCGGGAAAAACAGTGCCCACGGGAAACAAAAACTTATTAGGTACATGCAGGCGAAGCCGCGGGCAACAGTTATTAATTAACTCGTGATTGCGTTAGACCAAAACGTGATAAAAATAAAACTCTATGTTAATCAAACATTGATGTTATTTGCAAACTTCAGAGTGATGAATAATTTGAAAAGTGATATTGTAGTATGAGCAGTTTTGCTAGAATTTTCACTGTTTTTACATACAAACATAGAAAGAAAGTACATGATTTCGACTACTAAACGCTGAGTATGATGACAATGAAAGCATCCTTGATGCGATTTAAGTACGCAAAGAACGGCTAATTTTAATCCTATATGACAAAACTAGGCAAGCCAATTAAATACTGCAACAGAAAAAGCGCGACATCATGCACCATGGCACACGGCATGCTGTCATACATTCCAACGCCTCGTCGCAGAACTGGTGGTACTCGTCATGGGATATGCGCGTGCGCGGCGGCGCCCGCGGCGGAGTCCCGTCTGCATGCATCAACGTTACCAAAGTTGCCAGGGTCATCAACGTCGCCAAGGTCATCAATTTCGCCAACATCATCAAGGTGTGCATGAGGGGAAGGAAATTGTGCTTAAGACTAATCACAGATTTAACTTTCGAGCCAGGATTGTGGGTTTCATGATTTTTATGAAAGCCATAATATATAATTCTATTAATTCAACGCATGTTTTTGAGTCTTAGTACTAATACGGGTATGAAGTCACTCGTAGCATTAGTATTATGACTGTTCCATAAGAATTTCATGGAAAATCCAATAAGATTTCGCTGAAAATTCAATGGAGATAATTAGTTTACTTCATATAATTGGCACATTATTCTTTTAGCTCTCATTTTTGAGGGCTATCAACAAATTAGACACCTCTTAAATTCTAGTCAATCTTCGCAAAATCTTCTCCTGATATAGCATATCCCCAGTTCAAAAAATAGAGTGCTTGAGGTTCTACTAACCGGTTCTCTTCCAAGGTTTGGGGGCTGCTTGCTGCGGCGCCATGTGTCTCGGGAGTGGCTGGGGCACGCAGACGTCGGGGCTGATGCAAGTCTCCGTATCGTCCTCGTCCTCATCCTGAGGGCAAAGAAAGAGATTATTATTAAGTTGACTTTAATACCTACGAAAATTAAGTTTGAATTTAATTGAATTGAATTGAAGTACTTAAAGGAAATGCGGAGGAAAACAGACCTCCAGCACAGAATGAGACCGACGATGACCACGAAATTTTATTATTAATACCTTCAAACTATAGAAAGCAAAACAACAACCAACCTAATGATCTATTTTGTCCATCAATAGAAAATCAGCTTTCAAATCGTGACAAACGTGACTAATTACAACCCTATGGCTAAATAATAAATATTTAAACCATGACTTTTACCGTAATGGTTTAAAGTTTAAATTGATACCATGACTTTATTATAGCGTGACAAAATCATCAAACAAGCAGATGTTTTTGCACTTTTACTGTGTGTAAATTTTGTCCAGGAAAATGAAATGACTTAAACTCTACCTACCTGCATACCTACCATTATTTATTCTGTACTCAAACATGACTTTATAGGAAGACCTTAACAGTTTTGTTATTAAAATGTTTATCAGACTGTATATCAGAGGCTCTCAATGGGAGAGAAAAAAAACTTTTGGACATGTAGGTGTAACAACTAACGTATATGTACATATAGGTCATTGCTTTCTGTAGAACATACCATGAGTATCAGATGCAGGTAACTAAATTATGGTACAATGGAACATATGTAATTATGTAAGTTTGAAGTTCCATCTGGCTTGAACTACAACGGTTAACTGCTAAGAGGAGTAACTTCATCGGTTTGATGAAATTGAAGTTTGGAAAATTGCTCTCGGAAACAGCAAGCATCATTAATAATTATTAGATTTCTTGTGTAATGTAAACAGGTTATAGATTATAATAAATTTAAAGTATAGATATTTTATTTTGTGGATGTCGTATTATAACTTAGGTAAGTTCTTTATCAATACAATAATTGATATTTCTAAAAAGGATTTATGTATGTAGGGATAACAAATAATTCCATCTGATAGTGTTAATGCATTTTAAACCTCGACTAGCTATTGCTATTAAAATGATTGTGTAAAGATATATATATACGAAGCAAAAAAGAATAGGTAACTACCCACGAAAAGGAAATTAATGTAACGATACTGAAGATGAAATCACAACACCAAAAGCTGCTGTAACTTTCCAAATATCTAAGAGTTACTTTTTCGACTATTTTACAGCCAGAGAAAACAAAAGACCATGACAGGTGCTTTCATCTTGTTGTGTAATCGATGTTCGAAGCTAATCGATTTTGTTTACTTTCATAGAATCTGCTGTGAGATGACGCGATGTTTATTCCCATAAAAAATTTTTAAAGTTAAAGTTTTAACCCATTCATCGTCATCAACAGCCTTTAATCTCCCCACTGCTGGGGCTCAGGCCTACCCTCTTAACGAGGGCGTTCGGGCTATAGTCCGCCACGCTAGCCCAGTGCGGGTTGGTGGACTTCACATGCGCCTAAGAATTTCTTCTTCGGCGTATGCAGGGCCACTGAAACTACCCGACGCTACTACATTAATAGGCTGTTGATCATGTTGAAGAAAGATAAAACTGGCATAGTTACCTATCATAGTTCAAGAATATAGAAGAAAATCAAGTTATAGAGGTTATAAGTCAACAAACAGACAACGGCAGATCTTAGCCACAATTCCTACTAAACATAGGCATAATAAATGTATGTATTATGCCACCTACCTATTAAAAACAATCCGATACAGAAAACTTCCTGTTAAATATTGCGAAGAAGAAAACTTTCTTCCATGAGCGCGCCATACTTTTAGTCGAGCTATAAATTCATGACTGCGTTTGGCTTCGTTCCAGTTCATTAGCTGAAATACTGCCCGCAAATGGGATTACTTCTCCATTCATTCTTCAGTAAAGCCGTACAAAATACAACTGAGATTACGATGTTTCCAATGAAAGGGATAAAGAGAGACAGCAACTTAACTTACTGGATGACATAAACGGTTATCTTTCAAAACAGATATATAAATATTTTATCAACGGACTTCAAAAAAAAGGCAGAGGTTCTCAATGAGACTGTATGTTTTTGTGTAAGTATTTTACCCGCTATTTTGAACCGATTTGAATGATATTTTTTTAATGAATAGGCTATATTCCAAAGAGCGTCCCATTTCAATTTGAAAACAATATTTCACTTAAGATCCTTGGGGGAGGCATTTGTCCAGCAGTGGACGTCTACAGGCTGATATGATGATGATGATTTACTTATGCAATATAAGGGTGGATAATTAAAAAATTGGGATCAACAAGTCGTTATCAACTTCCCTAAACAAATTTTCGAGACATGTTAGTTATGCAAACAATGGAATAACCTTTGCCCTTTTTGTACAGGGTATACCGTTCCACGGAAGACCGCGTTGCTTATTGAAAGATTTATCGCCAGTAGCCGTGCATAAAGCTGGCATGGTATTTCTCCAAAGGGAAAGTACGTCACGTAACGAAGTCCTCCACTGCATTGCTGTTATGCAAGACTGCAGTCTTTACTCTTTGATATTTTCGCCCTTTTTGCTATCACTCTGATTCATTCTGGTTTTTAATTGGTTTCAATTTTGAAAGTAGAAGGTGGGGTAGATTACATACTTACTACTGATATTATACAATTTCTTTATTGTACTGCAATTTAATGAGGACTAAAGTGAATTATATTTAACCATGATAAAACTTCCGTGCTACATACATAGGTGGACGGATAATTAGAAACAGGGCACGATTTTCATACAATCGAGGTCACTTTGTAGCCATGGTTCTCGGTGAAGGATTGATTGGGGCGTGATCTGATGACGGTCATCGAGAGAGCAGATGGAGGACTGCTAGATCGCTATAGATATCCAACAGATCAGATCAGCCGTCTGGAAGCAGCACCGTCATGATTCATTAACTTTTAAATTTTCATACATTTTGATGCCATATTACGAGTTTTTTAGAAACTTAGAATAAAAGGCGCGTTTATTTAAACAGCATGGATACTTCAAACCTGTCTCAGTTTTCACAGAAATAACAGTCTTTTCGTGACTCATTAAGGACGGAAATCCCGTTTCTTCAAATCTGGGGCACGGAAACCTTGCGAGAAATGTTTGCACAAGTGTAATAACTTCACTTGCGAGCGACTTTGGCGCCACTATCCTTAAAACTGCGTTTTTTAAATTTTTATTTATTTAATGCTACGGGGGCAACAAGCAGGCGGGCCTCCTGATGTTAAGAGGTCACCGCCGCCCACAGACTCCTGCAACACCCAGGGGGTGCTGGTGCGTTGCCGGCCGCAGTTGATGGGCTATTTTGACTCTCTTCTGCGTTTACTGTTTGTGAGATTACATGATACATCGAAGGGAATCGGTTCTAATTTTCATCGTAAACAAAACGGTTTGGTCGGAGTGTATTTAACTGTTTCCTTTACTATCTACACAGGATGTGTGTAATTTGCTTACCGTTATTAAAGAAATTAGGGTCGGTGTATTTACAGGTAGGCATGTAACGGAATTTTCCGTCTACTGTGGTAAGTATATACATATAGGTGGACGGATAATTAGAAACAGGGCAAGATTTTCACACTATCGAAGTCACTTTGAAGATATGGTTCTCCGTGAAGGATTGATCGGGGCATGATCTGATGACGGTCATCGAGAGAGTACATGGAGGACTTTCAGATCGCTATAGATATCCAACTGATCAGATGAGCCGTTTAGTAGCAGCATTGTCATGTAGAAAAAAACCTGCAAAATGGCATCAAATTGTATGAAAATCTTAAAGTTAAGGAATTATGACGATGCTGCTCCCAAACGGCTGATCTCATCAGTTGGACATCTATAGCCATCTAAAAGTCCTCCATCTACTCTCTCGATGACCGTCATCAGATCACGCCGCGATCAATCCTTCACGGAGATCCATGGCTTCAAAGTGACCTCGATTGTATGAAAATCTTGCCTTGTTTCTAATTATCCGTCCACCTATGTATATGCCTATGTGCCGATTCGTTATTCTTGCTCGTAAACTTTGAAAACAGCAGACCTGAGAAATAAGGACTCAGTCTGAGGAACGCAGATAATGAAGTAAGATAAGCTAGCTTATTTGATTTACAGACGTTCCATAATAGAAAACGACGAAAAGTTGTGCTGTTATGGAAAGGCAAACGAAGCAAAAACTTATAGGGACATTAAAAAATTCGTTGTGGCGTGATAGCACAAGCAATTCTGTCGAAGAAGAAATTTGTAACTGTAGGTACAGTCGACCGTACGTCAGTTAAAACACTTTGACCTTAAGTTGGGCTAGCCTGCTTACTTATCATCATCTATATCATTATGACCTGATGACGGTGGGTATGAATGAAATTGTTGACATTACAATTTGTAGTAGCTACCTACCTAAGTAAGTAACCCAAGCCTATGTTATACGATAGCTTGCTAAGTAAAGGTACCTACTTTCTTTTATTAATTACTGTGTTGTTTTCCTTTACTTTTTCTTTGAACAACGCTTCCTAATATATCACTTACTTATATCAGACAGCAAACTGTTGAAATTCTATACATTGCATAAACCCTCACGTTTAAAATTTCTGAAAGATGGTAAATATTTCCTACACGAATCACTTCTAACTCTCGGCCTATTAAGAGGTATTTTAGATTTAATTTCGGTGATAAATATTGGATACTAGACAGTCTATTTCTATCGCCAGATTTATTATGCCCGAACCAATATCCCTACTATACGCTCTGCTGTCGTATAGAACTATTGATCGGCCAAATGCACTGAAACTTCAGCCTCTCTCAACCAATGAGTGCTCTCAGCATCTCATGGGTGTACCTACGTTTATACACCGCGAACGGTTTTCCGATACATAAAGCATGGGGAATGAACTTTGACGGTGACATAAGGCACAGAGACGTCTACAATCTGTAGGTATATTGTTCACTAGCTGCTGCCCGCGACTTCGTACGCGTTCATTTTGGAAGTAAGTACCTAGGTAATAACTATCTCTCCATCGTCTAGTAATAATTTCCCTATGGGAAACCTACACCAGATTTTAAGTTACACCTTTAGAAACAACTGTGAAAACCGCATCCAATTTGGTGCAGTAGTTTTTGCGTGATCCCGAAACAAACATACAGACAGACAAAAAAATAATTGTTTGACCTCTAACCATTTGACCTCAGAAATTATAAATTATTACTCGTAAAAACAAACACATTATATGGAGAGTGAGCGAATATTGATAATTAATGACTTTATATGAATATTGTTAAATAATGAGCTTTATATTTATACTGCACAACTTCAGGTATCATTTCATTTGGAAGTCGTTTAAAAGCATAGCAATAGCAAGTCAAACGATTGGATATAATAAGAGTAGGTTTCATGCAAACTCAATTTGTATTTTCCGCATGAACGATTAACCCATTTATACTACCACAAGCTGTTTACTGTGATATGAAAAGGCAGCACAAGCAAAGGCACAAGTCAGGATCTAATTTATTTTTTATCTGTAAAATAATTAATTTATGTAGGTAATCTTTTTCTGCTTGCGGGCAAAATCGGAACTAATCGGAGATTCGGCAAGTGCCACCCATTGCGAGGCAAAAAATAGGCTATCCTAGTAAAAAAATTGATATTGCGTTGAGTGTTTGTCTAGCATTCTCATGGAACTAATATGTACTAGTTGTACGTAGTACATATTAGTTCCATGAGCATTCTGCAAACTCTGTTTTTTATCTTTATTGTAATAACTGTCAATGTCACACAAAATGCGCAAAATACGTAAAGGAGAAACTATAGAGAGCGCGCTCTAAAATAACAATAATAATCAGAGAGGGACACACTTATTACAAAAGTGGTAAGAGTAAGCAAGACAGGTATAAAATCTTCTATCTCTATCTACGTATCTGAATTTTTTGTTTTAACGACTTTTTTTGTTCGACTAAATTAAATAGTGTTTGTTCAGTTTGACCCCGCCATATAAGAAGCGTCTTCTCAAATTATTGGGGTATAATACTATTGCTATTTCTTGCTATACGCTGAATGGGGTTCTATGGATCCTTGTTCTTAGGCAAAATAGAAAGAAATGACATTGTGCTTTCCAAACGGATGTTGTCTCTCTCACGCTTATACGAGCTGATACATTTCTCTAATCTTCATCTTCATTATATAAAGTACATACCTACTTAATTATCAATTTCCCGAGATCAATTATTGAATATAGGGCGAAATAATAAAGAAGACTCCTCGGGTATAGGTAGGTACGTAACTGTATTTTCCTGGAGCATTTGACGTGCACGGCCATTTTATTCAGTTCACGAAAGTGTTTCTACATAATTTAGTAGACAAAATGCGACTGTTTCCATAATACAAAGCAAACAATATTCAAAAACATTCTTGACCTCTTGTATTTTTAAACAGGGCAGACAATACGTTTTCTTTTCTCCGCCTTCAGCTTATTTCCCTCAGGAAGTCAGGAATCAGGAACTCGTTTTTTAGGCTGTGAGTTCTTTTTGAAGATATAAAATCGTTCTTCCTTGAATTAATTATAGATTCTCTTTTTTCTGCAAAAAGGACTTTGTTGAAGGATAGAAAGTCTTGCTCAATCAGAATCAGTAAGTATTTACCTACAGCGTCTGATAAAATCACCGCCGAGGCAGTTCCACACTATTTTTTATAAATATCTGATGAATATGACACTACAGGACAAGGACCATATTATGACATTTTTGTTTGAAGTCTTATAGCGATATTTAGGTTTGATCAGTGGCCGCGATTTCGCGAATTTTTCAAAATGGCCGACAAAGGTTAGACCAATATTTAGAAAATATTAGTTTTGGCATACATATAGAGGCACCTGTATTTCATATATTCACTTACCTCTAGATTATCAAAGTCCACTTTAATAAGTCGCCTTTGAGGCTGCGTGTGCGGCGTGACGTCACCGCCCCTCCGCCCCTCAGCCCCGCCGCCGCCGGGCCCGCTGCCCGCGCCGCTCGTCGCTGAAACAATACACATAATTAAGTTGGTATTTGGAAAACCACAGTAGGTTTACGTCAGCTACTGGTAAAGTGAGTGAAGTAATTTTCAATCTGTAAACAATTTTAGAATTCTTCGTAGAACTGACGGCCGTTGGGGCAGAAAGGTTCTCGAGTGGCGACCACGTATCGGAAGACGCAGTGTAGGCAGGCCTCCCACAAGGTGGACCGACGATCTGGTGAAGGTCGCGGGACCCAGCTGGATGAGGTTAGCGCAGGACCGACCATCGTGGAGTGGGGGAGGCCTTTGTCCAGCAGTGGACGTCTACAGGCTGATATGATGATGAAACAATTCTAGTAGTGGAAACAAATCCAGTATAAACTGAACTGTCATAGTATAGAAACACCCTATAATAAGCTACGCCAGCTCAATCTCAATGTTTCCAGTGACGTATACAACAACTAACAGTTACAAAGTATACATAGGTACCTAAGTAACATAAAAACTCAATGTCGATCAAGGGGATAGCCACTTCCATAGGGAAAGAGTGTATTTTTTTTCTCTGAGAGTCAGGATCCGAAATGAGGTGATCCGCCAGAGAAGCAAAGCCTTCGACTTAATAGATCAAAAAGTTAGTAAGTAGGTACGTTGAAATGGCAGTGAGCTGGTCATATCTGTCGGAGAATTAACCGCAGGGGTAGGAGTTCTCGAGTGGAGACCACAACTGCGCAAACGCATTGTGGGACGCCCCCCGGCTAGATGGATCTGCGTAATAGTCCGATAGCGCTAGGTTTTGAGGTTTCAAAAATACTAAAGAAGTTGGTTTTTCGCATAAGGCGGCTGGCAGTGACTGATGATGGAGAACCGATGATCGGGTTCAGTGGCGCGCCTTGGAGGAAGCCTATGTCCGCAGTGCACCAGAAAGTGTAGGCTGATGATGATAATAGTGAGACAATAACAAACTACTAAATTGTCATCTGAAGTTTACATCAATATTATTGTTTCATTACACTGAGAACGCGGCAGGGGTAAATATTACCCACGCGACGTGTACCCCAGTTTCATATTTATGGTTGTTTTATCGCCATACAACCAAATAATGGGTCGTAAAAAGCCGTAACAGCCCAGGAGGAACCGAAGAAAAAATATTGTATGATACGCGGGAACCTACTTTTGATTAAACTAAGGGTAATAATAATAATGTAATTAATAACAAATTCACACACGGCTGTTTAGTCCCAAACTAAGCCGAAGCTTGTAAATGTGTACTTAACAACTGATAAACATACATATATATAGGTACTTTTAAATAAATACATACAAACACCCAGAATCCGAAAACCAACAGTTATGCTCACACAAATATTGGACCCGGGTAGGAATCGAACCCACGACATTTGGCGCAGTCGGCAGGGTCACTACCACTACGCCAACAGGCCAGTCATGCCCTATGCTGCCGAATATGCCACAAATACACCTTTTACTATACGTAAGACAAAAAGTTGTCAGTAAAAGTTATCAGCTGTCAGTATAGTCTATACATATAATAAAATCGTAAAGTCCAAAAAGTCTGTACATTGAATATATTCGGAAAAAAACCAACCAGGGCGACTTAAAATGAGTAACTGAACATGTTAGAACAGTTTTTAAAATTATTGTCTGTCTGTCTGTCTTTCTGTCTGTCTGTCTGTCTGAACGCGCATCACGCCACGCTTAAAAGATATCAAACTGGCTTAAAACGCTAAATTATGCGGATACAGAGGACCTCTTACGTATTAGATCATAACACACACACACACACATACACACACTCACACACATAAATATATATATATATATATATAGAAAATATTATGTTTCTTATCTTTGTTCTTCCTTTATTGTTTTTTTAACCTTAACTCTATGTCTTTCTTTATTATTTCTGCAAACTTCTTTATAAACATAACCATTAGTCCCGGAGGTGGAGACCTGGTGACCTGAGAAACAGGCTCACCTAGATCAGGCATCAGTCTCCACAGTAACCTTGGTTATATAATGTGTACCGAACGTACACATTATTTAATCTTACTTGTTTGCTTTAAGTCTATTTTTATTATTACAAAACATTGTACTGTGGAGAAACAACAACAACAATAAACTTATTTACGCCTAAACCGCTGGACGGATTTTGACGAAACTTTGTATACTGACAGTGTATATCCCGGGATAACATAAAAAATCACAAAAATCTCAAAAAATGGTAGAGAAATATCAACCATTAATAAAAACCTCTCATTTCCTAACATTTGTATGAACTTACAGGTCAGAGTAGCCTGGTCAATTTGAAAATGTCTGCTCTGCAATCTACCATAGGTATTCTATAATAATAATAAAAGGGGTAAAATTTGTTTGGATGGATGTTTGGATGTGTGACGGAGCTAATCTTTGTAACTACAGAACCGATCTCAATAATTCTTTCGCTGTAAGATAGGTAATAAATACTCTTAGAGAATGAACATAGGATATTTGGTATTGGGTTTTGTAAAAAGGAGCAGCCACAAAATGTAATAAAGTGTAGTAAGTCGGCGAATATTTCAGAAATTCATCAGGACGTTAGGCTTTAGTAAGTTGACATTTGAAATCGTAACTTTGAATGTTCTGTATACCAAATTGTTCAGTAAAAAAATATACAAATATTGAATCGAGAACTAATATGCGCAAAATTTGAAATCACACGTATTTCTTAATAAACAAATAAATTAATTATTTACTAGGCAAAATAACAAGAAATATCTCCATGGCAACCAAAATGCACGCAAATCGGCAACTGGCTTTCCATATGAAGAGAAAAGATTTCATGTAAAAAGTAGAAGACTTTATTTATTACTTAGCAAGGAGTACTAACACAAGAAGATTCGATACCATTTGATCTGGTGGCTATCACGGGCAACGCACCGATGCGATGCTTTTACCATTTTCTAGGTTGTCGGGGGTGCTGAATCTCAGTTTATTTTTTGTTTGTTTAATTGTTTGTTTTTTTTCGGTTGGTTGGTTGCGGGTTTGTTTTTCGCGTTTGTTCGCGCGTTTGTACGCGCGTTTGTTCGCGGGTTGTTTGGTTGGTTGGAAGCATTGCATGTACAGCTTAATAGTGTGTCATGTATATAGCCTTCTTTTAAAACGCGAATAAGGTCGCGGGGGTCTGCCAGTTTTATTATAAACCCTGACTGACTGACATACAGGTGTAACAAAATCCCTATAGTGACCGGTTCCAGGGGCTCTCGGTATCGAATACCTACTGATTTGTTTTCTACACTGGCCGTTGGCTTTGTTGGTGGTGAGTGGTGACTATGGGTGGTGACCCTGCCTACTGAGCTAAAGGTCGTGGGTTCGATTCCCAGATTCCCACCCGGGGCCAACATTTGTGCGACGAGCATATCTGTTGGTTTTCGGATTCTGGGTGATTGTATGTAGGTATTTGAGTATTCATTATAAGTAAGTAAGGTTGGAAATTATGGACCGTAGTTGAAGGGAAAGTATTCTAAATACTGAAGATAGCACATTTTACTCAAAGGATTCTTTTATTTCCAAATTAAATAAAACTGCATTCAAAGATTTATGAAACGTCACTTGCCTCAGCCGGAAATCGAACCGAATTTTTTTTAAAAAAAGCATCCTGTATTTTTATGACATCACTGAAAAGGGTCAATCATCAGAATCAATTCCTTCTAAGTAACATAGCATCTTAAATTAAAGTAAGACCACGAAAATTTACATTTAAATAAATAATCGTTATTTTCAGATAAATCATATAACGTAACTAGACGATATTCATAGAAATAGGAGATATTTACGAAAAATTGATATAAGAGGTTTTTTAAGAGCAATAGAAGCCAAAATAATAATTTTTAGAGTTTCAGTCTATCTATATTATGTTTATTCCGGCATCACGCGAAAACTACTTAACCAAATTGGATACGGTTTTCAAAGTTGCGTTCCTGAAGGTATAACTTAAAATCTGGTGATTTTACCAACGGAAAATTATAACTAGGCGATGTTTATACATAGCACAGATAGGTACCTACTTCCAAAATCCACGCGTACGAAGTAGCGGGCAATAGCTAGTTCTAAATATTTGTATTGATTGTGCGGTATTGAAGAGAAGAGAGTAAAGCTAGTAATACAGTTTTTAGTAAAACCTAAGATTACAGACAAAGTAAGACTGGTAATGTTGCAAGTAACTGAGTTACATTACATAGCGACACATAAAGAGAAGGAAATTCTCACGGACCGCAATAATTGGCATAATCAGATCTAATCACGCAAAAGCGTTAAAATTCTTCTTGTGAACTGGTAAGTCTAACGTTCTGAAACTCAATCCGAAGAATCAGAAATCTAAATTAAATATATAAGAGGGGTAGCTTTACTGAATATTTAACTCGTGATGGCCATGTTTTCACAAAGAAGAGCGTAGGTGGGTTAGGTTAGGAGCATTTATATTTTTAGCAACTAGAAGATATATTGATTTAAACCTCCATTTGAAGAAGCTATTTATATTCAATCTTATTTTCCGAAGTTATTTCTGGATACTCGTAGGATGGGTATTTCAAAGGTTAAAAGTAAAATCTGATTGCAGAACCCCTTGAGGATCTAACGTAGGGCTCAGACAGAGCACTTTGGTAGAAAATTGCTCAATTGCGTAGGTGTTTTAGGTGAACATCTTTTTTGCCGCTATAAGACCATTCTGTTCATCATATCATTCAGATCAAAAAGATCCGAGTCAACGTCTCCGACTTTATTCGTCATAATTTCCCAACATACAACTGAAATTAGGTACAAACGTTTCATTTCATGCCAAAGAAAATTGTTACATCATGCACACATCCTATACTATGCAGGGTAATCAAAGATTCGCGTCACCTGATCACGTATTGCAAAATACATAGGGACTTAAATTGGTATTGTATGTACGTAACCTACTCGCATGCTTGGAGATAATGGCTTGCGATTTTCTTTCACCGTCCTTCACAAGCCCATAGATAGATCATAGTTCACGAATATTGTTGCAACTTGCAAGCTTAGGCTTTTGACATGTTATTCAGATGATATTGCTTACGGTAGTCTATGTTTGGAAATGTATCATCAATATAAACGCCTTAAATTATGTATGTATATCATTTCAAATTAACACAATGCACCAGATTCTTCGGTGTTCAATTTTGTTCACAAAAAATAAAGGATATCAGACTGCTTATTGTAGTTCAAACAATTTAGAAAAATACTGTAGTACAAATTCATCCAGATGTATGTTTAAAATATTTATTATGAACCGGCAAGGCCAAATTTTAAACCCCCATGCTAAACGGGTTGGTCCGGATTTGTCCGGCTAACAGCCTGTCCAATCCGGATTATCTGTTTAAACGAGCAGGTAACCCTAATCACTGGCAACGACTGTCCTAAGGTCCGCCGGTCCGTATTTGCCACTCACTGGCACTTAATGCTCTAATCGTACAGTAAATGTCACGGTACGCCATTTATTTTATATTGACTGACCAAGACAATTATCTGTAAGCAGTATAATTTGTACGCCGTGAACTTACGTCTAAAAAACCACTTGTTTGATTCAGCATTTGGTTTAAACATTTCAGTATAAGGTCAAAAGGGGAATGTGTAGCTAGTGGGTAAGTAATCGTAATAAATAGTTTTCAACATAATTTATAATTAAATTTTTCGATTGATTGATTTCATCCAACTCTGAACATTCTACATTTTGCCTTAGGAGAAAGTTGGGAATTCAACCTTATGTAACTTAATTTTTGAGTTCAAAATAAAACTTTGAGAAAAGTATGTCAAACTTACCCATTGACCTTAATACTTTTCATTTTTGAACTACACGTAGTCAAAGACAATGCAATTTATTCATCACTTATGGCATTTGTCCAACATCGTTAATATTCCATTGAAATCGTCTTACAACACATCTTTTGTTAGCAATTTCAAGTATTAACTACTACGTGGTATTACTGATAAACGAGAAAAGTAGCCACGTTATAATTAAACACAATACTAAATCGTGCAGGAATTATGAAATGAACTTATTTGGCAAAAAAAAAAAAGGATTGTAAAAGAACTGTGGATCTTACTGCAACTGATTGATATTTATCACGTGTCGTTTACGTCATCGTAAGCTACTTTTAGGGTCAGTTTTTTTTTTACATTAACATACAATACAATACCTAATAGGCACCTACCTACTTTATTTCACAAAAATACAGGTTACAATTATTGTAAATACAAGTAAAACTTTATAATTAATGATCTGATTAACCTACAATTTGTAAACTTGATCAAATGAAAACATAATGGAAAGGTACCAGTAGCATCGTGATATATTCATCCTTGAAATAATACAACGAGCTAGCAAGAATTAAATGTAAGTACCTAATGAAAAGTTCTTAACAACAAAACCAACCGCGGGGATTGCTTCATTATTCTTCCTATTGGACAAGGATAAAACTCGAAACTTATAATTTTATCCTAAGAAGAACTTTTAAGAAGAGAGAATGAACATTAATAAATTCTACTATCACCGCCAAAAAAGCTAAAACTTTGAAACTAAACAAAGCTAGATGTTGGCTAATGAATAATGATAGATATCATACAGAAATAAACTGCGTGACAAAGAACATTAAAAAGGCACAAATTAAACAGTTGGGTAACAAGGATTTTTAAAATCCTGCGGTTAATGTTGCGATTAAGAGTGAATTGCAGCTAAAAGCCAACGTTCAATAAATTCAAGTTAATGTTAATTAGAATTTAGGTGGGCGTATAATTTGAGCACTCCATTTCCGACGTTCTAGGACACCGCCTCTGCAAATTTGCACTGTGCTAATCAAAATGGACATAACGTAAGTGACATAAAGATCCGGTTTCATCCCAACACATCAATGGTTTTCGTCCCTTCGCAACTTCCATAGTATTTTGAGGTGTTTCCAAAATGATATTCCAACGTCAAAAGTATATTGTAATCTACCAAATATTCTCTTATATATAACCTATTACTATCTGTTGACCCTGACTTCGTTCACGTAGAATTTCAACCCTCAGGGGTGCAGTTGCAAAAACTTCATTCTTAGCGATTGTGCTTACGTCATTCGGGGAATGCAAATTTTTTGTGTGGTTTTACCACTGTACCTTGATTGATAATACGTAGTGTAGCCCTGATGGAGGCGTTATTTTCCATTTACAGAAAGCTTTTTGCTGGTGGCCTCTAGAGACTGAACACAAATAACATTCATAAACCAGAATGGGTAATAGAAACAAAAACACATTGCTTACATAACAGAAGCAGGATGAAATGATGATTCGAAAAAATATTTTCACCGCTTACTTCGGATAAAACAGCTTGTGCTTGTTTTCCTGCGTAATAATTCTGGAGGCAAACATACAAGTCACACAAAAGTAAGCAACATCAACCTTATGAACGATTAGCGATTTCACAGTAAATGAGTCGGATATTATTATTACTTGGTGCATCAAACACCCGCCCTGCAAACGGCCTCTTAACGAGGCTGGAAAACGGAGGTACAGTATGACCTATTTTCCATCCTTTCGGGGAACGTGAACGCAATATGTACATGTACCTACATTATTTATAAACATCACAATGGCAACACGCCTCAATCAAAAATAGGAACAAAAACCCTTAATAAAATTAGGAGAGGTAACACAAGAAGACCAGCAAAATAAAAACGTAAAAATGACAAAAACAAAATTGCCACCATTATGTGTCTGACTGAAACCGAAGCAAGAATGTTCTGCCGTTTAATATTTACTTTTAATGTCGGACGAAACAATGCTGCTAATTCGTTTCATTTATTTATAGAGCTTCAGTAATTTTCGCAACGAGAAGGGGATGGTTGACGCAAATTAACACGACCTATGACATTTACCTCTTGCGTGACGTAAAACAGAAGTTGTAGCGGAGCAATAATAGCAGTAGCGATGGTGATCAGAAACAGATTGTCATCTTTCACAACAGAGGTTGTAGGAATGTACGTACATAGCATACTAACAATAGTGTAACCACCGGTAAAAGTTGGATAGTATTTCATCAACAGCCTATTAACATGTCCCCACTGCTAGGGCTCAGGCCTACAGTGCGGGTTGGTGGACTTCACATGCGCCTAAGAATATCTTCTTCGGCGTATGCAGGTTTCCTCACGATGTTTTCCTTCACCGTTTGACAGTAGTTAGTAAATGTACTTAAGTTTCGAGAAAAACCCATTGGTACATGGCCCAGACGGGGATCGAACTTCGGACCTTTCGATATGATAGACCGCGTCTTATCCCCGAGGCCACTGACGCTCTCGGATAGTATTTATCTAAAGTGTATTTACTCTTGGTTCCTTCCGAAATGGGCTCGAAAGAATCTTCCAAAGAGAATACAATGAATCTTCAATATAGGCAGCAGGTACAGAGCCGTGTCTGTCTCAACGCAAAATCGTCTGATCCCCGTAGCGGCGAAAAAGGTTGAAGAAGTCACAGAAAAAGGTGCCCTATCAAATAACAGGAACAGGTGATTGTTCTATAGTAACCATAACGTTGACAATGGTAATGAATGGAGAGAAACAAAGCCAGGGGTAAATTGCAAACAAAGCAGAATCTTGGATTAATAGGTATCCTGGGAATGCCCGGGATACAAGAAAAGTAGAGCATGATTATTATAACTTCCAATATTTGGCAATGAAGGCGTTGGCAATTAAGTTATGTAGTTACTGCCCTACCCGGAACAGAAAAGCACTTAGTAAATTTTATGACCACACTTTGAATAGGTATTAAATTATCTATGACAATAATTCCATTACATATTATCCACAGAGTAATTATCACATCACGCCAGCCTCCGCAATATTTACTCAACGGATACCTATTATTGCTTTTAAATTCCACTCTTACTTCAATTTTACGTCGAAGCTAATGAATTACGTACGTGACCGAAAAGCGTTTTCCGTTGAAAATTAGGATAAACCGCTAGAGATTAGGGCCGTAATAAATTTGTAAGACGGCGCGGCGTGGTTATAAGCCGTAAATATTTAAGCAGAGCCAGTCAGGCGTGCTCCAAGTAGCCATCGTCGCTCGAACACACCTAACCTTCTCTCCTCCGATTCTTTAGTTATTGCAATTGTGTAGCATGTTCTAGCACGTTATCTTCTTGTATCTAATCTTCTTAGCATCGTAATAATAAACTAATTCGCAAATTCATTGAGATCAGATTACACTGACTCCTTTGGAACGCACTCAAGCGTTCGACATGGAAGGATGAAACACTTAAAGGAGTCTCACCCTTTCGGATTGGATTTTAAAATTTTCCTGTAAGCTGTTCTAGACTGTTCTCGTGCAGAAAGACAGACAGACAAATGATATATAGCGTTCTTGAGTAAACGTGTATGATATTATGTAAGCATTACGCTCTGTCATGATTTTGACCTTCATAACTCTGGACGATGAAGGGAAGTGTACTTATACCAATTTTAAAAACATACAGTAGAAAATAGAATGCCGCCTTAGATACTGTTGTTTTTAATTCCAATGTTTAATTATGGTAAAGACGTGTTTTACGCTATTTAGTCCCAAGGGACTTTTAATTAGTACAACCACAAGTGGTAGAAGAGAACTAATTAATAGTTTGCTTCAAGTCTTAAATTACAGTTGCTGTTAAAGTGAACAATACAAAAAACATGGACAAAAGCAGAAATAGGGAAAATGAAAACAAAGATCTGCTTATTACGTTACTACAAAAGAAAACTGATTCTGGAATTTATGTGATGGACATTACAATACAGAAAAACAGTTATAAAATGAAAACCCTTTACATTCTCACAGGAAACTTGGTCCTATTGTCTTCACAGTGCAAACGAATGCAATTTACTGTGAAGCAACGCAATGATGTTTTTAGTTTTTATTGAAGTTGCTAAGGAACGCATGAGTCATGGCACTTGTGGATTTCATGGGAATCAATCATGCGAATAGATAAAGAAATTGATCAACATAGAAAATCTGAAGTTTAATTAAACCAGTAACTGCATGTAGATAATATTTTGAGAAAAGCATTACTTTTTTTGTTGTAGTCATGTCCTTTATAAACTTTCTTTTAACTCAATGAAAAGATCACCTATGGGTTTGATTTTAATACAATAATATTTACTGGTCATAGTAGTAGCGACGCTGCCCCAGTAGGCTTTGTCTTGTGCGACGTCCAACGCTTGTTCCTCAGGGCTTATTACTGGTTCTATCAGTCCGGAGACAGGCCGTGTCCCCAGCAGCAGCGCCGCTGGCGATACCCTCGAGCGACGCAGCTTGAATGATGTGCGTCCCTTGGTGGAGGTCAGGCACTCGCGAGAGAGCTGCTGTTGAATTTGGAACCCTCTATTTTCGTTCAGAAACGTTAAGATTTTTAGCGTCTTTTTATTTAAGTTTTTGTTTATTCACTAATCTGAACACACCTATTGGATTATTCAAATTATTTTACTAGAAAAGTTTGAGAACGTAAGTACATTTAATTTAACTTAACTAGGTATAGCTACTGTTTTTATTGTGTTAATCTTTAGGTAAAATAATTGACAGGTCCTATAACAACGCATAACATTGACCCAATATACACGACCCCGCTTACACCTCACAAAATTATCATACACATGATCGCACTGCGCCACTGTTACATACTCTTCAATAACTTTAAAGTAAAACCTTCACAATTTAAAACAGAAATTACCGCTGTAATTTTCAACAGTAGAAAAGTACGTTTTCATTCACAACGAAAAAAAATACAATTTCAGAACGAGTAGTGGATGTAAATAGAGAAGCGCGTGCGAGACTTGTGGCGACTGGCGCCATATTGGATTGCGAGGGTTGCTCCATTTGACGCATGCGCTTTCAACCCTTGAGCTTTCTTTATTCGAAATACCACCTCGTTCTAATGATATACTGCCTATCCAAACATTGCGCGACTTATTTAGCAAAAACGAAAACGTTGGCAAACAAAACAGATGATGGATAGTTAATATGAAGTTTTCGCGAAATATTCGTAAAGTTTTCGGTGAGCATAATACAGGTCAAGGTCTAAATAATGACGTCATAGATTCGGTTCCGTGGTCTGTTTATTTTGAAACTCACGAACCTACGTCAACGGTAGAAGGTTTGAGTATAAAATCCTATACCTTTTGCCAAATCGCTTCCACTGGTTACTTTTGAATTCTTTAAAAAATAATTTTCTTTAGATATAGGTAGAACAGATAACTCAAAGCCTGAAAAAAATGAAAGTTATTTGAAATTTAAATTCGGTTAGCTGCAATACTTCCTTTAACAATTAAGAACGATTGTCCATTAGCTGAACTAGAACATGAATTCTCATCTGAGGAAGCTATACTGCTCAGTATGTAACACGTTTTTGTATCAGGAAGGTGCCAGGCCTCTAACTCAGCGGACTCGCTCATTTGATCTTTAATTTTATCTCGTCACATAGTTAGCGTAGGTTTATTTATGCGTCACGATAAAAATCACTTTACAAATTCTTGCAACGTATCCCACAATTTTGGTTTCACGTTGAAACGTAACTTTTATGTAGCAACGCTTTTTATGGCCTTAATAAGATTTTCTCGCGATAACAGTGCAGTATAGACCAACAATAGAACAAGTCCGAGAATGCAACCTTGAGGCACACTTACTTGTATTCAAGTAGAAGAGATAAAAATCTTATTTTCAGTTTCATAACAGTAACAATATTCAATAGATTTAGATCTATTTATTTTAAAAATTTGCGGCAAATAAGCTACTCGTAGGAACAACAACGTTACAACTCGCCGTGATAGCCAGTTGGGCACTCGCCTTTAGTAGGTTCGAACCTTGATCCGTACCAATAAGTGTTTCGGTACTTAAGTAGGTAAAAAAATAGGTAGTAAGCTTCGTGAGAAAACCTGCATATTCCAAAGATTAGAATCTCTATTCTAAGACGTATGTGATGTCCACCATAAACAGATTGGGGCACCGTTGGAATAGGGGTTTGGTACAACAAATCCCAAAAGGATCTAAGTGTCACGTTGGCACCCTAACAAGATAAAATACACGTCCAAAAGAAAATAAAAAGTTTCGCGACTAAACTAAACACTTACTGAAATGACCAACTGACTAATAAGACAAAAGACAACTGGCTTTCAATTGGGAAAAGAGTTTATTTATGTTGTACATAAGTAATAAATTCTGAAGTAATTGCTACGCCTACCGCTTTGTTTCGTGTCGGTTTGAGCGGCCATTGGTTTTTCACGCGATCTTTCCTGTTTCGCACATGCAAAATGTGAAATATCTTAACCCCTGAGATTTCCCAGCGCTACTATACGGGATTCTGTAAAAGAAGCTTAACGTAACATAAAACAAAATTGTTCTATTTCTATCCGAATTTATCTAAAGAATACAACATCATTTTTATCGCCTACACTAAACACTGTATCGCAAAAAGTATCACTTGTTATTATCGACGGATCTCACTTCTTGACAGATTGATCACGTCCCGTTGTGTTCGCCCCCACAATTTGTAGTACCTTCACCCGCTCAGCCGAACGTATCACAAAAAAAGTTGATGGAAACAAGTCTGCATAAAGTGCGAGTCAAAAGCTAGCAGCGAAATAAACAAGCATTGTTTCAATCATAAGATCTCTTTATCTATATAACGCAGCGCCAAATTAATTTTCGTTGTACAATATTATTGTCTTTTTACAATTTTAATACCCTTTAACACCAACCCATTGTATTTTGTAAATTCACAACTTCAGAAATTGACGCCCAAAATAGCTGTGTTCTTAACAAATGTGGCAAATTTTCACAAGTCGCCCACCACGGCGTTGGTTATTTAATTTATCGAGATTGTTTTATTTGGTATTGCTTTATTCTTTATTGGGTACATTTCGAAATAATAACGGGATGCTCTTCGATTCTCAGAGAGGAACACAACAAAATTCTTGCGTCACTCGGCGTTATATTCTTGTTTTACGATGTTTTTGTCTATTTCTATCATCGTTACTATACAAAGTGTCTATTTTTATTATCGCTAAAGTCTGAGTTTTAATCCTATCTCAAGTATTGACAAACTAGGTACCTGCCTAAATTTGTGTAATGCTAGTCTTGTCTTCAAGTTATCATATCGTACCATATCTTTTCCAGTGATGTTTTCGTTTTGCAATATTCGAATACTTTATGATTTTCTAATCATTATTGCTGAGATCATAACTATTGTCATATAAGGCATCTTTATTGTTTTAATCCCGTTCCTTCATTACAAAGATTATGCTTGGGAAAAACTACAATCTTTCGCGGAAGCAAAGGTTTTGCAAGAAATTCCCAAGTCCGCGGATGTCATGCGAGGGAAAGTGATACCCACCATTACCCACACGTTCACATCCACCATAGTAACTGAATTAACCATCACTAATTGTTCTGTAAACTACGTTTTATTTAACCAATCGTTAAGTTTTAGTGTGAACATTAAAATTTCTGAGTGTAGATTGACCATCGTTTTTTTCAATATATACAAAATTGTTTATCCCGTTAGCGATTGCAATGTCAATAATATTGAATACTTCTTCTTTAATAGTTTCCTGGTCATGAGTTCCGTGAGAGCCGCTTGCCTTGTCCATGTGCTGGCATTTTGAGTTGCGAACCGGTCGCGCACTTTACTGCGTTCGTGGCGAGGATTGTCATTGAAATTTATGTTCTATGTTTATGTAGTTAATGCTGTTGTTTTTTAGCCGGCATGCAAACATGTATGTAATTAGTGTTAGACTCCTTGTGCATTTAGTAGAAGGAATTTGATCTACTTTGACGACTGCGCGTTCAAGTCGGTTACGAGTTCATGATAATGACGTTATGCATAGGTACCTACGTCTTTCTTTATAGTTAAAAAGTCCAGCAATAGGTCAGGTAAATATTTAAATTTTCTATGGGCTTCTACTTATTTATGACCTTGCCATTGTGTCTAGACAAAATATTTCTCAAATCGGTAATAAAAGCACTAAGAAATAATGGTTAAATTAAATCAAAAAGAAAAAGTTATTCATGTTCGCGACAAAATCAAATCAAAATAGCCAATATATCAAATATCAGAATTGTTAAATACAAGACCAATTTCGAAACTTAGGAAAAGATATCTCACTCACTTTGTTTCAAAGGAAACTAATAGCCATCAATTAAATTGAAAACGTTCAAATTAACGATACGAATGAATGACGCAATCGTTCACCAATTGTATGAGAGGTACAATCCAAATGAAGTTACGCTAACCGGGTCATACACTCAGATGGTCTACTCGTTATTTGGCCGACAAAAGTGTGCTAAATATGAGAATGAATGATTCCGTTGCGTGATAATAAGTTGAAGCAATTGGAGTTTGTCGTGTCAGTTGGAAAGAAAGAAAGAATGTTGTTTTTGTATCTACATAGTTACTTAGTTGTTTAAATAAGTGTGTTAAATATGCAAAAAGTATGATTCAAACAGTACAAAAAAGCAATGAAAAGAGTAATAAACTATCGACAGAAATCTGAGATTTTACAGACAAGTAATAAGATTAATCTCTAGAATGTATTGAGAGTAGGCTTGAATATCACTTTGGAAAGAAGTACCTACTCAACTAATACATACATATTACAAAATCTGAGAACGTTCAAAGTAAAGGGTCTTTGATATAATTACAGAGCCTTGAAGCAGTTATCTCTAATTCAAGAGAAGGGATGGATGATGGAAGGGCTTAGAATTCAGAGGCTAGACATAGCTCTAAGTAATTATTCTTAGAAATGATTGCGGTCGACAACATAATTAGTTTCTCAGCAAATTAGTCGAGGATCTTGAGTAGAAATACTATAAATAATCACGCGATGCCGGGGTTTTTGCTGCGAAGATAAAAGAACCTCAGAACAGAAGAGACACAATTTCGAAATAAACATTAAGAAACATCAGTTGAATGGTTCCAATCATTTCATATGTAGCAATGTGTTATGATTCCTTTCAAATTTGCTTATTATAGCTGATTTCAGTTTACCTTGTCCTAAATTTAGTTTTTATAAGGCGATACAATCAATCAGTAAATTTCATTAGTTACTATGCAAGTAAAATTTTGGCAAAGTAAAAATTAATTGTATTCATTTATTTATACAGAGTGTATCAAAATATACCAGTAATGAAAGAGACCAGTTACAGGGGTCAGTATCAAACAAATACAATGACGACATTTATGTAAGAAAACTTTAGGCAATTCTAAACAACAAAAAAAATCTTACAAATCGCACATTATCATTTTGTATGGTAAGAGTAAGTAGGTAGTCAAACAAAATTTTTTTCATTTTTTCAGTGCAGAAGCTCTATTTTTGAATCGCTCGACTCGCTTCGAGCGGTCGATTCTACTGATTACAACAAAACATGGATTTTCCAAAGAAATTGCCCTATCTAATCTTTATGATTAAATTGTTTGAGCTACATCTTGATTACGTTATCTAGTGTTGTAATGCTCATTGACAGCTAGTCCCAATTGAACCACTGTTTGTTTTATGTGAGCCTACATCATAACTACTTTGTCATAAACATTATTGTTCTGGTACATTGCGTCATTTAGGAATTGTTTTTCAATTCTTTTATCTGATCAGCTCACGCGTAGCGGAGAAAATACATATCTATCCTGTTTATCCAGACTTTATAAGAATTCTCAGAAACATTTCAGTTGATAAACAGTTACACGACACCGTTTCGTGATAACAAGGTTGCGTTCCCAATGGCAAAGTTCAAAACAAATGATCAGAAAATTACAGAAACCATCAAAAAAGTTCAATAAAAGTTCTCTCATTCAGCAGAACGCAGCCATTTGACGCTATAAAATTGCCTGGGGCTCTGGCGCGCTCCCAAAACCGATATTGCCTTGACCAGCCGAGCTTTTTATCGGATGATGGATGTAAAAGATCTGCGATATCGATTCGACCCTCAAACTATAATAAAAGATTTCGTTTCTCAAGGCGTTTCAGGCTTTGAGCCTATTACTTACAGGCTTAACGTGTAGCAATCTTTAATAGCCTAAATAACTGGATAGGAAATCAAGAAAAGGACCATAGAAATAAAACATTACAATTTTAAAAAAAAACTTATTTAAAGAGCTTAGGCGCAAAAGCGACTATGTCGCTCTATTGGAATCAGCGTAGATCAACAGAAGAAGACAAGTCTGCCGGTATAGTACCTTATTTAAGGCTTCTTCTGTTGACTCAAACCACACAAATATAAAAAAAGCTCGCTAGGTTTTATATTTCTATGATTCAAACATTACAAAAATACTCAAAATAATTTTAAAGACAAAATCGCGTTGTGAGAACGTGTCCTTGAAACGCCGAAGATCCATTATCTCCGTAGAATAAATTGCGTGACTCGAGTTTTACGTGTCACACGCTTGCGATTTATCATTCGCGCCACTAAAATCGAGCCTCACGCGAGTGTTGCTAGTTGGTTTGTCGTGAGACAGAGTCTCGAGACAGAAAGTGTTTAGCGTTGTGTATGATGCAAACAATACATAGATTGGAGGGTTGAAAAGAAACAGTGATACCTAGATACATATTAAAGTTCGCTGCCTAGTGCTTATTAAATTTATTATGCACTAGGTACTGTTTCTTGTATGTAGTGCGCTGGTGGCGATGGGTGAAAGGATAAGGTTAAGTACAGATAGCGGCCTTCTTTCTTATCAGGGCAGAGATGGAGTTTTTTGTTTTCAAATTTTTTTTATTACAGATTAATGTTTAGGTATTATTAAAATATTATGATGCTAGTGATTGGCGTCTTAAAAATATATAGGATTTTTTCCACATTTTGTTCGGTTCGATTCACTTGTTCAGTATTCACACGCAGTATTTCATATTTTGAAAATAAAATGAAGTCATTTTTGAGTAAAATTTACTGTTATTAATTTAAGGTATAACTATCCTTTCGCGTAGCTTACGTTATTTCCATCCACCAACGTGTAGCTATTTCGCTATATATGTAAGTACGGACAAATCAACCAGCACTATTACATAAAGTCTCAAAACTTTGTCTCAAGACACGTACGACACTCAACGTGATGCCTCTAATCTGCATTGTACATCTATCTGTCGGACAGTTTGTCTATCCGAATGTCGCAAGCAGACGCGGGAAAGGCACAGACTGCGGTCACGACGCGACCTACCCAAAAAAAACAGACGCAAGAAAAAATTAGAGTAACCTATTGGAAATTAAATGGTGTAATGTCGACAAAAACGTGGTATAATAACGTACGGTTAAGACTGTGAGAGTTAACACGTTACACTGATGTTTGACACAGTTTTTTCTTAACTTTGTTAGCTAATCAATTGCTAAAGTTACGAGGCTCTATTAGTTTATTTAGATAGAGCAAAGTTGTCACAAGTCATGAAATAGTGTAACGTTTACTCTATTAATAGCCTGTACTAGTTCACTACTGGACATAGGCCTCCTCCAAGACTCGCTACTAAACCCGATCTTCGGTTCTCCGAATCCGGTCACCACCAGCCGCCTACGCAGATCGCCGCTCCATCTAGCCGGGGGGCGTCCCACACTACGTTTGCCCCGTCGTGGTCTCCACTCGAGAACTCGTCTACCCCAGCGGTTGTCGGTTCTCCGACAATAGACCACATCAACGAACGTTTAGAGCTATGTCGAAGGCTTTGGTTCTCTGGTGGATCACCTTCAGAGGTTTACTCCGTAAAGCCTAAATGATGTAACTTAAGATGTTAGACGTGTCCGTCTGTCTATCTGTCCATTAGCGAAAGAAACGGCATGAAACGGCGCGCGAAAGCAAATGTCAGCTTCGCTTTAGTTCTGTCAGTCAAACGACAAACTGGAGCGTTGTTAGATCAAATAATTAACTATGTTTTACTTTTTTAGAAATCACATTTCATACGTTACTTTCCTTCGAACATTGAGCTGGACCTGACAATAATTATAGCCAGGCCTTGGAGTTTTAAACTACAACAGAATCGAAGAATTTTATTTATTTAATGTTTTTATTTTGTTTTTTGTTAGCAGGTTTAGTTGATCCGTGGTCATCAAGCTGAGGAGCTAACAAAATCATTGATTGCTTAACTTCTAATGATTATACAAAGTAGTACCATTGGTTGGATCCCTATACGTGATTGGACAAAATTTTAAATACAGCCTAATTTAAAAGAAGCCATGTTTTGATCTCCTTACAGGTTTTCATTTCGTCGCCTACTAACACTTTTCTAATCAGTCGCCTGAAAATAATCCACATCAAACTTTTTGACTAATACTTCCGCTAATCAAACGCGAAGTGAATGTTACTCTAGTTAAGTACAGTGGTATGTAATTAGACCTGTCTACTCTTAACAATTGCTCAATATCTGCCAATATAATTTGGTAACTATTGAGATCAATAAACTTGCTCAACCGTTGGATGTATTGACGGAGGCTGCTTTTTGATTTGATTTTTGACAATCTAAATACTTATTGCTTTCTCCATATACCTGAAGCATCAATTTCATCACTCCTACGTAATCTTAACACTTCGATAAAGGTATAGATAGTAATATAAAAAAATCTGCGATCAGGCAACGTTGCACCAGTATTAATGTAAAATGTAGTAATACTCATTTCATCGAAAGTTAAACCGATCCGTTCTCACTTTCTGATGAAATCGCTACATTAGTTCCAACCATAATGACCTGCAGGGGTTTGAGCAAAAACCAGGCTGAGCTGATTAGAGGAGAGCTGAACGAACAATTTTCACCGCACAAATCTGATTTCGATTTCTTTGTAGGTGCATATATAGGTAGGTATGGCTTTAAAACAACATTTGCATAAATGTCATCTCATTAACCTATATTATGATGTGCTATTCGACTAGCTGTTTCCCGCAGCTTCGCCTGCGTAGACATTTATTTTCCGCGCTTTATGACCTATTGGCGTATGTGTTATTCAGATGTATATAATGTATATTACTGTAAAGTTTCATCAAAATCTGTTCCGTAGTTTTTGCGTGAAAGAGTAATAAACACCCAAACACACATCCAAACAATATATTTTTTGGTGAATGCAGGATATTATTTAATTATCAATCAGGAATGACCTATTTAGGCAATTGTTTTATCACGAAGGCGCGTAACCGATTGTTTCGTTTGCAAGAGCATAGACACCTAAATGCATGGCAGTTTTTCTACAAGGTTGTGCTAACAAGAGCTTGCGTCCTTTTGTGCGTGACACTTTTGTATCAATATTCAATTAATACTCGTCATATAATTTACAAATACGCCAACAATGTATGACCAAATTCTGCATAAAAATCGCGTGACGTATCCTCATATCTCTTCTAATCAAATCTTATCACAAGTTAGGTACTACACTCTAACCGGTCATAATCATAATGATAACATAGATTTATATACTTACGATTTATTTCCATGGCCAAGGTGTTAGTCAAAAAAACTCCCATCATTAAAGAAATTCAGAACACAGTTTTAGTACCTATACACAGTATTTTTAACACTTCTAAATTTCTTCTTGTGAAAGCAGTATTAAAATTCAAATCCTATTAAGAGTAGCGACCTCCCGATAAGGGTTGTATGAAGCCACAAAATCACGCACTTCCTTATAATCTAATTAAGAGTCACATTCCTTCAGCTTATATTCATTAAAAACACCGCAAAAATAGATAATGATATTAATTTTACAAATCATCTAGTTACACACACTGTTTACGATTTTTTTTAATACAATTCGTTCGTGTTATTAACTTATCCGTGATTTATTTTAAACCACGCACGCACTCCCGACCGCGGACGCAATCGAAGAGTGACTGAGGCAAGTACGACTAGTACGAGACGAGATTGTATGCCTCGCTTACAGCAATCGGTTCTCAAAGTTTGCGTCGGGTTTACAATATGTTAATAAAGAAAAGTAGGTACTAGCTTTGTAAGAATTAGGTCGGTTTATATATTACTAACAGTAGAACAACGGTAAATAGATCTGTTTTTTTAGTCTTACTATTTTAAACGCGAAAGTTTGTAAGCATGTTTGGATGTTTGTTACTCTTTCACACAATATAGTAGCAGTAGCACAATAATATAGATTATATACCTATTAGAATAGCACATAGGCTCATAAATACCTCAGGAAAAGCTGTTCCCGTAGGAAAAGCTTTTCTATGCGGACGAAGCCGCGGGAAACAGCTAGTTAATGGTTAATTATGAATACAAAGCGCAAAAGTCTAAAATGTACTAAACAGCTAGTTATTTATAAATCATACCCCATGGGTAGGTAAGGTAAATGTACCTAACTCTTATGCGTTAGCTTGGTTGACATGAGCATTGGACACCAGCAACAAAAGATCTATGGTTCGATTAACCAGACTTTGTTTGTTTTGACAAATCAATTTATCAAAAATTTTAATAATTTGTCCACAAAATAATAATCAAATCTTCAGTTAGGGAACCTCAGACCGTCCAATAGACTAGTTGGTGCAACGCGCGATTTATTCCTTTTTCTATCCGCTCTCCGCTCCATTGTTGTCCACAATGAGAACATTCCTCTTATTTTGCCCCATTTATTTCCACTAGGTACGTCGTCGTGAACGATAAAATTGAATTTCGAACGTCTCTTTTGAATTTAAAAAATTGAGTCACGTGAAAATAATTTTTACAATTTATGTTATATAGAATTACAATGTTGAGAATCGCTGTTTTGTATGTAAGTAATTAAGTAGGCACGTAAATAAATCTAACTTTACAGGTATTACATTCTGTGTGCTTAAAATACTTGTAAATATTGAAAATTGAGATGACAATTATTTAGGTTAGCTAGTTTAGAAATTTGTTCTGACAAATCATATACCTACTCACTTGCGAGCGTCAGTGGCCTCGGGGATAGACGCGGCCTATCAAATCGAAAGGTCCGAAGTTCGATCCCCGGCTGGACCATGTACCAATGGGTTTTTTCTCGAAACTTAAGTACATCAACTGACTGCTCTCAAACGGTGAAGGAAAACATCGTGAGGAAACCTGCATACGCCGAAGAAGAAATTCTTTGGCGCATGTGAAGTCCACCAACCCGCACTGGGCTAGCGTGGTGGACTAATAGCCCGAACGCCCTCGTTGATAGGGTAGGCCTGAGCCCCAGCAGTGGGGAGATTAATAGGCTGTTGATGATGAAATCATATACCTAGTAATATTAAAAATTATACTTTTATAATAACTTAAAGGATACTTATTAACGCGGACGAAGTCGCGGGGCGTCTGCTAATACCCCTAAGTAATACAACGGGTTATTCCCAACGGATCATATGATCCGTTCGGGGTTGCATCTGATCACACAAAAAGTTCTCATCGGATCACATGATCCGATGCAACTAAGAAATTGAGATTAGTTTGTCCCAACCGATCATATGATCCGTTGCAACTGTCTCTTGAATTAAATATTTTCCCAATGGATTACAACGCATACATAGAGGGCGCTGTTTCAAAATGTACACGGGAGAAACGTTCCGTTACCTATTTTAAGTTATCATCAAAGGTAGTCACCCCATTTGACGGTAAGCAACATTATCGACCTTCACTCGGTTACGTCTAAGAACCTTAAAGTTTCAATAGGTGTACCCAGTAAAATAAAAATACCAACAAAATCTTAGTTCAGTTTGTAATCTTGCTCGTATAAGTTAAGCTTACAAAATTATAACTTAAGCGGTTTTAAACATCAAACAACTGTGAATACATCGAAGCGAATCCGCACCAACTCAAGGTACATACCGTGTTCCGAGTGATATACCGACAGTAGGTTATAATAATCCCTATCTATGTAGTTTTAAGTTGATATCACTTCAACTAGACACAACACAGAGACAATTTATTCATATTGCTGGGGTGTTAGGATTTTTCTGTATACGGGAGGAGTAGGATTTGGGATCTGGAACAAGGGTAAATGTGGTAAATATATAGCATCAAGAGCCTAATAAGTTCAATACTGGGGACAGGCCTCTTAGGAACAATGGCAGGTGTATTGTATGCCATACGCAGTCATACGCTATTAGTAATTAGAGACTTTCAAGTAGCGCTTCTCTGCGTCAGTGGCGTCGGGGATAAGACGCGGCCTATCATATCGACAGGTCCGAAGTTCGATCCCCGGCTGGGCCATGTACAGTCAACATATTACAGAAGTAAGCCAGGTACATTACAGAGCTATTAGTATAGCGCTGTACTGTGCCTACTTACCTATCTCTTTTGTTGACTGTACCAATGGGTTTTTTCTCAAAACTTAAGTACATTACTGACTGCTCTCAAACGGTGAAGGAAAACATCGTGAGGAAAGCTGCATATGCTGATGAAGAAATTCTTAGGCGCATGTGAAGCCCACCAACCTGGGCTGGCGTGGTGGACTATAGTCCGAACTCCCTCGTTGAGAGGATAGGCTTGAGCCCCAGCAGTGGGCACATGTACGGTCAACCGCACGTCAATGGAAACAAAGCCAGTATAAACTGGTATCTCATAGTATTGAAACTTCCTAATAGGCTAGGCCAGCTCAAGGTCGTGCGGTCGACTGTACCTACGTGGTAATGTTAGGAAAACCCCGTTTAAATGATTAGCGAGCCGCATGATGGATCAGTCGCGAAACCTTTCGCAAAATGTTCCGGGTGCTCAAGACGTCGTTAATACAGGATTATCTGCTCTCCTACCTCCCCTAACTTCGTCTCTATCTCCGCCCCTAACTTCCCCCCAATACATAATGTAATGAGCCCTTTCCCCTCATCCTCCCTTTTGGGAACAAGTTATGATTTCGGAGGCGGGACCATTACCGTCCGAATCGGTATATGGCAGTGGGCCTTAGCAATGAATGCAACTCACATAGTTTCCTGGAGTAGGGCGTCGGCCGCAGCGGCCTGCCCACCTGGATGGAGGCGAGGAGTTGCTCCCGAGGAGTCACCTCCCGCCGGAGCGGCGGCAGCTTGCGCTCGGACGCCTGCGCAAGTAGGTACAGTCTCAAACAAGATATCAGGGGTAAATACAATGTCCTGCATTAAACAATTGTGTCACTAGTTATCAAACGCTAGTATGTCCACCGCAGACATAGTTAAAAATGCTTCTTAATGCTATACTTTAAATATGGTTCTTATCTCCTTTTCACTGATCAAAGACATACTAAGGTTTGATCCATATCGACACAATTTTCTAGTTCTACAGCAAAATAACATTTTAATTCTGTGGTGAAAAACTGCAACGCCTTTTGCACTCAGTCGGAAGACCACTCGCCGCTTGAATATCAAATCAAATCAAAAATATTTTATTGCATGTAAGTACTCTGGGTACATTTATACAATTAATTCCAAGGTGTTAGCGATGGTTAGCTAACGCCTCAAAACCCCCAAGGAGAATCGTATTCCATATAAAGTTAATTAGCTTTCATGTCACCCGTAAGAAAAAGCTTTGATAATAATATTTTTTTATCTCACCTTTTTGAGTGGAGGTCTACTTCTAATAAATTCGAGAATCATCGCGTGGGCGTCTTTCTTCACACTGTAACAATGAAAATGATTGTGAATTTATAAAAAATTCATAGGTACTTCAGTTTCTTCAAAGGTTTTTTTTTTCAATCAGAGAATAAATAGGCATTAGGAATCGCAAACCCTCGGCGTACTTGCCGCCGCACAGGTGACGTATAAGCCACCAGTAAGTATGTAAAACAGCGTCTACGGAGGGTAGAAATGTTGTTGCATTACCTTAAATTGTCATAGTAGTTAAAAGTTTTCGAGTTATCCGACATGTAGACATACGGGCAAAGTATCATCGCCAGTGACGTAGGGGATAAGACGTGGCCTATCATATCGAAAGGTCCGGAGTTCGATTCCCAGTTGGGCCATGTACCAATGGGTTTTTTCTCGAAACTTAAGTACATTTACTGACTGCTCTCAAACGGTGAAGGAAAACATCGTGAGGAAACCTGCATACGCCGATGGAGAAATTCTTAGGCGCATGTGAAGTCCGCCAACCCGCACTGGGCTAGCGTGGTGGACTATAGTCCGAACGCCCTCGTTGAGAGGGTAGGCCTGAGCCCCAGCAGTGGGGACATATTACAAGGCTGTTGATGATGATCATCGCCTTAGAGTAGGTATCAATTGATAAATTACATGTCAATGACATGTAATTCATTGTGAGTTCCATGGTTTCAATTAGAAAATTCTTACCTCTGAGGTATCGCCCCGTCAACTTTCCTCAGCGTATACCTTCTGGACCTGATGTCGTCCATAAGGATCTCATAAGGTGTCAGTTCGTACTCTATGGGTGTTCTGGAGAAGTTGACTTTCTTCAGTTTCACACCCATCCGCAGCTCGCCGATCACTTGCATCCAGAACCGCGCCTGCGAAATTAAAATAGCAAGCAACAATGAGACGTTTGAAAAACATTGCTGTTGTAAAAGCGACAGGCGCAGTCATTTATTCGCTACAATTAACCAGGATTAACATCGGAATGACTGGCTGGATCGCGAAATGACTACGCGCAGATATTTTAAGTCATTTTACGATTTAGTCATACTGATAAATGGAACTGAAATAGCGATTATTTTCATATGGAACATATAGATAGAAATTGTATAAAATGCAAGACTTTTCCGTAATAATATAATGAGAGTATGTCCTAGGCCTGTGTCATGATGATGAAGGAAAATATACATACTTATACAGAATAGAATAGAGGTAGAAAAACTTTAAAAATCGCATGCAATGTACATAAAAATTGTCATAGTATTTTACTGTGACAATTATGAATTACTTATATTATAAGTATGTCCTCCTGATAATAGGAGTATACAAAGTATAAATAGGCTATGTATGTTTAAGTAAGTTAGTTAATAATATATCTACATACTTGTAGAGCTCTCCATATCCTTCGGTTAGACTATAATAAAAATATAGGTATATTAGAATATACTATTGGATCAATTAATAACAATTATTATCATATACTTACATAATAATATGTAAATAAATGATATATGAAGGACTGTATCAGGAAACTGTATCAGTTTAACAAAGTACTGTACCCAATTTGATATCAAAATGTTATTTTGTCTACACAAATATTATGTTCAGAAAATTAAATATTATAATGTACAATTAAATAGTTTCAAATGCTGCTGTAACATTTCTTAATATTTAACTTTAAAAGTAGTCATGTTTGCATGTTCAATAAATTCCGTAGCTAAGCGTAATGGGGCCAGCCCGTAATATGCACGTTTCGATGTCCCTAGGAATTAAAAAATTAGATAAGACTAGGTATGTAAGGCCTGTTAAATGATGATGAATGATGCCAGCCCTCGTAGTCTATATAGTCGTGCATTTGATGGTGGAACTGCCCTTACCCAGTCAGAGAACTGCAGCGTGTCGAGGTGCGTGACGGAGTCCTCTGCGGCGCCGAGGTCCC
Organism: Metalampra italica; assembly: GCA_949699065.1. Taxonomy (NCBI): domain Eukaryota; kingdom Metazoa; phylum Arthropoda; class Insecta; order Lepidoptera; family Oecophoridae; genus Metalampra; species Metalampra italica. The sequence continues at coordinate 2,339,435 of OX452970.1, read as the reverse complement.
GGACGCCGCCGACCCGGACCCTGGCGAGGAAGGACGCCAGCTCCAGGGCCTCGTTGACGAGCGCGCGGCACACGGCGCGGTAGTGGCCCGCGGCGGCATCGCGCGCGCTGCGCCCGCTGCCGCCGCAGTGCCACACGCAGCGCTGGAAATACCAGAAAAAATACTTTTAGAAGCAGAAAAATAGTAGATTAATTAAAATTATAACGCGCCCTTTTACCAGAGACGTTTATATCCATCCGAGCGCAAGCAAGGGTGGATAGTTAAGTCGAGGGTAAAATGGGTTTTATGAACGAGTTATACACTCCGCTTTTCACTTCGATTGCGAGGAAATTAAACAGCAACACTGCAAGACGAAGATTTTACTTTAAGCACTAGAGCATAAAATTCATTTATGTCGCCTACATCCAGCATAAACAAGAATTTTAGGAGCATGAGAAGTGAAAAATAAATTAAGTAATTAGATGATAATTAGGCTCACAAGGCTGTTAAACGCAAGCTTACAAAAATCTTCCCTGTCGAGTTTTAGGATCACTCAGTTCCGTATCTTACTAGAAACTGCAATATCAGTGCGATAGATACGGTCCTGATATTGAAATTTGACCACTAATAGTGGTATTCAATGGAATACCGTTTGTACAAATTATTTAGTACTGAGACTGAGAGTACCTATGTTTGTCCTACCTGTCTCCATTGTTACAACTACAGCCACTGTATACCCTTTCAAAATTGCTAGCCCGTCCAAGGACATCATCGAGACATGAACTACCTACTTACAGTGTAAATCGCACGAGATCCAGATGCATTGGGTGCGCACAGGCAGTTGTAACGGAGTGCATTTCGAAACTAACTGCAATCGCATTCATTTGTCTCTTAATTGTGCATGAGTCATTGCAGCTTAGGGGGAGGTGCACTCCTCTAGGATCGTAAGGACGTTCAAGCCTGGATCGTTGCCAATCAGAAAGCATGCAGAATTCGCTTCGCATGTGAAACCTATGTTTTTGCCCCGCGTAAACAGTTTTATGCAAAAAAATTCATGACACAGGCTAAGAGTAAAAAAGTATTTGATTTCTTTTTTTTTTTGAGAAAATAGTCCTAAAAGACGAACATAAATAAATAAAATAAAAAGCCTTTATTATTGAGCCATCATTCGAGTATACACACAAGTATTTTATATAAAAAAGAAATAAAAATATATAGGGAACCCCTACTCGGGGGTGAAGGCCTCCTAACATACGAACATACAGATACAGATTTATAAGAATTAATTTGATTAATGGGATTGAGGACATTACTGTTTAGCGCGTCCATGAGTATAATCAACGGGTGGACTAGACTTGGTACTGAACATTACAGATTAATGAATGGAACACGGAATAACACCAATGCGACTGTCTGTCCCATTTCCTAGCCATCGAATTCCTTTACTGTCCTACGCACAACATTACTCTGGCTTACCATTTAGCTGTCGCAACAATAAGCTATTTACACTGAACAGCCATTCGTGTGTAAAGCTGCGTCTAGCACTTCAATAACACGGAGGTACATACGTAGGTGTCCAGGTGTACACTTGTCAAACCTCATCGCTCCCGGTAATCGAACCCACAACCTACCGTATGAGGTAACCCAGCCCGCGAAGCCAACGAGGCGATCCTAGAACTTTCAAGCACCGAGCATTGTTTCATAATTGGCCAATATTCAGTCGCACAGCCAAACAATTTCGTTAACAAACATTAATTGAAACAATTATTATTGAATTGATTAGCCACTATTATAAGTAACTATTATTTTTCTAAGTGCTGTGGATTTTGTGAAAATAAATAAAATAAATAAATAAATAGCCAATTGACAGTTGGTAATTACTTATAGTTATAGCCAATATAATATATGAAATAAAATTATAATTATTATAATTTTATGTAATTTCCTTACATAGTATAAAACAAAGTCGCTTTCATCTGTCTGTCCCTCTGTACACTTAGATCTTTTAAACTACGCAACGGATTTTGATACGGTTTTCACTATGATTCAGATAATTTCTTCCGTATGGTTTATAGGTACTTATCCCATGCGGGAGAAGCCGCGGGCAACAGCTAGTCCTACCTATAAATAAGTTGTCTCCATCGTTTTAAGTTTAATATTTAAACATGAAGTTGCAAGGTTAGGGCAAGTATACGAGTAGGTACCTACGTAATATAATGCACGTATTATACCAGTGTATACTATTATTTACTTATTATTGAGCTAAACACGGGATATGACTCAATGTGTCAAGGTAAAACGGGGAGACAGGGGCAACGCGACCACTTTCGCACGATAGCTTTGTTCGGAGTCTCCGACAGCACAATTAACCCCGACTTATAGCCCATAGTAATGCTCACAAAGACCACTAAGACTACAGAAAGGACCAAATACGGGGCTCTCTGTCCACTCATAGTGTCACAATGTGTCTCTTTATGTGAATACCTACTTCATCCACGACAAATTAGAGACGTTGTATTAAATTTGGGAGATAAAAAAAATAAGAAACCGAAGGGATACCTTGGTAGGGATGTGCACCAGCCGGATAAAAAAACAATTACTTGGGGCATTTGAACAAAAACCATAAAGTATGTGTGAAATTAGTGAACTTCAAACAGATAAAGGGCGTATAAGTCAAGAATAGATATGGCCTGAATGTGTCATCCTATTTCTCTAGGATGGTTAGCCTGAAGAAGTTAAGTCATAAACTGCGTGCTTTTGCTGGTTCAGATATAAGGTTATATATTATAATGAATCTGAGAGAGTTGACTTGGGCCCATAACCTAACTAATCACTATTAGTAGTAGTCTCCGGAACACTCAGGTATATATATTCAGCAACACAGTGAGCCGACAATCGCCCAACATACCGTTATCTTGCATCGGGTGTAATCCAATAAATCTAAAATAAACAGTGAATTATGGCCCGGTGAATTTGAATTATTAAGGCACGAAGATATTTTAACTGTAAATGGCGTGGCCGATCGATATAAGTAGGTAGTTGTAATCGCAAATCAATGGGGGATTTATGGTTTAGGTCTCCGAAACGATATCCAATTGTAATTTATTCATAAAGCGCAAAACCTCTCAGAGTTCTTTAGAGCCTTGAAAGTTAAAAAAAGTTGAGATAGTCGGTGCATCAAAAAAATCTTGAAATATTTGAGAAGCATCTAGAAGCAGTATATAATTATGATACAGTATGAGAGATTGCATTGACAAAACGATGGTGAAATTAAAATCAAGCGCATATACAAACCAAGGACTGGATGGGATGTATGAAAGATCTCCAGACATAGAGAAAACCGAAACGGTTACATTCATGATTGGACCGATTTAAAGCTGATGCTCATCATCAATCACGATGAATAGACGCAGAATAGTCGTGTGGCTCTCTGGACCTCCTCTATCCGTACTCCGGACAGCCACTATCAGATCTCACGAAAATCGTTCCCTGACGGAGATCTGTAGGCACCCACCTAGACCTAGTTTGTATGACATAACTATGTACCTACTTAAATCTGATACACTTTTTCCAAGATCATAAGCTGCAAGAGTCCGATGGAAATGGAACACACACTCACTTCGTTATTGATGAGCCCCGGCCGCCCGTTCCAGTGACCTACTTTGCCCGCGCTTCCCCGCAAACATGCATTTAAAGAAAAGTAGAGGAAATTGCGGCGAAAATTTACTTTCTCGAATGTTTTTTCTGCTATTCGGCTACAGCCTCGTTGTGTTAAAGTACAATAAATGCTGTACATTTAAAGTGAAATGATAATAGGAAATTACATTATGCGGGCTCCAGACTCCTGTGTGATTCACGGCGTGAATTCACGCAATAATTTTGTCGCGAACTCGGCGCGAAAAACATGTCCCTCCACACTCGCTATCGTTCACAGTTTATTAGTTCGAGCGCTCGTCGAGAATGGACGCCGAAATATGCTATAATTCCTTTAGATTACTATTACTGCTACTGTTTTCACGCGCGAGTGTGGATGCGTGCGCGTTCACGGGAGGTTCGCGCCCTGCGAAATGATGCGGGCGCAAATACCGACACTGAACGGGGAACAAGGCGTGAACAGGCGCGAAGCCCGTGAACGGGCGCGAAAGACATCCACACTTGCTGTTCGCGCCTTTCACGGGTGTTCGCGACGCGAATGTGGAGCCCGCTTTAGGTATAATATCAATTGAGTAGGTAACTGCTATATTTATTTACAAGAATTTAAAAAATATTCCTTAAAAGCTTAAATCTCTGAAATTAACTAAACTAAACACGAATATACACCAAATAATAATAATAACTCAAAGCTCCCCACCGCTGGGAGCGTGCCCAGAGGCATCCAGAGGGCTGTGGCGGCATTACCCCGCTGAATGGTGAAGTAGATCCTCTGAGCGAATTAGAAGCCTCCTCGACAAGACACTTGGAATATAGGTAAATAAAATCAAGAATTTTTGCAACAATATTAAAACATTTTATTACCTACACCTAGGTACTTTTAAGACGGTCAGTCTCCACTACTCAAAGACTACACAAGACTCAAAAAATTAACTTCGTAAAGATTGTTTAATTAGTTTTCAATTATCAGAAGTAATGAACTCATTCTTACTAATAAATAATACTTGTTTACAAAATTGCTTTTGCTCAATTTTTTATATACATAAAATAGTGTTTTTTCCTAATTGATTTTTAAGACACAATCTTTTTTTTGCGTCATTGACACAAAAAATTACAAGTAATATAATCCATTAACTTTAATAACTTTCAAAACAGGGTTTTTATCTCGGAGATTGTTTACGTTTAAGGTAAACCAGGCATTTCAATAATATTTATTACAATAGAAATAAATGATTATGAAATAGGATATGTCAGAGCGGCCTTGGGGCGGCCTTATCTTTATAAGAAACTTATTATGGAGAAAATGAATTAAGTATGCTTTCAGGTTTTTAATTCTGCGTTTTATTACAGTTAGACGAACATGACAATAGGTACATACAACGAAATGTTGTTAATTCGGTGACTTATACTCTTACTTAAAAACAACAATCTCCGCCTCGACTTTCTAGACTTTCAGGTGCGTAATTTTACTTTTTGATGGTGCATCCATTGTGACATCGGATCAAAGAAAAGCATTTAAAGAAAGTATATCTCCTGGCCTGGTCTTTGAGATGGAAGATTTGTTCTGAAACTAGGACTCTTGGTGCAAGAGCAGGAAGCCACAGCAGCAGAAAATAAACCACAAATCGGGTGGAAAGACATCAAACAAACACCAACAATTATTGGATGCACTTTACCATTTAAACAATAAGAAGAGTAAGTTCTAGAGCAGTGCATAGTTTGACTGTAATATTTCTAAAATCACATCATTCGTAAAAAATATTTACATTCAGGAAAGAGTACCAAAAGTGTTATAGGTGATGTAAATAGGTCAACGAATAAAATTAATCTCTCTTTTTATCCAGAAACTAAAGACAGAGAAACCATAAACACTTTCTCTCAAAACTAAACACTCAACGTTATCATTCATTATAATGATAACTCCAATCGCATTAAAACAGGAAACAAGGTAAACGGCCACTTACTAGGCAATCATAAAGCTGTAATCGACGATTCGAATAATCATATTCACTTAACCAGTCCGTCAAAGGGCCGTAACAGAGGCCGTGGCCCTGTGATGCTGGGGGCCGGTCGCGGTGATCCCACTAATAACTTCCTAATACGTGATACAGTGAAAGCAGTGTCATCACATCGCCCACAACTGGGTAATATGATGCAACTCGTGATATGTAGGGTAAGGATGTGTGCAGATGAGATGTGACAGGTAGCGACCCATAACTTGAAGCTAAATAAAGATAAGTTTAAATCGTGGGATGGTGATCAAAACTTAGTAGAGCGCTCGCCTGAAATCCGACCCATAAGTTTTTCGGAAGTCAAGTGCGGTTTAACGCAAAAAAAACTCTTCGACGTCAGTGAAACTACGGAGCGTTAAGTTAAACCTTTGGATCCGCGCGTCAGTCGCTGTGTCAGTGCGACAGTATAAATGTTTGAACTGACGTGAGCGTCAGTGTCGCGCTGCTCCAACGCCGGTCCATACATTTTCATAGCAACTTATACTGACGCACTGTCGCAGCGTCAATGACGCAGAGGCTCCGGCGTCACTGACGCGCGGATCCAAAGTCAACCTTTAAGCAGTGAGCGCCCAGCCTAACATGCAGCAATGCAAGTTGGATAAGGATCATGATCGTCCCCAAGTGAAAGTCAGTATGTGGTTTAATGTGGTTTACTCTGGGAGAAGTTAGTTCTAATTCCTGAGAGGGTTTACTCAAAATGAAGTATTTGATTTGTAGACGTTCCGTATCGAGGCCACAATATCGTTAAATTTACAGGTACCCAAGTCTATAAAAAGTCACTGATTGTTAGAAAGTTCCATTTAAGTATGTAATATGAAATGATGCACACTAAAATGTACTAGGTACTCTAGTTAGAGTTTATTGATCTACTTTCAATTGAAAAGGTTTTATATAAATAGGGTACCTAACAAATTTTCGATTTCTTTCCTAGTCATAAAGACGCTTACTACTTTTGTTTGTTCTACAATTTTGAAATTTTACCCTTTGCTTTCACCATTTTCAGACTGATGCTGTATCATTGCGAATTAAATAGAGTATTTAAATGTAAAAATATTTAGTCTGTTCTTTTCTTCGTAGCTATTACTCTCTATCCATATTGTAGAGTAACTATTTAATTAATTTAAGATGTAACCAAGTTTAATAAAAAAATGTATGTATAAATTTACTGCGTATTTATTACCTCTTAGATCTTTCTTCTTCTATATAGAGCGATTGATAGTAATTCAAATCGTAAATTCCTTCATATAGACATGTTAAACCAGCAACTTACCTCAACGACGTCTCTCAGCATGAACCGCCTGCGCCGGCGCCGGCGCCTCGGCGCTGGCTCCGCGTCCCTCTCGATGCCCTCGTCGTCGGTGTCCGCCCTCCCCCCCTCCGACGTCTCCGAGCCCTCGGACAATGCCCCGCATTCGTCCTCTTCATCTAAAAAAAAGAAGAGCTTTTATTAAAAACATGGCATAAACAGCATACACGAGACCACTGTTACAAGATGCCGCTTGTCGTATTATGCAAAGCGCTAAGCATTGCAGATTGCATTCGCAGTGACTGGATGTGGAGAACCAAAGATCAGGTTCAGTGGCGCGTCTTGGGGAAGGCCTATGTCCAGTAGTGGACTAGCGCTGGCTGATAATGCTGATGAATCGTAGCGATGCAGTCGCGCTACTGTGCGACAGATCGGGGGAAACATAGAAGCGGAGCTGTATCGGGACTCGTCGACAGCGTCGCGATCTTTTTGCAGCTGCTTCGCTGCAAAAAGTCGTTTGGCTCTAAGAAGTAACAAGCTATGACAGAATAAAGAAGTCTGTAGATGTAGATGATCTAAAACACGTTATCATGAAAAGGTCTAAAAATTATAATCAAAACTAAAAGCAATGCATACAAACTGACTGAAGGGTTTTTTAATCTTAATCCAGTTTACAATTTACAATAAAATATTTTGATCTAGACTATTACACTTCTTAATTATAAAACTTCAACATTAAGTCGATATGGAGGCCATCTTCAGAAAAACTCAAGCCTAGAAATCTATCAAAAATTTGCTAAAATTGGACAACAATATGGACGAAGTTGGTAACCCAATCTTTAAAGATCGATTAATCCGACGAAGAGACCTTGACGGACACGTGTGGTTCGATTAAGTATTGCACATTGTATTGATCACGATCCGTTACACTTATTGACACTCGACGCCAGCGAACGTTGATCAGTTGCGCAAGCGCATATTTGCGCTTTGAACGCGCCGCGCGCCACGCCTCCGCAGCTAACGCCGCTCTTAGCAGCGATAAAAGCGCTGCAAGAGAATTCAAATACCTAGCGCAATATGTAGGACAAAATATTTAACTTCAGACACTTGCGTGATAAGAAAATTATAGAAGTAAAAATAGGTTGATTTAAAATTTTAACGTCGCCGACTACATTATGTGTTGTCATGGGGTACATAAGGGTAGATTTCTATATTAAATTTTCACTCGTTTTGTTCCTGGTTAAGGTAATGTTCCAATTCAAATGAAATTATCAAGCTCGTGTCACCCATTCATTACAGTACGTTATATCGCTGATCATAATAAATCAAAATTCAGCTAGATCGAGCGCATAAAGCGCTGATGAAGTGAAATCGTCGCCGGCGCCGCCGCGGGGTGATCGATCGGCTAAAAGCTTCATTCTTGACATTGGTCGCGGATTAATATGACAATGGGCTATTATGGTTGATTGTAGTGTAATTATTGCCGTTATGGATCATGCAATTTTTCAATAAAATTAATCGCATCGGTCTCGCCACGGTGGTTGCTCGAGTTTATATGAATAGGTTCACGGTCACATCCTTATTGTTGCATCTAGATAGTAGAGCTTTGCTAATAATATTGACTCCATATTAGCTTAGAAAGCATACATGGAAATGCAAATTGTTAAAATCATATTTTGTAATGGCGTCAGATGGATCTTTAAAAAATTTTAAAAAGTTACGTACCTATAGCATATTTATTATCGTTGTAAGGATGCACCTGAAGGATGCACCTGAAGGATGCACCTGAAGGATGCACCTGAAGGATGCACCTGAAGGATGCACCTGACGCCTCATACTTTTAAAGTTTAGAAGAACTAAGCTTTCGATGCACATTTTTTTCTGGGATGCCCGACGAGGAAGACGTTCATTTCATCGAATTCACGTCAAAAAGATCCAGTTTAATTTATTGCAATAATAAATAAAACTAAAATGTATGTCCAGCCATCAATCACCAACTCAACACACAATAGAACGCATCAATACTTTACAGCAGTATTCGTAAACACGACTGGCCGACTAATTAGAACCCGGAGACGTAATATTTTTTTATATTTCCTATTTTAGCGACCAATAAACACAACAATAGACCAATAGTAGCGTTTATGGAGCCGGCTTGAGTTGAGATCGATGTTGAACGTTGTTAGATACCACACATAAAGATGAATGAGATGTGAGAATTGATGATGCTAGCGCGTAGTTGTTAATTGCATATAATGGAGATATTATGACTGAGTCTAAGGAAGGATTACTTCTAATCACACTGACTGTGGGAAATATGGAGTAGGTAAGTAGAAGAAGGTTCGAATTTAAAGATGAAATAAATATTTAAAGAATAATTTAAAGTAAGTAATTAGGCAAGTAATACGGTTATTTCAGGCAACTACAAAGAAGAAAAAAATACATGTAAAATATATAGTATATGATACTCCATCCAAAAACTGTTACATTTTTCAGATTTCTCAAGTCCAACTTAATTGTAATAAGTAATTTAGATTTAAACTGCACGTAAATAAAGCAACGTTTGAGATAATCTGTCTAATTACAATTTAAAGTTACGTTTGTAAGGACCTAGTAATCTTAAAAAACATTTCGATACATTCATTTTGGTATTTAAAAATATTGATAGAACCATGACTTCTGAACTGAAGCTGCAAACTCTAACGCATTAATACTATAACTGTAAAAAAATAATTGTAACTTATATGTACATCAATGTAAAATGTTAATCTTATAAAGATCATCAGGAGTTCAGGACGGAATCGAAAGCTGCGAAGAAAATATTAATATAAGTAGCACTTATTAATATTACATAGTTTTTACGCAACAAAACACAGCGTTGCACATATTTATGTTAATAAACAATCTGAATAATAAAACGATCAGTAAATATTAACTTTAATGATAATAAATGATTTCCGTGTGAGTTACGAGAGAGTGAGATATTGACAAATGATCTTACAGCGACGTAAAAAGATATACATAACAATAATAACATTAGCTCCGAAGCTAGCATAACTGAGACGAATCAATTTTACAGTAGGCCAGTTGCATAATTAATATCCATATCGTTTTACGATTTGCATCAATAACTTCAAGAAGCTAAAACTGAAATTCACAAAACGCCTGACATCATTTCTGATTTCACAGTCTCCCAAAAAAACGATATCTCGAAGAATCGGAAATTCAGGACAAAATGAGTCCAGTCCTTATATGAAAATAAAAAGATCCGTTTTAAAATGAATGAAAATGGCCTTACAAAACCAAATTATACTATTTTAGTGGTATATAATAATACCGAACGTATATTATTGCCGGTAAATGCAACTTTAATTTTACTGTGTGAGTCTTAAAGGAAATTGTCTTATAGAGAGTAAAAAAACACGACTTAAAATTACAATACGAGCATCATGATTGCAAATGCATACCTACATAACTATTTATACGACCATACAATAGTTCAACTAAAAGATAACAATATCAAAATTCATAATGGCGGAAAATTTGCGTCAGGGAGATACCGTGGCGCGCAGTGATTCTAGAGAGGATTGGTTGTTGCATCTGTATCCCGAACCAAATAATCCGCTCATGCCTAACTTCGATAATCCTGTTCGGTATGATCCGGCCACAAGGTATGCAACGAATGTAAAGCGTGCTTTGGTTTGTATAATAATCTGACAACAGTACCTACGGGAGTAGAAAAACGTTCTTATCCATAGTATAGGCGTTTAGTGCAAATACCGTTGTTTTTGACACAAGCATGAAACCTGGCAAAGTCGTTCCTTGAGTCAAAATAAGCCGATTAAGATCGGTAGCCCACTGGTACTTGGCACTACAAAATTCTGAGTCATAGCCGTTTTCTAATTTCAGTGCGGATCGCCAATATCATTTCCAAGTGGCGTCACCGCTGGCGCCAGGCGCTCTCGCCAGCAGATAAATCGCGCAAATCGCCATAACCGGCCACAGTACAGGCCCGCCGATTGCGTAACGGATTTATGTGTATTTGTTAGTGCACTCTGACTCAACCACGATGTCAACTTGGTACTTTGGATCCTTACTTATCCCTTATCCTTTGTCTTCGATATAATCATTTATCTACTCTTGTATTGAAAATAGATTTTCTGTTGCTGCCTACAATTTGCTTTCAAATTCGCATGCGGCAAAGACCACAAACTAAGTTCAAAAAAATTGGTCAGGCCAAGGTATTTTTTTAGAAATTCAAAAGTTTTGAAAAACAATTAGGTATTACTTAAATGATCTAGTTTGGTACGGGTAATTAGATTAGATCATTACAGTACGGCATATGAGAAATCTGACGATTGGAAGTTGGTAAAACTTTGACATGATTTATTTCCCTCGGGCCTTAGGACTATTTTCCCGGAACGTCCACTTCATCGAACGTCTACTGTGGCTTTGCAAGTGTGTTGGCTGTATTACAGCATTTCCCATCTGTACATAATGATCATCGTGCTTTATCTCATTTTTACTAGCATATCTCATTACTTTTTACAACGACTCTGCCGTATTTTCCTGTGATTAAATTCGCCTCGGATCCTAGCTGTAAGACTGCTAGATTTCCCACGGGATTTGCTGAGCGAGAGTTCGTAAGTTTTACAAATGTCTTGTATGGTCTTTGTCCAGTCACGTGGTCATTGACGAAATTGATCCAACCGAGCGAAGGTCCTTTAATTTCAGGTAAATTTGAAAAGGAAAAGTGGATAATAATAAAGTAAATGATAATTTACACGAAAACAATGATATTCTCGACTCGGAAACATTACAAACTGTACATTGTGCTCCAAAGTTGTCTGCAAATTTACTTAAACTTATTTTTATACACCGGCGACTTAGGTAATTAAACTCCAATTATTATTATTTTTCCACCTTTAGAAGTAGCAAATTTTTTCCAATTAAAATGGGACTACCCTCGAAATAAAACCTATTCAATAAAAAAGAATCATTCAAGTCGGTTCAGAATCGGCGTAGATATTGCATAACATACACACAGAAAACTGTCGAATTGAGAACCTCCTCCTTTTTGAAGTCGGTTGAAAAGGTTTCTGTCTGAAACAATACAACCTGTGCTGTAAAGTCTTCATGACAATAAATATTCTATCAAACTATTTTGTGCTAGCAACAGGATATCGTCGACATAACAGAATAACTCAACTAAAGGTCACACACGCTTTATTTTGATTATGTTTTGAACGCCCATGAATAAGAGGTGAGCGTTTATTGATTACTAAAACTTCATAGATATTTGGACCCGTTAGATAACAGACTATCACAAAAAGCTGTTACATGTCGGAAACAGTTCGATATGTAATAGGTCTGTCTGTAACAGTATGGCAATATTTCTCTCGTGGGAGAGAACGAATAACTGTTTACCGTTGTCTGTTGTCTCGCAGAAGGCATACACTTCCCATGGAGCCTGCGTGTGGTAACGGGTGGGTTGGATTGGATCCCCACTATAGGGTTTATGCAGGCACTTTTACCAATAGATACAATATTAGTTTCTGCCTCTTATATATAAGCGTTTAATAAATTTTGATTAGCGTCAGCTATATCGTCACTTCGGATGAGGCTAAATTAAGATATTAAATTATATTTAGTATTCTTTTTATATCGGTAACACAACTTGAAATGTATCTTAAAGTAAACTCTGTCTGTTTGTTATCTATCCACACCTAATCCGCTGAATGGATTTTGATGGATGTGGAGATACATCAAACCCTGTGGTAGAACATAGGCTACTATTAAATGCGACAAACTGTTCACAAAATCCGTACAAAAACAATCCACGCGGGAGAAGCCGGGGGAAACGGCTAGTATTATACATAGCAGTATACAAAAGGCAACATTTTCATCGCCGGAACTAGTTACAGTGAGTAATGAAACCACATGGCACTACACCCGGCAACACCATCGATCAGGCCCAAACAAAGAGGTGCTAATCGAGCGGCCATAGCACACGGAAAACTATTAATAACAATTTACAACATTGTCCGCAATGCACCGGCGAGGGATCGCCGGCGCCATGGACTTTCTCCTAACCCTACATGTAGTATGTCAGCGTTGATAGCCTATAAAATAAGGAGAGATACTGTTTCTATGTACATGTAATGCTTAGAAGAAAAGCAGTAGCAGTACGCTCAAATAATAGAAAATCTGACGCGAAATAAGATACACCGAAAACTAAAATAAACAAATCGATTAGATCTTAATGTAAATGAAGTTATTATCGCCCAAGATGATGATGTTAATAAAAATGAAGATGCATAAATAACAAAGGAACTCCTAGCTGAGTATGTTGGCGCAGGGGAGCCATGCATGATGATCATCATGATCGCTAGCGCGCTAATTTCTGTTGAAGTAAAACGTGTTTTTTCTAATCTGCAAGAGATTAAAAGAAAAACAACCCAGATAAACTATTAAATAAAGAATACTCTTTTTCTTTTCTTTCTTTCTTTCTTCTAATAATATTGATTATTCCAATCAAGATGGAATGATATCTGTACAGAAGACACAACGAAATGTGTTCAAAGTAGGTTACTGGAAAGCTCAATGTTATTACGGCAATATGGGAACCATAATTGCTTGTCTGAGTGGAGATGTTGGATTTATCGATGACTTCTTGTGGAAATATGGTCATGCTTTTGAAATTCGTTTAATATATGGAGGTAAACTCAAAAACCATTGAATTATCCTCGATATCAACCACCGTCTCCGGGTCAATTTTCTGCGACTGCCGGGAGAACTGCCTATCTCCCGGAGCCTATCTATACTGAGATATTTGGCTAAATAAGACCGAAATTTCATAATTTTTCCATCATCGCCGGGTAATTTAATACGTTTTTATAGATAGAAAAAACACACGGATTATTAAATAGCTTCCTTTTCAATAAACTGTGTCTAAAGGATCTGTTTTTGGCTTAAAATAATTGCTAATATCCGGGTTTAAGCCCACAACCGCACCGACATGTCCATTGCCTTTACAATATGCAAATAGAATATTTCCGCGATACAGCCGACCACATCAATCATATGTACGGAACCACGGTCGAGCATTGTTGGCGGTAATCGATCCCCGCCCGTCTTGTGTTTTTATTAAGTACATAAATTGGCACCACCCAACGACGACGACGGAGCATAGAACAGGAATACTATGGTCTTCTAAGACGCGATACGTTCGATTAGATATCTCCAGAAGAAAGTTAGTCAAGTGAGTATGAAGCCTAGCTGTAAGCGCCCGTTAAAAGAAGTTCACCACACAAAAATTTTATCTTTTTACGTCTATCACAGACGATATTTACGGCTAAAACTAATAGCCCCATCAATTCATATCCTTTTTCCAAAATGTCATTTTTCTAAAATGTCATCTTTCTAAATGACATTTTCCCAAAATGTCCTAGCATCATAATATACATAGGTAGATAGTAGGTACACAATTACACATATCTCAGACTTCATCCTAGTAGCGATAGAATTGCCCTTCAAATCATGAAAATACAAGCCATTCCTCAATTCTAGGCTTAGATTAACTAATAAAACACATAAAATTAATGGTTTGTCTCGCTTCCAACGATTCGATGGTGACCTGCAATAAAAGATCTTGTCCTAATACCGTTAGGCACTTGTGGGAAAGTACGGGACTCAAAATCCTAGTTAAAGCAGAACAGGTAAGGACTTTGTCTAATGTAAAAAATCTGAATCAGATCGCAATAATTTTGAATCAGTGGTATTGTCTAAAAGAGCTGCCTTTTGTCACAGCCGGAATATTCTAACTAATTGAATAGTATTTTTCAGGACGATTTTAATTAGTCAAATTATAAAGATAAAAGTAGTTTATATGGGATTTAAATGAGACAACATGTGCACCTCGTCGCCAATAGTTTACATGGGATTTAAATGAGACAACATGTGCACCTCGTCGCCAATAGTTTATATGAGATTTAAATGAGACAACTGTGCACCTCGTCGCCAATAGTTTGTATGGGATTTAAATGAGACAACATGTGCACCTCGTCGCCAATAGTTTGTAAGGGATTTAAATGAGACAACATGGATGGTGCACTTGATCGAGATTTTATCCAGACTGAATAATGTCGGTATTACAAGAAAACATATAGCTGCGTAGCCAATATACTACACAAAGCGTTAAAATTAATTTTGAAGCTTAGCTTTATAAAGACGGATGCATTATAATGTGTGATATTCAAAATGAGACCCAGTGCCTACCCGGTTCCTCCTATACTATGTGGAATTGCACGCACGTCCGCCAATAAGGAGGGCCATTTGTTCGGGTGCAAGCCCCTTTTGTACATTTGCAAGTTTATCTCTCCTCTTAGGCGCCTTAGTTGGAGGTATGTGAATCGTTTTAGCGGTATCACTGCGTCGCCGCTTCCGTGACATTGTCCCTCTAAACTAAATGGAACAATAAACATTTAATACGCATTTACTGTGAGTAATATATCTAGCAGTGTATAGCGTTCTTCCACGTTGCCTTCGTAGGAAAAGAGAACCTATGATGGTATAATTTATGTATTTACATTATGTGGTTTAATTGCCTAATTATCTTTTTGTGTTCGATCCTTCGTGTCTGAAAAGTAGGTAATGTTCTGAGTTCCTGTAATCTGTTAATTATTAAGTCGGTACATTGAAGATTGCCGTATGAAATACCAACACAAATTCTGTTGAACATTATGTAAAATGTTCAATGGTAGAGACTAGCGGGATCAACATTTGATTAACTGTAACAATAGTGAACTATTTAATTAAGGAATTAGATACAACGTATCACACCTTTATTTTTTATGTACTTACTCGGTATTTATGTAATCGGATTTGATGGGAAATTAAAGAAAGGTTCGTTCCTAAAAATACCTTGTATAATAAATAACTACTCCTTTCTCGAATTCCAATGTCCTAGAGGTTCTATTTGAACATAAAATGTTAGCAATAAAAAGACCCCATGTGTCTGGCTTTCTCCGCGTTGATAGAGATCTTTCAATAAATTTTGTTTATGTATAACAGTACATTCACTTTAATGAGCTAGAATGAAGCTAAAGAATAGATGATTATATAAGTACGTAAATTGAACTGCATAATTGTTTATAGCTTTCTAGAGGACCAGACGATTGATCTCAAACGCAGATGATTTTGAGAAGTCGTGAAATATTGAAACCGTTTTAGCTGACTTTTACTTTTGTCACTCTATATGGACTCCAATTGAATTAATGAATAAACACAATGAACTAAAAATGAAAATGCAACAGCGATTGAGGACGTTTGAAGAGTTTCAGATTGTTAGCTAATGAAAATTGACTTTACAAACTATTTAGATTGTGTATTTCCTATACTACATATCAAGCATAGGGACGAAACTGATGATGTTGAGAAAAATAATTATGTAGGTATATCCATATCCAACCGCTGCAAATCTTATGTTATAGGTGTATACTAGCTCTTGATAACGCTTATATGGCATCTAACCATCTACCATCAGATAACCCAACTTATTCCAAACGAACTGCGGTCGACTCTACAAGAATAGAAGCCGTGGGAAACTCGTGAGGATGCTTTCCTAGATCTGCATAAAAAGCCGCCGATAACGAACCGAGCGTACTTTCTTCTCGGGTTTTTTTCTTTCATAGCGCAAGGCCGCAGCGCGCCGCGCATTCTTGGCGAGAACAGTTGCGCTTGCGCATTATGAATAGCAATTATGGTCATTAGTGTTGAGTATGAAATTAGAAATATATAATCTGATAATCTACTTAACAGGTATTCTGTACTTGTTTTTATTTCACCTAAATGATCAATTAATAGTCCACTCGTATGATTGCCACATTCATTGCCATATAGGTCGTCCAGTGAGGACTCACTGAACTGAACTGTGTAAACAAGAGGTGTGTAAAACTTCGAGGTGGCCTGTAACAGGTATAAAACTCTTAACCAAATACATATGACCTCGAATTAGTGCAGGTTTTCATCGATCACCAAACGTCAGATGAATAACGATAATGTCTGCACACGAGCGATAGGTTCGGTTAAAATTGTTGATATCCCGTGAACAATAGCTGTGTCTGCATATCATCCTATTGTGTTCACAAAATCACCTGCCCAGCATGGCCCACTGACCCCATCTCGTATAGCCCGATCAATCTATACTTTCGATTCGTTTCGATCACTTGTAACGAAATAAACAGTTACATGTCGGAGAAAATGAAACGGCCGTGAACTTCGCTTGTCGAGATCCACGATAGCCTTACTGGTTAGATGGATGCAACATCCGTCTAGAAAGGTTTGTAGGTTCCGGAAAAGTATATTTATGATTGTAAAATTCTGTCTAGTAACATGATAACCTTTAGCTGAATGAAGACCTTATTTGCTTATTGTAAAGTGAGTGAACGGTATGAAAATACCATTACTCTAGCCAGAATAGGGAGCAATTGATGTGGCAAACAAAATGATTAGTAAAATGTAAACATTTTAAAAAATGACAGTCGACTTGACCCTACGAGACAGGTGTATAGATTTTTTAATGGTACCAAATTATACAGCCATATAAAACGGTACACTTTCCGGTGCTAGCTATTACAGACCAATAAATTCATCATGCCACACAGTCGGTGCGAAGCCTCCTCAAACCCCAGAGGAAGCCAGTAAACGTGTTAGAGAAATTACTCGATTATGAATCGACTCGTCTCGTTGCGGGAGCAAAAACTACCTTTGCGGGGAAAAGCAGAAAATATGACAAGTTAATTTAGATTGAGTGAGTCTGTGAGAGTTGGAAAGGTAGGTGAAATGCAGGCGGAACGAATTGTATCGTTTCATTGTAAACTAACGCGGTGGGAGGCGGCCGAGGCGGTGTAGGTGCAAAGGTCGTTCATAGAGTACGGGAACCAAAATGTCATCCGCGTAGACAGCTTGTCTGCGGACGATAACTGCATGCATTAGAAGGGTGACAGGCTACAATGTTGATAGAAAGCGAAAATGAGGAACCACCTGGTAAGCTGTACAACAAAACCGAACACTGTGAGTAGACTTACAACTTAGTGTGACTATAAAACAACGAAGAAGGTGACACACACTATGAAGAACTAACCTTAAATGAAGAAAAACCGACGCATAACTTAACCTACTGATATAAGAACAATCAGTGCGGAAAAAATCTAATAGGTAAGCAGTTATTTAAGCTAAAATAATAAAGATAAAGATTTCCTAAACCCAAGTACTGCTTTTATACTTTAACAATGTGAATGGTGTCAGTATATTTTTGGGTCTTCAATGATACCGTTCAGTTATACTAACATCTCGTTAACGTTAATGATTAGAATAAAACCGGAAATCACACTCGTTTTCCGGAATGTAGTGGGAATATGTAAATTTGGGGAATTCTCTCGCCATTGTACTTGTAGGAGGTGGTACTATGTATTCTCACTAGTACTCTAGTTGGTCCCACGAAGGCGCATGCGCCTCACTTGTCATTGTGCAGGTACACATTGTTTTGAAATTAGAATAAACCTCAGAGGAACTCGGCCACCTGCGGCCAATCTCAGCTCGGCCCGAAAAACACCCTTAGCATCTTCTTCTCATGAGACAATTCTGACACTTTAGGATAACGGGCGACTTCCCTCCATGCGGTGCTCTATGAAATAAGCGCACTTATGTTACAGCTTAAAATTTACGCGCACTAAGCAAAGGATTCTTTCATAAGAAGAAGAGAGAAGATTATAACACGACAATACATAGACTATAGTAATATGAACAAATATGAATATCGGGCTTCCATGGATCAGGATTAAACATGTTGTCAGCTTGTACCCGCCGTGTACGGAATTATGTTTGCGCGACCTTTGACTTATAAACACGAAGCTACCTAAGCGATCTAAGAAGATCACGCACATACAATTAGAACTAAAAAAACGTAATTAAACCGACCCGGATTCTGGCACGCACCACAACAATAAAGATGTAAAGACAATAAATTATGTGCAAACAAATGTAAAGCAAGAGGAAAGTTCCCACGTGTCCGCTCCCATACATCTTATGATATTAAAGCCAAAGCCCCGATACATAAAATAAAAAGGCATATTATTAAAAGCCGAGAATGATGCCACCATACACTCACTAAGGTAAGTGTGGAATGATCCCGAATAATTATTTACTGCCCTTCTTTACTGGTTTACAGTAGCAGAAGAAGAAAATGCCTCATCGAATTAAACGATGAGATATAGCAATGTATAACTAAAACCTAGCTAAAATAATTAAAATCAACGGAAACATGTAAATAAAGATGATAGACCCACCGATGGAACGAAATTGACGTTTAATTGAGATATAACGGAAATCGATAAGTATTCCGTCCACTGCTACAAAAAGTTTGTTTGCATCGCACGTCGATCTATCAAAATCTCAGCATGGGAGGGTTTAAAGATGGCACTTCAATTACCTGCGTCTCGTCTGCGTGCTCATATAAAAACATGCGAAATAACTTTTTCACAAAAGATGCGTCTAACAAAAGTGTTGCCATGCAAAAAATCGAAGAAAATGTTTCTTACGACACGGTACGTAATCAAATCACCGTAGCTATCTCATTCAACAGGTTTTTATGATATCAGTTCTAAAAATTACGAACTAGATTATATTTTTAACAAAATTTCAAAAATTGGAAACAAAGTTAATACTTTCGACTGATAGAATATCCGACTAGATACAAGATACTATGTACTACAAGTTTATGTATCAAACGGTAGCAAAATGAACGTTCTCCGATTTATCGATCGCTTTACAGCGTGTATTTTATCCGGCGACGTGACAGAAGCAGAAAGGTCAATGGGGTGAAAGTTCAGTCGCTAGAGAAAACGAAATTGTGTATTTTAGATCTATGTAGGTGGTTGTTGAAATCGTAGCGCGCTCATGTTTCTAGCAATTTGACAGCTACCTACGCTTCGTTGTTCTAATTTTCCACTGTTGATCTATCCAGATACAGTTCAATAATAACAAACAATTCAGTAAATAACTTCAAACCTCGATATTGACATATTGGCTGATACCAATTCTTTGAATTCAAATTAAATCTGTGATAAGAAGATGAGATGCGAAAAGATAATCAGAGATTGTGTAAAAGGTATAGATTGTGTTAAAACCTACAATTTGATGGCACCAAAACATGATACTTATCTTCACGAACAAGCTCGATCAAGATCAACGAAAGATCGATCGAAATGTCAATCAATAAAACAACGACGATACGCACAATTTTCAAATAGATCTGATGTGCCAACATCTAGCACTTTGCCTATATTTTCAGCGTTCCTTTTGTTATAAAATATGTTGTGTCACCTGCGGTATCACAAGCCGTCATCTCAGTGATGAGACCCTCAAGATCTGGAGAGATGAGCCGCTCCTCGTCCTCCGAGTGCGTGTAGTCCAGCGCATGGTATATCACCAGCGCCAAGTTCACCACCAACTGAAACAAACAAAACATTTTGTTATTGCTTACCTATAAATATAAGATCAAGATTCAATTAAATCAAGTAAGTCGTAGTCATAGTATTAAGTAGTCAGTCGAAAAGGAACTAAAGATGTCATACAAAATATAGCAGCTATAACAGAGTTGCAAAAACCTTTGGTATCTACTTAAGTAAGTAATACTGTTAATAATATTGTTACACATAGAATCTAATCATAATAAAACCTATCACGAACAGGAAAGTACGATTGTTAGAATAGTATGAGTACTTCCAAAAGTTGTTTCCTTATTTTAGGTAAGTTAACTTATACTCTGAGACAATACAAGTAATTCTGCTATTGACTCGAACACCGCAGAATTTATAGAAACTTAGTTACGTACGTCGCAGACAGCAAACAAATGCGTGGTCATTACATGTAGAATTTGGCAACTAATTGCGATCAGCGAATGATGCAACTCGGAATGCAAAACCATACTTTTCGGCGGAATAAGCTATCAAGTGTTATTATCTCGGGCAGTGCCCCTGTTACTAGCTCTAGCTACTCTTGCGTAACGACCACTCCTTTGTATTTTTATGGCTTGAAGCAAAAACGGTAGCGATGTTTGGATGTGAAGATGAAACTTGTCCTTATGGGATGAATGTGGCTATTACTTTCGAAACAAGGACCCTTTTTAGGTTTGACGTTATGTTGCACTTAGGCAATACAATTACTGTTTCTAGTGAGTTATCTCTAGAGTATTCTGTAGAAAACTACACAGGCGATTAGTCATGATCAAAAGAATACGAGAATAAAACGTTCGTCAATAAAATTTCTACTTGATTGCATTACTTTACTGCCGCCAGCAGAAAGCTAAGCTCTAAAGAAAGCTAAGACAAATCTACGAACATCTTGATGTTATCATTGAAACATAGGTACGTGAGACTGTAACATTTTAATTACAACATATATCGAGCATTTTTTAACGTGAAATGTTTTCGACCCCGTTCGAGAGTCTTTCATCATCATATTAGCCGAAAGACGTCCACTGCTGGACAAAGGCCTCCCTCAAACATCTCCACGACGACCGGTCCCGCGCTAACCTCATCCAGCCAGGAGGGCCTTTATCGCAGAGTATATGATTGCTTTTATTAAGCATGACACATTGTCGCCGCGGAAATTTCTTACTTCGCCGGTGTTGGGTAAAAACAATGATCTTAATAAGAGGTCAATGAGTTAGAAGCATCTTGGTGCTCTCAAATCGCTTTTGCTAGAACCGAGAACCTACCTTATAAATAACCATTAGTGGACAGAGGTTTGGCACAAAAGAACCCCAAAAAGGTCGAAGTGTCGCCGGTATTCCTGGCCCCTAAGAAAATCGGTAACCAATGTGCGGAGAAGGCGAGTCATAATGTAATGTTACTTACATATAGTACGTACTCTATATTAAGCCACAAGCAAACAAGCGTAAAGTACTCTACCGCTCGCACCATACACGCAGGATGCACCCACTGTGACTATCAGAGCCAGCCTCCGGAACGACAGCCGGTCCATTCATTGTGCACCATTACCCAACTGATCTGAATGCAACCGCTCCCGTCTAAAGTTTGTTGCAACGCCACACTCCATTAAACGGTGGTTTGGAAACAAGATTAATGGGAGGATGCCACTCCGAAACCGAAATTAATGCTGATGACGCGCTGAGCTAATTAAAAGCCTTTGTTGCACATATCACTAAGCACCTAAAATAGCCCACCATTTATCACAGATAATATGGCAGAAGATTAAGACGAGAATCTTGTTTGGTCGAAGAAACAAGAAAAAATACATCATCAAAGTAAGGTTTATTTTAATTAAAAAGTAATAGACTTTGATACTCTCCTCTAAAGATGCACGTTTCATGTGGAAATAAAGACTAAATGGAAACGTTAATTAAGTTGATTTTAAATGCATCACGTGTAAACAAAAAATATACAAATTAATATCTAGTGGTAACATAACAGTAAACAGAAAAGACAGCGGTGGGTGTATCAGACGACACAAAAGGTCCACAACAAGATTCAATCATCGTACTGAAATGACACAGCGCAGCTCTAAATGCATATAAATATCATATTACCTACTGTCCTATTATTTCGAGTAACCAATAGCCGAATATCGAGAGAGCATCTCTTATCGGCGCCATTGTGTGCAAATCACGTGCAATATGAGGTTGCGGGCGGTTGCGTAAGCGCACGCAACTGAGACCGTAACAATAAGGAGGTCTGCACACATTCGCTACATTTTCCAACATTGGACACGACTTTTTGCCAGTGACCAGTGGCCATTTAAGGCAAAAAACATTTCCAACCTTTATAAAAGATTTTATTGAAGAAACAACTTTAACTTGATAATGTAATTGAAATAAGCTTTCTTACAAGGTGTCCAGACGAAAGCAAAAATATAGATTAATGAGTTTTGGAGGTTTAGCTTTTCATTATCAGCAACTAGGAAAAAGGTTGGGATAAGTATTAAAATAAACCTAAAGATACAAGGCTACATATGGCACGAGTGTCAAGGGACATTAGATGACCATCCACATACATAATATTATGTACCGGGCCTATTAACATCCGATTTACTACGCCATATCACTATACAATGAAACCCTTACCTTAAAAAATTGACCTTACCTTGAAAATACCTTAGTTAGGATACGAGAAGCTGTTTAGTACATTGTTAGAGAAAGTAGTGAAAGGATTTTAAACTTAAATTGCATTAAATACTTAGCATTGGAACAAAAAAAAACAAATAAGGTTCTGCTGCAAAATGTATAATAGACAAAAGAGCTAATAAACTAAATAAGTAAGTACTACAACAAAAACAATTAACCAACCGGATGTGTAATGTATTATCTCATCTTGCTGCAATGACTATCTCTAAATTGCTTTTTGTATTGGCACTTAGTGTGACAAATGTGACATTAATGTTTGTAAAAACAATGTCTAGCTGAGATCACAGCAACAAACCAGTTGTATTTTCTAAGACATTAGACGTGCCAGTACAAAATATCAATCAAGTCGCCCCGTGGGAGATTATTGCAATGTTGGTTTAATGACCTCTCTGAAGCCAAAGACAATCAGTTACCTATTTAGTTTAACTGGTTGATACGTCATTATAATAGCTACTAGCTGGCCGCTAGCCGCGCTCTCGTAATCCGCGATCTTACTTATTCGCATCTGAACATACACATATTAATGACTTTGTAAATCGTGAACAGTGACGGGAATCGCTCAGTGAGCTACGGATAGAGCTATGCTCGGAGCTTCTAAGATAGATATACATATGATTTGTAACGAAGAGTAGTAAATAGGTAACCGAAATAACCGAACGGATTAGCAAACCGAAGTGACAGTGAGAAGGCCAAATTTGTAGCAGAACCGATGACCGTTGAGGACCGCAACCGAGATGGACCGACAGCCATAAGAATGTAGAAGATTTCATGTACGTAGTCTAATATGCAACAAAAACAGTAGGTATAAATACAACAATTACTAAGCTTACTGTTATACTGACTCTGGTCCTATATTGAATAAAGCCAGTGTCTAGTTGAATGTGCAACAAACTTCAATTGGCACAGTCATCAAATAATATCGAAAGGCATTCTATAACACAGTATACTAAAAGCATAACAAAAGAGTCACAACTTCAATTATAAAGTTCAATATCAATGGAAAAGCGTCGTAAATTCACAGATAATTGAACGTTACGTCCAACCGTGCGCGTACGCACAACGCAGGCGCCCCTCGCGCCCTCAATACGAGCCATTATAAAGGAAATAGAATCGCCGGAGTATCGATTATAAACAGTAAAATCGATTTGTTTCAATATGACCATTCGATTTGTGTGCATTGCAATTTGAATAAATGTAATAGCACGATATTAGAATTAAAATGGTGATGGTTGTGAGATGGTCACGTCTATTGCGCCATTTGTAACAATAATAAGGTCAAAAGGTCCGATTCTGTATGCAAAAACTTAAAATTTGACAGCACTAAACTTATTTCTATTACACTTACACTATTAGTATAGTAACACAGTGTTATGAAGATAAACATGCCACTAATTTTAATGCTGTCAAATTTTAAGTGTGCCTTCAGAATCGGGCCTATTCTAACGATAGACGAGAAATTTTTTGACCAAACAGTGACTGAAAGTAGTTTCATAGCAATAGTGACAAACCAACAATTGAAGCAAGGTCGTACGTGAAACCGCGTGGTTTATGAACGAACCTTATAAACTAAAATAGAATATAACAGTAAGCTCTTACTGACACTTAAATTGTACAGATTCAAGCCATAAACCAATTCAATTGTATATGTGCCGATGACCCGCACTGATACCCTTAGCTCTCTAGTTTAGCCGCAGCCCAGGTCACCGGTTCCCAAGGAATGCTGGGTCTGACCTACCCGTATAAGGATAATGGAGAAAGTATATTTTACTGCAGGAATTAACAAATAAGAAAATGAGGAAATCCATGTAACAAATCACAACTATGGATTCGTACGCCTATGGATCCAGAAGTTATAAAAATTGCTTCGATTTTTATTATCAATACTACTAGTAAATCTATCACACAGGGCTCATTGGTTGAGTGTGATGGGGTTAAACAAGCGACGTTATCTAAATACGGAACAACTAAGGGCAGATTAGCAGCTTCCTACATCGGCATGTATCGACAGATAGAGAAGGTTGCGCGTGACAAGCTTCGTCCGGAAGGAAGCCGTGTTCCGCAAGGCGAACGTAAAAACCGATAACTGACGTTAACGCGCTGACAAGGTTTTGTGATGTTTTGTCAACGCCATCAGCGATAACTTTCACATAAGGGAAAACTGTTAAACTGTTAAGGATATGCTGTCAAAATCGTTTCTGTTCGTTAATGCGCTTTCGACTACCTTTTTCATGGATCTAGCAGGGAGCATCCCACGCCGCGCCAAATGGTAAGCGGCCTTCACATCAGATCACCTCTTTTTTTATCGCAGGGATTAAGTGCGTTATGCATACCTGACCTTCTTTGGGGAGACCTAAGTGTATGATAAAGTAGGTATAGTCATTGCTAATAGCGTCACATGGACAGGGTACCTACAATTTGTTCCCAATTCGACTAATGCAATTTAAGTATAGAATCGCGACCCCGCCCACCCACTGGCGCACTCCGCGCTGTTAATTAATTTGATTTGTCGCCCGTCCGACGACGCGACGATTGCATCTACCAAACAAATTACACAGGACGTTTCAGTTTCAATGACAAGAAAATGAAATATTTTTTGGTTATACTGACGGCAGCACGCACGTAAGCAAAAACAAAATCAGTATAAACTGATCTCTCATAGTACTGAAAATTCCTAACAGACGATGCCGGCTCAAGGTCAATGTGTTTCCAATGACCTGGGCTCGACTATATTAATGTAGGTATCGTACTTGTAGAAAGAAATATGGAAATAAAGGTCTGTGGCTACGACGCTCAATTTTATTTGCACAAAGGAAACCGCACAGAGTTCAGAATGTATTATACTTAAATTATTTATAAAAAGTATACTTAACTTTTTTATCTTATAAAATTAGGAATTAAGGATACCTACCTACAACAAACATTAAAGTTGGTGATGTAGACGCAAATAATATTACTTTATCTAATAACTTCAAGTCACTAAGATTTTTAAAAATTGATCCAACGATGCGAAATACTAGTCTTAATATGCGTAACATATAAAACTGATTCTGAAGGCAGCATTCTAGCTGTTTTCCGCGGTCTCGCCGAGTTCGCCTAGGATTTCAGGAAAGTTTTTCCCGGGGCACCTATTTATAGCAAATGTGTTAATTATCTATATTACTGTAAAGTTTCATCAAAATCTCTTCCGGATGCATGAAAGAGCAACAAACATCTCGACAAACATTCAAACATCCTCACAAACTTTCGCGTTTATAATATTAGTAGGATTTGTTTAATGGCTTTTTTGTAACATTCTCGCATCCTGTATGTGGCACACGCAGATGTCCTAAACCAATTTAATTGACTTGCCCTATAGATACATGTGTAGCGTAATGTGCTCGAGTCTGTGAGTTCAATTACATGCCACAAATTATTGTGGTAACACGTAAATGTAATTGCTGAGATAAAAGAAAATTATTGGCTTCCTCTGTTTTATGTCTTTCGTAATTTGTAAGTTTATGAGAAAAATAATAGGAATGCAGTTTATGGAGTTTCGTAACTACAACTCCATAATAATTACATCTATACATATAATAAAATCGTTAAGGCCAAAAAGTCTGTACATTGAATATATTCGGAAAAAAACCACCCAGGGCGACTTAAAATGAGCAACTGAACATGTTAGAACAGTTTTTAAAATTATTGTCTGTCTGTTTGTTTGTTTGAACGCGCATCACGCCTAAACCACTGAACGGATTTTGACGAAACTTTGTATAGTGAAGGTGTATATCCCGGAATAACATCAAATAGAACAAAAATCTCGAAAAGTGACCGAGAAATATCAACCAGCAATAAAAATCTCTCATTTCCTAACATTTGTATGAACTTATAGGTCAGGGTAGCCTGGTTAATTTTGAAAATGTTTTGTTTTCTTCAGTGACTGGCTGTTGGCTTAGTTAATGGTGAGTGGTGACCACGGGTGGTGACCCTGCCTACTGAGCTAAAGGTCGTGGGTTCGATTCCCACCTGGGGCCAACATTTTGTGTGATGAGCATATCTGTTGGTTTTCGGATTCTTGGTGTTTGTACGTAGGTATTTGAGTATTTATTTATAAGTATTATACAGGGTGAAAATTATGGACCATCGTTGGAGGGAAAGTATTCTAAATACTGAAGATAGCACATTTTACTCAAAGGATTCCTTTATTTTCAAAATTAAATACTTAAAACTGCATTTAAAGATTTTTGAAACGTCACTTGCCTCAGCCGGGAATCAAACCGGACAAAATTTTTAAAAAAGCGTATTTATAAGACACCAATCGAAAGGGTCAACCATCAGAATCAATTCCTTCTAAGTAACATAGTATCTTAAATTAAAAGGAAGCCAAGAAATTTTACATTTATATAAATAAAAACTACCTATTAGGTCTTCCTTAGAAGTCTATGTAAAAATAATAATAAATTTCCATGAACAATTTTTTAGCGCAAATAGCAATTTTAAAGCAGTAGAAAACCGTGTTTCTGTACATTGAATAAATTTATCTAAAAATGAGTGTGGGTGATTAAAAAAAGTAACAGAACACAAAAATGTATTTTTAAATTTTTTTGTCTATCTGTATGTATGTAATCACTAATCTCCGAAACCACTGAACGGATCTTCTTACGGTTTTCACAGGTAGATTAATTTGTTTCATTGAAATCGGATGACAACGAAAAAAGTTATCGTCATTTACAGATAAATCATTTAAAGTAATTAAAACAGGAGATATTTAAGTATATATGGGATTTTTTATTAAGAGCAATAGAAGCCAAAACAATATTTTTTAGAGTTTCTGTCCGTCTGTCTGTCTATATTATGTATATACCGGCATCACGCAAATCCGGCATCAGGTAAAAACTACTTCACCAAATTGGATACGGTTTTCACAGTTGTGTTTCTGACGGTTTAACTTAAAATCTGGTGATTTTCCCATAAGAAAGATAGGATGGCAGAGATAGGTACCTACTTCCAAAATTCACGCTGACGAAGTTGCGGGCAACAGCTAATATTATAATAAAGTTATTTCTAGTAAAAGCTTTGCGTTCAATATTTAAGTTAAGTTTTTGTTCTCTGGCTCCTGATCGGTTTGAGGGGTTGGAATTTGGAAGATTAGTAAAGTGAAATTATTATAAATTCATTCTTAAAAACTCAATATGAGAAATAAATCACATAAGTATTAAGGTATTATTTCATTTTATTTTTTGATATTGTTATTATTACTTCTATTATTTATTAGTACTTATTATGACATGTAATCGTTAGGTCCGCTAAAAAAATAACTTTTCATTACTCATACTCTGAAAGTAGGTCTGAAGTTGCCTGAGTTGAAAGTGATACATCTCAGCCCTAGGGAGAATCGTTTTCAACTGACAGCTGTCAAATTATTTTAAAAAAAACTAGTACTATTTTGACATTTCTATTGGACCATGTTCCAACTTTCTATACAGCCTATACTTTCTATTCTTATATTTTATTTCCTATTATTTTATTTTATTATTTCCTATTTCTATACTTTCTATACTCAATTGTAGCGCGATGTAAAATTGAAATAACATAAAGTTAAGTAATAATTAAAGAATATATTTTTATAAATGACTTTATTATAATTATTACTGACAACTATTTCTTTAAAATAACATAGATTTGGGCAAAATATTTACCATTTTTTCAACGATGGAAATGAAAAATAATGGCAGAATAGCTGGCCGGCCACAGAAAAAAAACAAAATAGACGGGAAAGCGGCAATCCGATCTTCATTTGTTTTTTCGAGATGTAGAGTTTTGTTTATACTACCGTATAGCAGAGATTTCTATTAACACTCATTTTATGTATTTGTTTTTACTTTCATTGTATTCGTAATGAAAAGCACAGTGTATCCTTCGGGTTCAAGACTTATTTAGAGTCCCTCCAAACCCCGCCTCGGGACTAAATAAGTAACTTTCAGCCCTGGGGTAACAATGTACTATTACTGTTTAAAATATTATGTAGGTATTTGATTAGCTAAATTAGAAGAACGCTTCTTACGTCAGTATTTCATCTTTGTTATGCAAATCGTATGTTTAACATACATAATTTTCAAATGAGCCATGGAAACGGAAGCAACAATTCACTGACTTGACTACTTGTCATGTATTGCAGTTTTTTTCCTTGATTTTTTTAGGGTTCCGTACCTCAAAAGAGGAAAAAAGGAACCCTTATAGGATCACTTCGTTGTCCGTCTGTCTGTCTGTCAAGACCCTTTTTCTCAATAACGCGTGGAGGTATCAAGTTGAAATTAGTATCTAATACTGAGGTCTGCAGTCCCTTAAAGCTGTGAAAAAATCAAACGCAGTCTTAAGATATGGCCAATTTTGCCGCATTTTTAGTATCTTGGTCATCAAAACCTATGGGGTACTTCCGGTTAACCTAGAATCTTGAAATTTGGCAAGAAGCAATGTCTTATAGCACAATTAATGGAAAAAATTTGAAAACAGTAAATTTGTTTCAACCCTGTTGCTCACCCCGTTAATTAGTTGTAAGCTTTTATTAGTTTTGCAATGGTGTGAATAAAGAGTACTCTTTCTTTCTTTTTCTTTTCTACTGAGATTAAAGAAGGTAGAGCGAACCAAGTACTTCCACTTCTGTTACAATAAAACTGTCAAACATTACACAATATTTCACAGCATTCTTACAAGAGAGCCGACATAAAATTTCACATCCCATCTCTCATAACCACGTATAAAGAAGAAAACCAACATACCCTATTAGCATACAAGGTGATACAAAAGCAAACGCCGGTAGTCTGAAAGGCTGCTGAATATTCAAGGGGACATAACTCACGACTGTCACATGTAGCCGACTGTGTACGAGGAAGTTAATGTTTTATACAATAGCCCATGATTGAATGAATACATATGAACATCTCGTTGATACCTGAATGCGAATGGAAGTGAATGACAAAATATTTGTGATATAAAACTATTGAAATACTTAAATAGTGTTTATTTACCAGGGTGGTACACCAAATATAACTGTTTCAATTAAATAGATACAGGCGAAATGACATACATAACCTAGTTTTATCAAAACAAAACATCCCGTAACTATACCGCACTATACAGGTTTTATCAAATGGATTTTCAGCTTTGGACAAAAGTACAGCTTAGATACAGTACTGTTACTATACGTAAATTGCTGTAACTTCCATTACAGTGTCCGAGAAAAATAACAATATTAAACTGGCCTTTGTTGACATAAAACAATGTGTAACTGTCCTAACTAGACTGGTTGCATAACAAGAGGGTTCTTTACACCGCCATCTGGTGAAATAGAAAGTGCAATACAAACAAACGACGGGAGAATGGACGCCTTACCTGCTGTTGGGACTTGAGATGCGACGCTTCCTGATGCAAATGTTCACAACTTCAACAATGGGGATGGTGCAAGTTGGAAACTGGAACGTAAAGTAAACTAAAAAGTAAGTCGCATGGCTGAAACTCTGAAAATGAAGATAGACATAAATGACTTGACAAAGAAAACAAAATAAATGAATATGCAAATTCTCTAGAAGCAATGGAACAGAGATGTCACTGAAAACGAAAGAAGAATACAAAACCATAGAATCTACTTACATTACATAATCAAAACAATGGTAGATTGTGAAACTATTTCATGTCGTCTAACTAGTCTTATTTGCTACATTGTTATAAAAAAAAACTTAAACTGACGTTTTTGAAAATTAAGTCAGTAAATCGATTATCTACTAGGTAATCTTTTAATTAAATTCGTGATTATGTGTCAGTCACAAAAGTTCCCAAATTTGCGAAAACTCGAGAAGCTGTTATTAACAACGGCATTGAAAGCAACAATATGACAACCACAAGGAGTGACACAACAATTTAATAAGAGAAGCGGAAATTACAAAGATATTTCTTCCTTCTACTTTATAACACGAAAGCGCCTACCATCGCTGCATCTTTCAACTTACTGCAACTGCTGGTGATCCTATTGAACAAAACAAGTCCAACACAACAATAATAAACGTAATATTGCGTGCGCGAACGCAGCTCGAAGGAATGTCAACTCGTGAACGCGGAATGTATTCAATTCAGAACTGTTATATAAGTAGTGTAACCACCAAGTTGTTTCTTCTGATGGGTACCTGAATGCAGAATTAACTACTTTTGTTTAGGCTTTTGGATAGCAGATCGTGCTATGTTCAGTTATGTATTTGTCAACTTTTATTTTGCTACTAATTATATTATGCGTGGAAGAACAATAAACTACGAAGAAGGTACCTATCGAAAATATTAAAATTGACATCTAGACACATCTAATACACATAAAAAAGTATTTGAACATTTTAGAATCTAATTTGTGATCTGCAGTAGATTAATTAATCGAATTTCAGTCAAAATTGTTCGAAACCTTCCGAGCCCATCCGTGTCACTTCAGGTCAATGTCACTCAACTGGGTCGTATCGTAATTAAAATCAATCGATCGCAGTCGGTCGGTCGGTCAGTTGGAGACGATCCGGTCGAACGCTGATCAGTGATCATCTGTTACGGCTATCAGAGACAATGTAGGTTACAAGGTTCAAGCGTAGTCTCAAGTAGGTTAGTACAGATAACTTATATCGTAGAGGACCTGGCGACCATTTGTTAGAGCCTTTTCTAATCTGTTGTGCCAAACGCATGTCCACCAATGGAACCCCACCCAATCCATTTTTGGTGGATTTCACATACACCTTAGAATAGAAATTCTAACCTTTGGCGTATGCCTAAAAGCGGTTGGTGTTATAACAAACCTTACTCAAGTTTCGAAAAACTCATTCCAAGCGCCAAGGTTCGAAGTTTCGAACCCCAGGAACGTGAGGCGAGTGCACAACCAATTGTGACCGACATAACAGGAATAAGTTTTTTTATATAGAGTGCTACAATTATAGGACACTCTTATCAATAATAAAATAGAGCGGAAAGCAGGCATCAAAGTCAGGGGACCTCTTGTTCATAAAACACTGACGATTCTAGCCGATGTTCTTCAACGAGAAACTGAAGCAGGAAAGCTGCCACAGCACTTAGGTCTAAATAAAAACAAACAAAATCGTTACACAGTCAACGGTCGGCCCGACCGTTAAACGTAAACTCTAGACTGCTCTGTCTTTAGTTTAGATTTTTTGTGTTTGTTTGTTTTATGTTTTTTGCTGGTACACTTTTTGCGGCTATTGATCACGATCATTGTAATCTTTATAAAAGGTTAATGGTCTTTTCCAAGTATTTATGCTTCGAGAATCTATAGCAACAGTAGCCGTGAACTCAGATTATTTTGTAATATTTAAATATTCAATTGCTGGACTCAGGTCGACCGTCGCGTCGTTGTTAGTATAATTATTAGGAGATATAATGATATGTAGTAATTTCTACACTAGACAGGCGATTGGTGCAGAGCTAACTCAGGTCTGACGAGTAGCGAAATCGCTGCTCAACCTCGGTTTTAGACACGAACATTTAAAGTACTTAACAAAGATACTCATTTCTGACATCACAAAGTGGTTAGCTCAATATTTCAGTTCACACCACTCAAGCAGATATAATATGTAAGATTCATTTGTACTTACTTAAAATATTAATTCGAAAACGAGCTTATTCATTCATACTTTCATACAGTTACAAGCCTATCGGCGGTTTAGGACCACAATTAGATATGATCATTTCTTGACTTGGCCACTTCTGTTATACATATTTTATTATATGTAGGTTTCATTAAATAACCATTTGTCACAATTATTATCTCATTTCCATTAAATCTTTGTGCAATCATTAAGTCATTCACAACTAGTACTAATAAGTAGTATAACATTATTTAGTTCTGTCGTCAGTCAATGACATTAATATTAAAAATATTACGACTAATATTAACAATTTTTTAAATGATTGAATTGCATTACTTATTGGTTAAGTAGCGTGAAACATCGATTTTTGTCCGTGGTCTGCCGATGCTAAAACGTTTTTGTCAATAAGAGACCCGCTGTGATGTCAAATATCGATTTAAATTCATTAGATACCTAATTGGTATCTCAGCGAGCATGTTGTTATGCACTTTTAGTCCTACAACGAAAAATATGCATAGGACAGACTAGGTTTTTAAAATGTGTTTTTTACATTCTGAAAACGTTAACACAGATGCGCGGTAAATGGTAACCGATCTATATAAAGGTTATACATATAAGAGGAATTTTACGAATGTCGTGGCTACCTAAATGACGGCAGCGTTAGAAAAAGTTGATGATAACAAGGAAGTCTTACCAGAGTATAATTGTCTATTCCCGCAACAGCTAACATCAGTAATGGGGCGGCACTTCACTTGGGGTAGCGTATTTGTGTATTTGCCTTATTCGCCCGAAAACGCCTATGTGTAGACATATTCGATATATTTGGTCTATTTGTGCAAATATTGCAATTAAGGCGAATAGCAAATACGCGTTTCTTCCCGCTTGTCGGTTTTTGGCCACACATCAAAGGACTCCATAGACAAACATTCATTATTATTAGTATTTGTTGTTTGGGTGCATGTGTATTTTATTTATGTGTATTTTATGGCCGGTTTGTGTATTTTAATTTTTGCACGAATATTTGGCAAAATACAGCGATACCGCTACACAAATACGCTACACCAAGTGAGGTGCCACCATAACACTTCGCACAATGACCAAACCTGACTCAACTATAACAATAACATAGAAAGCCTCACTCGTCACCGTATCATTCCCGCAAGGGGTTTCGCTGTCACTCCCTCTGTGACAGCTCAATAACTGAATTCGTTGTTTGGCTGTATACTCTTAGTACATAAATTTTTCGTACAATATTGTACTCGACTCTGTCAAAATGTTTATTCAAAATTGGATTCAAAATCACATAAAGCTTCACCTTAATTGAATGTGATTAAACTAAAAAATACTTTAGAATAGTATGAAAACTGTAGAAAAAAATTGGGATCGTGAACGGGAAGCCATTTTTCCTTTCCCATTCCTTTTTCACAGCTGATATCAAATCATCAATTCTACTTGTGAATGTTACCAAAACCACGGAATGGATTGTAATGGAGTTTTCTTTGCTAAATTTTGTTTTTGGCCTACAATATAAAAGAAAATTATATTTGAATCTGTAAGATATCCAATATAGGTACCAATAAATAAACATTAGCTACCTGTTATTATAAAAAACTTCAAGCACTACAAACAAACTGGCAGAATGATAAATGTCAGAGCACTGAAAAAATCAGAGTACTTACATGGTATGAAAATAGCGTAAAGAATAAAAATACTGGATACAATTAACTGTAGTTTAATACATTGCCGTTTATGTTATGCCATGTTTTAACAAAGTAGGTACATACTTATAATGAATGGCAGTTTCAAATTAGTGACATGTTAATATTTAACAGCTATAATATAACAACTGGAACCGTAACCGGGTAGAAATTACAGTTTAGTCGTAAAACAAACACTAAACCTAGGCGAACGAGAAATTTTCATTAAATCTCAAGCAGAGTCAACTTAAGTATGTATTCAAATGAAGTGTATTATATTAATTCATGGAAACTTTCCAACTTTGATGGGAATTGCTAAAGTTGTAACAACTATAGTTTTAGACCATACCACTATTAGAATTCTCACATCAAATAGTCGCTGGCTAGGGAAATTTGTATGTATTAACGCTTGCATTTGAAATTTCATTTTGCAAAATTCTTATTCGTGGATTCAGTTCAAGAAGAAGGTAAGAACAAACCCGATAGATATTTATTTCTATATTGAAATAATAAAAATAACCTTGTAAAGTAACGTTTGGTTTTTGCAAACGATTAGAGTAACGATTATAAACATGACGTATTAGACGAATCGAAAGTCGATTTACAAACCTCTCGAGTGGGCCCCGCTCGATTCATTCAAAAATTTAATAGAAAAAACCGATCTTGATAATTCGCTCACGCAAATGATAAACAAACATTAATTTCACATTCACCTTTCCCTACGGCGTTGTTGCACAACTATTTATTTCGCTCGAATTCTCCGTGGGAAGTTCAATATACCCCGGAGAAATGAACTTATTGTTGTACGCAGTTCATTTAAAACTTTAATTTTGAACACCTCATTGTGTTAGGTGTGGATTACGAAACACGTTTTCTCTTATAAAATCATATTTTAATTATAATGCCCTTTCGCGCTTTAGAATTTTGCTGACGGAAGTGGAAGCTCGATTCGTGTCTTGCCTTTTGATTTGATAATGTCTAGTTAGTGCGGTTTAACCTTTTTGTTTCTTTTTGTTAAATTTTTGATTACAAAGGTCAATCATGCCTCCTTCTCCTAAATAGCTTTAGCGTAATTATTATCTCTGTTATTTATTATAATGTCACTTTAGAGATACGCAACTTACTTAATGTGCATCTTATAAAGTCCGTACCATATTTTTTTTAAATAAAGTAGATTTTAGCGTCACATTCTACGATTCTGCTGTAATCTAATACCTTGCTCCTGGACAAGACATGACTTATTCCTTCTTCCAATGTGTCTTCCTCTTTTTAAAATATACTTTTACAATGTATATATTAAAATTTAAATAATGAAATAGAAACAGAACAATTTCAATCAAAGAAACTTTTTTACACTAGCTAGATTTTTAACTAGAGTTTCATTCTTGCTTCTCTCGAGGACTAATAAGTCACAAGTTCCTAGTTGCAAAATGTGATCAGCTATTATCAGACGTTCTGCTATTAGGACGTTTTGCTTTAAGGTCATTTCGATACGAAGCCGTTGTCACAGCCCTGCGCTACATGATCATTTGGGTTTCGTTCCCGTAACACTATCTGCTTTCTCGTATGCTTATGTTTGTTGCCGTGTTCAGCTTAACGAGACCACCTTGCTTAACACTTGTTTTAATTACTGCATACTACTTACTAGATAGATAATTGCATAGGGAGGGATGTATCAAGGGTTTTAGGGGTACACCCAAATAATACGTTCATACGACACTATTTATTTCGTTCGAATAGTAGGTGTATAACCACAGCGCGAAAAAGAAAACTTTCATCATCAGTTTGTCAATGTTTAGTGCAATGCTATCCCTATAGTACTTTCGACACACATCAGTGGTAACAAAACCGGTATAAATTGATCTCTCATAGTATTGAAACTCCCTCATAGGCTAGACCAGCTCAAGGTCAAAGTGTTACCACTAACGTGCGGTAAAAGTATCTCTGTCAGTCACTGATATTACCTCCTACATGCCCCGCATTTCATTTCTTAATTAGTTTTGTTCGACTTCATGGTATACAAAGCCTATATCACCTTCTGTATAGCCGCCGCCCACGACAGTTCGACCTCCTATATAGGTACCTGCAATAGTTCAGCCTCCTTCCGCGTAACAAAACCCTGGTTACGTGCCTGCTGTAGCGAATAGTAACGACTTGCACTCCATTAAGGTAGAGAGCAAATGTAGCTGGAAGCCTTCCGCAAGTTAACAAGATAGAAATATTACTGTGTTACCAGTGTTAATGACAAGCACAATATTATGCGCGGACGTGTAAACTAAAATATCTTCCACATAATATCTCTTCTAGTTCTACACGTCAAATGCAGGCGAACAGTAAGAATAGCGCTAATGATACGCATACTATGGAATGGACTGGGCGTACTATGGTTAGGTTGATTTTACAATGTTGGGGCTTTATTTAAATTTGCGTGTCACGAAAAATATCTAATGTTTCATACAAGCTTATAACGTTAGATGTCGTTAGACGCAAATTCAAATAAAGTCACAACATAATCCTATAAACTAAGATTCCCTGTGCTATGTAAATTTAACTTTGATATTATCAAATAAGCAAGGAGAGTATATCGAAAAGCTGGTGCAGTTTAAATAGAAGTTCACTTCGGTAGTATGTTTGAGCATTGAGTGTGCCTAAACCAGATCTCAGTGAAAAGATGATGAAAGTGCAAATGCAATCCACAAGCTGCAAGGCGAATGAGTGTCCTGGGTACAGCCTATCCTGAACCCGAGGCTTACAGGCTCCAACCCCTTGAATACCTAATAGCTTTTGCTAGCAGCGAACATTTGCGGAGGAGAGCAACAGGTAAACACAGGGGCTGACACAATATATCCCTATTTGGTTGCATGCAGTGTCGCCGGATGAACCTGACCCCTATGATAAGACAATATCTTGCCACGGAAATACAAGGAAAGAATTAAATTATGGGATCTGAAACCACATTCTTATCTACATTTTTGAAAGTATCAACGAACCCTCGAACAACGCAGCAATGAATCACGACACTTCAACGACCGAAACCGAAGCGAGCTGAAACAGCCCGCTATTACAGCACGACTTCGCAATATCGGACGAACATCGGATAATGCACATCGTTATGCAAATAAAGGTTTTATTGTATCTGTGACGCAAGCGGCCATCATGAAGGCACGGAACACAGCGGGGAGCTGAGACGAACGTTCGGGTCCGAAAATAACTCAGCAGGGTGAAAAGACGGACATAATAGTGAAGAAAGCTATAATACTCTAATAGAACGCAGCAAGGTAAAAACGCGACCATTAATAAAAGTTCCAAAGTTAACGGTTTACAGGCCCCGTTGAAAGTTGAAATTACACTTACTTAGTAGCAATTGAACAGTACCTGGGATTCAAACGTGCTTGATATCGAATTGTATAAAATATCGGATCAGAATCAAATATTTATTTGTATTTTGTCCTTACATACTAGCTTAAATGATTATGACAATTATTTAGCCATCAGTGTTGAGATTGACGTAGCAACAGCTACAGTACAAAAGGAAAGATGCAATAGAAAATCAATTAAAAGCTCACAAGCTAAAATTAAACTAAGCAGATTAAACACAATGATTATACAGATTCGACCTACGCATCCTACTCAAATACGAGTCTGTCAAAATTATTTGCCAATTTTACTGGCAGCGAAAGTGGACTCTCGCTTTCTAGCCAAAATGTTAAAGCTTACGAGAACTACCGGCGAAGCGCCCCGTAGCTCCCGTGGGTGGGTAGAGTAACCAGATCGATACGACCTCGCGAATCGCCCACGTCCATATCGATTAGTGAACACGGAACAGGCAGGTGGTTTTACTTTCGATATCATTATTGAATACATTATCGTTTGCATTCCCTTTTGATATACGATAGACGCACAAGGTAACTTTCGCGCTATCTACAGGACCAGCAGCAACCAATAATGATTATGGAAAAAGGATTTTCATTTTGAAGGTCAAATTTAAAGCAGATGAACCAACATCAATAAAATCTTATCTTAATTAAAGAAGGTTCGCCGACACTGCGACCTTATATGAGATCTGTTGTGTCAGCCCTTGTGTTTACCTGTTGCTCTCCTCGCCAGGTGCTCGCTGCACGAAAGCTATTATTATACTAATATTATACTAAGGGGGTAGGAGTCTGGTAGCCCTCGGGTTCATCTCGAAATCACAGGATTTTTACGATCAGTAAGAAAAGTGCATTCCTTGACAGCCAAAACTTGTACTTTAGTAAATAGGCACTGATAATCAGAACACGCGGGATTTTTCTGGTAAAAAGCGCACTCCGCAACAGCCAACAATTAACCTTTAGGTAAATAAATATGCATCCGATTATCCGACCTCTGCTAATTAAAGACGGTACGTACTGAGAATTCAAACAAACGCTGAATCGAAATTTGTCACTACTCATGTACAGTAAGGTCCATAAGTGCGTAGCACGCTAAGAGTCATTTTTCTTTACAACGGTGCGCACGACAACACGAAAACCAATTAGATATAACTGACCACTCAAGTCAATAGCGTGTTTTAAACCTTATTACCTTATTGTCATAGCAATAAGTCATCAATTCATCGTAGTATCCAGGAATATATTAGTGGACTAGTGGTCCGGTGTTTGGGTACAGATAGGTATAAAAGAAAGTCGTAAGTGAAACTGGTCTCTCAATCTATTGAGTTGCGAAACTGCTACTGCACTTATGGACCTTGACTGTACCTACCAATTTCAATACGTACAGAAAATGCAGATCAGTAAATACAGAACTGTGTTCGGATTTGACTGTGCGAGCATCGGAATTGCATAATCACACTTTGACCCGGTTTAATTGGGACACAACGGTCAATGTGGACAATGTGTGTGCAATTGATGCAACGTCGCCATTGAATTCCGCCGGCGCGACTGTGAGCCACCTGCAATCGTCTGGTTGCTACAATTACGGAGTGTAACTTCATTTAGATCCGTGGTCAGTGCGTTTTAGATGAACATTTACATCTATAAATTAATTAAATTCAAATAATTATAATATATTTGATATAAATTTGACTATGAGATGACTGCAGTTGCAACAGGACTTCCACTTCGTTTGCGATTGGTCATTTTGCAAATTAGACATTCTGATTTTGAGAATTGGACATTTTGCATAGTGCGACATTTGGGGCGTTGTTGAATTTTGCGTGGCATATTTAAAGTTTGGAATTAATATCGTTCTCAACGTAGAATTAAACAAAATCACTGTACCTACTATTATACATTAAAATCTAACGTAATATTTTCCTTCGTATGTTATTTTATTAAGTCCACTAAATAAGAAAAAATAAGTAGGTAAATAAAATCATTTTTTTACTAATGATATTTCTTATTTATTAGTATACCTATAGCCGCGACTTCTGCCGAGATAAAAAGTATCAATTAATAACATGAAGGATAGAAGCTATCACTGTATCAAGTTCAGCCGATAAGGGGTGATTGAGCAACAAATAAACAAATATCCGCACTTTCACATTTATAATACTAGTGTGATTTATCATTCAATATTGCCTCTTGCGTAATATCTTTATAACATCAAGATATATTTATTAACTGTAGCACTTACAATGAGTACAGTCAGCGTCAAAAGGTGAAATAAAAAAGTGACCTTTTGACGCTGACTGTACCAGTGTACAGCTACCGTTTGGCGCTACATTCAGCTATCTTAGAAGTACCTAGTCGCGAAGTAGTGTAGTTTTTTGTTACACTCAACGCGTGACATGAAAGTTTTCGCGAGTACATATTGATTTTTAAACGATCCCCAGTGCGTTTAGAAATTGTTCTTTTATGTTTGCCGAAATCGTTTTGAAAGTCCAGCTCGGTAGGGAAATAACATAATAACGAGCTCTCGTTTCGCCGCACTTTAGGTATTTACTTTCGATTGTTCGAATGGTGTGTTATTGTCCAATTTAGCCGATAATGGTGCGCCCACGCCGATCTACCTTGAAAGGTGTTGCACGTACGCTGTCGTAGAGTGCACTCCGTAATAAGAAAGCTGTGACTGTTGCTCTCGAATTCACAAAGTATAGTTGTAATTTGTAGACTTTGAATCAGACTGACCTATACACAACAAATTGAAACCTAATTGAGTATGGTCAGGTGGGGTAAGAGCGACACTGGGAAAAGGAACGACGGGAACAGAGCAGACTGGACGATTATCTTTCCCCGGTGTGTCACTCTTACCCCACCTGACCTTATGGCTTACAAATTAGTTTTAGAAAAAGTTTATTTATTTGACAAAGTCCGACGCATTTAAAATTATAATGTTTTACATATTTTAACGTATTCATATAAATAGCTTCGTTATATAAAAATAATGATTAGTGGCGTCTGTATTAAGCGTATGGATTTTAACAATATTTTCCCACCATGAAACATAGCCGTGATAGAGCGATAACAGCGCATTGTACTCTCGAAAGTTTAATTTTGTCACTGTCACTCTGTTCACTGTCTTTTTGTTCAGCGGCTTCTAAAAGAAGGAACCCGATTTCACACGTAGTACTCTCTATATTTACAGATTTCGTATTAAGTATAATTTTCTGGTTTCATGAAATCTATCTGACCCACCGATCTAAGCTGTTTTACGAGTATTTGTATTTCATTTTCTGAAGGTGGACCACAGTACAGGTGTACAGGTAGAGTACAGGCGGAAACAGAGTAGTTTTAGTTTTAGACAGAACTGACGTCAAAAAGATAATATTGTATTCCAATTTTAAATAAACGAATTTTAAATTTTGAAGAACATAAAAAGTGTGACCAGTTTTACATTCAATCAGTCCAGCAGTGTGGTTTTATTTTATTAAGGCGATCCGACGAAGAACTACGTTTACCGACATAGCCGAAAGTGGGCAGGTCACATCTGTCGCAAAACCGGCGGCCGTTGAGGCAGATGAGTTCTGGAGTGGAGACCGCGAACCGGCACGGGCAGCGTGGGACGCCCCTCCGCCAGGTGGACCGTCGACCTTACGGAGGACGGAAGACCGAGTGTATTGGCGTTGGAGAAGGCCTGAAGGTGTTGGTGTGAAAATAATAAGGCCGGAACTCAACGTCTGCTTTCTGCTAAAGCCTCCGGACTAACCATATCAGCGATCTGTTGCTAAGGTCTTTGACCTTCATTACCGCAGATTGTGATAGCGATAGTATATAATTATAATTGGCGTACGATTGGTTTATTGTCAGCAACGAAAGCGTGCTACGTAACGTTACGATACGCTTTGTACACGAACTTTCATCGCACCATTGTGTTCGGGGCCACTGGTAATTAATACATGATTCATTAAGGCGAGTTTAAAAAGCTTAGAGCCTTCGTAAACATCAAGTCACACTGTAGAG
Source organism: Metalampra italica (assembly GCA_949699065.1). Lineage (NCBI taxonomy): Eukaryota > Metazoa > Arthropoda > Insecta > Lepidoptera > Oecophoridae > Metalampra > Metalampra italica. The sequence goes on along the minus strand of OX452970.1, from coordinate 2,297,659 downwards.
ATAGTCCATTGCCACTCCAGGCCACAGGCGGACCCAGCGCATACCGCCTGAACGGTCGGAGAATTAAAGGCCAAAATCTTTTGTCGAAAATATATTAGCCCGTTTTCTCTGGTCTTGTCAAGATCGTCGTCTAGATCGTCGTCTGTCTCTTTTTTGTCGTCCGTTCCTCAGTCCTGTCAAGTCAAAGTTCTAGTCTGCCAGTCATGTCTTCAGTCAAAGGAGGCTGGACGCCACAACACCGCCCTAGATTTTTCTCCCATCGTCTGCATTGCAGGTTTCCGAAAGTATCCCTTTACCGAAAAGTCTGGCTTGAAAAAACTCGTGGTAACTCACTGGTAATGTTTCGAATATACGAAGTTTCAATCAATAGATACAGTACTTTCTTAGATAAACAGAGGGAAAGAAACGCCAAATCTTGTAGCTGTACCTATGGCTAACAAAATTAAGCTTAGATATTTTATGCATTGTCTTAGTGAATTTGTTTGTAGTGTTACTTTTTATTAAATTAATTTTCAAAAGATCTCAATTTAATCCGGCTAATTTAGAGGCCTTTGTCCAGCAGTGAACGTCTGCAGGCTGATATTAATGATGATGAATTTAAAGGAAATTTTAAAAAATGTGAATACATAAACAGATTTGTGTTTGTGTCATGTCCGTTACCTACCAAATATACGTATTATACGTATATTTAATTTTAACACAAATTCATCAAGAATCCACAAGCACCATCTTAAATTAGATACCTAAATCATTTCACTTTGGACATCGGTTTTCCGTTACCGTACAAATTTTAGCGTAAATTTCTTCCCAGAGTTATACGAATGAAGACTTAGCCTAATGTTGCATTGGTTAAATCATATTAATTAAAATTTAAATCGAAAATAAAGGCATCATTCAAATGTATGACGTCATTGTTTTTGTCAGCCATTGGTTCTCGAACTATTATACAATTCAATACATAAAAAGAATTAAAAAGAAATTGTGTGAAAGTGTTTTAATTAAGCGATTGATTCGATTGCAACATACAAGCTTTTAACCGCGGCTCCGCCCAAAGAAACGTGCTGACAATGGTGGGTTCTTGTCTTACAAAATCGTATGCTCAGTTCCTATAAGCGTATCCCAGGCACACGGGGCCTGCGGTGGCGGCTACAGCAGGCCGCAGTCACAATAATGCCCGCGCGTGTCTGAAGACTCACATACATTGCAAGGGAATACAAACTAGCCGCCACGGCCACCGCCACCGCAGGCCGCGTGTATCTGGGATACGCTTTAACCTGTGTCTTGAAGAAACATGCAAACAATGCCAAACGGAGCGCAATTTTCACGTAATCCTACTTAAAAATGCTTAGAAAGGCGCCGGACACGCGAACGTGTCATCTTTTTACCTAATCTGATATTAATTTTATTATACAGACCTATCAATTCGAAACTTTGGAGAAGTACTTACAACATTGTGTTTTTAATAGTGGGTAAAATGGTGCGTTACAAGTAGTACCTAGTCTCCAAACCGGTGAGTCTTAAAACTTCAAAGTTTGTAGTAGAAAAACATTGTTATATTTACCTATCAACTTACCAAATTATAATGTAAAACTGATCCGACGGTAAAACATATTCAACGCGGGCGAAGCCGCGGACAACGGCTAGTTCTTAATAAAACATAGCTCCGTCTGACTTTACATGAAAGCGAACTCAATCACTTTCATCTCTAGTTTTTGTCCGACTCGTAATGAACATCACAAAAAGATATTTGCATCTATGTGGTACACCGTTGTTGTTTTTTCACTCTCAAATGTTTGGGCGCCTTGGAAATATCTTGTATGCGCTTGTGGCATAGCGACAGCTATATAGCGCTAAGATATAAAGAAGGTAAATTAGGTAGGTAGGTATGGATGGAAGTAGGTAAACCTCGTCTGCAACCAACCGCTGCAGTCCATTCTGGAGTGGCAGTGGCATCACTAATGAGCAAAGGGATGCTAAAAAATAAATTAACAAATACATATTTGTAAAAGAAGTTTACATAATATACGAATTTAATTGGGTTAGGTTAGGTTATCTTAGTATTATAACCTATTTAATAGTATAAGAGCGTTTTTCTCGCCAACAAACTGCATTGCAGTAATTACCTACTGTAATCTACAAATTATGAAATATTAAAGAATAAGCATTTAAAAAACAGATACCTACGTTCAAGACTCTAGTTAAACCATATATACATAGCAATGCCTAATTGCCTATACCTATATTGATATGGATGTCAAACACTAACTACATAGCAACCATATAGCGGAAGATACCAGCTATGAGACGAAAAATATATGTAAACATGTTATCATTTTTAACACGTTCAAGATTATATATCATCGTAAATTACCTATCGCTTTAGATTAGCCAGTGACTCAGTAGCAGCGAAATAATTAGCATATTATTTCGCTGCCAATAGTGAATCACTAATTAGTGTGTTAGTAAAATTGGGTATGTTTTACCCGGTGAAAATAAATGATGCTGCGGGAAAATGTAATAACCACATAAACACAGCTGAAAAGAAGCTACTTCTATGCTCTAAGCTAATCTTACTATCATTAAGCTAGCTAAATAGCTTACTAAGTAAAGCTTATAGTGGATAACAACAACTATCCAAACCAGTTTTCTCTCCGGACCTGCCGTCCCAGCTCCATCAATCAAGCGTTCAACAAAACATCTGATTTGATTAGGTACTCATCACTGTACGTTCGTTTACACCGCGTGAAATATTTATAGACAGCCACTTACGATCTTAGTAAAAATACCCACAACATACATATTAATAATATGTACAGAAGATCCGATGCTGAGGTCAACGACAGACTGAAAGAATCAGTAAGCTGAAGAAGCAGGGTACAGGCCATATAACTGTCGTGGAAAAAAACTTCTGGAGACAAAAAGCGCTAGATACTGTAGTACAATCTCACTGAAAAATGTCCCGTAGGATTATTAGGGTTTCGACTAGACACCGATTGTATTTTATCATAACCGAAAAGATTCTATATTATAAGTCGAAAGTACCTGTATAATAGTCAAAAAATAAAATCACAATGCCAGCGCAGACAGCGGATCTCCGCAAGGGCTCAGCGAACATCGAATTGTGACCCCACCTGCTGACCACGCATGACCCCGTGGCTCACAGAATATTGACACCGTTTGTGTGACACATTTATAGCTACAATATCAAACATGACTCACGGTCATGTGTTAGATGTTTTGTTCTCGCTGAAGCAGTGGAACATGATGGTGTTGACGATTTTCAACGAAGAAGATGCACAAGACGTCGACGATCGTACGCAACTGCCGCCTCCGGCTGAGAACAGCTTCTTAAAACTCTTGGAACAGTTCATATTACACTATGAGGTTGGTTCAACATTATTGAATGTTGAACCAACCTGATCGTTTAATGTGAACTGTTCCAAGAGTTTGTTCTGTATCGACAGGACTTAAATTCAAAATCAGGAACAAGGGCGTGTTAATTTGCAGGGAGACAAGTGGATTAGCTGAAGTTAGTAGGTAGTTAGATTTATTTACTTAAAATGTTTTCTTCAATGATTGAAAAAGAAAGAAATTTTTGATTGGCATTACGTTTGCCTTTTACGATCTAATAACATCATATCTACATCTATAGGTACAATTGCATCAAAATTACCTTCGACGTATATTGTAGGTACCTTTCTAAATGGAAATTCCTTTTGATGACGTTCGTTATTATTCGGAGACGCTATTAGCGATTTTATTTACAGCAGAATTCGCATGGCCCGATGACCCAGATCACCTTGCGCCGCCGGCCGCCGCTCGCAGATTCCGCCGGTGAGAGTTTTACACGAAATTAACAATAAATATGGAAAGTAATTGTATGGGAGACTTTTAATAAGCAATCGGGGAAGTACTCGTAGGTCTCGCATGTCGATGCTTTTTCTTTTCTTTGCGGCAAGACCCAGTGACACACAAAGAAAGTGAAGGTACTACATAGTATAATAATTACTGGTAGATACAACGCGTTAATTGAAAACCATTATTAATAGCGATTCTGATTAAAGTGCGCACTCTCTCTTCCCCCATGACAAAGTAGCAATTGTTTGAAATTAATTCTTACACCTGATTTGTGAATGTAAATCTAATGAAGATATTAGACTTCTAAAGGTCTTTGAACAGGTTAAGCCAATTGATACAGATGGTAACATCTCTAAACAAAATTGACCAGCGATAAGTGGTCACATCACCCACAGTGAAATGGTTCAAAGATTATCAAACGTAACTCTCAAAAACCCCGCAGCCTACACAAAGTGCATAAACAATGGGCAGTTCCGAATGCACCGACCGCGGAACAAGTGGTCCGACGGGTTGCAGAGAAGTGGTCCGCCAACCTGTCCGATATTTGGGCACCCGGTCACTGGGTTGCGCTCGTCGAGACACGAGCTGTAGCGACACGAACCTTTTGCATGCAACCATCTATACCAAAACCTAGCATTCCTAAACCTTCATGATCACAACAACCTTAGTACTATTAACCATTTCAATTCATTAGTGTCTTTATTGAATAAAAAAAAAGCACAGACAATATACAGTATCTTAATTTAGCACTTACATCTGGGCGGTATTATCGCTAAAATCCGATTTCTTCTGGGCAATCTTATTAAATAGATATTGGGAAGAAGCTGTCGAACGAGTTGCAGAAGAGTGGTTCGTTAACCTGTCCGATGTTTCGGACACCCGGTCACTGGGTTGCTAAGATCAAAGTAGGAGCGAGAGCGATCGAATCTGTGATGACCGGATGAGTAAACAACATTGAGATCTAAGAGATTTGATACAAAATTGCAGATAATGACCTAGACCTAGATCTTTAATTTAAGAAGAGGTCTCGCTCGAAACAGAATGCTCAACGCTGAGATGATTGCTTTCTTGCAAAAAAAATCAATTATGTATACTCAAAACCATACTTCGATCAAATTGCCATATTTCACGATAATTCAATACCTCAGCGTTCAAAAAAGGCCAAAGATTTTTGAGGATAGTCTGAAAGAAAGGCACTACAAATATATCAAAAGTCTTAACCGTTAACCTTTTGTCATTTTGCGAATTCATAACTTAACTTAATTTTCAGGCAAAATAGAGTGTAGTTCTTCTTGAGTTTTTAAGATTGCAACGTGAAGTTGCGATTTCACTACCTACGATAAGTAGTTTATTTAGTAATTCTAAAGTAGAGTGGGTGTAAAACACACTGGTCACCTGATACTGTCGTTAAACGTTGAATTTTACATTTTGCAACAATCTGAACGTATATTAAATGTAGCAATAGCAGAATCGCCGTAGGCTTACTATGTTAGAACAAACACGACGTTTACTACACCAACATTAACTAAGAAAGGTACGTTAAACAGTTCCTTAGTACATTTGTTAGCTTATTTCATATGCCCTACAACAATGAATAAATGCATTTACCTTTAAATTTATTTAGGAGTAAGTAAGTATCGCCATTCGTTCAACATGTCTGAACCAATGGAACATGCTATTTATGTCACATTCATCCAGTGCTATGCTGCGTATCTCATAGTTGCCTAATCGGTTGACCAACATGTAAAAAATGAACATTCCTAAGAACTAGTAGTCCACATAATGCTAAATCAAATGTGAATGGACCATAATTTTCTACAGATGTAATTTTGCCAAAATGATTCCGATCGTATCATCATTAACAGTGAGATGATAATAAATACGTACGAGCATGAAGCCTACCTCTTATCGCAGTCACTCACTAATTTACATTAAAAAACTCTATGATAAAACACGTTTTCTCACGCCTTAATTTGTGTGGAATAGGTGTAATTTAATTTGATACGAGTGGTTTCTTTGGAATTTTATGTATTTTTTTCTTTTGTTGCTGCTTCGCTATTATGATGGATATTTAAACTTGAAACGTTCTTTTCCCTATTCATATGACTTTTTCTCTTTTTAGGGCCATCATTACGATAAGACACGATGTGTTTAATGTAATCTTCTATTGATTCTTAACCTTTAACAGCTCCAACTCTCCTACTACGATTATCCTTTGTAATGACGCTGTTTTAAGCACAAGATATTAAACCCATTAAGCTTACTTTATTCTTCTACAAATTCTAAACCACTATTTTATTATCTTCGATGGGGTCACCAAGATGGTACCTATCAACCCCAATGCTCAAAGTTTAGGATACGTCTCTAAAAAGGCAGTCATTGTTGTGTCCATCAACCGTCTTCACTTTTTATTTACACCACACACTGACATCGACAGTGACACACATTGGACACTAAATTATGCCATAAATTCTCATCTCATACAACTGCTTGCATTGCTTGCGCTTGTAGCACCTACCACGAGTTCTCGATTTATGCTCGATCGAAACTCGCATAAATCCATATACACAAAACATCAACTCGAGGTTTTGTAGTGTTTTGCGGATTAGTAGAAATAATTACGTCAATATTGCATAAATCAATCAAATCAATATTTTATGATCATTGGTTAAAATGGATCTTTTCAAAGTCTTAATGGTCTTACATTAAGGGCTTCTTTCACCACTTCCTGATATTGTTACAGATAGTAATCTTAGTGATAAACTAATCTATCAGATAAATCTGTGTGATAGACTATATAAAATATATAAGATATATGCAATCAGATACCTGTGAAACCAAAAAAACAGGCTATCTGTCAGATAACCTGCAGATAGGGTATCTGGGACTTTATCAGCAAGCTGTGTAAGAGGCCCTAAGACTTCTATAATTCTTATCCTAAATAAGTAAATTAATGTGCTACCTTCCTACACAATTGCAGCAACATTAGGTAGGTAATTGAATTACATTAAAATGTACCTATTGAAATGTAATTTTTGTTTAAAACATTTTTTTTAATAATAAAAAATAGTAATTATAATAATAATAGTTATTATTATAATAAGTCAAATAGTAATTATAATGTTGGAGTTTGCAATAGCATCCTGTCTTTCCCCTTTTCGGAGGAAGCCGGGATGCTTTGCAAACTATATAGGTATAATAAATAACGTAGTAATTATTGTAAATTAAGTATAGTGGTTATATATTAATTATTCATACGGGGGTGACATAGTCAACCATCTCATATGACTAAACCCCCTAAAATATTATAGATTAAAAAAAAACAAGACTTTCACAAAGCATCCACTTAAAAAATAATTGAATGACGTCATCATCTGCATGCACTAGTCTATTGCTGGACATAGGCCTCCTCCAAGGCGACTGAGCCTGATCTTCGGTTCCTTACACAGATCGTCGCTCCATCTAGCCGGGAGGGCGTCCCACACTCGCTACGTTTGTCGACTCGTGGTCTACAATCGAGAACTCGTCTACCCCTCCGGCTATCGGTTCTCCGACAGGTATGAATGATCAGTCCACTGCCTCTTCAACGTACCTGTTAGCTTTCTGAGCTATGTCGAAGACTTTAGTTCCTTTGCGGATCACCTTGTTTCGGATTATGTCTCTCAGAGAAACTCCGAACACAGCTCTTTACATTTCCCGTTGAACAACTTAGAGTGTTCAATTGATTGACAATGGACCTAAATTATTTTTGTCGGCGTTTTTAGAGTATCTTACAGATGATACGTAAAAAAAGAAAATGTAGGGAGAAGGAACGAATGAGATAATATAATAAATAAGTAGCCGACGGCCAAAAGCAGGGTAATTTTTGTCAGCAACTTTCAGATTCCGAATAATTTAAGGCCATCACGTTATTACCATACAAACGCGTAGTAGGAGATCGGAAGGTATCACGAATCTACATGATGACGGATAACGGTTGCCCACCGCCGCATATTGATACTGAGATTCAATCAAACACATGAATAATAATTTCTTTTAGGTTGGAACGGACTGGCATTTAGGACACAAGTCCTAATTTTTGGAAACTTATTCTGTTCGAAGACTCGTAAGATGCAATACACTGAATCAAACACTTAGAGGTTAAACAATTACTATAAACAAGAAGATCAAAGAAGAAGAAGAAGGTAAAAGTGAAGGAAGTTAACGAATAACTATACCTATACACAAGGACAAAAGATATCAGAAGTGTATGCCTATAGGATAGAACTTATAAAGTATACATTTGAAGGGTTTCGCTACTGTGAGGTGGACCTTCAGCCCAACCTCCTTTTGACAAATCAGATTATAAATCAGATTAGATTATAAATAATTTTGAAACTGAAAAAGGTGGTCTATAAATGGAAGACACAGTCAGTTCATACGGAGAGTTCGTACTTGAATGTCAAACGATAAACATCTCTGCGCTTATAAAAATATTCTTTGAAAAGTGAATTATATTGAAAATAATAAATTCTGTGCCATTGTTCCAGAGTATATTTCTTTAAGATTTAGATGATCCCCTAGGATTAATCAGGAGGACGTCATACTACACATCTCAATTTACGTGTCGATGAACTGAAGTGTTACCATTCAGAAGGACCCAGATTTTGTAACAGTAGAGAAATGTTGTCCAATTCTCATTGAGCTTTTAAAAACTTTCGTATAACTCATGAGCATACTTATGAATCAAAATATCGATAAAATATTTCATGGAAAACAAAAGTATAGTAGTAGGGAGAGCAGGTAATGCAGTATAGGGACAGTTAGCTAATGTATGTAGAGTGCAGCTGGCCGGAGGGCGCATGCGTCAAAATGGTTATATTTACTGGTTATTTACGATTTCCTAGCACGCCCCCTGCCTTCTGCTCGATTTCTAAACGATTAGCTCAACTACTATGACTAACTGTAGTAACTTATAGAAAACTTCTTAATGGACCTAATCATAGTTAGACACATGGCGTGTAGCTTATGTCACAGATAAGGGTCCACATATTTTTGATGTAAACGATAAGATCATACCCGAAATAAAATAACTAGATACTTTTTCGATTTGCAACAACAATTGCCACAGAAAAACTCTTCAATAGACATTATTACCAGTGCTCCGTGTACTTATAAAAGTAGAGGACATTAAATGCGTCTTCTCATTTCAGTCCACGTTGGACGGATTTCTGAAACTTAAATATAACGTTGTGAATCTGTATGCAACTAAAAGGAAAGTTACAACGGACCATAGACTAGACACTTTGCTGAATGTAAAACCATGTATGGATATTCATTGTAACCTCATTGTGCTAAACGAATGCGCGTGCGTCGATCTGATTGCTTACGAATGCCCACTGCTTGTAATTGGTAATGAGCATACTCAGAGACTCGGAACGAAAGTGGAATCACTCGGAAATGGAAAGGCTGCTCAGTGGGGTTCCAAAGAAGAGGGTTCAAAAGATGAAATAAAAAAGGTACTTAATTTGAAGCAAGAAGCGTAGAATTTATTAATTTTTTTGAAAAAGGTGCAACCCCTAATAATACTATTGTTGATCGCATGTCTCCAAACAGATACCTACAAACTTTAAGTAGTGCGAGTATTTAAGGCAGTTGAGATCAATATAGTTTTTTGATTCGTAGATCTTCTTTATTAGCACACGATACAGCAGGTGCATTAGCCGCGTGGCAACATTGCCAGCCATCGCGACATTCCACCGCGTCACCTGCCGCCGCCGGCCGCCGCCGGTCGCGCGACATTGTCGCACAAAAACTGTAATAGCCGTCATTGCCCCGGCACGTGGGCAATGTTAATGTTACCTTCTGTTACAAAACACACGACGATGTGAAATGTTACCGCAGCCTAATGGGAAACTTGGATAATACGTGTCCACTCGGGAGATAATAATAGTTTCAGAAGTATCAGTTTACAGATTACTTCTCTATAAGTTCACAGAAGAAAGGTGGTAATAAAAATTACTTTCTTTATACGCGAAATAAATAACCTACTATAAAATCAGCAACGCACTCTCGTAAATCATAAAAATACTTTAAAAACTTCTATAGAATTATCATATTGTTTTGAGTCAATGTATCATCTTCTGAGCCCCATAATAATTCCAGTGCAGCAATTGACATTGACGTTGACGTACAATATGTACGGGTCCCTTGTTAACGATGCAATTATTTAGTAAGTAATTACAGAGCTAAAGGATGTGAGGAAAACGTCATAAATTATCGTCGCGCAACTGACCATAAAACCTGCGATGATAACAGGCTTTATAATTATAACAAGTCATAAAGGCGAACTGCACCATACGTACTCGTAAAAGTAGCAAGTAACATTTTGTAGGGCATAACATAACTGATAACTTTTCGTCTGGCGTCGAAACCTAGAACAGTGTGGCAAAATCAGGAAACTTCATTATTAAATTTGTAAACAGTCACAGAATCAACGTGACACGTCTTTTACATTTTGTAGTTAGTACTACATAGGTAATGCATATAAAGAGAATTATGTCAGCTGTATTTAGATAGCCAGTAGCTTTGTGGAAAGGAAGGAAGGTGACTTCTGTGAATAGCTCTGATTACTACAAAAACTTACCTGGAACGTAGTAATAGATTCTTTGCGTGGAAAATAGGAAAGATTTCTAAGTATTGGACTGGACCACTTTAGTCATGAAGGACTTACCTGAAACAAAAACATACATATTTGAGAACATTACATAAGTATAGATAAAATTATAAACAATCAACCATCTAGAGTTGGTATAAGTCGACTAATTTACATTGAAAGTGCACACATCCTAATAGTAGGTACATAGTCAACAAAAATTTAAACAAAGGAGTGAAAATGGGCGGCAGATACCAACGATAGCGAGGCGATAGCATCGCACGACACGACGGAATACAACAATTCGATGGAAAGTGTGCGGATTTGGCATTTAGAATGCATAATTGTGGAAAGCTATCGCCATTTAAAGTAAAGTTGGCCTTTTCTGAAAATTCTTTAGAGAAAGACACTGCGGTATAAGTGTCAGGTCAAATTTGTACTTAATATTCAAGAGAAAGTTCGCGAAGTTGAGCTTTAATAAAAGATCATGAAGAGTCAACAAGTCACAGATTAAAAAACAAAAAGATAGCGTTACTTCTATGAAACAACGGTTACAACTACAGCAAATTGTCAACAGTGTATCAAATTACCTGGCAATCAATTAACACAAGCCCCATTGAATGAACTAAGAATGAACTCCATAGCAGTGACTCAGTGCAAACATTTGCTTATTATCGCCTAGATGCAAAAACCGATCAAACATTTGGAATTATCACGTAAACGCTAGAGACCGATAAACGAATTTTAACGGTCAATGTGGAGACCGGTTTTTATAGCCAATCACTGATTGCATTGACTGATCAATGACCGGAACCGGTCCTAAGTTCGTTATTTAACGAAAAAGCCTTATATTTAAATCTGCATACACAAATCATTGGCTTAACACGTTTGGGAGTGTAAGATAAACTCGATACATACATTCAATACGATTGAACAGGTTCTATGTAGAACGTGTTGGAATTCAAATTGGTCATATATGATATGATACAGAATAAAGTGGGTTAGAATGTTAAGACATCGATTTGGATGAATGGAGATGATACGTACGACAAATGTTATAGATGGTCTTGCTGTTGGCAGAAAGAAATTTATTATGAATTAGTTATTGCTAATATTAATTTTTGAAACTAAGAATGAGGTTTCTAAAGAAGAATTATTAATATAAAATAATTAGTTTCTAAAGTTGATGAACACTTTCTAAGATATTTGGTTACAGTTCGTGGCCTGAATTGGAACCTAAAGCATTCTTGATAGAAATCAAGAAACAATCCGTATTCGATTATACATTTCCAAACATTCATCTGATCTATAAGATTTTTTCCTTCTTATTATTCATATTATTGCATTTTAAATGTTATCAATCACACCAGGTCTGTGTTATCAATGCTGTCCAATTTATGTCAACTGCATTTTTAATTCAATCCCTTCGTAAGGGTTTCCCGACCGAAAGTAGCGTTCTTAGCTAAGTAAACGATTCCAGTGTAGCAAAATACTTAAAAAAGAGGAAGACAAACTTATGCGTTTTAGAACTCTAATGATAAGTATCAAATCAATAAATGATAGTATTACTGTGGTCGTCTCACAAGGATACGAGTAGAACCGCAACCGCATAAGCCATGGACTCATGTTGCATCACGTTCGTGCTATCACGTGGCATTGCAGACGAGTTAGAAGAAGACTACCAATTGATTGTATTGGTCATCCGCTTCATGTTTATTCTTTAAGATTCTTAATTCTACTCTCATCTTCTGCTATCATATACCTACCAATGGGTTTTTAGAAACTTAAGTACCTACATTTAGTGAGTGCTCTTGAACGGTAAACGAGACACATCGTGTGGAAACCTGCATATGCCGAAGAAAAAATTACGATAGCCTCTTGTCGAGAGGTAGGCCTGTACCCCAATAGTGAGGACATTTTAATAGACCGTTGATTTGATTTTTGATATCGTATTGAGTGTAGCGGCAGGGCGCGGCGCGGACCGTTAGTTGGAGACGTCTTCCGTCGCGACGCGTGGTGTGCCCCCGATCCGGCAGATAATCGCGCCGAAGCCTCCGGACGGGCAGATAGCGCAGCTGCGTGAATTAGCCAATAAAAATGATAGTCTAACTGAACATGGTAATTGAATGAATATACAAGATCGCGGTGAAAATGAAGAGATCGCATTGAAACTATTGTAAGATACAATAACAAGAAGAGATAGTAAACATCTTATCATTAATTTGTACTACAAAAGAAATATAAAATAAACAGAAGGTACAGTAATTCAGGAGAGAAATATTAAGGAAGCACTAAAAACTACTAGTGACTACTAAAGCTTTAAAAAATCTGACATCATAAGTTGTGTAGTACTCAGAAATTACAATCTCATGATCGTAATACACGTTGAGTGGTCATCCCATAAAATTGAAAAAGAATTACCCAGGGTGAGTATAAATGGTCGCCCCGCCTACACCTGTTTTATACACCTGTATCAGGAAATAGGGGGTTATTGATTGGAATGTGTTGTTGGGATGTTCTCTTTTTTGTATTTCTGTGTCTAGAATACAATAAAAATACAAGCTTTTATAATACTCTTTAAAATTTACTATAGGTACTATATTGTATGTTATAGGTACTATATTGTGTGGTACTATATTGGCTTCAGAATGTGGGTAAAAATCTGTTTTGAGGTGATCCGTAATATCAACAACTTCAGCGCAGTTTATTTTATAAAACAGTGTTTTATTCTCTACTTAACTGCAAATACAGCAAATAGTCGCAGTAAATACATCTATACTTGTGAGTAATAAAAGTTTAATTGGAGTTATACAAGCTGTAACTGCCGCAATACGAATTACTTGTGGCCAGTTATAATTAGCTATCATAATATGTATAATCAAACGTCAAACGCGAAGAAGTCTATTAGGAACAATCGAGATAAATGCCCTGGGACTACGAACCAGCTTTGGAGCAGGGGTGGCCAAGAAGTGGCCAGAGATATTCATACATTACGGAACTCGGCGGCCAGTCTTGATGCACTCAAACAAAAGGTAGAGCTTGAGAGAGAGAAAGACATATCAAATAGCATCCTTAAAAATATGGTCAAAAGGGGGAATAGTAAGTGTTAATTGATGGTGCTAAAGCAAAATCAGAATCGAATGTAATCTGCAGGATGGCGAGACGATCTTTGTAATAGTTTGAAGAGCTGGTCAGAGAAGCAGAGTCTTTCAGAAGTGGAAAAAGACTTGATTTTGCCAAGCTCTGTGTTAAATTAAATAAATAATAATAATAAGCCATGGACATCATTTAAAATTTGCATGCATATTCATTGTCTGGTAAATCTACATGGTAAATCGGCAATGTTTTTGAATGCAGCCTAAAAAGGTTGATCACGACTGATATGGTCCGTAGAGTGAGACCTAAATCTAGGTTTAACTGGGCGTAGGTTCGCGGCCACTCAGGGTTCACGGTGTCAGTGGCACGCGAGAAAATTCGTTGCGCGCGCGCACCGTCCGTTCGATAGGCGGCGTAGTCCCAACTCTCAACTCGTCACCTTCCCAACTCGACACACATTACTACATATCATATCCCATCTCGTCACCCTGTCATTCAAATTAACAGTTAACAACAAAAATTTAAAATAGGAGGATTATTTTGTGAAAATAATATCATGTACGAAGGTAGTTTTGTATATATTTTTTATAATTTTAAATTAAAAACGATCATGTAATTGAAAAAAATCAAACAATTCACAAAAATATCACAAAAATCAGTATATAAACAATAATGATTCTGTCTTGTCTACCCCAACACATTTTAAGTGACCGAACTTTTAACATTACATTTTTAATGACAGGTTAGCAGGCAACAGGGTGACGAGATGGAAATGTTTCGTAGGTAGGTGACGAGTTAGAACTACACCCGAATTCAAAACAAAACTACCTAATTGATTTACTGGATCTCACCGTGTGAATCTGAAACCTGAATACTGAGATGATTAATATCACATAATAAAGCGTTCGAGTGCAATGCGATCGATTTAAGTCGGCCGCTTTTAGATGATGAGAAGTATAACAAATACGAAAGTATTTTAATGAGAAGAATTGTGATTTATGGAGCAAATTGTATGAAAATGACAGATTTAATTTATTAACACGGACTGTGAAAGTTTTGTCCAGATGTGGCGCTCCGATTCAATGCACATACCTAACATAACATATAGTTAACCAATTTAACCGTAAATAAAAAACCATAATAACAATAATGATGAAATCGACAAAGCTACGACAAGTTAGATTGCTAATTAGTTTCTTTATTTTAGTAGGTATTGGTTTTTTTTAGACAACATCGATACCGTCGATGGTCGATAGACTACAAAGTTCAACTCCTACGCATTTTTCGCTATGAAAATTCCGGACCTTGATGATGCATTTGCGTCTTCCGAACACGGAACTACGTCATACAATTTGAATTCAACAGTCGATCGTACAAATGGCGGGCCGATAATGGGGCGGCGCGCGCGCACCCGGCACGCGCTGTGGCCGTGTAATCGGTAATTTGCGGTCGGACGCGGCCAGCGCTTGCGACGAAAGGGCGGACGAGGCACTAAAACATTCATAACAGTGATAAAGCGCTTCGGTGGATTAGATGCGTTGTTAGAGCGAAATTAACGAATTGTTCCGTTGACTTCGATTCCCATAACTTCCGAGTCTTGTATGGAAACACGCGCGTCATGAAATCATTATATCTTAAATTTTCCGATCCGGAATTCAGTACGCTGTATCGAGCGGCTGTTTCTTTTGAAGAATATTGCACTTGTTAATTAAGAAAGAAAGAAAGAGAGAAAAGAAATTTATTGCCACACAAGTAGGTACTTACATGCAAAAATTAAAAAAAAACAATGATAATGGTACACAAATTCTATAATTCATCAGTAATAAACTTTCATTGGGTTGTTACCCCAGCCTTATTTTACTGCTGGTGAGGGGTTGGGCAAGAGGGGTTAAGGCCGGACTTAACCCCCCTCGTCCCCCTGGGAAAGAGGTAGGTGAAGGTGGGTGGTTAGGAACATTTGTTCCTAACTGCCCACCCAGGTGGACAGCTCAGGTGGGCAGTTAGGAAGCGGGGGGTAAACGTATAGGCAACTATTTTTCCGTTTAGGTTTTTATATTTTGACATTGATTTGTGAAATTGCGACAAATATAACAATAGATAGGGTACTGATGATGTGTTTGCTGGACTTACCCAATGCAAACGACGCTCTTTCTGATAAGCGCTAATGATTCACTGCCCTTGTTAATATTGATACCTAAAATATCCACCCATTATTTATCATTACTCATTTACGTGCAGAGCATAATTTTCTCACGCTTTACTGCGAGCGACAGCAAAAGGCAGGGTTATGATTTCCGCGTGTATATATATAATATGTATTGTTTTTGTATGAATGCATATATATATATGTATGTATCTATGTTTAATGGTACTTTATCTGACCTTTTAGTGTAATTTTTATGCAGTCGGGTTTTAATAATAAAAAATACTCTGTTGTTCTATTTATGCTGCGATGTCCAATACGAGTAGGTACACGTACGGTCGACCGCAGGTCAGTGAAAACAAAACCTGTATATGAAATTTCCTAATAGGCTAGGCCTGCTGAAGGTCAAAGTGTTTCAACTGACGTGCGGCCGACTGTACAATCTATAGTACTGGCATGGTATTATAGTTTTATAAGCCGGCGACGGCGAGTTCCTCCGCCCGCCGAGAGCGGTGAACTTTCGCGCGCCAATAAACGCGCGCGGGTAGCCTTGACCGTGCGCCCGCGCCGCGCGGCGCACGACCAACTACAGCGCCCCACTCATTTACTTATTCTACCTACTTATTCCGGAGAGTAAGTAGGTAGAATAAGTAAATGAGTGCGAAGCAGTGATGCGGTGGAAAGGTGAATGAATGAATTGTTTACAAACTTTTCATTTTTAGTTTTTTCCGAGATGTAAAAGAAAATATGGAAAAAGTGATTGATTAATGATTAGTCATGTCAAAATATCTTCAGAAATGATGGGAAAATGAAAAAGTTCCGAAATATAAAAGAAAAAAACACGGATCCCGCACGTTGTGTACGACGTAGGTACACTTGGCTGATTTCTATAAATACATAGATGATCTAAGGAATTTCACTGGACAAACATTGCGAAAGCACCTAATCTATCACACACTAACGATCGATGTGTCAGTCGGTTCCTGTAATTTGTGTATTAACTCCATGCAATAATTTCTCATTCAGACGGCGTGGTTGCTTGTCCGCTTCCATTTATCTCATTAGCGAAAAAAGTTGATGGCATTTGAAGATTACTAGACTAGATGTGGCGTAAGCGTAACTTCAGAAGATAGTAATTCATATTTATTACATAGTTTAGGAACATCTTTTGAAACTAGAGCATCGCCTACGGCTTGCGCTTACGTCAGGGAATGAATACTTTTGGAGGCGGTGGGTAATTATAATTACAAACCCAAACCTGACTTACTTAGGTATTTCCTTCCTACAATGTACCTAGGAATTATAAATGCGAAAGTGTGTATGTATGTTACTCAATACACAACGATATAACAGATGAGCTGCATAGGTATTAAATAACTTGTTCTGCCGCACAAGGAAATTCTCAAAATTGACGGTCTTGTCATACTGCATAAACTGGTCTACGAATAATGTTGTAATCGGTGGGATTGACTTTTTAAATTTCTGAAAGTTGTAGAACAAAACAGAACTTTTCTTTAATCTGTCACTATATTCATGTTAGCTTTTTACTTACACTTTGTATTAAACAGTGACGGCAGCTAAACTATAAACCTGACTGAATAGTGGCCAAGTCTTAGCATGGTACATCACAGAAAACGTTCACCCAGTTCTGAAGAAATAGGTATCTCAATAATACAAATATATCAATATCCAAGATCGTACACAAACCTGGACGAAATGAACTAAGGAAAAGGAAGGCATGCATCGTGATGTATGACATAAATACTGAAAATGACGACGACACGAACACATACGCTACACAATTTGTATTTCAATAAAATCCAAACTACTTAGAAGAAAATTATACGATAGTAAATCATAACTTAAAGACCAAGATTCCCCAAAAACTTTCAACCAGCACACTAACGCCAATAAGAAATTAGAACAAGGTCGAGAACTGTTCTATATGTTTTGATTTATTTGAAGACAGCCGTGGGAATGCCTAGACAAAAGTTAGATTAGTAACAAAAATGTGACTATGTTCTGTATCATCAGTTCTGTGACAACAAACGATTATTCTGTTCTATTCTTCTAAGTTGGAATGCAACAATAGTAAAGCAATCATTGCAAAGTTACACTTGCCTTGGACAAGGAACTAAATTTAAACGGATCAGATGAAGGGCAACATCATTCCAACGGCATGGAGAGTGTGGTTAATGAAGTATTCGAAGATACCTAAAATGGCGGTAGTGTTAATAAACAGCAATTAGTTAAAGACTGGCCGTGACGAAGACAACATTGTGAGTCGTGCGCGAAAATGTTGGTGAATGATTAGTCATGTCAAATTACCTGTCACAGATGAAATATATAAAATATCACGGCATTGAACTGATGACTGACAACAGTTTAAATAATGACTTCAACGTCAAAAATTTAACTTGTTAATTCTAATGCACAAACGGTAATTATCGAAAAATAGCGGTAAGTAGTCAGTATTTGTGATAAATACACGTATCAAGAGAGCGTCAGTGGCCTCGGGGATAAGACGCGACCTATCATATCGAAAGGTCCGAAATTCGATCCCCGGTTGGGCCATGTACCAATGGGTTTTTCTCGAAACTTAAGTACATGTCCTGACTGCTCTCAAAACGGTGACGCAAAACATCGTGAGGAAACCTGCATAAGCCGAAGAATAAATTCTTAGACGCATGTGAAGTCCACCAACCCGCACTGGGCTAGCCTGGTGGACTATAGCCCGCACGCCGTCGTTGAGAGGGTAGGCCTGAGCCACAGCAGTGGGGAGATTAATAGGCTGTTGATGATGATAACAAGTACGTATAATCTTACCTATACTTGGCATCAAATTGATGGATGACACGTCCACCCCGATGGACTGTCTGTTCTTAAAAATAACAAGCCCGAAATAGACAAAAATAAGGACTAACTTCAGATAGGTACTGGAATACTTTATTTTTATAAAATAAACAAACAAACACCTGGCAGCTACTTTAACAGCGATTCTAGATCACCTGCAATGTACAATAACAATCTAACTGTTCGGCCGATTACAAAGCAAACCCTGGAACCTATTAAAGTATCCTATCAACGTAACGGCGTCTCTAACACTATTGCGTTTTACGATCGGGCTTATCAGACTGCTACCGTAGTTACTCGAACGTATTTACTGCGGCATTGACGGTTAATGTTATAAATATTATACACTTTATTTACTACATCATAAGCTTTATGCGACAATGATGTCAATTAACAGATAATGATAATGAATATGATATTGAGGTTAATGTAACAAACGTATAATTTAATAAAAATATAAGAGCTTTATTGTCAAAGACCCAGCTAATATCCAACGTCTTCAAGCTTAGAGTCAAGGTCGTCTAAAAGTTTGCAGAAGGCTGAAGACTGCTGGCGTGGTATGGTGATGTGGATTAGGGCAATGATTTGTATAAGTTGATTCATAGCTATTATTTTAATTAATTTATAGGACCGTGGACAGTAACAGGGATACCAACAGAAACAAAATATGTCTAGTGGTAATAGATAAGTAGTTAACTTTATTACTTTCGATTTGATAGAGCAGTTGAAATAAGAACCTCATTACAAAACAGAACCTACATAATATGCGGAAAGTTGGTCATCATGGAACTGATCACACAAGTGAATTCTAATTTCAATGCACATAATATGAATGATAAAGATAATGGTAAAGTAGAGCTAAACAATAAAATGCAACCAAGCATAAGACGCATTTTTCTATCAAGTAATGGGCTGTTTACACCCGAGAACCAATGCTTAAATGGCGGGCGTTGCGATTTTTACTTGCAATAATAAACACAAAAAAAGATTGCTTGGAAGTTGGAAGGAACACTTTATTGCTCAATTGTCAATGTGTGTTCAATACGTTGACCAAAAACATTAGGCAACCAAAGCCATAAAACTAATTAAAAACAATTGTTTGTAGCTGGCATCCCAGCCCTTTTTTTTCTCTTTTTTCCTGAAACGCTGGCCACGGCAAACGTTTTTCGTAAATATAATTTCGTAATAAAATTACATTTTACTGTAATTTCAATAAAATTACACTTTACCTTCAGGAGCGTCAGTGGCGTAGGGGATAAGACGCGGCCTATCATATCGAAAGGTCCGGAGTTCGATCCCCAGCTGGGCCATGTACCAATGGGTTTTGTCTCGAAACTTAAGTACATTTACTGACTGCTCTCAAACGGTGAAGGAAAACATCGTGAGGAAACCTGCATACGCCGAAGAAGAAATTCTTAGGCGTATGTGAAGTCCACCAACCCGCACTGGGCTAGCGTGGTGGACTATAGCCCGCACGCCCTCATGGAGAGGGTAGGCCTGAGCCCCAGCAGTGGGGACATTAATAGGCTGTTGATGACACTTTACCTTCAATTAACAATGTGGCTCTCTGATCTTACTGAAATATACAATGTCTGACCGTCGTCGGCATGAATATGACGCTCTATGCATGTTCGAGTGGTAACAGTAGAGCCGAGATAGATGGTTCGAATCAGTGTCAAGTTCAAAGCCGCTACCTCAGCCCCTGAGGCGCCTGCGCCGCGTAACAACCCAATAACCGTACGCAATCGTAATATCTTCCAGCTAATCGTAAAATGTAATGGCCAGCGTGAAATTGGCCGATGTACCTCAGAAGCTGTATTCACAAAACCGTTATCGCCGCGATTCAACGCGCGATATAAAGCTTGAAACAAACAAGCTGGATTCACAATGCAAGCATACAGCTGGTTCATCTAAACTCGTGCTGCTAAAGAATGCTTTCTTCATGTAAGAAACATAGATTCCACTTCTTTTAAAAAGACCCTCAAAAATTGTTATCACTTCAATAAATAGGTGTGGTAATTGACCACAAAAATAAACCCCAGCTCTAAGCCATTTTCTGAGTCCTGTCGCAATGCTTCTCTGGCTACATGGGAATCAACAATAGTATTTTTGAGGAAAACAAAATAAATTTAAAATTAAAGTGTAAACTATTAGTTATAAAGTTAAGCATTTTAAAGTGGGATTCATATTTTTAAAGTGAATTTATTATTAACGTGTAACATTAAGTTGTGGCGCGTGGTTTGCTGTGTGAATCTGGCTACAAACTTTTTCATTATTCTCCACTAGGGGCAGCGGCGCCCATCAAAAAATTTTTACCTAATTGATAACTATTTACGATGCGTGCTGTGATTGGTCGATTTACAGGTAGCGGCCTGCAAAAATTGCGACAATGAAATGCAGTTATACGTTATCTGCGTTGTGAATTCAGCTTTAAGAACAGATATTATAAATAACGCATTTTTCTCGCTTTGTTGTTGAATTTGTTTGTTTGAACGATTATGACGTAAATTCTATTGAACTGTTGATGGAGTTTATAAGTGTATCGCCTAGTAGTATTGCAGTACTGGTATTGGGTAGTAAATAAAGTTATAAATTGTACGTATGCAGTACCTACAGTGTACCACAGAATATATATTAGTACAAGAGTGTACTAAATATCAGAAGCAGTTTCTAATTGCTAGAAGCTTGTAATAGAACAGTTAATTAACAATTTATAAAACCGACTTCAAAACCACAAAAAGGCACTAAAAAGCGTAAAATAACTTTTTTATTTTAATCCAAAAGACAGAATCCGGTTACGTATTATTTTAACTAAAATATTATTACAATATGTGCTATGTACTGATCTGTTTGTAGTCGGTGCCAAGACCGACTAGCAATATGAAGTCGGTTTTATTTTTTGTTAAAAAGTTTTTTATTTTTCCATTTTTAGTGTTAATATATTTATAATAGTATTCGTTGCATCCCTAATAATCCCCGTAAAAAGATCTAGGTAGGTAGGTACACCGCAAAACTTGCTGCGGCGGCGGCGGTGCGAAATCGACAGCGACAAAACCGCGCGCACAGATGGATACGCCCCACGCGGCGCGGCGGCGCGCGGCGGTGCGGAGTGGCGGCGGCGCGTTGTATTCCTTTGTAGTATATGAGAACTGCCACACAGAGCGGCGGCGGCGCGGCGCGGTGCGGAGCGTTCTTCATACAAACCGCTTAATACTATTCCTGTCTGAAGGGGTCCGCTTTATATTCGCTTTCCGCAGATTCGCCGCTGCAACGCTTTCGCAACGCCGCCGCCCTATCTGTATTGCGCTTTAGCGTTGTAAAGCATTTCATCACCATTACCACTTCATTCGCGGTAAAATACTACACAGACTTCTCCCCCCCCCCATCGCCCCTATCTCCTATCCCCCCCCCCCCTACCCCTATCTCCTCTTCATGCCCTCCATTTCCCCCCTCTCCCTGACCCCCTCTCCCTCTCCCCTAACCCCTCCCACACCCTCCCCGCCCCTCCCCCAATCCCCCCCACCCTCCCCCAGCTCTCCCCCTCTCCTTCCCCTCCACCTACTATGCCGTAACTCGAACTATGTATGTAAATTTGAGGGTTTTCCTCGATTTCCATCGGATCCCTTCATCAGATCCTAACTTGGTGACAATGGGACCACCTCGGGATCAGACCCTCTCGAACAAAAAAAAATTTTTGAAATCGGTCCACAATTGACGGAGAAATCGGTGAACATACATAAAAGAAAAAAAAAAAAAACATACATACAGCCGAACATAGTACCTCCTCCTTTTTGGAAGTCGGTAAAAATAGATTTAGTAGGTACATCTTTATAGGTACTCGAGTAAGACTATTAACTTAAATAGAGTTGCTATGAATGTTGTAATTACAAGTGTGCTAATGTTAACTACAATGGGTGTTACTATAGTGATTTCAATGTTATTAAAAAGGATTTATCGAAATAACACGCGGACGAAGTCGCGAGCAACAGCTAGTGTCACATGAAATTGTACAGTCAGACAAAAATTCAAACTGTGACTTTGACGGAATGAAACTTGGATAAAATGCGACTTGGACGAAATTCGCCCTGGACAAATGAAGCTTAGACAAAACAAGATTTGGACAAAATGTGACAAAATAACACAACATTTTGGGTTTGGACTTGAGATTTGGACGAATTCGTACCCAGACAATTGTAAACAAGTATTGGTAGACTGCCTAACAAACCATGAACGAATGCTTCCGATGTGAATTCAAGCAGATTTGTCGCTCGAGCGATTCTGCACAGTTTGTGATTCAAACGAAAACGTGTTGCATGAATTCTCAAAAATAACTGAAGCGTGGTTCTGTATTCTGTACAGAAGAAATGAATGGCTAATGAGTGTATCCAAGAGTACATAAACCTCTAATAGCCGTGGTCCCAAAGCGAATGGAGACACCACCATAGAACATGCAACGGTCAAATTAACGCAAATCCCTTATAATAAGCTATTTTATATGTCATTCGGGCCAACATTCCGAGTTTCCGAGCCGTGAGATGTGAACAGACAACTACCGAAGTGCCCAATTAAACACTTGAGGAGTTTTTGGGTTTCAAGTTAATAATTTGTATTCTCACTGTGAAAAAATACGGACGGAACGTTAGTCTTGCGGTAATTCTTATGCTTTACTTACAGCGACAGCTGTGTCTGCAGTCTCGATTGTCTAGAATAGTGTTTCTTTCGGAACCCAGACGTGGTAAGTTCGATTCCCACGGACAGAACTTACTACGGAATCTTATTTTGAGATAGACAATTGTATGTCACCACTCCTACACCATGCACCTTCATGCATTTTTAAGAGCAAGGTTGATGATTTCATTCAATTAGACTATTTTTCTTCACAATTACCATTGTCACCTGTCTAGATATAACTCAGTGTCTTTCTCTTCATTTATTTGTCTTTCATCTCTATCATCTTTCATTCTCTTTTACGATGTAAGCGGTAAAATAAATGTCTACCTTCCTTTGAAAAGGATCGCTCTTTAAAAAAGTTTTGCAATAATATTAATGTCTGCAACATTATAAATAATATACTCACCCAGCCAAATAACCGACGCGTGAACCACATAATCTGCAGTAATGCTAAAACTCGAACAAAAATGGATTTTTCGAATTGAGCTAACCCATTGTTTGGTAGGAAGCAATTGAAATGAGGAAATGACCACCGGAACGATGCAGCCGATGATAATGTTACCTCATCTAACACCATGAATCACAATGTCAAAGGTACAAAAACAAAACAATGCATAATGTGTGACGTATATTTGTTTTGCCTCTGTAAAACGCTTACACGGCAGAGTTTAATTAAACACATAGGCGAATTTAATACCAGACATTCTCTACTGATGAGCTTTGGGCCAAGTGCAAACGCTAAATATACGCGTAAAACAAACGGTTGTCAGCATCCACATGTTTTCCTTACTCGTGTTTTGTTAACGTTTCATTTTCATCATCTTGCATGTCTCTTTATAATGATTGACTTTATTAACTAACTACCTATTATCTTTAACTATATGGGGTGCCTATCGGAATACCCACGTAGCAAACCAACGATGTCGCCTAAAAGCTAGATTTCAATCAAAATAATTAAGTAATACCTATTATCTTCGCTTAATACTTTTCTGTACGATTTGTACAATGACCTGGCCGTCCGCGAGATGGGCACAGCCAGGATACTGGTATTCCTATTTCGTAACAAAAGTTAATAGAACTCAAAAATTGTATCCTTTCAGCCTAAGGACGCGTACCACGATGATGTGTTATGTATCATCAACCACTTCATATTCGGAAAGTACAGTCAGGTTTTACCATCAGAATTTGTAGTCCAATTGACCAATTTCAAGCATTAATAACAACTTGTAAGTCCCATCGGTTATTTATTCACATAATAAGGCTTCTATGTCAAAGCTAATACGCAAACCTGTCGTTCGGGTTGAGCGCACTAATCGATCGCAGAGTCTCGTTTACTGTGCCTCTGATAGTTCCCTCACTAAAAGCCAACACGATGAATAGTAACGGTAACTAAAGCTTTATTTTATACGGTCTTTTGCTCAAAAGCCTCTGCTTTAATAAACGGTTACTTCTCTTTGATATCAATATTACTAACACATTCCAGTGGTTGCTTGCGGCTGTCAGCTATAGAATGATTATTAAAAGAACTTTCTTCAGTAACGTCACAAAAAAATGTTGTGGGTATATTGGCTCAATAATTCTCTCTGTCTCTACTTTTACAAGCGGTGGCGTACAACGAATTATTGTAGTCACAATCGAAGATCGGTACCACCGATTTACTTTCGCCCGGTCGATTCTTATCGCAAAAAGTAGCCGGGCGAGCTGCCCACCTCCGGCTTGTTTCCTTTGCCGGGTTCCTGTTCTCTATCGAACCGCGACGATTTGTAAAGCACCATCGCCTCGGCTGAATCCTGCGCAAGAAACGTCGCACCACATTCGGCTGGTTAGTGTTCATTCAGCGATGTGACTGAACCCAGATTGCTCGTATCCTTGAGAACAAGTCGCGATTCAATAGTGTTATATAAACGCAATGTGAAAATAATCATTTGTGGAAGTTTATTTGTGTTGCTGGAAATAACTCGTATACCTACTTACCTTACCACGGAACTTAGAATCGATATGCACAGAAATGGCATAACCGCGCTGACCTTATCGCCGCACAGGTGACGCGTATAAGCCACCAGTTAGTAAGTAAAACGGAAAATTTGTGACACAGTTTTTAAATTGTTTTAGACAATAGTTTTAAATTGTAAATTTGACTTTAAGGGAAATTTATGTTCGGGGAATTAATTGGACATGCGGGGATTCGGACATACGGAGAATAGATTTTATAGATTAGACGTTCGAGATGGACGTTCGGAGCCTGAATGCTTGTCGTCAGACGTATCCGAACAAATCACCGAATAATCACATGCCTATTTATTCTGAATTCTGTGGTACATACAAACCGGATACGTACTTTCTGTGAAAAAAGTAATTTACTAGTACTATCTAATATTAATAATCTCTAGTAGGTGTGGTAGTTACTCATGTTAAGTACCTGTTTTCCCAACGTAGATACCATGTTGGTAAACTTGTAACTCTAACCATTTCGACTTTCGTAAAATATTTTTGCCAACGTTCATTGTCAGGTTTCACCTTCACACATTGGTGTCGGGTCAATCTTTATGTTATGTGGTTAGAGTAACCGAATTGTGAGTTTGTGACTTGCGTACGTCGACCTAAAAACCTGGTTAAGATCAATATCATACCTAAATTTTTTTAAATTGAGCGAAGCAAAAGGTGTGTCAGGATCGCGAATTTTGGCGCTCCGTTCTTTCTGCCTACCCTGTCACGGACATGTAAAGATATATAGGTATGTATGTGTCTATATATTTTTTAAATCTTCCTACAATTTTTTTAAACAAAGCTATGTGGTGCCTTAATATAATTTTTGTTCTTTCAGACCCCCCAAGACCATGTCGATGACACTAACGTCTACGTCTCGTCTACTTCGAGGTTTCAAACACAGTTTCGAATAAAGCCTTCACCTGACAATAACCGACTGGATTCTCACGGAGCTCTTACGGGTTAAACGTGCAGAGTGGTATTCAGGGGAGAGAGAACAGGGTGCACATTATTTATTCGTTGTCAATTCAATTAAATTAATATCTAGCTTATAATATACCTAAAATAATTACCTACGACTTCGTGCGCGTGGAATTATTCAAGTACTGTATGTTATTCCAGGTATTAAGCTGTCACTGCACCAAGTTTCATCAAAATCTAATCAGAAGAAGTATAATCTGTGGCGGCCTTATGACTTTAAACGATTTCTTACGCAGTCAAGCATTAAGATAGTGCATTTTGAGCTTTGATTCAAACTGATTGTAAACTTTAACAGGTTATAAACCCTTTTTAGGACGCATAATTTTTGGTATTGGTGCCTTTAGTACAAATTATACAGCAGTTCCCATCTTTAGGGGCGCAAACTGAGTGTAGGTGGAGGTTTCTGGGCGCCAACGCCTAACTACGGCCCATCGCCCATGAATCAGTTTGACGGACGGCGGGTGGGTGCTCGTAACTCACTGGTACCGTTGCAGTTGGTGGTTTGTTTGGGATGCGATTTTACGAGTTAAGCCTCCCCCACACTGGCGCACATAGCCGTAATAGCCAGTTGTGATAATACATGACATGTATGGAAGACACCACACCGACGAAAGCAGGCGTGGTATAATATTGTATGCAGCCCAGGCCGCGCCTTGTCCTGTTTTGTGGAGGCCGTGCTGTAACCGCCGGTTTTTTTATGTTTATTTAAAAAGTATGATGACTTTGTTTCCAGGGCAGCAAAACCCACAATTAAAAAAAATTTCCTCACTTCCTTTCTTTTGGCTCCAATGCATGGGCACTGCGATAAATACAATTATAAAACCAGAATATAACTATTCTAAATTAAACTGAGTTTCGAAGAGGCAAAAGTTTAATTATTATAACCAATATTACTTTAAATTCAAGCCCGAATATTGTTCCTTCGAGCCGGATTCGATCGAAGCTTAAACCAGAGAATAGCATAGTCTGATGTTTGTAGCCCAGCCAGACGCCAGACGGATCTTGGACTGGGGAATACGAGTGCAATCGAATCGTAAATTCGAAAAGAGTGCCAAGTCGGGAGCCTAGGCCGAGTAATAGACGAGCAGGTTTGTGCCGCGGCAATAGGTTTGCCGGATTTAGAATTGTGTTGTTTGAACTTTCGTGCTTTGACACAATTGACACATAGGTATGTATGGTCAGCATAGATGCTCTTACTAATTAATTAATTTAATTAATAAGTGACTGAAAGCGATAGATAATACCGGTAGGTACCTAATCGTGCCACCCACCGTTGTCACAATATTCTTTTTTCCGTCTACGTGCAATATAGCTATTAAAATATCGGCAGCAGCCGGTAGCACACCAAACGTAACATTCGTTATATCGGTTAAATGACGATAGTGAAATACAAAACGCTTATAGACACCTCTATGTAATCGAAAATCGTTTTGAACGTCAAAACTGTAAGAGAAAAATGATGGATTTTTGGCGTCTTTTTAATGTTATTCATTAGATAGGACATTAAACAATGGAAGTTTGTTAATTATTGCATAAAATGATGGCTACATTTTCACTGTGTGTTAAAAACATCACGTAAGTAGGTATTTATTACGGAATCGTTTAATTGATAAACAGGTTGAAACCTTAAACGCTGTTGCAACAATGATGTCAATTAGCATCCTTAACACTACGTTACGAAGTTGGTTCAATGCTACTGGGGCTAATGTTACCTACAGTCGCAAGTTAAGATGTCTAGCAGCTAGGGCAGAGCTACACAACTACGGACGGTGCACTCACCAGAAAAAAAAACGGGTCAATCAGAATAAATAAACTGTACGGCGGCCCGCACTAAACTTTCTCGGTTTTTAGAAAGAAATTGTAATCTCATAGAGCTTCGCCATTTTCCTAACAACTTTTTTTTAATCAATCATTTTTTGTACGTAAAAAGTATAATTCGGCTCAATTATGTTCAATAAATTACCTGTTGTTCTGACGTAACCTCTTCCCTGCTGCTGTCATCTGTAACAACGAACAATCTGTTAGAAAACACCGACTAAGAAACCTTAACCATTTATGTAAATAATATAGTAAGCAAATTTGGTTTTGTCCGTAATGACAATTATCTATTCTGTGGTAATGAGGAGATCCGACGGAGACATTCCGAAGCAAGCATTAAACATATTGCGATCATACCTGCACCTAGATTAATTCTTATGCGATTTGAATAGGTTCTAGATGTAGCTTTCAAATCTCTGCGGAACTTGCTAGACAATACACAATACCTAGGCACAATCACATAGACAATACATAATGCGAATATTATACTAAAGTGCATACTAACTACGCCACACTCTAGTAAGCCCCATTCTTCAAGAATGTCACATGATGCCTCCATCTCCGACGTTCGAGTTCGTTGAACCCGGTTGAAATTTCACGGATGCATACGCGGTGCAATTGAGCAAATTCGCAAAATCAACCTAAGTAACGTCTAAAGCCAGCCCCACACGAGCGCCACACCCTCGGCAGCACTAGGTTTATCTTTTCTCGAAAATCGTGTGACAGATGTGACTCTTACAAACATTTTTGTGCTAAGTAAGGTATAAAAAAAATTACCTAAATAAACTTTGGC
Source organism: Metalampra italica (assembly GCA_949699065.1). NCBI lineage: Eukaryota > Metazoa > Arthropoda > Insecta > Lepidoptera > Oecophoridae > Metalampra > Metalampra italica. Next base: position 2,268,826 of record OX452970.1, on the reverse strand, counting down.
AACCTACAGAATCATAATCGAATATTTAAAAAAATCGTCTGATAGATAGATAATAATATTGAAAATAGTTTTCAAGAAAATCGATAAAACTCTAGGTAGTGTAAATTATATTATTGTAATGTAATGTTACAATGTCAAAATAAAATAAAATAAATGTCAATTTTACAAATAAAATATTTTTTCCAAAGCGTCACAACGAGGCAGTGTGCCTTAAGTGTAAATTAAATTATAAATCCTACATTATTCAACGTATGTAATTGCAAAAAAATTTAAAAAGATCACGTACTGATATAATTACTGTACCATAGCAAAAATAGTTTTGAAATGATACTACAAAGATTTAAAAATAATCCTTTTTTTATGAGGAAAAAATGAAAAAAAATGTTTAAAGTAGGTTAGAAATACCCATATATCCCTCAAAGCTTTTAAAGGTAAATTTGAATAACATTTAACAAATAAAAGCTAAAACACATTTAGAGCTGATGATAACCGGCAAAAAGCCTTTACACACGATTGGTACAATATAAATTAGGCACTAAAAGACATAACTGAAGATACATTGCTCGTATAACACGACAACATTTGCACAGAGCGTTCACCCTCGCCACGCGCGTGACAAACCCATCCCGGCATGACATTAAACCCTGTTTACACGCGAGAGCAAAGAAAGTATTTATAGAGTTTCTAGGCTTAAGTCTGAATCAAAGTTTCGGGTAAGACAGTCAGTCACAAGGGTAAGTGAAATTTTGACAGCTGTAGTTATGTACTTTTTATAAATATTAATATATTTCTTTTTATTTTGCCCTTGTACTACAGAATAGGACAATTCACAATTATGCAATACTAGGACCAAACTTAAACAAATTATAAAAGCAACCAAGCCCCTAGCCACCAAAAAGTTGCCGGAAGCTTCCTCCGCGCCGTAGTTAAATGCGAGGTTAAAAAAGGAACTATGACCATAGCAAACAGATACCTACTTACATACACTCGTACATACCCGCAGAAGCAAAAGATTTGCAAAACCCAGCTGGGTTTGTTTATACACGTGACGACTGGGACGAAAACTCAAATGTATAAACAGAGCCTTACTGCACTTACAATATTACATGTAAAGCTCATTTGTATCACTGATCTTTAAACTAAGTCCATAAAGTACAATTTAGAAAGAATAAAACAAATAAAAGCTACGAATTCAGATGCAAAATACTATCCCTAATGATACCTCGTATACCTTCCTCGTTCCACGGTGTGAGTTTTATGATTGCGCAAAAAAAACAGAAAAAACCTCATAGCGTTTTGCAAATTTTGGATTACGGTAATATTAATTTACAGTTCAGTGCCCCATGTTTGTTATTCACATACATAACCATAATTATTTAGAAATATTACCTAGACGATGTTATTCGATCTTTTTACATTTTTAATCTATCACTCTTATAATTTTGCATATTAGCCGCTGTTAGCGTAGACGAGTTTTTAAGAAAGAATTAACAACGGAGCAAAAAAAGCAAATTGAGAAATAAAAGGTTTTACTGTGTGATTATTGATTAAGCAACGAAGATGCATCGTTGAGAAGAAACAAAGTTAATACGGGCGAAGAAAATTATGTAGAGAACCAAGACCAACGAAACTCTATAAACCTGCTAGAAATAAAGAGTAACACTGATACAGATGCGGAAAGTTTCAAAGACATTGCGTGACAAACAAACAAGAACCTTGGCCACGAAAGTGAGCCAGCGGCAAAATCGTCAAAGGTTATTAGTTTTTTTTGCGATTAAGAATCACGAAAGTTGTACAAAGAAAGGGACAATAATATATTACCTTGCCACGCCCCGGAAATTTTGCCACACGAAAAAGAAAACTTCGAGGCCTCTATTTGGAATGCTAGCTAACCCTTGTGGTGTGGCAAATAATAGATCGGCACGCGATGGACAAAAGGTATGGAATGGGCTCACGTAGGTAAACTCACGTAGCAGTCACGTACGAACTATAATGACAAGTAATCAATTTGTGTCGGAGATGTGCTCAAGAGACTCTGAAATATTTTTATTGAACCATGTTTTACAGATAAAGTTACCTAAGTAAAAACTACCTGTTATGTTCCGTGATAGGTTGAGAATTAAAACAAATAACATAAACGCCCATAAAAAGTAAAAAATATGAAGGCAAAACTAACCGGACCGATTACCTCAAAAGGTTGGCTGAAAGTGGTTGATGAGGAAGGGGGAAAACCCGGGTGAAGAGTGAGAATGTCCTATAGTGGACAGTAATACACTGATAATGTTTAGAATGATAAAAACCCGCATGTACTAGAATTACTCGACTTTAAATACTTAATATAGAAGGACAATGTGAACACACCACACAATATAGACGTTTTTAAGTAATCGATCATGATAGTGACATTCCAACTGTCATAAACATAATAATTGATATCAACACGTAATTTCCTGACGGACATATTTTTTTTATTCTATAGTGGGTGGTGCTGAGAGGAATAATTCAAAACGTCCAACGGAAACGACAAGTAAAAAACGTTGATGAAATATACAATTTTATGTTCGCGTCACGCTCACATAATGCATTAAATTAGGAATACGTTTTTTTGGGGAATTCGTTCAAAAATATTGGTACCTATCACGAAGTGGAATTTAATTATCATTAGAGCTATGAATATCGTTAACAGCGTGTGCAAAAAGAGATTTTTCATAAATTACATAGGTATTACAGAATTTTTGTAATTTGAATAATTTTTCGTATCGTAATTTTGAAATGATTTGTTCTGTTTCACGCATCGAGTTATTATTTTTGATCTGTGATTTTACGCCTCCTTTCCTTCCCTCTCTCTGATTTATACTTTCTGATATCTTCCTCATCAGTTTCTCAATCTTTGTACCCATATGAGTGTCATTTAAAAAAATTGCGTTACTTACGTTTTTATCAATATCATTCATGACTATTTGTTTTGTATCTGCAGCATGTAATACTAAGAAACAGGAGTATCTTTTTAGGCTTAGATTTATCTGCAGAGCGCCGAATTGTTGGTCGATAGTTATATAGGATATTTCAGCCCACATGCGACTTTTATGATGACATTTGCTTATCCTACTAACAAAGTAGTAGTGGGTGCTAGGTTTCCTAAAGTTACTGTTATATTTGCTAATTTTTGTGGCCTTATCACCTCAGTGTAAATAGAGGGAAGTCTTGAGTTTCAAGATCGGTAACTATGAATTAGTAGGATTGATCTATGCCTCTTTATCTACTACTTACTGAAGATTTTACAACATAACATCCTTACAAACTTTTACGTTTATAATGGTAGGATAGGATGGATTGCTTATATTTCGTTTATAACAGAGTTACACACAAAGAATCACAAATAGGTTACAAAAGAAGATATTATAAATCTTCTATTGCAACAAGTTGCAAAGAAAGACAATTCCGCTATGATATCATTCTTTTTTCGCAACTCCGATACAAAGCAAGAAAACAGACCTCCGTTTGTAACTGGTTACGAAACTCAGTTACAAAGACTACACACACGGCCGGAGTCGTTTTTGCAACTGAGCTAATAATACTTTGGCTTACTCATCCAGCCGTTTCCGGCTACCCTTTTCAGTTCAACGAACTCTGGCAGGGGTGACCATACTGTAGTGACCTAGAATACAGCACCTTTTAATTTTATGTTCAAGGCTATTGATCTATTTATATCAAGATTTATAGTAATTACCCCTTATCTCAGATGTAGCGACTGATCTCAATGAAATAAAACAGTTTACTTAGTGCATTTGAATTACCTTGACGATAGCTTATCATTCGTTACCTCATAGGTACATTTGTGTTTACATACAGTTGTGGTTTTGCAATCATCTCACATTTTCAAAGTAAATAGACATAAATGTACGTATGTTTTTTACAACGTCTCAGCAATATGTAAACTTGACTAATCCCAAACAAGGATTCCCCGTAAACAAGTTCCCTGGACCAAAAAAATAATAGAAACTTTTATTCGCAGAACCGATGGCTGTTGGGGTGACCGCGGATCGGGACGAGCAGCGTGAAACGCCCCTTTGCCAGGTGGACCGACGACCTAAAGATGGTAGCCGGAAGCAGCTGGATGCGGCGGACCGGGTGTAGTGGCGTTCATTGCGCCCGCAAATATGATGATGTTCACATTTTGAAAGCCTCAGTATTTTTAAGAGTGTAACATACGATTGCAGAAGCAGACCAGAAGGCGAAGGCATCAAATTCCATGCCGTCACGTGACCACGAAATACCTACTCAAGAAACAATGCGTTGTTGTAATTCGCAAGTAGGTGGTGTTTTGGTAAACACAGAACCTGTACAGGCGCACGCGGGTCTAGCCAAATACTAAGCTAACTGTTTGTGTTTAAAAACACATGCTGTCAACTAAGTGTACAGTCGACCGCACGCCAGTGGAAATACCTTGAGCTGGCCTAGGTTTTGATACTACTTACGTGCCGTCGTCGAATTGAAAAAGATAAAGGTAAAATTCTAACTCAATGTAGAGCAACAGTAGGATTTGAAATAGTCTAGGAAAAATTAACTTTAACCAGCAAATTGATTATTTTTTGTTGTAAATGAAGTGACCTTTATTTTGTTGTAGAATGATTGTAAAAAAGAAGTATTCATCTATGTATATGATTAATTGTTTTTATTTAACTAAATCTTCACTTTTATCTCCTGTATCAGTGTTTATACAATATTTATGAACAATTCAGCCTCTTTTGATGTTTGTCTTCAGCTTGTAACCTGCTTTTTTAAGCATATGGGCAAGAATTAACCAGCTGCATCTCTACTATCACCTACATTCACTAATCCGAGGTATACCCTATTTCATTCACTAGGTGCGTAATTTCGCCACTCGACCCACATGCGCGGTTTGCAGGTTGATCGTGATAAGATAGCTGCAATGGCGCCCAAACTACAATTGTTTACGTTTGATAGTGATTCGTACGCAAGGCAAGGTCGCATGACCCTGTCGCTAATGGTATTGATTTTTTCAGATAGGTTAGGTTGAAGAATATTATCAGCATCATCAGCACTAGTCCACAGCTGGACATAGGCCATATCCCCCAAGGCGCTACTGAACCCGTTCTTCGGTTCTTCGCATCCAGTCTCTGCCACCCGCCTTACGCAGTTCGTCGCTCCATCTATAGCCGGGAAGCGTCCCACACTACGCTTGCCCAGCCCACTCGTGGTCTCCACTCGAGAGCTCGTCTTTGGAAGGTACTAAACTAATAAAACATTCATAAATTATGTAGAGAGGCAGTAAGACTTTGAAGGGCATTGAGGCTAAATAAGACCGGACCAAAATTAACAACAAGCACCCTTCATTGACCAAAATTAACAATAAATAAAACAGAAAAACTAAATGCTCATTGCATTTACGTACATTTAGACGAACAACTAAGGTCGCCGGCATCGGCATAGCTGAGAATTAGTAAGCTGAAGTGCCAGTGGGCAGGTCACATCACAAGTCACAGGTTGGCGCAGACGAGTTCTGGAGTGGAGACCGCGGGTGGATTGGGTACTGTCAACAATAGAGACAGGTAAGCAGGCACAGTACAGCGTGGTACAGCGCTCCTATAGAGCTCTGTAATGTGCCTGCTTACCTGTCTCTATTGTTCACTGTACACGCAGAGTTGCACGCTCCCCGCCAGGTGGAGCGACGACCTGAAGAAGGTGGCCGGAGGCGGCGTATGCGCAAGAGGAGGACCGGGCGTGACTACGGTTGATTGAAGAAGGCCTATGTTCAGCAGTGGACGTCGAAAGGCTGTACAGAATTAATGTGCGATTATTATAAATACAAACCATGTTGATTTGCAGATGATTTTGTTTTATATTCAACTAGCCTTTTCCCGCGCCTTCGCCCGCGTAGAAAAGTTTTTCCCATGTACATTGTGCATTGTGAATCAGCGCCCTCTATGTAGGCGTTTAACTTAGGGGGTATTAGCGGACGCCCCGCGACTTTGTCTGCGATAAAAAGTAGCCTATATGTTAGTCCAGGATATAAGCTATCACTGTACCAAGTTTTATCAAAATCTGTTCGGTAGTTTTTGCGTGAAAGATTAACAAATATCCTCACATCCAAACATCCTTACAAACTTTCGCCTTTATAATATTAGTAGGAAGTAGGAATTGGCCAAAGGCAAATAAATTAAAATGTATTTTAACTTTTAACTTACGACAATCGTTAATGTTGAAATATGTCAATGTTGATCGGCAAGTACTTGGTGCGTTCTTACAGCAACTATTAAATATTTAGCGACAGAAGCCGCAGGCGGCGCACGGGGCCCATAACCTCTGCGTTTTCATTCATCATCATCAACAGCCTATTAATGTCCCCACTGCTGGGGCTCAGGCCTACCCTCTTAACGAGGGCGTTCGGGCTATAGTCCACCACGCTAGCCCAGTGCGGGTTGGTGGACTTCACATGCGCCTAAGAATTTCTTCTTCGGCGTATGCAGGTTTCCTCACGATGTTTTCCTTCACCGTTTGAGAGCAGTCAGTAAATGTACTTAAGTTTCGAGAAAAAACCCATTGGTACATGGCCCAGCTGGGGATCGATCTCCATTCTTTCTCTCAAACTTTCGATCTTTCATTCGCCGTGCTCCAAAGTCAGTTGCCATTGCCACATCCGCTTATGAGCATAAAACTTAATTGTACCGCTATTTCGCGATTTCCACTATCGGCATCTTTACGATACCGTAACCGCTTATCTGTTAATTAACGCTAGTAGCGGTACTGCCTGGATTATCACATGAAATCGTATCAATATCTTTTGACACGCCTGACACAAATTGGGGCTTGGATCTTGCGAAATAACGTGCTGCAGAGCAAGGATTAACCTTTGTATAGATAAATTAAGGTATAGTTAACTTCATAGGTATTGATAGAAAAGAAGAAGCCATGGAAGCCTAGTTGGAGTGTTAAAGGGTCTTTACCAATGGTTTTTCGAAACTTAAGTCAGTTTCTTATCCTACCACATACTTTTTGGTGAAGACAAACACATGAAAACCTATATGCGTCAATGAAGCTTGTGCCAAAACAGTTGGGTCTAATAAGCTTCAACATCATCAGCATTATGATCTTATCTTCTTAGGGGGCCAGGAATACCTGGCGACACTTCGACCCTATGGGATCTGTTGTGCCAAACCCCTGTCCGCCAAACGGTGCCCCAATCCATTCTTTTGGTGGACTTCACATACGCCTTAGAATAGTAAATACCAATCTTTGACGTATGCAGGTTTCCTCGCGATGTTTTCCTCCACCGAAAAACCTGTGGTATTATAATAAACCGTACTTAAGTTTCGAAAAACTCATTGGTACGGGCCAGGATCGAGCCCACGACCTCATGAACGTGAGGCAAGTGCACAACCAACTAGGCTACCACGGCTCTATCAGCATTATGATGGACCAAGTTAGTTGTCCCACAGAGTAGAAACTCTGATTATAAAATCATAGAGATCGCAATTACGGCAAGTATCGCAAGTACGCGCATGAGGCGGAATCTTCGAAAGTTAATATTAGTGTGACAGTGCGCAGCATATAGGCCGCCCGCGGGATCAGGCTTTCTAACACTACACTAGATCTCTATAGGAAAGCTGATGTATAAGATCGCGTTTCAATAGAAAATATTTTGAATGACGTTTCAAGATTCTTAAAATTAACTACATCATTGCAATCATGAATCAAAAAATTTTGCCACTCCCATATGGATGAGTGATAAAAGCATTCCATGGGTGTCAAAATCGTGTCAAAATAATCACAAAATTATGACTCACTCACAAATTCTCATTTTCAAACTCCATATAAATTTTTATTAGCAACCTCCTCCCGCTACTCCGCTTCCTTTGTCCGCACCTCCCCTGTAAATGGCACCATAGGTTTCCATAGTAAATATGCAAGATGCGATCTCCACAGGGAGCGCGCGCGCGACCAAAAAGATTTGAAACTTCTTGATCAATAGGTCATTTTCCAATGCGCCGCGCCCGGTCCTCATAGGTACAGCCGACCGCACGTCACTGGAAACACTGACCTTGAGCTGACCCAGCCTATTAGGGAGTTTCAATACTATGCGAGACCAGTTTATACTGGCTTTGTTTCCACTGACGTGCGGTCGACCGTACGGCTTATGAAACTCTAATTAGACATTAAGAATATGATTGCAATATTTACAACGGCATGTTGGAACTTTATCTAAAAGTCATCGGATTTAAAAAGTCAATGTTGAAACAGATATTTTCGATTATTCGTGGCCGATTATTCATTGAAAATGCCCTTTGCCTTTTGATTTAAAATTATAATAACAGCCGTAGATGTTAATAGGGTGACCTTTGTCCAACAGTGGGCGAGCTTAGTTCGATATACCTACTTAATTAATATGTGATAAGAATAAATAGCACGTCACAATAATAGCAGTAACATTGATAAGGCATTATCAAACTTGTTGATTAATAAATTTGAAAATCATGTAAGTACCTTACTTTCACAGCCGATAAATGGAACGCGATACTAAAATATTTCACAATATTTTACAGTGATTTTTTTTTATACAAATTCAGGAAAATCTTATTTATACCTATAGTGATAACCGCTAGGGTAGACGAGTTCTCGGGTAGAGACCACATCTATTCTGGACAAGCGTAGTGTGGGACGCCCCCGGCTGGATACAGCTGCGATCTACGCTGGCTGTGACTGAAGCGAAGAATCAAAGATTGGGTTCAGTGGCGCGCCTTGGGGAAGGCCTATGTCCAGCAGTGGACTAGTACAGGCTGATGATGGTGATAGTGGAAACTTCCTTGTTGTTCCGATACATTTCAAAAAATAACAAGCATCTATTGTTTATTGTTGTATGATAAACACGTGTGTTGTGTTGTGTGTATTTTCGGAGTAGATTTAGTATTATACTTATAAACTCAAGCATAATAATGTTAAATATTAGTGATAAATATCTAAATCAGTAGTTAAGTTAATCATTAAAATTGTTTCTTTTGTAATTTCTAAATTTTCTCTGATGTGAGAGAAATTTCCCGGTTCCTTAAATAATTTTTGAATAATCATTAAAGAGTTTTTGACGACCCGTAACAAAATGTCTCCTCATCATTAAATAACCACTCAATGATATTGCAATCCACTCATATCGCACCGCTTTGATCACCGACAATTACAGACAGGCGGTAAAAATCGATTGAAATCGAAACGAAACAAAGCACAGCAACCAACGGTTCTCGCCCGCAATCCGAGCCCACCCGGCGGCGGTCGAACGAAATCGAAAACCAAAGTTTCGAACAATATCTGACCGCTAATAAGGTAATGTCGTGAAAGTGAGATCGCCCGCGCAAAAACTCGCGTCACGAAGTCTGACCCGCGATCTTACCGAGCTCATATTGTTTGTGATCATGGACCGGGAAGAAATATCGCTTACTAATGAGGACTTATCATGGTAAAGAAGATATATAGACGATTGTGGCATATTTCGGTGTAATTTGATGGAAATACGTCAAAACGGCGACTGCTCTCAAACGGTGAAGGAAAACATCACGAGGAAACCTGCATACGCCGAAGCAGAAATTCTTATGCGCATGTGAAGTCCACCAACCCGCACTGGGCTAGCGTGGTGGACTATAGCCCGAACACCCTCGTTGAGAGGGTAGGCCTGAGCCCCAGCAGTGGGGATATGATAGTAGGCTGTTGATGATTATGATGTCAAAATTATTTCTGCCATTTCAGCGAGCACCAGGTATCACGGATTGGTCGATTCATAATAGGAAATTTTGTACAATTTCAGTATTGCTTTATTTGTAATCATCCTGTCCTTATCTAATTCCCATAGTGTACGGAATTCTAGTTCGGGATAAATAAAACAGACTTGTCTTGTTAAATCATTTTCGAAAGAAACTTCTGGTGAATAAAAACTCTCAAAATTACTTAGGTTTACATCAGTGTAGGAGCGTAGTTATAGACTAACAAGGTAACTTGTTATTATTTTTCGCTTTTCAGTTTCTTGTTTTCGACGGTTTAATTTTTTTGTTAAAAAGTTTTTATTTTTTACTTTTTTGTGACTAAAATATACTAATTCATTCCCTCGACAGCCTTCCGTCTCCATCTTCACCCATAGATGGTAGTCGTAATCGAATAAATCATAAGTTAGGTTCAAAGTTCTCATTAAGATCAATGAATAAGCCCAAACACGAGGTAGCTGCTGTACACCGTTGAAGAGTTCCCTCAACTGTCTTCCGTCTCCGTCATCAGATCAAGTTCAGGTCTCCGTCATATTGTAGGGTCATTAGAACTACATATTTGTGCCTAGTTTCAACAGAATTGGTTCAAATATGAAAATTTAGTAGGAAATTAATCAGTCATCCCCTAATTTTCTACCCTTAGGATAGAATTTATTTCTTCAAATTTAAATGGGACCAACTTCGAAGTAGACCCTATCCAATAGAAAAAGAATTATCAAAATCGGACTGCTCTGTAAAAAGTTATGCGTGGTCATACATAAAAAAACAAAAAATATATATATACGGGTCGAATTGAGAACCTCCTTTTTTTTCGTCGGTTGAAAAGAAACAAAAATCTCATAAAAAATACACCATCCCGCGTCATTCACTCAACGCTGCAGCCGTTCGAACTAAGCGGTTCTTAATAACCGTTTAGAAAGTGATAATTTCATCGTGAGGTCGATAATTTCATTGTCGAGGTCAACAGTTCAGGGAATTTCGCGCTTCCGTGTTTGACACCCATTATACTGGCTCAAAACAAACAACTTCGCGCAAACTTGATGTTTAAACACCCAACCATATTACACTAAACTTTAGAAAGTAAGTCTAGTTAATCATGTAGAGAGAAACAATTTCACCTATTAAACCAAAAGGCTTAGTTTCGAAGGTCATAATTTAAGATGCGATAAGTCCAAATACTCCGTTAGAGCAATGGACGAACAATGGATCATGAACAGAAAAAAATGACGTGTAATTTCGGAGGCATTTGCGGTGCCACACTACGAGATTGCTTTCAACGTAAAAGAGAAGGTTATCATAGAAACGAAACGTGAAATAGGTAAAAAGAAATAAATCATATAGGTAGACATGTTAGAGAATGTAGATAAGAATAGAAAGGAAGAAAGCAAATTTTAAATTGAAAGCATTATTACTCTACGTATATCTAACGATAACTGAGTAAGCTTTGGTAAATTAAACTTCTGACATTTATGTAACAAGAAATAAAACACAACAATGGAAACCTTGCTATATAGGTATACATAAAAAGTTGCAAGTTAATAAAAGCTAAGCTAAGGCATAACAGAGATTCTTAAGATCTCGTTTATGAAGATGCGTGTGCTGTTGAAAGTGTCAACAATCCTGTTCAAACACAAACACAACCATCTCCAGACATTAAACAAAACATACCTCCGCCTTCCATGTTTGACTTCCAGCATAATAAACTTAATTACACTATCACATAATGAAGAGAAAATAAGAAAACTGAAGCTGTCAAGGAAAGCAACAAGTCAGTTAGTTTAATTGAAAGGTGTCCTAAATACAAGCCGCGTAGCAATTTCTTCTATTTTAATAAAGCAAAACCGTCTGTCCATCTGTCTGTCTGCATATACATAATTAGTGTGCATGTTTATAATAAAGTAAAACTTGGCATTACCTACAATCAACGGCACTATTGTCCACCGAGACGTGTTCGTTAAATAAATTGTAAGTCGGTGAAACTTTGGGTTTTATTTTAAAAAAGTGTAATTTAATATTAAAATTAAGCTACCAGATTAAGCAAACCTTAAATGGTGAATCGAAAGCTGATGTGATATGGGGAATACTTTTATCGTTCCACGACTTCCACGACTGCATGCAACGTGAATATGAATACTAACAGTACACGGTACTAAAGATGAAAGACAAATAATATGGTACTTAACTAAAAGTATGGAAGATAGTTAATTTCGGTGCCACATTAACTGTTTCTAAACTGTAGACTTATGACTAGCTAGACCGGCACAAAATTTGCAAAGAGCAGTAACTAAATAGATGATAATCCGCGAAACGTGTACGAAACACGACATGGAATAAATATGTTCATCGCAAACGCGGTACCATTGAACACTCAACCTTACTCTATTACAAAAAGCAACTGCTAAGCATTCGTAACTGTAGGTATAACTTGGTAAATATGGGAGAAAAGTTTATCCGTGAAGAGAGTAATTTCGCTAATTTGTTAGGCTAAAGAGAGTTTCGTTACACAGATTTACTATAAACCTTACCTTACGATTACCTTATGCATCCTAATCTAAGAAGTGACTGTATGACATAGATTTAGAAGTAGTAGAAAATCTAATTGATAATCACCTACCTTACTTGCTTGCAAAATATATTAGTGAAATATTTAATCGCACATCGAATAAATACTGAATTTACGATTGTAATTGTACAGTATAGAGAAGAAAGTCTTACCAAATATTGGTACTGTTATTGTACCGTGCTATTCAAAATTAGTTACTCGAATTTTCCTGAGCACAGGGTAAATCCTAACAAAACATAAAACAATTACTAAAGACCATGGAAAAATTAGATCACTTATAACTACAGAACTATAGAATCAAAATCGTAAAAGCAATCTTAGATTACTCATCAAACCATAATAGATCAACTGACCGTAAACGACAACAATAAGTCCATGAATAATAATCAGGTATCCGCAGACACCTGCGTCCCATGGGAACTTTCGCAGACAGGGCGTTCCGCGCCACGGGACACCATGGTGATGTTCACACCGAAACCATTAACTGAGCAAGTGACCGTGAAGGTAAGGCAACTGTGGGTGAGATGTGAAGAGTCACGTAGTTGTAGTTACAGTTTTATGACTTGGGTCTGGTGGTTTGGGATACGATCTCCGAAAGACGCATTATGACTAACTATATAGGCTCACACACATCGTAATAAAAAGTCTGCAAAGTGGATTTCATATTTTTTTGTTTTTTGGAATATCTCAGAAAACTTTTTTTCTGTAAATTCCATAATTTTTCTATTGCGGGGCGACTTTACATTGTGTTTCAGTACAAGGCGCGCTTAAATACCACGCATAACTAACCTTCAGTAGTAACACTCTAACAAGCTAAATGAGTGTACCTGATGAGACACGTAACAAATTCTAAAGACGTCAAGGTGACTAATGTTGTAAGATAACTGCAAATTTATGGAGTTGCATTTAAAAGATAATTATGCTTAAGTCATGAAAAAGAAGAGCAAAACATCGTAGCCGACATGCAAACTAACTTTTAACGATTAATAACGATCTCTTCAATCTGTAAGTTGTTATCAGGGTCTGGCTTTTACTTTTTATTTGATGACTGAACTTTTTATAATCGAATTTGTCGTATTTAATGATCAATTTTCGGGTTAACAATAAAAAACTTATTAAATAAAACTAAAACTAAACTTAAATATAAATTATAAATAAAAAACCCCCTCGAGGCTCCCCACCGCTGGGAGCGTGCCCAGAAGGCTGGCGGCATTACCCCGCTGGATTGTGAGGCTGATCCTCTGAGCGAGGTAATGCCCAGCCCTCTGGTCGTTGGCAGCCTCGACCAGACGCTTCGCCATCTCTCGAAAGAGACGGTGAGCTCCCGGTCCCCACGGTCCGAGCGTCTCGACCCCAAACGGCTCAAATATGTAGTCACTGCTTAGCACAGCATATTTGCGCCGTTTGAGGTCCTCAGCAGTACCGGCCGCAGAACCGGCCTTGACCGCGGAAGCTGGAAGATGGGACGGTGCCACGGTGTCTACGCAAGTAGCATCCCAAACTAGGGACCGTCCCACCTTCCAGGGAACGAGAGTCATGCCGTCCGGCCTCTTGCCGTCGTCGCGGGCCAGGCCGTTCGGTTCAAGAACAGCCGGCGCGCCGGCGGTGGCAAGGGCCCGACGGATGACGTCGTTCAATCCCGCGTGTCTCGGTATGCGGCCGGCACTCCTGCTGCAGGAGAGACCGTGGTGACCGAGCTGGCCGACGGCGTTGCCGCAGCGGCAGCGGTGAGGGGCGCCGACCGGGGCTCCTAGGCGGAGGCAGGTGGCAATGCGGAATGTGGTGCGATCCAACAGAGTGCCGATACTGGTCGATGGCAAAGCTTGTAGCCATTGACCTGACTCCCATTCGCCCACAGCAAGGAGACGAGCACGGTCTGCAGAACTGGTAGACGTGTCAAGAAGATTTTTCCGCACCAGTCTGCAGAGCGGCTCGTCCCACAGCTTCTGTGAGGAGGTATTGAGGGGCAGATCCGTGTTCGGGCAGGCCAATGACCAAGCACTTCTAGCCTCAGCCAAATATGACACCTCAAAGGTGTTAAAAGAGGAAGCGAGGATCTTATTAACGAGAGGCCGCGTGCCATGGGCTGAGGATAAGAAGGCTGGTAAGGAAACACTTGAAATTTTGCGGATACCCAAGCCTCCGTGTCTAATTGGCAAAGAAACTTGAGTCCAAGTTCGAAACTCAAATTTTATGTTCAAAACCAAGGTCAGAGTTTGTTGTATAATATTGTCAAACTTTGTTAAAAGGTCAGGGAATTTCCAAAGTTGACAGCAACGTAGGTAGTAAGTAAATTTAGGGACGAAAAGACAGTACCTGATGATAAAATAAGCCATATGGGTATTAATTTTGAGCAATCGATCCGAAACTTCTGTGAAATTTTGAATTTTGTCGTTAACAAACTCTGACAGAGATTCGTCTAGGACAGGGGCTCCTAGAAGGCGAAGCGAATACTTATCTACTAAGCTAATGTTAGGGGCTAGTGATTTAAATTTTTCTAAAACTGACTCCCTTAAGGGGCACGATTCTGAAATAAATATTTCACATTTACTGAAATTTAGTTCAAGGCCAATTGTGAACAGTTCATCGATGAGGAGTTGTAAGTCTGCGAGGACGGTGTTCGCTTCGCCACCCAGCGTTCCGTCATCCAGGTACCACACATTGAATTTGGAATTTAGACGCTCGATGATCGGATGTATAGCCAGACTAAAGATGGCCGGCCCGAGAGGGTCGCCTTGTTGACAACCGACTGTAGAAGATAAAAGATGGTCCTTATAAATTAAATTCGAAGGTGAGCTGTAACATTGCCAGAGGAAACTGTATATGGAGGGAATCTTTGATCTGACTTGTGTTAAAAGAGCACCCCTATCCAATGAATTGAAAGCATTCTTAATGTCTACCTTCAAAATAACCTCTCCACCCTGGTTGTCGAGAAAAGTTCGGAGGGAGTGGACAGCGGCTTCACACCCACCCCTAGAGCCGAACCCGAGTTGATTCGGCTGGAAGAGGCCAGATAAGCAGTCCATGGTAGACCTACAGCACATCTTGGCGACAAGACGGCGGTAGGTTGTACCTACTGCAATTGGTCTGATGCCACCGTCCTTCTTCTTAAGGGCGCAAAGATTGGCCCCATATAAAACGTCAGTAATGTCACCGTTAACGCTGCCCGCGAGCATCAGGTTAGCCAGGTCAGTTAAGGCATCAAGCAGCGACTCACCAGCTTCCCCAGAGCCTATGCTAATTAAATCTTTAAGGTGCTGTGGTGTAAGGCCATCCAAGCCGCCGGCGGAGCCACTGTTAAAAGAAAAGACGGCACCGCGGACAGTGTCAGCAGTAACGGTGAGAGCAGAGGCGGAGTCCGAAAAATTTGGAGCATCAGGGAGCGAGAGGTTCGTTGAAGGTAGTGGATGCTTGCTGCGGAGTGCGGATAGGGTGTCAGGAGTATCGGGGGCGATGGCGTCGTTGGAAAACAGGAGGCGGGCGGCACCCTTTATGTCGCCATCGCTTATTTTGCTTTCTATGACTTTAAAAATATTATTTCTGTTGATTGCGTTATGGTTATAGGTAGAGTTCATGTCCTGAAATAATGGTTCATCCGCACAATTTTGCTTAATGCGAGATGTTAGTGATGCTTTTGAACCGTCTTTTTTGACATGTAGGATGCGGAAAGGGAATGTGAGAAGGTGCTCCCAAGCCTGCCTAGAGTTCTCAACCGTGGTTTTCCGAATCTCCTCATTCAGTTTTCTAGCGACAGAGATTCGCGCACCACGTGGAATGCGCTTAAGGATCGGAGTAGAACTTCTAAAGTTGCTGAGGCGTAAATGGAATGGTAGTGTACTAGTTTGATGGTCCTGAGGATTAGATGAAAAAGGGACGGCGGCGGCGACGGCCGGGGGGGCGGAGCAGGTGAAACCAGTACCGACTTTATGGCACTTGCCAATATGGATGTTTAGGCCTCTCTGCCCCTTAAAGAAGCGAGGCTGGGAAATGTACCAAAAAATGTATAACCTACGATGAACTGTTAGGTTTTTTAAATGAAAAGAATTGTAAAACGTAAAATTAGATGTAATGGAACTGAAAGTTGACAAAAATGTGAGAAACAAAATATTAAGACGACAAATGTCGATATAAAAAGAAAAAATTATAACATTTAAATAACCAAATAGATTTGATGTGTTTAACATACTGCGCCCGCGCATGGTTCGCAAAATGTATAAAATCCCAACCAAAACAAATCAATATTTAACAGAAAAAACTAAAAGCCGTCTGGCTTTTACTTATAAATCGAGATAAGAATAGAAAAGTCATTTACCAAAAAGTGGAATATCGTGTTAAGAACGAAAACTGTATCACGCAAACCAAACCGTAATAACTAAAGTAAAAACTGCCGCAACAAGAATTTCTAGAAAATTGTTCGTGATTTATACCAATTTAACTAAGAAACTTCTGACCTTAATATTTGGGACATCGCATAGGACAAAACTCGAACCGCACGTAACTATATAGCTATAGTATATAGCTGCAGTATTAGACGACGAAATTGAAAATGCGAGACGAACCAAAGATACCGATGAGTTTGAAATGAATTTGGATTTAGTCGATGATGAATTCGCCGGAACAGTGTCAAGTGCGAGCGTGTGGAGAGCGTGAGAGTATCGCCGATGTGTGGGTGCTAACAAAACGTGGTGATTAAGGTGCTAATGTCAGCTATTTATTTGAACTGTTGGGTGAGAGTTTATTCAATGCTCTTTTATAAATTCGGGTAGTAGGTTTCATTTCGTTTTCATTTACTATATTGTTTCGATAAAAATAATCATAACAAAAAAAATGTATAAGTTTTTTTACCAGCTAGACTTTTACTATAAAAGTCGCTTAACGTCATAAGACCGCCTTAATTGTAATATCTGCAAAGTGCCTACCTAGAACTGTTTTTTATTTTATTTGTGCAAAAGTACCCGGACTGTACTATGATGAGAAAGTTACAAAAGATTTTAAAAAATACTTCTCCCTCTCCTCTCAAACAATTTTCACAATGAATATTTTGAAAGACAAAGAGTAAGAAAGAATTGTGAGCTTTATTTTTGGAGTTAAATTTTAACATTAAAAATTCTAAAATCTACAATTCAAATAGCAACTTACTACAAATTTCTTTGGATAGATTTCAAGTTAATAAAGAAACTAATAATTTAACTTAACTTTAAATAATAATTTAATTTAACTTTTAATTAGTTCTGTAGTTTTTTTTTTGTTCACCTATTTGTTTTTGTATGTATGTGTCGAAGCCACAAATAAATGATTTATCTATCTATCTAACCCAGCTCGAGTACTCTAAAATTTCACTTCGATTATCTGCAATAAAAATAATTTTTTACAAAACAAACCAGTTATTACGAGCAGTCTCTGGCATTGACATTGAAAACTCTGTTATAACAGCAGCAGCGGTAGTTTCGTAATTATAGTCTGTCATCAACCGTGCCAAGCGATTTGACAGCTCTATTGTGCAGATGAAAAGTACGTGATGGACTTTTTGAGACAAAGAAACTCTTTTAGGATGTTGGACCAAAGAGGGGCCACGTTCGTAATTTGTAGCTTGTGGTTTTGTCAAACCGTTAGACGGGGAAGACGGGGGACCACATGTGATCTTGTCCAGTCGCGATCAGAATATGACATAGATATGCAATCATAACCATTATGCTTTGCTGTTTGGCGGCAGAAATAAGTGAGGAGGTGGTATCAAGCCAGAAGTATCTTGCAGTACAAGTAAACAAGCGGTTTACTACAACCAAAAACATCTATTATTTATAAGGTACATTATAGCCGGTGGTGCTATGTTAACCGGGCTTTATAAATGAACAATCATAAAGGAACCGGCTTCCAGTAAAACAAAATTCCAGCTTTTATCACAACAGTTACAATTTAAGCAAACAGCTCGTTACCAAGGGCCGGTCCATTCCGCGATTCATCTGAGAGACAAAGCTGTGTACCGTTACCATCCACTCGGTGCCATTGGAAAGTAACACAAGTGGAACGAGAACTATCTTCGCGTTAATTGAGGCTATCCGTCATTTGGAGATGAAATCTTTATTATACCATCTAATAGGCATGAAGAAAAATCAAGAAATGCGGATGAATTTCGTGAGTTCATTTTGATATAGACGTTAAAATTTATAGATTTGTGATCATGATGCAGGCCAGTATTATAAGTCAAACGATAAGTGAAAAAAATTAAAATGTAGCAGTGTTTTGTTTGAACACCAAATAATATAGAAAAAAAAAGTAATTGAAGACATCCTCAATTGGAAGCCTGATTTATAGAACACGGTACTTTTTTAAAAGGTGATGACAAAAATGCAGGCCGCTCCGCTTCATGGTTAGCGATCTCCGTTGCCTGTAACTCGTTGTCGATGTACTCCTTATGTCGCCTCCAACTTCTGAATTACTGTCTTTGTTTTAAACTATTCAATGCCACAAGCCGCACCTAAGGCACGACAGACTGATTCTGAGGCGGCTACCACCAGACGGGTCTAATATGCAAATGAGTAGCGAGCGATGGATGACGGTATAGATGGAAGATAATAGTAATTGGTATAATAAAAAGTCAAAATTAGTACCAAGATCATTACAAGATGAGAAGATAATTAGGGCATTTCGTTCCAAACCATTTAGCTGAATGAAATATTCCAATCGACGATGAATATAATAGCGCAGACCAAAACGTCGATGGTAAGTTCTTTAAACACGACATAGAAACTTCACGCCCGATTTGAGACCACGGCAATGGCGGCTCGCGACTGATGTGGTCACATTAATACTTAGGGTTCTCGATGCAAATTTGATATCTACTTCCTTAGTAAATACTATGAATGAAGTCTACAAAATAAATGATAACGCAGAAAACTCTATGTCCATTTAGTTATGTTGTAAACGGAATAGCAAGAGAAACTAATGAGAGGTAGCCCAGTACTACAAAACCATAGGAGTGACAGAAAATAAATTTACAATTTACATGCAACTATAAGTGCTATTAAGGATTGTAATTGGCCATCGGTATTGGAAAATATCATTCGTCTTCAGTTTTTGTAAAAAGTAAGAAAACAGGAGAAGATATTTATCAGATGTTAAGTTATAAACATAAGTGAATGACCCCTATTCAACTAACTAGAGTACTGACCAAACCACCTGTTTTACTACGAGGGAGCAAAATAAACGTTACGCAAGACGAAGCAAGTCGGACGACACGGGCGCTGGTGGCAGCAGCGGGATTACCTTCGAGGTTTCAATGACGTAACGGTCGTCGGGTAGAGATGAAAAAACAACAAGTGGTCGCATTGACATTGATTTTAAATTCGAACTTGACGGAAGAGACGGATTGTCAATCGCCCACACAGTATCGAAACTATCGAAAGCAACGAATGAGATAAGAGCAGTTATTGTTTCAACGGTCCCGATTAGACTGTTACCGTTTTCATTGACAAAAAAATTCTAAAAGGAAAGGATCTCCTAATTTTCAGATTTTAGCAGAATCGTCAAACCAGACAGGTCATTCGTTACCAAGGAGATTCGAACCTCTTTTGTCGCGCGCGCGCTCCCTGTGGAGATCGCATCTTGCAAATTTAGTATGGGAAACGATGAAAAATTCTGTGTCAAAATCAGGGGGGGTGCGGACAAATGAAGCGAATTAGCGGGAGGAAGATGCTCATACAAATTTATATGGAGTTTGAAAATGAGAATGTGTGAGTGAGTATCAATTTCGATATACATTTGGCACGATTTTGGCACCCCCTAAAATGATTTTGTTACTCATCCATATGGGAGTAGCTTTTTTTTTAAATTCATGTTCGTTACCCTCGAAAAGTAGTAACAACAACTTTGGTCGAACTACAGTGTGTGTGAGCCTAACGATTCCACAACAGAATACCTATGACGACAACGTAGATACAGAGAAATATTGCAGGATATGTAGATGTTAAAAATACGGAAAACTTTCAATGGATGTACTTCCCCAAATATTTAATTCAATTTTTTTGAAAATTTCTCGAAAAAATGCTTCCAAATTTAGATGTTAAAGTGTTTTGTATTGTGAAAGATAATTAATTAAGACCCTTAAGTCGCAAGCTCTTGCGGCAACAATGTCAGAAACCGTTTACACTGCAACAAAGCATGTGTAAATAATTGGATAATGAGCTCGTAACGCGATGCCTTTTTACATCACTCCAAGGTTAATTGCCGCTCACATCAGCAACCCCTTTCAAGGTATAATTGATATTACTACCTCAGAATTTTCGACCGGTGACGATGCACAACCTTACCCCGCTGGAGCCCATGTAAACAAGATGAAGGTTAAAACTAATGGCAGATAAGCAGTTCTAATTGCCGAACCTCCCACATAACAAAGTCACCGTATTCAGCTAGCTAACGACAAAATGCTTGACATTGACATTTTAATAAATGACTCTGTTAGCTGAGTCATATGACAGAAGTAAGTACTTTTGAGAGGATATTATTATTTTTTGCTTGGAAAGCAATTGCCGGTATGATAATATGAGTTAACATTAACATTTCCGCTACGGTCGCTTGGCGCCATGGTTTTTGGTAAATCACGAGTCATTTTGTGTAATCACGTTTATGTTAGCAAAAACTATAAAGTCCGTAAACAGAACAAAGGTAGATAGATGGTCCAGTGGTCTTTCAAAGATATAATTTCCCAGAAATTGATTGACATGTATATCCATCCACTATTCGTAGCAACAAGTCAAGCAGTAATGTTCGCCTCATCGCCGTATCAAGTGTCTAACTAACAACGTATTTCTGCCATCCTTGCGGTTTTCTAGCTGTCAGCGCCGCATCACATTTCCTTCGACGGATCAACAACTAAGTCAGAGTATAAACAATACAGTACAGAAACTAGTCGTGCAGGAACTAATAACCGAAACTCAGGCACACATACGTTTACAGGCTCTGTTGCGCCTTATCATTTTGTTACTAATAAAAGAAAAGCCGACTTGGGTATCCCCATCTTGGGACCATCGTGGCTATATTCATATATCGTTAGTGAAATACTTTTTTAGATTTAGTGATTTTACCGAAGTTCTCACAGATTTCCTCTGCCATACATATATCACTAAGCTCCCGTCCCGCCAAAACAGCATCGCATTTAATACTTAATCGCACGGCTATTGCTTGCCTCGTTGCTCCTACGACCACGACCGCAACCACCGACCGCAGTCGGGTCGTGTTTGCGATCGCGGCGACTGATACCGATATCTCAACAAATAGATGTTTAGTTGAACGTTACGAAAAAGTCAAGAGTACACTTAGGAGATAGTGTTTTGTTTGTCTAAGTGTCAATTCGTCCACCATTCTTTCCAAACCCAAAAGTATAATTTTTCCCAAGTCTTATTTAGTCCAAGTCGCATTTTGTCCAGTATTTATTCAAATAACTAATTGTTAAGTTTTACTGACACTAAACCACAATCATATTAAAAGTTAAAACCGACTAAACACCCATAAAACAGCAGCGATCTTCAAAATATTGGGAAGTCAAACTGTGAGACAATATAAACTGATCGTATCAACATAATTAGAGTTACGCTTATTAAAATTATCAACAGATCTCGTATTGTAGCCATAAGAAGAGCGTCTGAAGAATATTAAGAGAAACGAACCTACACTTAAGATAGCAACTGTAAACTCAATGCCTGTGTAGCATCTGAACCTCATAACACAATTTTTGAACCACAATCAGAAAAGAAATGGCTCAAGAACGAATTTCCTCGGATGCATTTTAAATTTTTTAACATCAAAGAACAATTGAAAGTAGAGGTGTCATCTGACATTATGCTAATCTGACATTATGCTAATCTGGCATTTTGCTAATCTGACATAATGCAAATCTGATATTCCGCTAATCTGACATTGTGCTTTTCTGGTATAAAGCATACAAACTAAAGGTAACTCACACACAAAGGCGTAGTAACATTCTTACTGCTGAAGAGGAACCAATTAAAGAAAGATGAAGCATAGGCAGTTTCAGAAGCAAACTTCTGAAAACCGTGCCGCCAACCTGAATAAAGTATCTTTAGGCCGGTCATGATTGAGCAGAAACTGTAAATAAGCAATTTGATTCACTCGCAATCAATGAGAAACATTAAACAAAATTAAATAATCCGCTTACTTCATGGCTTTGGGTGTTAAAGTCCGTTACGAATTTTACGACTCCATCACCATTTCTATGGTTATAAAATTACGAAGATTATATATTGAGAGACAGGTTGGAAATAAACAAACTAATTAATCTGAGCGCAACGGAAGGGATTATCGCTGGTCGCGACACTTCGCGCCGGCTTAGCCAGTTTATCGTTAATACTTTCCTGTCTAATTTTGGAATGATTTTAGTTGACAATTAATTATTTATTGATTCATATGCCTATTTTCAATCTGTGACGGACATCTGGATGACGACTGCCTGCCTCTGTCTTTTCTTATTTCATTCCTAGTCTCACCAGTTTTTGCATCTAAATGTAGTGGGAATATTCCACTAAAATTCGTATTTGTATCAATTTTTAACGGTTGAGTCTTACTTTGAAATTAGCTATCCAAAAGAATACCAATCGAAAGCAAGTTTAGCGTGAGTCAACTGGCGGTCTTTTATTTTATTTATTATGCCGTACGTTTTTAAGCTCGAGCTGAGCTTACCTCTGTAGGTACTCGTAAATGATCAATTTTCCTACAAGATACATCTTCAAACATGACGTCTGCTTATTGCGTGAAATTTTCCTTTCATTTACCCACGTCCATTACTACTGCTTAGGATATTCATAACCCTTCAGAGTGTATCAATTCATCTGTTACCCCAAATGGGGCATCGTTAAACATTAACGTGCAACATATCAAATGTCAGAGCCACCCACAGGCTACAAAGGCCTCCAAGGCCGTCCATACACCTACGGTCTAGTTAGGAGAAAGGAATCCATTGTAATGCTTTGAATCATTGTCCGTCGAGACTATTATTGGTTCCAATTTATTTCTAGATTCTAGTAATGTGTTCGCGCAATGTTTGATAATGAGGTTCTTGTTGTGTGACGCCGTGAAAGATTGCACTTGGAATCGACAATGGCATCTCATTGTTAATAGGGACGATTGCATATAAAAGTGATGTCCGAAACGTCTTAATTTGAATTTTTAAGACAGTAATAAAATTCGTATTTTCATCATGACAAAAAAAGCAACAAGTGTGTTGCTATTCTGAATAAACGGATGGAATGTCTAGGTAGCCTGTTAGTTGAATAGGTCATTTCGAAAAGGTTACAATTTTTTGCATGTGCCTTATTTTCAATCAAAAAATTACGGGTATCAAGTGAATCCTTTTCTTCTTGAAAAAAGGCACAGGCAAAAAATCATAGCAAGTGACTGTATCGAAGTGACCGATTCAATTATACTGGCTTTGTTACTCTATAAACTGGAACACATTATGCTGTTGATATTGCTGTTTAGTGGTATGTCTGCAGAAATATTATTAAGCCACATATTTAGATTACATTGACAATATAAATCAAAATGCTACAGCAACTGAGATCAGAATGTGGCCAGTACAATGCCAAAAGCGTGAGAGCTGCCCACAGTTTTGGTGGTAAATTGATTGGCAGTAACGATGATACGCAAGAGGCAATGCCACTGTCCTTGATCTGAATCCATCGCGTGCTCGTGCTCAATGACATTTGACAGCTCGGCCTTGGGCTCGCGGAGTGCGCTCGCGCAGCCAGCCTTACGAAACCAGCCAGCATGGATATTTCTATTGAATTCTGATCTGTTGTGCTCGGATGATTCAGTCTGTGCATGCAGGGTTAAATTTTTCAAAAACCTACCTACTAAGAAAAAGTATTGAGTTTACCGATTGGCATTAGATAGTTTATAATTATTAAAATCTAGAATTTTTAGACAACATAACCTTAAACTGCAAAGAAGTCACATTCTCAACATAATCTAAAAGAATGCTAAATAAATATAACCAAGAATAGAAGAAACTAACTAAGAGCTCCTAGCGTTAGCGGTGTAACTCCAACTAGAACTACTGACTAGATTAACTAGAATCTATCTTTCGTATAAAGAGAATATATGTAAAGAGAGATAATATAATAATATAATAAAATAATGTAATTGGCATTCAACTTCAGATAAGATATCTAGATGATCTTATAAATAGATAAAGGAAACTTGACCGCACCCAGGCGACACGGATCTTACCCGAGAAGACCACCCATCTCGTCCCTATACTATGTTACAAAACTTTACATTACAAAGGGCTAGAAAAAAACCACTATTCTGGATACGTAAAGAAAATAAAATTATATATTATGATGATAGATTATAATCGTAATAAAAATTCCGCAACGTGACAAAATTAAATTATCAACAACCACAAACTTTTCCACGGTAAAGAACCATTTCTTGTTTTCCTTCACCTTAGCTCAATTAAATGTAGCTAAGTCTAGACACCATCAGTCACCGTTGCGTCAGGTATAGACAATCAGATGACGCGTTAAGTAAGATAGTGTCTAGTGTCAACAAAAACATGGAAAGACATGAAAATCTATCGCGATAACGCTTCTTTTTGCATAGAACAAACATTGTCCCCTCAGCAATCTATCATGCACTTCATGTAAAGTATATGCTATAAGTGCTTTATGGTTTACTTATTGATAGCAACACAGCTACTGGTAAGTACGAGTAAGTTGATATGACTTCAGGCGACCTCTCAAATACCTCACAAAATGTCTGTATGTCCCTTGTCGATTCTTTTGCCACAGATGTGTCTCTTTCATAGCTATGGTAGTTGACTGATATCGACACACTCACAGACTGACCAAGAACTAGGTATCATAGAGTAATAGCAAACCTGTGACTGACCAACTGCTGGAAAACAGACTTTGCTGGTATGGTCATGACATGAGAAGGCCTGATGAACATGTAGTTAAAGTAGCATTGACATCCCGGGGAAGAATTCAAGGAGACCCGACTCTTAGAAGATGTATGGAGCAATTTTCCAATGGGTAGTGTACTTATTAGATAGAATTGAACGCTCCAATGACAACGTCAAACTCGATCAGTTTCGTTTATTACAATTTTATGGCCTTCACGTACGGTCTTTTGCGAACATTCTTGCATACTTTGACATTTGAAGCTACAGTCAGTGCCATCTATGTACATATTTAGGACTGTTTTTTACATAGCCAATTAAAAAACGCTCATTTAAAAAAAATTGCGACCTCTGTGGCCAGCAGTGGACCACCTTTAGCTCAATGCAGATAACTAATAAAACGTGACATAATAAAAACAGTTCTAAAACTTGGAATTTTCTGGCTAACTGCAGAGCCTTCCGACTGAAATAAAATTTTAAAACCACGGCGCAATAAATTTCCTACCTGACGTTTAGCACCGTGAGAAAATTGTAAATTAAAATCTGTAGGTAGGTATGGTATTGTTAATCTGTGTAGTAGTTTAAAATCTATTCAGAGCACAAACCAGCAGGATCATAAAAAACAAAAAAAGGGAATACGGTCAAAGGCTTTGTCGCTGTCGCCCACTCGTTTGGCGTCAAAGTTTTGTGTAGGTACTATCTGTGTTCAGCGGTATGACAGCTAAAACTGGGGACTCTTGGCGGGAGCCCAGGTCACCCGAAATGTCATGTTTGTCTCTTTTTTTTAACCGGGCTTAACGGCTCTGGAAGCAAAGTCCTTTTGAGCCAGTCTCCACTATTTGTTTCAGTGAATGGTATGAAGTTTTGTTATATATTGATTGCCGTTTGTTTGTATTTATTTATATATTTCGAACAAACGTACAATTTATAGTGTTTATTTACATTGGGTACTGGTTAAGCACACGTAAGCGGAAATACTATAATACCTATTTATAGTTTTCGTTAGAACTATACATAGATATTACAACTTGTAAAGTTGTAACTATTATATTGCCATACATTGCGACCGCCACTTCCGAACTGCAGCATGTAAATCGAGCCTTAGACTTTCGTATAGTTAGAGGTACATGTCATTATTATGTAAAAGAAAAGGTTTCACGCTGATTGTAATCAGCTTAAAGAATAACATTTGAAGTCCATTTACGAAACTTCAACTGGCACTTTTGAAGCTATCTGCGATCAGTTTCGCATCGGTACAATTTGCACCTATCATCGCCTTTCCCACGGATGCAGATTCGCTCACTACAATATCATCTTACAAGATAAAAAGAAAAAGGCTAAACTACTGGGGTAAGGCTAGTTACGGCGCAGTATAGACTAACGGTATGGAAACTTCACATGGATCGTTACACGCAGCCAGTACTACGGCACAGGCAGATATTACTGACTGCCGCCCTGGTTCGACTCGGAGGGAAGACGCCCCACGTCTGTCAATTTTCGCGGAGGGATCGACGCACGCACGCACACATACACAGTTTGTACGCTATATATCGCTATGAAACACACACGTATCAAAATAGAAAACACATTCATAATTTGTCGTACAAATCCTTATCGCGCGTGACCCGTCTTACCTAAAGCGGAATGCCTTGACTAGGACAGTATACTTACATCATTCTTAAAGTTCATCATCATCATAGCAGCCTGTACACGTCCACTGCTGGACAAAGGCCTCCCCCAGGGATCTCCACGACGACCGGTCCTGCGCTAACCTCATCCAGCTGGGTCCCGCGACCTTCACCAGATCGTCGGTCCACCTTGTGGGAGGCCTGCCTACGCTGCGTCTTTCGATACGTGGTCAATCATCTTAACGTTATTTCAACTTAAACAAAAGGCGCATTCCCATTTTCATCCACAATCCCAATGAACGTGCTTATACGAAACTAAATCACGAGTTATTACGTGCAACATTACTAGCACTTACATTTACTATAATTTTGGTTCCCATGGCACAAAAGATAGGGTCGTATCTGGACGGCGTTGTTACGAAACGCACAATTTCATTAAATTATCTCCACTGAGGTATTTAAAAAGTTTAAAACAGGTTCGTCTTTCTATGAAAATTATTATCTAAGAACACCCAGGGGCGTTGAATATTTCACAATAATTAAGATGCAAAGGGCCATGCTGTGGTGCAATAAGATGAGTAATTGACAATGAAAACATCATTTGTCGAACAGTGAATTATGATTGTCGATCGTAATAGCGTTTAAACGATGGGAAAAGACGTGGAGTTGCCATGTGAATTCGTTCATTTATTATTGTTTCTGTTTTGTTAGACTAATCACTACCTATATCAGTAAAAGTCACAAACACACTTTAGGTTGGTCCACTTTGTACTGCGATTTGTAGACAGGACTTCTTGACTAGGCCAAAAAACACAATTCTATTTCTTTGCTCGCAGTTTGTCATGAAAGATACCTATCTGGTCTGATTCATGACTATATAACTATGACTATATTAACATCAAAAGTGGGCGTTAGCTTTGTCGCTATATCCATAGGTACCTATCTCTTTTTGCACATTTAAGTATAGTCATTTCTACAATTTATTCTGGCGACACAACTCTCTTTTTGCACATACATTTTAATCTAAAGTTACATTTCTACTATTTATAATTTCTATTCTGGCAACACAGCTCATTACGAACGAACGCACGTTCGATTTCTACAGGCATTAGTCCGAGAGTTCATAAAAATGTCATTGTTATCATTCCGAGCATCACTCATTTTAATTTCGAATTTAGAACCGACTAAGAGATCCGTGGATCATCAATTCGGTGAGTGCCTCATTACGCGGTAAACACAAAAACGTTGCGCAAACGCAGCTTTAAGTCCGGTTCAATGCACCGTCAGTTTCTCCATATCAAGTGCACTGTAACTTGTAATTTTTTTTGGGTTCCGTGTACACGGAAATCCCATTAGCGAACTCCTTTGACAATCCGTCCGGAAAATGGGACTTTGGAATTCATATTGACGTCACAAGATACGAGTACCTACCCGCGAAGATAATTTAATTTAACCAAATAGAAGTACTGAATTCATCTAATGCTCTATACAATAGTATAATTGTAAAAAAAACGCTTCGGGTTTTAGGATTTAAGAATATACAAAAATAAAATATCCCTATAAATCTGCACAACTTACCTACTATAAAAAATAGGACACTCTCGAAAAGAATAATCGTTTCATTCAATTATACCTAGGTAAAAAGTACAAGTAACATAAAAAAAAAATTGGGAAAAATTAAGTCGGAACCCGTAACATTTGTTGCACGACGTAAACTTTGCTTATTTGAATGCAATGCACGTTCGGTACATACCTACATCACACGACGCCTATACATAGAGTAAGTATTACTTAATATTATTACCTATGTTCATGAAACGCAATAGAAGCGACCTTAAACTCCTGGTCGGCATCATAACAGGTCACTGTAACCTAAACAAACACATGCACAATTTGAGCATGCAGCAGGCATGCAGGAGACCGAGACGGTGGAGCATGCAGTGCCACAGAGGAATTAATTGGCAGTGCTTCACTGTCCCGTAACACAGGAATTCAGATCCGAAACGGGCCTGGCAATAGATCCCGACCTCTCGGCAACGAGCAACCTGCAACAGTGCTGCCGTCAGCCAGAAGCCGTACTCCATTACTTCAAGGAGTTGGGATGGCTGGACTGACGGTCCGGGGGGAATCCCGTCTAAGAATAAGAATACCTATGTTCCTACATCATCATCAGCCTGCATCATAGTCCACAGCTGTACATAGGCCTCCCCCAAGGCGCGCCTCACACAGCCCGGGGGGCGTCTTCCATACTACGCTTGCGTCGTCGTGGCTTGAGAACTCGTCTACCCCAGCGGTTATCGGTTCTCCCACAGATGTGACCAGCCACATGAAGGTACCTATGTCTGATGATGATGCATAGAAAAATGATGATACGGATAATAAAGCTTTTGCTTATCTCCGATTATTATCGTTATTAGTGAGCGATTATCGACTTTCTACGCAACGTATCGCTTAATTGTGTTTTTATGTAAAACTAGATGATAACACCGATCCAAAATATCTCGATAGTATTGCGAAGTTTAATTTATATAATCTGTACTTCTATCTGTGTACCTATCTATCTGGTAGTCTTTGTATTTTTCATCTTCAATTCTTCAATGTTATGAAATGAAAAATTGGCAAAAGACCAGAAGTGTGTCGATCAGGAAAGCGGAGGACTTGATGAGGTGGTTCAGTACTTCTATTGCCATCAGTTCTGCCCAGAGCGGTCTTAATAAAAGAAGACATTTGCCCAGTAGTGGACCGGAGCGAGGATCTGCGTAGGCGGCTGTCTGTGACTGGATGCGGAGAACCGAGGATCGGGTTTAGTGGCGCGCCTTGGGGAAGACCTATGTCCAGCAGTGGACTAGTACAGGATGATGATGATGGACCGGAGCGGCGTGAAAACCGTTTACACGATAGGTGAATGATATATAAGTACTAACTTTTGTATTATGACCGAAGTTTCATTAAAATTATTACTGCTCTGCTCCCTTTTGTCATACTTTTATGATTGATATATAAAAACTTTCCTCTAGAGAGCCACTACGCAACGCTAAAACTTAATATGTTAAGTCGTTTTTGAGTTATTCAAACTTAAAAGTAAACAGCATGAAGTGATTCTTTACCACACAGTTAGGTATATAATATACTAAATGGAAACCGGAAAGCCTAACAGGAAACGCAAGTCAATCGTTGAAATAGTTGAAAACACGACAAAAAAGCTTCAATTGCTTTATTGAATTAACTATTAAATTGTATTGGATACCATTTAGAGATACCATCAAAGGTTTCTAAACAACATTGTAATCGCCTTTCCCCTCTCATTACCACGTCAATCTGCTAAGAAAAAGGTGTTTAAATGGTCGTGAGGCAGGGGTGGTCAACGGCCTAGGTCGCCATGACTTGAAAACACAGACAGCGGGGCCCTTAGTTGACCATCCCAGTTGTTTACATTTACTAACTCACTTTAGTGAGTCGTCCTGATCGCCAAAAGATTGTTTTTAAGTAGCTACATAATAAATGACCTCTCGAAACGACCACGGTCAGAAATATGTAGGCAACTGATTTATTTATGATTCTATATTGTGTGAAATTCGATGTAAAATAGACTTTATAGATCCGAATCCTTTGGACACTAAATTACATTATAGTCTGCGAAGGGACATTTTGAGAACAACATGTTGTAGTGAGAAAGGATGTGGTGAGAAAGAGAAGATGTGGTGCGAAAGGGACGTTGTGGTAAGAAAGGGACGTTGTGGTGAGAAAGGGACGTTGCGGTGAGAAAGGGACGTTGTGGTGAGAAAGGGACATTGTGGTGAGAAAGGGACGTTGTGTTGAGAAAGGAACGTTGTGGAGAGAACAGGACTTGTAGTGAGAAAGAAACGTTGTGGTGAGAAAGAAACGTCGCGTCGTGGTGAGAATGGGCCATTGTGGTGAGAAAGGGACTTTGTGGGGAGAAAGGGACATTGTGGTGAGAAAGGGACGTTGTGGAGGGAAACGTTTTGAGAACGTTTTGCTAATGGGACCATAGGAATGCGTCTTAATCCTCTCATCAGTGTAACCCACTTGCAGTTGTGCATCCCTGTCGTAAGGTGCGAATAAGGAAGGCATCCCAATCGATAGCAGACGATAATTGCGCAGGTACAAGTCCACACGAGCCGTCGCGTGCCGACGGGCGACTAGCCCATACCACTGGCATGCGGCGTAAAGCCTGTACTACACTGGACACCTGCTTGGGTAGGCCAGGGGGCAAAAATGATCGTAAGGTAGATACAATTAATTACCACTAATTACGTCGACGTCATAAAAGATTATGAGCAAAATTACATGTCCATCGGACATGGAATTGCATCTCTTACATCTGGCCTCCCTGAACTAGAACTTGCCAATGGTCTTTACTGTACATATTTTAAAGTTCAATCCCCATAAATTGAATATAAGTACCTACCTAATACAACAACAAAAATTATAAACAAGTACCAACGTAGTACCTACGTAGGTAAATTGTAGGCTATTATTTCTTAATTTAATTTTTGAAATTGCATAAAACTAACTCATGAAAATGTTTTCGAGACGCGCTCATAAAGCAGAAATCTAACTAATGTGACATCCACCTTACAGTAATCCCATTAAGAACACGTCCATATCCACGTGAGAAAAATGTGCACATGTTTGTGCGATTGCAATTAAATTGATGGTTTAATCGTGTGTTCGTCCACGCGTCCATCATTCAGCCTGTCGTCCACTGTTGGACGTGGGCTTTCATTTCCTAATGCCTTTTAGAGCAACTCGGCCAATCTCGGCTCGGCAGAGAGACGCACCTCTTCTACTGATGTGACATCCACCTTACAGTAATCCCATTAAGAACACGTCCATGTCAACGTGAGAAAAATGTGCACATGTTTGTGCGATTGCAATTAAATTGATGGGATAATCGTGTGTTCGTCCACGCGTCCATCATTCAGCCTGTCGTCCACTGTTGGACGTGGACTTTCATTTCCGAATGCCTTTTAGAGCAACTCGGCCAATCACGGCTCGGCAGAGGAGAGACGCACGTTACGTCTTCTACTGATGTGACAATTCAGATACATTTTGGGGTGTATGTGTCTCGATGGGGGTCTTGGCAGGGGGGGCTTGAGAGTTTTCCAGTGGAGACCACGAGTGGGCGAGCGTAGTGTGGGACGCCCCCCGGCTAGATGGAGCGACGATCTGCGCGAGGCGGCTGGCAGTGGCTGGATGCGAAGAATCGGGTTGGGTGGCGAGCCGGGAGGGAGGCCTATGTCCAGCAGTGGACTAGTACAGGTTGATGACGATGAGACAAAACTCAGTCCTAAGGGTGGCAGAGCGCCAACTAAAAATGCACCTATGTCATAGTTCAAGCAATAAAATGAGCAGTTTTCTTAAAATAAACTCCCTTCTTAACAAGTAAGATAATGTTTCCAATGACGATAATTACTTTAATTATCAATCTCAGTGCGACCGACATTGACATTGTATAGTTGATAAAATACACTGTATACAATTACGTCAGTTCTTCATCGCTATTGAGTTTCTTTTTTCTTAAACATAGCAAACATTTCTTTGCTCTTTTCGGAAAGTACAGTTACAATTCGGATGACCATAATATAAGCTTTTGAGCGATTTATAGGTACCTAAGTACCTATATTAATAACCTGTTTTATACATCGTGATCAAAAAACATAATTTGAATCCTCTTTTTTAAAGAATACCTACCTAACAATAAAATTTCCGAGCAGTTGTATGAGAAAAGTAATAGATTTTACACGTCATCGACAGGATTTGAACGATTGACCTTATAATAGGAACCGATTATCGTGGCGTCGGAACTGGTCGGAACTGCAAGGGGTGCTGTCCGGACGTGACGTCACAATAAGGGGTGACGATGACGTCACGCAGGGGTTCGCTATCGATCGGGCGGCCTTGACGTAGCAAGGACGTCGACACCCAAGTCGCAAAGACTTGCGTACTACGGAGAGGAAGTTTATATTTGGAATAGGAGTTACCCCGCCCCTTCGACCAATAAATACTTGTTGGTATTCCGTCAAGAATCTAAACTACACTAAATTATTAAGATATTGTTTAACATAATTTTAGGCGAGGCGCAGCAATCTGTGGCGCAGCGTGGGACGCCCCCGCAACAGTTGGACCGGCGACATTCAAAGATGCCGGAAACGGCTGGTTAGAGAGGAGGATTAGGGAAGAAAAGAGATTCCATTCATTCATTCACTCCTTTAGCAGATTATCAAAACAACACGCAGCCCATCACTCAGATTGACACTTCAGCGCAAACTGCAGTAAAATGTTTATTTTTCGTCGGCCAATTTCTTATTTATTTATTTATTAGCTTAGATCCAGTCCAGTCGAAACGTAGGTAAGTAAACATAAAGTGTAACTTTAACACTTAGACGTTGCTTTACCTTGCCTTTCTTGGAACACTGTCAGGTAGAAAAGAAAAAAAAAGTATTGCTCTATGCCCATAGAATAAAGTTTAAAATAGTTTTAAAAATCGAACGCAGCTTCGATTCTATTGTCGTTTTCCAATAACTTTTTTTATGTTCGGTCGGAAGCAGTTCGAAGGTTCTATTTATCGATACGTTGTAAAAAGGATTCCTATGTAAATTTATTTTATTCGTTCGGGTCAAAGATACCGCTCTGCTTCGTTTGTGTGTGGGATTCTGTAGAACTGTATTGGCAAAAAAGTTACAGATATTGTTAATGGTATGTTGAGGATAAGTATATCCGATATCGAGACTGTTAAACGGCAATTTTGATTAAAACTCGGATAAACACTAATTATATGCTTAATTTATATACAGGTACAGTACAGGTACTTAAATACAGGTGGAAACAGAGTAGTTTTAGTTTTAGACAGAGTTGACGTCAAAAAGAGAATATTGTATTACAATTTTGAATAAACTAATTTTGATTTAATTTTTAAGAACAAACTCAAAATCAGGTCATCTTTTTTTAGTTCCATATTTTGTCAATCGATGCATATTTGTCATATTCTTAGAAATAATCAGTCACGATGTGATCACGAATTCACGATCCTTAGAGAGCGACATACCTATCAAAGAAAATAAGTTTAAGTCATGTAAGTAGGTATACTTACCATTTAAACTGTAAAAATAATTTATTACACCAAAATTGTTATTATGGTTATTCGATCGTAAAATGTATTTTAAATAATATCGAACTAGGACATTATTAAGTTATTACTCCAGTTTCTGGTATATCGTGTCATAAACTTCGTACAAAAGGTCTATTTCCCTTCTTTTTTGGTTTTAACTTAATATTGCCTGTTGCATTCCTTTTTAATAGA
The DNA here is from genome assembly GCA_949699065.1 of Metalampra italica. NCBI lineage: Eukaryota > Metazoa > Arthropoda > Insecta > Lepidoptera > Oecophoridae > Metalampra > Metalampra italica. The sequence continues at coordinate 2,234,628 of OX452970.1, read as the reverse complement.
ATACTATGTATTCCTAGGACCTCTGTTTTAAATTATTTTAAACAGAGTAGTTTTAGTTAGACAGAATTTTGAAAAGAAAAATTGGAGCACAAGTGATTGGACCTACATAGGTCGAAGAAATTTTATATCTATAGATGTCTGTAGTTTACATACCTACATTGTATGAACTATAATGTTTTATTGAAGTCTTTGAAATATAGTGTAATCATTTCAAACCTGGAGTTGGAGACCAAAAAAAAATCGGAATACATCAAAATATGATGTCATCAATCACAGAAAAAAAGGAGTCAAACTATACTATGAAGAATAAACTATAATTTATCCTAGAGATGATGCCGCATTTACAGTAATCTTTCAAGGCTTAAAACAAAAATCTATTGTTGTTAACTATTGACGATATTCTGGGGTCAAGACCCGGTTCTCAGAGAGACTCGGATGGTATCAATGACAGAAGAATAACTTAACACGCGTAATATTAAGAACAATTCACATACGGTACTGGCAAAAACAACGATAATAAAACCCACTACTTACTTACTTTCTCGTAGTAAAAAACATACAACCATTTTTCCCTGCAGTCTTCAATTTCAAAGATTTTTGCGCCAATATGGCGAGCAAAATCACGAATATTTTTTAAATGAACCGTCTCATATTCTTCAATTTGCAAAGCAAAACAATGCACCTGCAGATTTCAGACTATAAACAGACGGCGTGATAAGAACCGCGGAAATGACATTGGTTATGTAACGTTTCAGGCAATGACTTAACACTTTGATGACAAACCTGAGGTATTTTTAACAAATCAACCTTGAGAATGTTAGCAGCATTGGTTAGAGACTTCGACATAACTCAAAAAGTTTGTACATTGAAGCGGCAGTGGGCTGTCACATCTGTCGGTGAACCGATAACCGTGGGGTCTGCAGACGAGATCTCGAGTAGAGACCACTATTTGGTAAGGCTAGTGTGGGACACCCCACGGCGATCTACGCAAAGCTGCAGACAGTAATTGGATGCGGAGAACCGAAGATCGGGTTCGGTGCGCGCATTGGGGGAGGCCTATATCCAGCAGTGGACTAGTGCGGGCTGATGATGATGATGAATCGGCTGGTGTCCCTTTTCTGTTCCACACTGTATCCTGGATTAACAGAGGATACTCTGGAAGTCGCGGGGCGTCCGCCAGTGTTTAATAAAATGCACATTATAAGTAGTCCTATTATAATCGCTTAAATAAAGTCGACTGGGGGGCCATTGCATGATGCTTAGCGTAACTCTAGCCTGCGGTTCAGACAGAAATACGATACTTACCTACCTACGATTATGCAGTAGTAGCAGGCATTCGGCATTTCTTTGATGCAATTGTAGTCTTTTTATTATTAATAGTCGAATAAAGTTAATAAAACCGCATACCTACTCTAACTTAGAAGTTTAGGCTAACATGTGATTCGAAAGCAGCACATACGAATAGGTACAATATCTGGGACCTTTCAAGGAAATGCGTCAAAAGAAAACATGTAGATTCAAATACAGATGATAAAATAATAACTAAAACAAATAAATAGGTACCAAAAAAAACTTAAAGATTGAAAATTGAGAAGTGAAATATGATTCGGTCGGTCAGTCAAAGAGGTAGCAACTTAGGATTATGATGGATTCAGCAAATAGCAGTGACAGAACAAAGCACAGATTTGAATAGGTTGAAATCCGTACGAAAAAATACGCTACCAAAATACGTGACAATAAAATGCCCGGCGATTAACAAAATTGCTGCTATCACAAGGTCGTCAACAAATTGGCTAACGACCTAACGCTATCTCCGAATTGGAAAGAAAATGTGATTGTGTAAGTAGTAGGTAGCAGTTGTTTGGTACCTAGCCGGTACATCCACCTGATAGGGCCTCCAATATACTATTAATACTCAATGATAAGGGTCACCGTGCGACGGCGTGCCTGATAACGAAGAGTAACATCGGTGTCTGATAAAATCAATTTTCAAGTGTTGTTTTTCCTTACGCAAATGATCTGGATATCATAAACGCAGGATGAATTAGGTACGAAGCTGTCATAGATAAGCAAACTGAAATAATTTAAAGGTTATACAGGTACCTAGGCTAGGCATACATATAGGTATGGTATGCCCGACAACATCAAAACCAATGTTAGGTAGGAACTGGAACAAAGTACCTATTTTAGGAAAGCTATCAAAATTGACAAAGTAAAGGACAATGATGATGACATAGGTAGGAACCCATTCAAGAATATCGAATTCAGATCAGACGTAAAAATACAAAATTGGATATTTTTATAAATCAATAGATTGACGTTTAACTTGCAAACTTCTAATGAGACTTATTTTGCAAGGAACCAATACATACACATTCAGCATAGGAGCAGCAGATCCAGACTTCAAAGGCCTAGCTATGTTAAGCAGTGTCTGCCGCAATGAACCTTTGTTTATACTCCTTCCTGTCTGTGAGCATGGCAGAACTAGACTAGTCTGATAGAAGCTCACCTCCAGTATGAAACAGCGTTCTTGAGTGCACGTTCCCATCCTTATGCACCAGCAAATGTCTCGGCTCCGTTGCTAGGTAACAGGTGGCTCCATCGGACAGGCATTTCTGGAAGCACCTCGCGCACTGGTAGAACAGCGCCCAGGCGTGCTCCTCGCTGATCGTGGAGTTGAACGCCTGGAGGACCTGATGCAGGTTGATGCAGTCGGCGGAGTCCAGCGAGAACTCCGCCCCGCCGCCGGCCGCGGCGGTCGCACCCTTGCGCATCATAGCCCCTAACCATCGGCTCCGCAACCCATCCTCATAGCCACAACACCACCGTCGATCGTTACACCAACTTTATCCTATCGCACTGCACTGGAAATTTAATTTTTGTTGTAAAATTCGCGAAAATTTTCAAATGTTTTCGTTCGCAAAGTGGGTGGGTGATGTTTTGTGTTCGCGTTGCGAGGATCGCGAGCGCGCGTGCGCGGGCGCGCGGCGGGCGATGCTTCCCTGCACGTGCGAGCGTGGCGGCGGTTGGGCCTGAACTGCCGCTGCCGGTCCGTCCGTGCTCCGTGCCGCCGCCGCCGCTCCGGCACTCGTCGCGTCGCAGCCTCTACCAACATCTATACGACATAATATGTCCCGGGAGGCCGGAACCCTCTTCCTGTTCCCTCGACTCCCCGAAATAAGGTCAAGAAACTATATTAAGCAGGTGTCTAATCTATACTTATAATAAAGCAGTAGAAATCGTGTGTCTGTAACTTTGAATAAATTTATAAATAAAAACCCGGACAAGTGCGAGTCTGACTCGCGCACCGAGGGTTCCGTATAAACTTGTAGGTGCGGTCGACCGCACGTCAGTGGAAACAAAACCAGTATAAACTGGTCTCTCCTAGTATTAAAACTCCCTAATAGGCTAGGCCAGCTCAATGTCAATGTGTTACCACTGACGTGCGGTCGACTGTACCTATGTAAATTAGTTCGTCGTTCACGGGAATCGAGTCAATGTCAAAATATGTTATTGCATTATGAGTAATTTATACACGTTATATTGTATCTACCACTGCTTCCAATAAACAGGTGGAAATTTCAGACGCCACCTGGAGGCAAAGTAGGTACCCTAAATATAACTGATTCCAAATTTTACTAAAAGGAAACATTCTTTTGTTTTCAAAATTAAGTAAAACTGCATTCAAACATTTTAAAGAACCCACGAGTCTGAGTCGGGAATCGAATCTGACAATAATGTGGAAAAAATACATGCTATGTATCTTTATGACACCGATCGAAAAGGTTAATCTACAGAATAACTTCCCTCCGTGTGGCGTCTGAAATTTCCACCCTGTACATAGGTGTTAGCTCTCGGGAAGTCTCGAACATTTTTCTTGGAAATCAAAGTTCTCTAAGTATACCTATTTATTAAATTTGACCCAGATTTGTAAATGGTGACTAAAAAAATGAAAAGTGCCGAATTGTATATTAAAATTGGAAAAAACATTATCTATAATTGTGTCAGTTCTTGTAGTGTTAGTACTAATATTAATGGTAACATATATGCCATGCATTCTATAGCAGTATTGGTTAGACATCGTGGCGACCTTTTTAGATTCAAAACCTTTCTTTTTAAATTTCGAACTAGCACGACAAAAAGAATGCGCCAATAAATGAAATTAAAAAATAAGCAGAAATAAATTGACCAATAATAAGTCAAACAAGTCCTGTCACGTCAAATGCTAAATCACGTGTTTACGCTCAGTGTTTACGATAATGGTCAAATGTTATTCATTTTTTATGTGATTTTATTTCCAGACTTAGCTAAACCTTTAGTTTAATTTGTAAAACCTTACGAAATTATTTAATATAGATCTGTAATGATGAAATTTCTAGACGACAGGGAATTCTTTCAACAATTTTTTACGTCATTGTACTAATTTATAACAGTAGCTTGCTCATACGCAAAGTTAAGTTTGTTGGTGCTTTTGTACAAAGAAATTTTTGTGATGTAAATACAAATTTACGGTTTTCGGACTTTTTCCTTTACTTGGGCTATAAGACCTTACTTCTTACCAAATTTCAAAATTCTAGGTGAATGGGAAGTACCCCATAGGTTTTGGTTACCAAGATACTCAAAAATGCGGCGAAATCAGCAATATCTTTTAACTGCGCTGACTTAGAAGTCTGATTTTTTCACGACACCAAGGGACTGCAGACCTGAGTATTTGATATTAATTTCAACTTGATACCTCCACGCGTTCCTGAGAAAAATGGTCTTGACAGACGGACAGACGGACAACCGAGTGATCCTATAAGGGTTCCTTTTTTCCTCTTTTGAGGTTCGGAACCCTAAAAAATGAGTGTGGGCGATAAAAACAGAGTAACAGAACACAAAAATATTTTTTTAAATTTTTTGTATTTCTGTCTGGCTGTATTTCGCTAATCTCCGAAACCTCTGAACGGATTTTCTTGCCGTTTTCACAGGTAGATTCAGCACAACTTGGGGCAACTTATTTTATTTCATTGAAATCCTTAGAGTATAGCTTATCTATACTCTAAGTTGAAATCGGATGACAGCGAAAAAAGTTTTCGTCATTTACAGATAAATCATGTATCATCTATGTATTTCCCGCGGCTTTTCTCGAGGTAGGGTAATAGTGTGTAAGGATGTTCTTCTGAACCTAATATAGATTATAAACAGAAGAAAACAACATAGGCTTTAATTTAAAGAGACACACATACTTTAAAAAAACTACATAAATACATAATCAAATGCACCTATAGAATCCGAAAACCAACACATATAAGTAGGTAGGTATATTCAACACGCAAATGTTGATGCCGGTGGAAATCGAACCCACGACCTCTGACGTAGAAGGCAGGGCAACTACCCACTAAACCAACATGTTTTAAGAGTTTATTTTCAATAGAAAGGGAATCATGGGATTAGACAAGTCTTGAAAACATTTTTTGCACAGAATATTAATTAAATAACCACGTGACCCGGCCAAATCCCGGGTGAATAGTTTCGGACGGACTAATTTAATAGAATTTTTTGTGTCCGTTCACCTAGCGTACACATAAGAGATTCTGGGCTAAGCACCAGTACTGTTATTTTTACTATGATTACCCAGTGACTAGAATACCTGTTAAGATAAACAACGATAGGTATCACAAATTGACGCACACTATATTATCACTAGATAAATAAACGGTACGGTCACGCCGCATTACTTACTTCTTAACATTCAACTTATTTTTCGTCTAGGTCCATTGTCCTCCCGAAATGACCCTTCCCCGAATGGTCGTCGCAGCACTTAGCAGTACCCACCCGAGGTCTACTCCACAACTCGTCTACCCAACGGGCGGCTGTCAGATGTCTGGCCCGCTCGCTGCCACTTCAGCTTGCTAATTCTTTAGGTGACTTATTTCGCCGAACCTCGTCATTGCGGATCGTAATCTTCAGACTCAAGAGCATAGCCCCGTGTATAGCTCGCTGACATAAATTAAATGGATCATCATCATCATCAACAGCCTATTAATCTCCCCACTGCTGTGGCTCAGGCCTACCCTCTCAACGAGGGCGTGCGGGCTATAGTCCACCACGCTAGCCCAGTGCGGGTTGGCGGACTTCACATGCGCCTAAGAATTTCTTCTTCGGCGTATGCAGGTTTCCTCACGATGTTTTCCTTCACCGTTTGAGACCAGTCAGTGTACTTAAGTTTCGAGAAAAAACCCATTGGTACATGACCCAACCGGGGACCGAACCTCGGACCTTTCGATATGATAGGTCGCGTCTTATCCCCGAGGCCACTGACGCTCTTAAATGGATGATTTTAAATAATCTTTTTATAGATAAAGAACATATTAATGAAACAAAAATGTTCAGTTCAATTTCCTTTATTGAGTATGTTACCAAATATCAGTACTTACATAATACTCATAAACTAAATAATGTCGAGTAACATACATTTCATTATCTTTATCTGTTTACATAAAACTTAAAAGTTATTATAATAAATTTTTAAGAAACAATACTGGACTGATTTAAAGGAGACTGAAATTTATTAACTGCATTTGAAACAAACACAAAATAAACATTTTAGATTGATTGATTGACATTTAGATTTTAAGTATGTTGACGATCGATGTACAATTAAATTTTATTATTGTTTGTAGTAAATTTTCTTTTTTGTATTTTATTTATTACACTCTGTTAGTAAAACTGGTAAATTTATAATATTTATTTATTATCAGGAATGTATTTTTACGTTAATTGTTCGATTTTTATAAAATATACTAATACTATAACAAATTATTCTTCATTTTTTCGTTTTATCATTTAATAATAGACTACCCTCAATAAATATTTTTAAAATTATACTAACCTACAAAAATACGAATAGTTTGTCCAAAATTAATAATTGTAGTACTCAATCCAAATAATGTCCACTGATTTTTAAAATTTAAACTTTAATGCGGGCAAATGCATAAATAATTTAAAATTAAAAAGCAATATCAAGTCAATTTTATGATATTACAATGAACCAAACGCAATTATTTCAATTTTACAAATACAAACTCTTTCGGACCCTAATGCTGAGCGTCGACTTATCCGCACCGCACGCGCCGCATTTCATTTGATTTGTATGGAGCTGCGTCCACCTGCTCGCACCGCACTCACCGACCTCCATCATACAGTCCGTTGCGTGCGGCGCGTGCGATGCGGCCAAGTCGACGCTCAGCATTACATTGCCCTTTGGCGTTATTCATGGCCAGATAACAGAGAATGTCGCCAATAAAGCTGCCACATTACCCACATATCCGTTACAAAACGGGTACAAAGCACTGATACCATCACACGAAGTAACACGCGCGGGTTAGCGTTTGTATGAAATTGGCGGCACGCATGCGCGCGGCCAGGACGCGGGCGCAAACACGCGTGACAGGAAAACGGCCCTAACGGGTCCAATACTGACGTTACAAATGGCAAACGCTTAAAATCATACCAAGTAAAATATTAGGTTAGGTATACGTTAGGTATATACTGAAAGCATTCACATACTTTTCCCCTAACTTCGGGCCTACCGCGGTTAAAATAAATGATAACAAAAATTAAACCTAGATTTTTCACCCCGCGCTGTTTCACAGGCACATTCTCTGTTATCTTGTCGAGGGTCACGATGGTCTCAGATTGTAAAACATGGCTCAATATCTGAGATCAGCATCTACATTCCCCAATCAATTGAACTAAACTTGAGAGAACATACCGTTTCGTTTGCAATATTTAACAGATTTCCTTTTCTAATCATCTTTTAGCATGTCGTCCACGGTTCAAAACAGGTCTCAAAATTCTAGAACATAGAATATTCTGAAATTGAAAATACAGTAGAAAACATTTCTATCTACTAAAAAATCAGTCTCCATGTTACGCAGGTCGTTGGTCTAGAGATGACTGATTCAACTGTCTAAAAGTTTAAAAAAGCAACCCACAAACGCATGTCCTCTCATTTTCAGCTCTATTGCCATCTCATTTCTTCTTCAAGCTCCAAAGGGGGTCAAGGAAGTTGAGTGGATCCTTCATGTCTCCGCTCTTCAGTCCCGGCGACTGTTTCATCTCCTCGAAAGACTCCCGGGAGAACTTCTGCGGCTTCTGATTGGTGGATGCGGTCGGGTTCGCGGTGGGGGTGACGGGGGGGAGGACGGACGCGCCCATGGGTACTGAGACAGCCTCGCCGCTGAACATTGTCGTGCCTGTGGGAGCGAGGGAATGTTAAAATTTCTAGATTTTAGAACAAGCTATCAACTGCAGCGGGTTTGAGCTGTGCATAGATGGGGATATTATTCAGGATATCCCACTAATGTTATCAAGGCGAAAGTTTGTAAGGATGTTACAGATTTTGATGAAACTTTACAGTAATATAGATTGTACATAAGAATAACAAATATAGGCTATACAGATACCACGGGAAAAGCTGTTCCCGTGGGAAAAACTTTTCTACGCGGGCGAAACAGCCAGTATTTTTATATACAGGATGGAAAAATACGAACGCCACCTGCAGGAAAAGTACCGTGAGCAAAATTTACTCAAAGATTTTTTTCAAACTGAGTCTGATCTAGATCGTCAAAAAACAGTCTGATAGCAGGTACAAACTCATTTTATCTCGTACTTACAACTGGTGGGTTTCGAGTGCCTATTTTTTGTGGTAAGAGCAGTATGCGAAATCAAACTTTGAACAAAGATAACAATATTTAATAACTATGGCAAAAATATGATTCTTTTTAATTTATACACCACACTGGGGAAATACTTACCAGAACATAATACTCCTTGCACGTAAAACAACACAGTTCTGTACGCGTCCGCCAAATATTTGGTGTCTTCCAGCACATTGGTCCTATGTTTGTATAGATTTATGCATCCGGTGTCAAGCATATCTGTAGGAAAAAAACAATGTTAAATAAATAATATATTTAAGATATTTTAAATCAGTTTCAAATATATATTGCCTTCTATGTAACACTAAATAAAAAACCGAAAAAACCAACGTATAAAAATAAAATCCAAAAAGTCCAAGTCTTCATACTAAATAGGCAAGCAAATAAGTGCGATAATTTTTAAACCAAAATAAAAACTAAGAAAACGCAAAGTGAACTCACCACATAAATCTAGTTGTCCCGCTCGCACCTGGCACATGGCCATTATGAGCAGAGCCATGACCGCGCTGCGTCCCGCTCCCGCGCCGCACTGCACCCACGCCCCGCACAGCTGGTTGCTGAGCCGATTGTCGTACGTTTGACCGAGGATCTTGTCGGCGAGCAAAACGAGGGGGGAGCACACAATCCTGAGGAAACAATAATTCTTTTCATTACTAATACTCTGAAAGTAGGTCTGAAGTTGTCTGAGGAGTGAGTTAAAGAAAGTAATACATCTCAGCATTAGGGAGAACAGTTTTCAACTGACAGCTGTCAAATTATTTCAAAAAAACTAATACTGTTATCACATTTCTATTGGACCATGTTCCAACTTTCTATACAGACAGCCACTTAATTACAGCGCGAAATAAAATTGAAATAACATAAAGTTATATAATAATTAAAGAATATATATTTTTAAATGACTGTACTGTCAACTATTTCTTTAAAATAACATAGATTTGGGCAAACTATTTTGGCCGGCCCCAGAAGAATAACAAAATAGACGGGAAAGCGGCAATCCGATCTTCATTTGTTTTTTCGAGTTGTAGAGTTTTGTGTACTTCCGTATAGCAGAGATTTGTATTAACACTCATTTTATCTTTAGGTAATTCATGTTTTTATTTTTGCTTTCATTATATTCGTAATGAAAAGCACAGTGTTTCCCTCGGGTTCAAGACTTATTTAGAGTCCCTCGAAACCCCGACTCGAGACTAAAGAAGTTACTTTCACCCCTGGGGTAACAATGTACTATTAAATAACCAATATAAAATTACTCTCAAATTGTAGGTTTAGGTTTTGGTTGCTGATCCTAAAAACTTTGTAACGCGATCAACAAAAAAAATTATGATAATTAAATTTATCAAAAAATGGTATTCCATAATGTATGTCTACTCACTTGGCTGGAAACACATTGATCTGGTAGTGCGTGACGTTCAGCACCTGTTTACTGCTGGCTACCACCAGCTTCCTCTCCGTCCAGTGGACAGTGCAGGTCACTTCCTCGAGTACCACCTTCACACCCCCAGACAGCTCTAAGGCTTGACCTTTCGCTGTTGGCCAGTAACTTTTGCCTTGCATCTATTGAATAAAAAAATCATCAAATCAAATCTACAGTCTATTAATATGTCTCCAAGAGCTCAGGCCTACCCTCTCAACGAGAGGTTATGAGCTAAGTCCACCACGTGCGGGTTGGCGGGCTTCACATGCGCCTAAGAAAAATCATAATCGTACCATTTTTAAATTTTTTTTGTAAGAAATCGTTTTTCTATGAAAGGATCCTTTTCGACAGTTCATCTCACTAAAACATTAATGATATGTTTGTTGCTCAACGCGCTACAGCTGGTGTCTACCAAAGCTGAGAGGTGTAATAGACCAATATGATTTCGTACAGTGATAATTTATATCCTAGAATACATTGCGGCGTCCGCTAGTAATGTATAAATAGCTAACCACTACTGGTTTGTTGTAACGATATTGTAGCCAAGCCACTTACTTCTATCTCGCTAAGCAGACAAGCGACGCAACTAATTTTGTTTTCTAACACGGCTCGCCAAAACGTGCTGTAGTCGTTTTCCGACGGATTCTTGGATATCACTAGAGGAATGCACCACGAGGCCAGTTGCTGAAAATTTTGGAATTCATTACAAAAACTGCTTTAAAATCGCCATATAACTAACAAAGTTTCTATAGGAGATACACAGAAAGTTCCGGCATTAGATTCATATTTTATTTACCTTATAAAATGAAGCATTTATATATGTATCTGGCTTAGATTTGAGGGTCAGTCTCGAGTCATCAAAAGGCACAACTTCAGTCAATATATTCCCATCGGAATACCGTTTCGCAATAGATTTTGATCTACTCATATTTTCTTTGGCCTGGAAAATACAAATCATTCAGTACTGGAACGTAAAACTGATTAAGCGTATCCCAGACACACGCGGCCTGCGGTGGCGGCCTACCGCAGGCCGCAGCTTCAATATGCAAACGCAGGCCGCGCGTATCTGAAGTCCAACATATATTGCATAGGGAACACAACAGACCGCCACCGCAGGCCGCGTGTGTCTGGGTTCCCCTTTAGTTCGAGTATTTTTGCTACAGAATAAAGTTTACCTGTTCGTCTTGAAATATCTTCCATTTAGAGTCCAAAACTGTCAGCCCACTAGCAGCCTTGTTGGTCAGTGAATCGGTAAGATTTTGCAGATTTTTCACTTCTTGCGTGAATTTATTCATAAAACTCGGATCTGAAAACAGGTCCATCTTTGCCGGCCGTTCAATGACTTCTTCTTTTGGTATTGGTTTTACAACCGGTTCCAGTTTGGGTACAATTGGTTTCTTAATGGCGTTTTCAGACATTTGTGGCACTTTTATTTCTGGCATGAGAGGTTTCTGTACGACTGTGAAATCTATGTCCGATAGAAGATCAAAAGCTGATGGTTCATCTTTTGGTTCCGGTGGTAAAGATTCCACCGAATTCGTCTCTGTTACTTCTTCTGATGTGTCTTCTGTAGCCACTGGTGTGTTTTGGTTGTCAGTGTTACCAACATTATGAGTGCTTTGGTCAAAATTTGGCGGTTCCGTTACATTTTCTTTTGGTGACGAAACTGAAAAAAAAAACAAATTACTTCAAATAAATGAAACACGCGATTAAAATAATAAATGAACTATGTATTCAAAAAGTAAACTTACAGATCATTGGGTCAGTTACAGATGATTACATGAAAATAAAAAAACATGCAAATAAAATTAACATATTGATTATAGACACGGGGAAATTGGCGATTATTGAATCTTACCTTGATTACTGCTATAAGTGACGCTAGTGTCTTGCAGGCCTGACTGCATGTAAGTAGACTGGTTCATACTAGCTCCGTAATTCGTTGAAACGGGCAAAGTGTCTTGTACTACCTCATTTGATTGGTTTGTAGTGGTTAGATAACCGTAAGGGGAATTATAATATGTTTGATTGCTAGACTGCTCTGAGGGAGTTTGAGGTGGCATTTGAGGTGCTTCAGATGGAGACTGAACCGTTTCACAGTTTCCAGCGCTCGTGTAGACACCGTTCTGAGACCAATTCTGATCTTGTGACGGTTGGGTTTCTAACGTTTGCCCCGTACCATAGCTCGAGTAAGAATTTTGAGAGCCATAATTGTAGTCATAGTTTCCCGTGGCTGTATTGTAGTTGTAACCAGGATGGTTTTGAAATGTCTGAGCGTAGGCTACGTTAGTCTGGTCTGTGAACGTGTTGGTATTCCCTTGATAATTCTGTGTTGTATTAGTTTGGATGTTTTGCTCAGTTGGATTAGCGTAATTATCCATTGCGATCTGGTCGGTGGAATACTGAATAGAGTTAGCGTTGTAATTTTCAAAGCCAGGTGGATAACGCAGAGTAGACAATGCTTCTCCGGTGACATGGGATTTTATAGGCTTGTCCATAGCGTCCAACTGGGACAGTGCTGCGGCGTTTGGGAAACTCTGATCACGTTCATTCGTAAACGTGCTGTAAGTCTGAGCAGTGTTTAATTGCGGTACGTTGGCCACGCTAGCTGTTGACGTCATCGAGCTATCAGCGTTTGTATAAATGGTATATCCTTGATCGTGTGAGGTCCCACTTCCAGTATACGTATATTGTGGATCCTGCATACCGTATGCGTTTGCTACTGGATTCACTGTCGATTGTCCAGGGTACTGATTGGCCATCTGATTGACACCAGGTTGGTTTCCAACATAAGGATTAGTGATGTTCGGGTTGACGGCCGTTTGGCCGTACTGGTTTGGGGAAGAATCAGTTGAATACGGGTACTGCAAAGAGTTGTACTCCGCCGGTACTTGTGACTGCACCATATTGGTGTTGGAATTCTGAGCAGCGTGACTGTAAGTCGCCATATTCGGTGTCGACGCTTGCGGATAATTCACATTGTAAAATGTATTAGAGTATTCCGTACCATAGTTCATAGGCGCTTCCGATTTAGGCACAGAAACCTGCATCTGCGCGAAATTGGTGTTAAAATCTGTGGGATTCGTTTGGTTGGTTGACATGGACGATACTACTTCTGGTATCGCTCCCATCGGAGCATGGTACATGGCATACTGGTCGCTGTACATATTATATTGGTTGTTTGCGCTCACGGACGCCTGGTTAGCGCTGCTGTAAGGTACGTTTGGCGAATCGGTCACTATTGTGGCATTATTATGTGTACCAGAGTAGTATGGATTGGAATACTGCGTTTCGGAGGCAATTTGACTGGCGTACTGCGGTGGCGTGTATGAAGTAGATGTGTTATACCCATAGTTTGCCTCGTCTAACTTGTCATAGGGTTTGCCCGTCGCGGGATAAGCGTAGTTGCCGGGAACGGAATAAGGGTCGCTTTCGTTTGGCGTGTTGTATCGGTTGTATGGGTTCTGTGGGTTTTGCAATGAATGCATTACGACCCCGTCCGGTAGCTTCATTTGAGACAGGTCCGTGGCTAAAAGAATATTTGAAATTGATTAAGAATATGTTAAAATACCTGTAGTAAATTGTTTCAAAATACCTGTTGTCATAGGACTACAGCAGGTATTTTGCCGTTTTTGAAACCTTCCCTTACCTTCAGACCCCACTGGAGTTGGTCTTACCGACGTTGGATAAATAGACTCAGGGTAGTAAACGTCGGCTGGCATGGGGTCCACAACAGCTGTAAAAGAAATTAACTTGAAAAGGTTATAGTCTAACGCGCATGTGATGTTTACAACCTGCACTGGAGGGGCTCGTTCGGTCAACCGTGCGTCAGTGGAAACAAAACCAGTATAATCCGGTATCTCATAGTATTGAAACTCTCTAATAGGCTAGGCCAGCTCAAGGTCAAGGTCTACTTTCTTAACTGATCTGTTTTTAAAAAATACTGCGTATAATATTAATAAACTTATCTGAGAATAAATTTAAGTCTTCCGTAAAATCAAACTTGTGCAAATAAGCATGTTATAAGTTAAATGATAAAATTCCATGGAGTTCCTGATGGCTCAACATAGATAAAATTTGTATAAAACAAAGGCCATGTGCTGTTGGGTTTGTTGCTGTATCTTCCCCTCGGCTATACAGGTAGAAACAGAGTAGTTTCAGACAGAATTGACGTCAAAAAGAGAATATTGTATTCAAATTTTTTTTATATAAACGATATTTTATTTTCATCCAATAAGTTGTATGGTGCCTAAATACTTAGGAACGGTATATGGGTGTGATTTGAAGAACAGTGGTACCTTGTGGGACAACACTCCTCGCCATGCCCCTATTCTTCATGTACGGCAGACAGTCCTTAAGTTTGAGCGTGCCGCTGCCGCCGCCGCCCCCTCCGCCGCTATGTGTGGGCGAGGGTGCCTCCGACGGTTTCACTGCTACTGATGCAGCAGGAACGGGTGGAGGCGCTGTAAAGGAAAAAAAATCTCGGTGAATAAAAAAAACAGATATAGTCCCCGTGTAGTTTTTTGGCGGGTGTGTGAAGTTGGCTGATGTCTGCGCAATTACTAATTTTAGGTGTCAAAGGGGGAGCTGTGCGGGGGCTGAGACGCTCATTAAATTTCAAGAAATAGTCCATTGATTCGATCATCTACAGCCTATTAATGTACCACTGCTGGGGCTGAGGCCTGCCCTCTGAACGAGGGCGTTCGGGCTATAGTCCACCACGCTAGCCCAGTGCGGGTTGGTGGACTTCACATGCGTCTCTAAGAATTTCTTCTTCGGCGTATGCAGGTTTCCTCACGATGTTTTCCTTCACCGTTTGACAGCAGTCAGTAAATGTACTTAAGTTTCGAGAAAAAACCCATTGGTACATGACCCAGCTGGGGATCGAACTCCGGACCTTTCGATATGATAGGCCGCGTCTTATCCCCTACGCCACTGATTCGATCAACCGAATCAAACTTTCAAGTTTTTGGACAACTCTATGTATCAAACTATATCTCGCTACGCACACAGACTATAATCACTGTCACAGTGATTATAGTCAAGCAAACAACTTGTTTGCACATCAAATTGTAGTTGTGTGGGGAATACAAGGGGGAAACTATTACTGGATGCGAATAAAGAAATAAAATTCTTCTTCCGCAACTAGTTGTGAACAAAGAGAGGTACTTCTACAGCAACTGGTTACGAAACGTGGTTGCGAATATGGCCGGAAGGGCAGGGAGATATAGGGGCGGACTGACTCGAAGCCCCCATTGTCCAGAGCGGGATAAAAGTTGCTTATGTCAGCTGGTACATGTGACTCCAGATACCTTTAGGAGCTTGCTTGGCGAGCATCTGCGCCCTCTCCTCGTCCTGCACCTGGCAGGTGCCGCGCAGCCGCGTCAGGAGCTGGGTCACGTTCAGCGTCAGCTTCTTGTAGAACTCCAGACCCTTCTGAGACTTGCACAGCAGCTCCTCGTACGTGTCGTATGACGTTATCAGTGCTGGAAAATACCATAGAAAAATTTTATTTTTTTCTAACCAACAATTTACAGTTTGGTGTTATTGCAGTGAAGGACATATTAAAATGTTGTATGGCTAATTAATTACAGGTTTAGGAATTTAATTTCCATTGTTTCCTTATCATTGCCAGACCAGGGAACGGTTTACTTTCGTTCAATAATTCGTAACCTTTTTTTACAAAATATTGAAAGTAATGAATCGAAATGAATTTTACATGTTCCAAGTTTCAGCTTGATCGATCCGTTCAGTAGTTTTTCAGTTATCCGGGATGTAGACAGACGGACAACAATGATTCGCTATAGGGCTATTGACGGATCTCTATGATTCTACCTGAAGTTTCCCATTGTAAACTCTCTTTTACCATGGTAAAAAGTAGCAGCGACTCTTTGGCTCATGAACAACCAGCATATTATTATCATTCAGATCCGCCGTTGTAAAGGCTTAAATGAATAAAACATATTGTTCACGTCTACACAAATTGATTAGTAGGTACAAAGATTGTTAGTATGATCATAAAGATTCCAGCCACAAATACAATAAACTTGAAAAACAAAAAATGTTCTACCATTGATAAGCCCGTCGCGTTTCCTCAAAACGTCAGACAGCAATCGCCTCGACTCCCCGTACGCCGCGTACAGCGAAGTCAACCTGTTGATTATGTTCTCCTGAGCGGCCAGGTTCTGTTCGATTATTTTCACCTGAAACAAAAACACCAGAACTGTAAACAATCTATATTCACATTCGACAGTAAAACGACCCAGTGGTTTTTATAAAAAGTAATTGAGATGTACATAGGTGGACGGCTAATTAGAAACAGGGCAAGATTTTCATACAATCAAAGTCACAGTCATCAGTTGCATATCTATAGCGATCTAAAAGTCCTCCATCTACTCTCTCGATGACCGGCATCAGATCATGCCCCCTCATCAATCCATCAATCCTTCATGGAGAACCATGGCTTCAAAGTGAGCTCGATTGTATGAAAATCTTGCCCTGTTTCTAGATATCCGTCCACCTATGTATATTTTATACTTTGCGATGTAGTGACAAAACAGACATCTATCCCATAATCATCAGCAACTATCAATATAATAATAAAGAAATAATGGTAAAATAATTAATTCTAAAACAGAAGTAGCAGAGTCCTTTGAAACTTTTTTCACTAACATCCCTATTAAAACCACCGAAGCTCTGCATTCATCGCCTATTCTTGCCGAAAATTTGCTTGTAAATAACGTTACAATATGTGAAACAGTTTTTAATTTTAGACACATAAACTCTCTAGATATTATTAAGGCTTTTAAATCATTAAAACTAAAATCTTCTGAAGATCTATGGGGAATGTCTGTTAAAGTAGTTAACTCAGTTATAACGATTATTGCGCCTTACTTAGCTTTTATATTTAACATGAGTATTAATCAAGGTATTTTCCCTGACCTAATGAAGCAAAGTAAAATCATACCACTGTTTAAATCTGGTGACAAACTTGATCCCAGTAATTTTAGACCAGTGTCAGTTCTCCCCGTGCTTAGCAAGATTTTCGAAAAGATCATACTGAATCAACTGCTTTGTCATTTCAATCTCAAACAACTTCTTCACGATCGTCAGTTCGGATTTACTAAGGGACGATCAACCACCGACGCAGGAGTCATGCTTGTTAAGCATATTTTTGATGCTTGGGAAGCTTCACATGATGCAATAGGCATCTTCTGCGATCTCTCCAAAGCATTTGATTGCATTAATCACGAAACCTTGCTACTCAAATTAAAACATTATGGCGTGAAAGACAGAGCATTCGAATTACTTAAATCTTACCTTGAAAATAGAGTACAAAAAGTTGATATCATTTATATCAACTTTTTGTACTATATATAGTTAAATCATCTGGTTCAGTTGTGAAAATGGGGGTGCCCCAGGGCTCAGTTCTGGGTCCTTTTCTTTTTCTTGTATATATAAATGACTTGCCATTTTTAATACAAAACATGTCCAACATAGTATTATTTGCCGATGACACTTCTCTGATTTTTAAAATTAGCAGAAGAGCTTGTGATCTTCCTGAGGTAAACAATACTCTCACACAAGTACTTAACTGGTTCAGCATTAATAATCTAGCATTAAATACAACAAAAACTAAATGTATTAAATTTTGCCTACCAAATGTAAGACATGTAGTTAATAATGTAACTTTAGGTACAGAAAGATTAGAATTTATCAAAAGCACGGTGTTCCTAGGTATAACTATAGACTCATCTCTTCAATGGGGGCCCCACATAGCTTCACTAGCTGGCAGACTAAGCTCGGCCGCCTACGCCGTTAGGAAAATTAGACAATTAACAGATATTGCTACTGCGAGATTAGTCTATTTCAGCTACTTCCACAGCATCATGTCATACGGCATCCTACTGTGGGGTCAAGCGGCAGATATAGAAACCATCTTTATTTTGCAAAAGAGAGCTGTTAGGGCGATCTATAATCTACGTTGTAGAGAATCATTAAGAGAAAAGTTTAAAGAAATTAATATATTAACCGTTGCCAGTCAATACATTTTTGAGAATATTTTGTATGTCCGCAAAAATATATCTCTCTTTTTGAGGCACTGTGATATGAACACAGCTTATGTTACAAGAAACAAAAACAAACTTGTACCACCACAGTTAAGGCTTAGTAAGGTCAGTAAATCATTCACGGGGCAATGTATACGCTTCTACAATAAACTACCAGAAGAAATCTTAAATATGAATGACAGAAAATTTAAGACTCACATTAAACAACAACTTTGTAAGAAAGCTTATTATAAAACAGTCGATTATCTAAATGACAAAGATGCCTGGTGTTAATGTTACTTCAGCCTCGCACAATCTTTACAAAATAATGTTATGTACAAACTTGATTTTAAAAGATGTGTTGCGGAAGTTTGTTGCGCCGCTTCTTCTTCCCAGCTCTATATAACACCTTGGAGGCGGTGGTAGATAAAAAATTGACGTTGTATAAATGTACCTAGTGTACTTACATGCAATAAAATACTTTTGAATTTGAATCAACAACTAGTCTCCCCGAGGCGGGTTAGAGGGACTGCGGAGTATGTAGCCAGTGCCTGGAGTCCCTCGATTTGCGTCGAGGATGGCCACCGTGGGGTTTTAGTGGGTGAGAGTCCCACATCACCCGGCCTTCTCACTAGAAGGTCGGGTATGTATGTCTCCACGTAAAAAACTTTTTGCTTCTTTATGTGCAATTTATTATTCTTTGCCTGTTCGTGAAACCGAACGTCATGCGCGCGGGCGAAGGCGGCGGCCATTCATTCATTCTTTTAACATTACCTTTTTTGCTCATCATCGAGTGCATTGCAAATAATATTTCTACATCTAATTGGAACTGTTTGTTATTTACGAGGACATTAAAGTCTTGATCGAACTTTGAACAAAGTGTTGGTTAATCAGCTCCTAAAAGTACAGTCCACTCAATTATCACGAAGAAAGTAGCTCGCCTATATATGGTCCTTCGAGCCGGATTAAAGGTGGACTGTCGAAGCAAGCGTCTGTTGCGTCAGTGGCGCCGCGACAGAGCGGCAGATAAAAGTACTATGTAAATATATGAAACGCAGTCATTCGAGCGCAGTGTCAGTAGCGTCAGCGTTAGTGGCGCCACTGACGCAACAGACTCTTGCTTCGAAAGTCTACCTTAACCTTTTGAACGCCAAAGACGGTCATAGCCGACAAAGGAAAATCGTGCCATATACGCCATGTCGGGATATCACGACAAGTAACGGTATTCTAATGTCATGTATAGTGGCGTGTGGATGCATCACTTTCGTAACATGACGTGGCGTTCAATAGGTTAACATGTGCAGATCGTAGGTACCTTGGGCGTGTGTTTCTCCAGCTCGTGCCGGAACACGTCGTCGGCGGGCTCGTGGCTGCGCGCGAGCAGCCGCGCGGTGATGTCGTCGCCGGTGACGGCCTCGCGCAGCTGCTGCACCAGCGCGTCGCGCTGCGCCTGCATCTCGCGCGCCTTGCCCACCACGCGGCGCATCTCCGCCATGGTCGGGCGGTCGAGACCCTCTACGAGCAAATATCAAAGCGTGAAACATCCATTCAAACATCCTTACAAACTTTCACGTTTATAAAATTAGTAGGTTTTTTATCGCTCTTGGTTGGTCTTCCAAAAGAAAATAAATAAATATTGGTCGAAGCCGTTTAAAGAAGTCATTCAGTTGACCCGCAGTACTTTATTTAGATTTATTTATTTCGCAGATACAGCATAAAACAATATACAACATTAACATAAAGTGTCTGTAAGAGGGATCGTCCAGTACAATATTTTAAATAAGTCCAACTAAATGTCAATATACCAATTAGCAGATTTTACAATAAAATGACAGAATGTCAATAGTAAATTAAAATTGACCGAAGCTACTCACCAATGTTATCAATACTGGGTATTTTACTGTGAAGAACATCCAGCGGCTGAGCGAGCAGCCTGAGGTTGGCTATGTGCAGCGTCATCGCTTTATGCAGCACTTGGTTGCTCTCGTTGGTGCGGGTGTGGGCCTCCTGATACTTGTGGAACTCGCGGGACAGCTCGGTCTGCACGATCGACGGCGGCCGCGGGCCCATCACCTTCTGGTAATCCTTCTCTTTCAACGTCTCTTCCTAAACAACGGAGAAGAATAAATAAAAGTGAATAAGTAATACATGTACAGTACTACGATTAAAGTTGTGCGCTTAGGCAGTCTTCGTGCTTGCGAAATTGTCCGAATATTCCATCAACAGCCGGCAGTCTTCAACTCGCTAGTCACTCGCCAACCTCGAAAGTGATAGCACCTGCCTTTTAAGACTTTGGAAGTATATAGAGCTGTTTACCCCCCAGTTGCTCCAGTTGTTCTCAGAGTGGGGGGGCGGGGGGGGGACGATTCAGTGGGTAGTGTATAATGCTTGGAGCATGACTTTGCATATAAAACACTTACGTGAATAAGGCTCTTGATGTCGGCGAGCGAATGCTCCACATCGCTGATGACCTCCGCCAGGTTGTTCATGGAGTCCACCAGGGTCTGGATGACGTCGCTCTTGGCATTCATCGCCGCGCACCGGTCCACTATGTCCTGGGGGATTCTGGCGGATTTGAGAAAACACAAGTCAATCCTACTGATATTACAAATGCGAAAGTGCGGATGTTTGTTTGTTTGTTGTTCAATCACGCCATAACGGCTGAACGGATTTTGATGAAAATTATCACAGTTGTAGACACATACTTCTTGTTTGATCGTCCTTTTCTGGTTTTATAAGCAGCCATTAAAAATTACAATCTGAATTCAAATTTAGTTCGTAGTAGTTTTAACATGTCATTCCAACTTTAGATTTAAACTAGCTGTTGCCCGCGGCTTCGCTCGCATGGGATAAGTACGTACCTACAAACCATCAGGAAGAAATTATCTGAATAGATAGTGAAAACCGCATCAAAATCCGTTGCGTAGTTTAAAAGATCTAAGTACAGACGCCTGAAGCGATTATGTAAGGATAAGTATGAAGACAGTTGTGTATTTATTTTGATCAAGGGCGGAACCCTAACAAATTCTAATTGTCTATTTCACACGCGTAAGAATTTAAGCCAACAACGAGGCTGCGCGGCAGCAACTGACTTCGGCTCTATTTTTATTAACTAGCTATTTCGACTGGCCTGTTGGCGTAGTGGTAGTAACCCTGCCTAGTGCGCCAAAGGTCGTGGGTTCGATTCCCACCCGGGACCAACATTTTGTGTGATGAGCATAACTGTTGGTTTTCGGATTCTGGGTGTTTGTATGTATTTATGTATTTATTCAAAAGTATTTAAGTATGTTTATCAGGTGTTGAGTACCCATGTACAAGCTTCGGCTTAGTTGGGACTAAACAGCCGTGTGTAAAATTGTCCAAACATTATTATTATTATTATTTCCCGACGCTTCGCCCGCGTTTAACAAGTCATTTCTGCCTTATTTTTCTTTTCGGCTCCTAAGGGTCGTAGCGTGATGTTAAGATGTTCCAGAGAATAGCGCGTTCAAATAAAAACAAACAAACTCTTAGATGATGGAGGTAAAAAAGGTGTTTGCTCACTTCTGATCTGCGTCCAGCACCTCCAGCTGGTCGAGCTGCAGCGAGGACATGAACTCGGACAGCTCCGTGTTCTTGGCCTCGGCCTGGCCCACCACGTGCCGCAGCAGCTTCGCCTTCTCCTCCGAGTACACGGAGGACGCCTCGTGCGCGCCTATCGGCACCAGCCGCGAGAACACATCTGGCCCTGACACCTGCCGCACAAAAGGTTAAAATACTAGCCGTTGGCTGGACTGACAGCCCGGGGGATTTACACAAAACTCCCGGTTTCGTGGAGTCAGAATAAGAATTACAATAGTCATTGGCCGCGTCTTCACATGCGTCGAATAAGTATTTGATCTTTCCCCACGATAAAAATAGGCTATCCATGGCACAGGCTAATCTAATAATACAAATTTTCATGCAGATTGGTCAACAGCTAAGCCGTGAAAGCGTATTAGGATTTTTGGGAACAGATTTCCTCACAGAAAAGACTTAAATAAGGTAAAATAGATTTAAATATAGATAATAAAAACATACCTCTGGGTCATTAAAGTTGATCGGCAGAGGTTTTACCAAACAAACAGGCTTGAGATCCATCAGCAGATCCTTATCCGGCACCTCCTCATGGTAAATGAACTCATTCTCATTCTTAGCCGCTTTCCTCTTCCCCTCCACCACGTCATTAGTGAACGTCAGGGCTTCCTGGGTGATTTGCACCGGCTCTACGTATTTAGCCAGCTTCCTGGCTTCGGCCAGTTTGTCCACGGCCAGCTGGTAGAAGGCTACGCGCTCGCCAAACTTTTGTTGCTCTTCTGCATGTAAACCTGTAGAAGAAAAAGGTTAACATTACAGTATGATATTGTCAAATCAGCAACCTATTAACATGTCCCCACTGTTGGGGCTCAGGCCTACCCTCTCAACGAGGGCGTTAGGGCTATAGCCCACCATGCTAGCCCAGTGCGGGTTGGTGGACTTCACATGCGCATAAGATATTTTTTTTCGGCGTATGCAGGTGTCCTCACGATGTTTTCCTTCATTGTTTGAGAGCAGTCAGTAAACATACTTTGTTTCGAGAAAAAACCCATTGGTACATGGAGCTCTCGAAATGACAGTCCGCGTCTTCCTCACGACGCCACTGACGCTCCATTGATATTTTAATAAATGACAAATAAATTTGAAGTGAAAAATATAAAAAAAAGTTTCTATCCAATGATTCAAAACTGCAGAAAGATACCAACTAGGAAAGAATACGTTGATTAATAGAAAAAAAAACTACTTAGATTTTAGGATACTAGGTTTTTATAAACATTAGGAGTATATTTCAAGGTAAGAATTCTATTAGTAAGGATGGAAGTGGGGCTCGCACCTTGATACAAGCACACAATGCATCCATTGTATGACAATTTGAAGGAGAGATAGCGATGCCAGTAGTTGTAGAGTTTGGTGCCAATGATCTCGTGGATGTTGTCAGTGCCTGCTGAGGGTCCGAGCAGTGCCAGTGAGTTTTTGTAGAAGAATAGTACCTGTGTGGCTACGGCACCTGCAAGGAAAAAAAAATTTATATTGTTTTTCACTTAATCCAGAGTAATTAGTCTAATTCCAGATTGATAATCTGTACTAAAGGAATTAGACAAGCACAGGATAATTAACAAATGTGTCCATAAATCAAGTTGCCATAAGCCGGATTCTTATCTTATCTTCTGAGGGGGCCTGGAATACCTGGCGACACTTCGACCCTATGGGATCTGTTGTGCCAAACCCCTGTCTGCCAAACGGTGCCCCAATCCGTTTTTGGTGGACTTCACATACGCATACGCCTTAGAATAGTTAAATACCAGTCTTTGGCGTATGCAGGTTTCCTCACGATGTTTTCCTTCACCGAAAAACCTGTGGTATTATAATAAACCGTACTTAAGTTTTCGAAAAACTCATTGGTACGGGCCAGGATCGAACCCACGACCTCATGAACGCGAGGCGAGTGCACAACCAACTAGGTCACCACGGCTCTTGCCATAAGTCTAACCACATCCCGAACATTATGTTTTTATTTAGTTGGTTCACATATAAAATTTCGACTTGATATCAAAAATCAAGATTCGATTTTTTAAAAATTGGTGAAATGTTTAGTTCTTTTTCAAATCTCTTATTTCTCTGAACAGAATACATGAAATTAAAAAAAAATCTAAAATAACGATTTCCCATTCATTCTGGACATACTTTTTTAACTTACAAACACAAATATTACAATCTTGTACAAATTGCATAGCTGTCATTCAAATAAAATGCTAGTGTAATCATTCATTCCTTTGAAGCAGAACATTTATGAAAGGTATTTGGTTAGTAGTCAGGATTAAAAATACACACCAACAACACTTGGTTTCCTTGTGTCCTGTATGCTCTTATCAAGAATACACTCCTGAGCTTGAGCAAAACATATCTCCTGCAGCAGCCTCATGATATCTGTTGAGACATCTACACCTGGAGGCTGCGGGTAGTGCTCCCGTAGGTACAGAAATGCCCATGCGGCGTTTTGGTAGTGAGTGCATGCTGCCTTGAGACTGTCAGGGGTAGTACGAGGCTCTGACGCAGCAAGCTGAGTGAGTAGTGCTCCTATATTGTACAGTATGCAAGCCATTTCGAAACGAATGTCGGCCAAGGAGCAGCTCATGTTGGCATACAGGTCTTTCCTGAAAATTCATAGTGTATTTTTATTTCTATTGCGATTGTATGAATAGGTGTGTTATTTATAGTAGGTAGTTTAGTATAGGTCAGTACTCTTGCTTGTCTTTTCTCAATTCTCATGTTTTTCCTAACAGCATTTCTGTAAATTTTTATACACCTGAAGATAAATTGGTAAGGTTGTGTAGAGGAAAGATGATTTAGCTATAAAGCCTGTATATAGTTTTTTGGACTCACAAATTTTTTGTATTCATAAATTGGTCGATAAACGACTGAACAATGTCTAGAATTTGAAAAAGTTATGATTTTATTGAAATTTATGTTTTTTATTTTATTTTCATCTGTTACATTATAGAATACATTTCAGGTATTTTTTTTCTTTAATTAAGTTTTTCATGCTAATAAACTAAGAAAGACCTCAATTAACTAAAGAAAAAACATCTCTCTCGCTTTGTTGACATTGATAAAATTATTCAGCTGTAACAATAACAAAGAGTACCAAGAGAGAAAAAAATGAGGTAATTTGAGTCACCAGTACAAGTAGGTATGTACACCCAGACAATTTCATATCTTGCAAATCTGATAAATAGCGCAGTAATGTTTACACATATTAGTGATGAATCATTTGGTATTTTCTCATGAATCAATAAAGTAGTGACATGCAGGTAATTGAATTATTTACCAGGCGAAAGTGCACGCAACAGGTTGACCTTTAGACATTGGAAATCGGCTTTGCATTGCTCGTAGCTGGCAGAAGTATCTGGTCATAGCGCCGAGCCCAGCTGCGTCGATCGAGGGCCTAACAGCGGCCGATCTGATACCCTCCAACTGATGTATCTCATTTCCATAACTATCTGGATCCTCCCTATAAGCTTCCCCTATGTACTAGAAACATAACAAAGTGAAATGATGACAAAGAAATGCAGAATCCAAGTTTTATCATAGAGATTAGAGTACATTTACCTGTTTGAGTTTGGGTCCGAAATGAGTATTCTCCGGACTCACTTTCAGTTCGAAACTGATCATAGGTAATTTTGGGACAGCTTCCATGTTTTCCAAATATATATTTACCCGGAAAACGTATTAAAACACTGGATTTATCAATTTCATCATAAATTAGCTTTTTGTAGCACTGCTGTCATTTTTTTTTGTTTGGGTGGCACAGCACAACACAAACTAGTTTTTGCGTTTCGGTATTTGTCGGTTATTTCATTTGGATTGAAGAATCGATTTGAAAAGCGTAGAAAGATGTCGATATTTGAATAAGAATATGAAACGTCACTATTTAAAAAAAATCGTATTTTGTCTATGGTCTACTAATGCGTTTATGTGGAAAGATTCCGTTTGCAACTGATATGACAGACGCAGACAAAGATATATAGTAGTAGGCAAAGCGCTAACTCTCTCACAATTTAATTTAATTACAAACATTATTGAATTTAAGAAACGCACTTTGTCGCAAAATTGTATTTTAAATGGCGTCGGTCGATTGTTTGTTGCTTGCATTTCTGTGATTTATTTTTAAACTTATTGCTATTAATGACTTCAGTATAAAGTGTTAATCTGTTTTTCAATATGAAATTGAAAAAACCGAAAACCGATACTGAGGTAAGCCAAGTTAAATTTTGTTTGGTTATATTTACACCGGACAAGCTAAAGGAAAATATTGGAACTTGTTTTTGATGCTTGCTGCGGCTGCGGCTGCGGCTTGAATAGATATTGGTTTGTACTAGGTACTATTCAATGGGTTGTACTAGGTATTGTGCAACTCGAGAATTCAACTATAAAATAAAATGTTTAATAGTTGCATTCTCATTGGAGGTTTTGAGGCGTTATGGTAAACAATACCTTTATCCTTCCATACGGCGGGAGTGGCGCGTTACATTTTTATAAGTATCCATAGTTAGATTTCAAGCCCCTAAGGTCGTGAGTTCGATATTATTTATAGCGTGAAGATATGTATGTATATTATTTATTTTTAAGGAGGTGGTCCCTCCTCAAGCGGAGATCATCGAAGCGGACCTCTACAAGCGTTCATACTTCGGCCCTGATATCCCAACTCTGGATCTCGAGTGCTGGGAGGAGGAACTTACCGATGTTCAGCTCAAGGCCTACAAGAATGCCGATGATGAATACAAGAGCATCCAGAATAAGCTTGATGAGATGGTGAAGGACACGGGTGGTGAGATTGTGTACAACGGTGATCAGTTCACAGCATATCAGCTGCTTGGGAAGTGAGTAACATTATTTTATTACATTCGATCAACAGCCTCTAGTATGTTTCTTGGTGATGCACAACTAAATATAAGTTTTATTTTTAATCTCCCTTTTTTTTTCAACATTTTGTGCACATACCTAATACAATTACATTTTTAATTAACAATTTAACGCATTAAGTTATTGATGCCCCGTCAGTGAATATCTGTAAAAACAGCCTTCATAATTTAAACAACAAAATACAGGGTTTTGTGAAGTGACTTTAAAATTGTCCAAAATATTATTATTTCAGACAACCTGCACTAAAGGACTTGGAGAGACAGAGTGCAGAAATCATTAGGTCGAGGTCTCGTTCATTATCTGTAGCTAGGGAAAGCAAAGAGACCAGGAGGAAAGGTTTGTATGTCACATAGTTCTTTCGATTTTGATTGATTAGTGCCTATTCAAAACTGGGTATACTATGCTAGAACTTGGTAGAATTTGGTGGAATTTTTCTGCAGTAATTCACCAAAATTAGTTTTGTTTGTTTTTGTTTTAAAAACTATTTTATTATAATCTATTCTATTCTAATTTCATTTATCTATTTAAAACATGATTATATATGTAGTTTCTATGAGTACGTAGTATGCGGATTTTGATGATAATGCACATTTGTTGCATGAGTCCCCAAAGTCCACCAAAATTTGTGTAAACTATTGTAATTATTTTGTAGGTCGTCCAAAGAAACACCGCGAGGAAGACCGCAACTACTCCCCGTCGCCCGAACGGGTCAAAACGCCAGAACCTAAACACAAGAAAAAGAAGAAGGACAAGAACAAGGAGAAGGAGAAAGAAAGGGAGAAGGAAAAAGACAAAGAAAAAGATACCAAGACCAAGGACAAAACTCTCGCGCCATCCAGTAAGTAACATTTTTTCAATTTTATTTTAAAACAGGGTTGTAATTCATCATTCTGTAACTTAGAAAAAGAATGAACCATAGAACTGTAATCAGCGTATAGCATGAAATAGCAATAGTCTTTTACCCCAATAATTTGAGAAGACACTTCTTATATGGCGGGGTCAAACTGAACAAACACTATCTATTTTAGTCAGGCTGTTGTTTGTTGGAGGGCAGTTGGTATGCAGTTTACTGCCCCCCAACAAAAAATTCACATATGTAGACAGAGATAGAAGATATTATACCTGTCTTGCTTACTCTTACCACTTTTGTAATAAGCGTGTCCCTCTCTGATTATTATTGTTATTTTAGCAGCTGTTCTATGAGATCCTTTTTCTATGTTCTGTAATATTTTTTATGAAATAAAGTGGTAACTGTAAACATCCAATTGTCAGATTCTCCACATGCTCCAGTGCCTGAGTTTGTTTGCAGATGTGCACAGTGTGGTGACCAACGTGCGGCCGTCGGAGGCCACGGCTATTGGCGGCCTGCTGACGGGCAGCGCGACCAAGGCCACCGCCGTCGTCGACCTCACCAAGGAGGATGGCAGCAATAAGAACGTCGCTGATTCGCGGGAGGTTTCCTTCAATAAGTTGCAAGGTGAGATGTGTTATTTTATCTTTTTTTTTTTTTCTCAAAATTTGGTTTAACTGTACCTCGTGGTCCAACAAGGGGTTGAATTTTTAAAAAATAAATTCGAAGTAACAGTACTAGTTCCACCGTGTTACCCAGGGTTCGTCGACATAAATATCAAGCAATTTTCAGTGATATAAATATTAAAACAAATTATCTTCTATTTTTGCATTATTCTATGTAGTTATTGATTATTTTATTTTACTATTATAAATTATTTCTAGTTCTGCTTCTGAATCAGACGATGGCCTGCCATTGTCTACCTATATACATATATTATATAATGTTAACTATTTATTTAATAGGTATTACTACGTAGAACTTATTGGTGGTTTGGAGACCGACTCTGTAAGCCATTGAAGAATTGAATAAGCGATAATAATAATATAAAAATAAATAAATAAAATAAGCCTTTATTACTGTTAAAATGTTTACAATAATAGATATATGTATTTATAATTGTTTTTACCGACTGTGTTTATATTGATACACATATTTCATTTCTATATTATATAGACGATCGGTTTCTGTCAACAGTTTGTCCTTCGACAAAGGCCTCCTCTAAAGACTTCCATTTCTCTCTGTCCCTTGCTGTTCTCATCCACTCTGGACCAGCCACTTTTTTAAGGTCATCCTCCCAACGTTTCGTTTGTCTCCCTTTGCTTCTTTTCCCATTCCTGGGATACCACTCCGTTATTATTTTTGTCCATTTCTCTTTCGTCTCTCTCAGCATATGTCCTGTCCATCTCCATTTTAAAGTCTTACATACCTTTTTTACATCTTTAAATTTAGTTGTGTTCTTTATTTCTGCTAATCTTATTTTATCTTTTCTCTTAATCTCTAATAATAATATAATTTATAATAAATATCGGATATTTATCGAACCCTGCGCTTACCTTTGTCTCTGTCACCAGGAAAAACGTTCCCGTCCCTGGTGGTGGTGGCGCGTCCGTACCTGCGCTCGAAGGACGCGGCTCCGCCGTCGGACCGCTCGCTGCTCGACAGCAAGGTGAAGTCGGTGCTGATGCACACGCCCATGAAGTTCACCGAGTGGCTCATCCAGCAGGGGCTCGTGCGCTCCGAGCAGTGGTGCGTCATACACGCGGGGAACAAGCTCAAACTCGGTGAGGGAGTTACACTTAATTTTTTTATGCTTTAAGGCACACACACACTCAGAAAAAATGCTCTTTCTCAAACATTTTGAGCATTATTCTGACAATCTTCTTACTGATAAATCGAAAATGCTGTACTGGTCAAATACATGCGAGGAGCGGCCGGCTAAGTTGTATTAAAATCCATATGTAACCAGTTAAGCGGCCGAATAAATTACTATGAAAACTCATATTTGCCGTGTAATTTAAAAATGGATAGATTTTTTTATTCAAGTTTCATTTAAATTTCGAACTAGCTTGCAAACAAAAAGCTGTGTAATGCAAAAAAAACTTTTGCTCGTGAAAAGTTGTTGTTTATCGTCATTCATTATTTGAGAATTGCATTATGTGGCCACAACCAGGCATTGATGGACTTACGTATGTGTATTTTTAATCAGGTAAAATCATGGAGGGTAAAATACTGTATTTCTGCGAGAACGTCGAACTTAATCCATTTTTAATTCCAGGAATGTATTCGGACGTGTCGAAATTCCCCTACTCCGGCGGCTACGTCTGGATCTCAGAGTGCTGCCCCACCCGATTCGTGTCCGTATTCTCGAGCTCGGTATTCGAAGGGGCCACCTTCCCCCCGAGCGTTCTCCTGAAGCTGGTCTACCACTGGGCCTGCCAGACGAACGTTCAAAACGTGGTGCAGTGGGTTAAAGTGGACAATCTGTACGTGAAAGGACTGTTTACGTGGCTGAGAGCGATCTGCTCGTCGGCTATTCACCAGCACATGGGCCTGCTAGGCGGGTCGGGCAAGAAGGTGGAAGTGGGTGTGATCTCGCTGGGGACGACCAGCCACGATGGCACGCAGAGGCAGGTGAAGGTAGAGGTGCTGGGGGTGCTGGATCCTCAAGAGAAGTTGGTGAGTTATTCGTTGTAGAATTCTCGATTTTATGTTAGTGAAATCACTTTGAGGTACAGAACCCTAATATTTTTTTCCTTGACTTGTGCTATTTGACTTACCTTTGAGCCAAACAATATTCTAGGTCAACGGGAAGTACTCTATAGCATTTAATCTTTTGTTTTGATTAGATCTTTGACTGAAGGCAGTCAGTCATTGAGTTTGTAATATGAGAGTAGTTCTCACGAAATACTTGACCTCTTAGTTTTACCTATAATGTAACAAACGCTTATCGGTAAACTATTATTTCTTTGCAAATGCAAAGACGCTTTGAAAAGCCGTTTAAAGAAAAATAGTCTTGACATAACAGTAACACAGGCTCAGGAAGACGAAGACAGAGTCCTGCTGTCTGCTTCATATCATCATCCCATTTTGTATTTTCCTTCCTCTTTTTCTTTTGTTCCCTCTGGGGGTACCACTCGGTAATAATCTTGGTCCATTTTGGTGTTGGTTGGTGTTCCAAAATCCAAGCGTGCGAAGTCGCGGGCAAAAGCTAGTTTAAAATAAATAAAAACCTATTTCCGCAGATCCGCCTCCGCGCTGTGGAACCCCTCGCGGAGCACGAGAAGAACTACAAGAAGCGCTTCCAGAAGATCCTGGAGCCGCTCAACAACTGGGTGCACCCCGCGTCCACCATCCTCACCGACCTCACCGTGGACAAGGGCACGCTGGTGGCCATGGGCTTCAAGCACGTGCAGCAGTCGTCCTCGCACGCCGACCAGCCGGCCCGGAACAGCAATGCCAACATCATGGAGTACCTGAGGAGGATCGTGCCGAGGATGTTCCAGAACACCCTGTCGCTACTGTCCAGACAGATCATACAGCAGTTTCTGGATGAGCTCGTGTGGAGGGAGAAGTGAGTTGGGTTTCTTACTACAGCACGTGCCAGCTACATGTCCACAAAAGTACAGTCAAGGTTCATAAGAGCATTAGCGGTTTCGCAATGGGCAACAGCTAGTATATCATAGCATACATATCTTCACGCTATGTCCCTGGCGGGGTAGGCAGAAAGAACGAAGCGCCAAGTATTGCGATCCTGACATATCTCTTTTGCTTCGCTCATTCATTCATTCTCTTCATACACGCTCGCCGCGGGACGCGAGTACTCTTTACGTGTTCGCGTGCACCCGTTCTATCTGATACTAGTATGTCAGTATTCGCTCGATATATTCGCGACGTCGTTCGTTCATCACTCATTCGCTCAACGTGTCCGAACCAACGGTGACACTTTCATTCAGTCCAGCCATACTGCGTATCTCTTCGTTGCGTATCCGGTCGGCCAAGGTAACGCCGTACAGCTGACGTAGAGATCGCATTTCCACAGCATTCAACTTACTTTCAGTCGTCTTCTGGCAAACCCAGGCTTCACAGCCGTATAATAGAGTTGGTAGCATAGCAATATGTAATATTGTGTCCAGGTACGGCATATCGCCCGGGCAGGCGTTCGACAACATCGTGCTTCATATCGCGGAGCAGAC
Source organism: Metalampra italica (assembly GCA_949699065.1). NCBI lineage: Eukaryota > Metazoa > Arthropoda > Insecta > Lepidoptera > Oecophoridae > Metalampra > Metalampra italica. Next base: position 2,202,934 of record OX452970.1, on the reverse strand, counting down.
GAAGCTCGACTCGAAAGACCCTATTACGGTGCGACTCAACAAGATCGCGGCCAACCCCTTCAAGAACTGGAAGTATCCCACCAAGGTAAGATCCAGTTCTCTATGCAGTTGCTTGAATATTGGTTTGTACTAACTTTTCGAAACCAATTAAGGAGATTTCAACTATAAAAGACAATGTAACAATAGTCAAATGGTTAAGTGAGGTTTAGTTTGTCATTGCGTCGGGGATAAGACGCAGCCTATCATATCAGAAGATCCGAAGTTTGATCCCCGGCTGGGCCATACCAATCGATTTTTTCTCGAAACTTAAGTACATTTACTGACTGCTCTCAAACGGTGAAGGAAAAGATCGTGAGGAAACCTGCATACGCCGAAGAAGAAATTCTTAGGCGCATGTGGAGTCCACCAACCCGGACTGGGCTAGCGTGGTGGACTATAGTCCGAACGCCCTCGTTGAGACCTGAGCCCCAGCAGTGGGGACATGTTCTTTACCTCGTCAATTTATAATGATTGTTCCCCCAGAAATCTAGCCGCGAGGAGTCGTCGCCGTCGGACGCGCCGGACCTGGGCCGCGGGCGGCGCGGGCGCAAGAAGAAGGAGCCCACGCCCGAGCCGCCGCCCAAGAAGCGCCGCAAGGAGAAGACCACCTACGTCAACGATGACGATGACGACGAGGAGGTAATTTATCAAGTTTATTTTATTTTTCATCATCATCATATCAGCCTGCAGACGCCCACTGCTGGACAAAGGCCTCCCCCAGGGATCTCCACGACGACCGGCCCTGTGCTAACCCCAGGGATCCCGTCTCGGGTAATATTTCATCATTAGGATGAAAAAAAGGCATGCGCCGTTGGTTCGGACATGTTGAACGAATAAATAAATAATGTTTTGGACAAATTTACACACGGCTGTTTAGTCCCAAACTAAGCCGAAGCTTGTAAATGGATACTCAACAACTGATAAACATACATAAATACTTAAATACATACAAACATCAAGAATCCGAAAACCAACAGTTATGCTCACCACACAAATGTTGGTCCCGGGTGGGAATCGAACCCTCGACCTTTGGCGCAGTAGGCAGAATCACTACCACTACGCTAACAGGCCAGACAGGCGAATGAGTGATGAACGAATAGGTGCGTGCCTCGCCCACATGCTCGGCCGCGGCATGCGCCTGTCACGTCCACACCGACCGCGCTGCCTCGCGAGGCGGGCCGCGGCCGCGGCGGCTCGCCCGGTCTGGACGCACCTAATGACGTGTTTGGTAATACGAGTCGGGAACGACCTAGACTGACATACGAGGACCCTAACATTTGAATGAACAGTCGAAAAAAATCATACCACTTATGAACCTACATTGTACTAACATTTAATACTTCAATTCCATTTATTCTTCTACAGTCGAGCTAAACGTATGTTGCATGTTGGCAGGTACCGTTGGCCCTCCGGCGCACTAAGATCAAACAGGAGAAGGCGAAGGACGTCAGTAGCGCGGCGAGCACGCCAACGCCCAGCGTGGGCCGCGGCCGGCCGCGCAAGACGCCGCGCACGTACGCCGTCGACGACGAAATGGACGACGTGCCGCTCAAGAGCATCAAGAAAGAACAGAAGCCCGAGGAGACGGTCTCCATGGAGAGATACTACTTCGGGCAGATCGGCGGGGACGTGCCGAGCGAGCGGGTCGCTATTGCTGTGGAAGTGAGTATCTTATCTTATCTTCTGGAATACCTGGCGGCACTTCGACCCTATGGGATCTGTTGTGCCAAACCCCTGTCCGCCAAACGGTGCCCCAATCCGTTATTTTGGTGGACTTCACATACGCCTTAGAATAGTAAATACCAGTCTTTGGCGTATGCAGGTTTCCTCACGATGTTTTCCTTCACCGAAAAACCTGTGGTATCATAATAAACCGTACTTAAGTTTCAAAAAACTGATTGGTACGGGCCAGGATCGAACCCACGACCGCCTGAACGTGAGGCGAGTGCACAGCCAACTAGGCTACCACGGCTCTGGAGGTGAGTATCATATCAGCCTGACTCTAAAGCTGGACATACGCCTTCACGCCACCACACTCCGCCTTCAGATCATCGATCGCGGTGGGCCTCCAACGCTGTGCATACCTATCCAGAACTCCCCGAGGGTCTTGGAAGTGAGTTAAACTAGTAAAAGTATATCTGAAAAGATAACAGAAAGTAGAGAAGCCAGATTAGTCTCGTCTTCAAAGAGCTTATCTTTTCGAAAGCCAATAATATAGGAACGGCAACACAAATTTGTCAAGATCCAAAGGTTTATGGGCAACAGTAGCGACCATCTAGTGGGCTATTTGCCTGTTCCCTGGCCACTTCATTCCATAAAAATATACTGTAAATATACTGATGAAAAAATATACTGATTGCTTATATATTGGTTTGTACTAACTCCTCAAAACCTCCAAGGAGAATTCAATTTTAATCGTCTTCTTGTAAAGTTGAATTCTCCTTAACTTTTAGAATGTGGGCTGTCAAAATGATCCAACGCCCGCCAATTGTAGCTGTCAGTTTTTTCTTTTTTAAAAATCATCCCTATCTAGACTTAGATATTATTAAGGTTTCTCGGCGGCCATTGAAGCACAATTTGTGTCTCCACAGTGACTGTGGAATCACAATATGTGCTTCTCGACAGATGAAAGGTTCATAGGTTTTGAGTACTTAGCACAAACCAATACCCACTTGTGTTTGTTCCAGTGCCCCTTGTGCCACATCGAGTTCAACAACAACTGCGAGCTGATGCGTCACCTGTACGCGCACGTGGTGCCCCCGCCGGCCGGCGCCGACGGCCCCACCCCCGCGCAGTGCGGCTACTGCCTCGCTCGCTTCGCCACCGACGACGACCTGCAAACGCACCTGGACCACACGCACCCGAACGACACCAAGTCGCCCAACCTGTTCACTTACGCCTGTCTCATTTGCGAGGTGAGTTGTTGCTCAGTGTTAGTGTGGCATCATCATATCTGCCCTGCGCTAACCTCATCCAGCTGGGTCCCGCGACTTTCACCAGATCGTTGGTCCACCTTGTGGGAGGCCTGCCTACGCTGCGTCTTCCGATACGTGGTCGCCACTCGAGAACCTTTCCTCCTTTTGAGTGACGAAAATCTGCATACTTTATTTTTTGTATCGCGCCACCATCAATCATGACTGATGGAATTGACTGACGCTTGCATGATCGTCTAACGGAGGGCTAGGTAAAAGATTTTTTGGTATTTAGCGAAGGATGGCTGATATGAGAGTACCTATACATATATGTGTGGTGTATCGTGTTGTGTTTATGTGTAAATAAAATAAATAAATAATAAATATTCACAAGACCTTGATATATTTTTGAAGTTGTTATGTGTGTGCAGGTCCGATACGCGGCGGTGCTGACGCTGGCGTCGCACATGCAGAAGGCGCACGCGCCGCTGGAGCTGCCGTACGCGTGCGGCGCGCCCGCGTGCGGCTACCGCGCCTCCTCGCACCGCGCGCTCGTCGACCACTTCGTGCGCGCGCACGCCGCGCACTCCGTGCTGCTCTGTCCGCACTGTCTCAAGGTACACTCAACGTTCATGCACTAACAATTTCGCAATTCAATAGATTGAGAGACCAGTTTCATTACATCATCATATCAGCCTGTAGACGTCTACTGCTGGGATCTCCACGACGACCGGTCCTGCGCTAACCTCATCCAGCCGGGTCCCGCGACCTTCACCAGATCGTCGGTCCACCTTGTGTGACCAGTTGTCCACCAGTTTCACTTGCGACCTCTTTTATATCTACCAACACACGCACCAATATATTCCTGGAATTACAATGAATTGGCAATGAATAAATTGATGATTTATGATATATATCATCAATGAATTGATGATTTATTGCCAGTTTTTAAAACACACCATTGACTTGGGTGGTCAGTTACGTCTAGTTGGGTTTCGTGTCTCGTGCACAGCGTTGTACAGAAAAATGACTCTTAGCGTGCTACTGCACTTATGAATCTTACTGTACATTCACACATGTATGACTTCTGAAGGTAGCTTTCAACTATTTCTACCAATAAGTGGGCGAAAAGCGTAATGTCTGCACAAATGATGATGGTTGTTTTGCAGGTGATCACGGTGTACGCAGACGGCCACGAGCTGTCCGCCAACGTGATGCTGTTCATCGACCACCTCAAGGAGCACCTGAACAAGGAGTTGGAAGTCCGCTGCAGCCGGTGCGTGCTCAAATTCGTACACCTGGGTAAGTACCATATGTCGCAATTATCAGTGCATGTATAAACGTCACATAGAGATTGATTGCTATAATTTATCGACATAGATCGTCACCATCAGCTATGGATCGTCCGCTGGAGGTACAGCAACAAGGTTAATACGATTATTCCCAATAATTCCTTTCAAGGAGCTACTACTGGAACAGAAAGTCCCAGTTTTAAAGGAACTTTCCATATTCCGAAGGAGCTACTGGGACTGTCATTTTATTTCTTTAAACCTGCAGTGGTTTGGCGAAAGTCTGTGAATGGGAATGACTACTCGAGTGCCATTTAGTGAACAAGCCAATGAAATCTTTGAAGAGCTTTAAAGAAACGCCTGGAGCTTCTTATTCCTAGAGTATGCTGGACATAATCTAAAGATATACCGAATATCTACTGGGGAAAATAGCGTTTTGGAGGGAAATTCGGCGAATATTTTTCCGTTATATGGTTAAAGCATGCTAAAATATATTCTCCAACACGCCACCCCGGGGCGAAGTTCCCAGAACTAGCAGCATTTTATTGTTTAATGGCCACACTGATTGATGTCTTGGACGAGGATGCGGCTAACTCTGCAGTCAAGCTATTTTTTTACTGACATCCCGAAGATACTACATTCAATTTCGTTTCCAGGACAACTGAAGGAGCATCAGGTGCGCGACCACAACACGGTGGAAAATGCGAATCCATTGTGCTCCGAGGAACACTTGATCACCAAGCCCAGGGTGAGTTGAAACAATAATAACCTTAATACGAGACTGTGCTTCCTTTTTGGGGTAGAAGCTAGTGATTTCTGGGTCACTTAGATATTGATAATATTGTTTGTTTGTACTTTAGATAACATCTTTTTGATAATTTCTTACATGTGAAATATTATAATGAAATTGTTATCCAATTATGTCTCCCTCCATTTTTGAATCTATGTAGTTACAAATCAAGATTGTCTCCTTTTTTTTTGACAAAATATGCGTAATTGTTTAGAATCTGGTTGTAAAGACTTACTCAACGACTTACCGAATGTTATTTCAAATGAGTGTATCTTATTTGCAGATGATACCACTTTTGTCATAAAGGGAATAGATAGAACAAATTATGAACAAGAAATAAATGATACACTCGCAAAAGCAATCAAATGGCTAGATTTCAACAATTTAAAGGTTAATGTGGGAAAAACAAAAGGCATGCAATTTCACACATGTCAAAGCACACCCCAAACATTGCTTATCCACTATGAGGGAAATCAGATCGAAGAGGTCATTCAAAATACATTTTTGGGCATCGAAATTGACAGATTCTGTAAATGGAAAGAGCATATAGACAAACTTTGCAATAAAATAAATAAATTTGTACATGCTTTGAGACCAGTGAGTCAGTGTGTGACAAAAGAAGCGGCAAATTACTACCTATTACGGCTACGTACATTCAATTTTACGTTACGGAATTATAATATGGGGTAATTCAACTGACACAGAGAAAGTTTTTATTATGCAAAAACGCTGCATCCGCGCAATATTTGGTATACCACGCATAGAATCTTGTAGGCCCTTCTTCAAAAATCATAAAATTCTAACGTTCCCATGCCTGTATATCATGGATGTGTGTCTGTTCGTACACAAGTATAAACACCTTTTCCAGCAAACTAAAGACTTATGTAAAAGGGAGGTTAGAACTCAGTATAAATATAAGTTACACAGGCCACCATCTCAATTGACAGTTGTATCAAGCAATAGTTTTTATATGTGTATAAAGATTTATAATAATCTACCTGATATATATAAAGAACAGAATTACACTAAATTCAAGAAACTAATGAAGTCGTGGCTTGCGGAAAGATGCTTCTATAGTGTTATGGAGTACATGAACTATAAATAGCTAGTAGGTAATTCTATTTATACCTTTTGACTTCATTGCATATATTTTCTTTAGGTTGACATTGATAATTAATATTATGATTTATTACTGACATTTAGTTTTAGACAATTAGATTTTCTGTTTATTTAGATTAGCTTCAATCTTGTATATGCCTGGAAAGGTAGAATTAAGGTGATCGCAGACTAGGCAGGCACCACAGTCTCCGCATTTTAATTCTGTGCATGAAATTGTATGAACCCTCGCACACTCATCCGACCCGCACGCACCGCCTTTCTCAAAATAGACGAATCCCGTCGGACCTAGCCGCATCGTCCGATGCAGCCGCAGCGTCCGCATCGGACGATGCGGATGGTGTTGCCAACCCAATTTAACCTTTTTTAACTGGGCTTTATGGCTCTGGAAGCAAAGTCCTTTTGAGCTAGTCTTTTGCAAAAAGTTGCTAGAATGGCAGATTTTTCTACCCAAAAAAGGTGCTAGAAGTTGCTAGACTAGCTAGCAGTAGCTAAAAATGTTACTTATAGGTAGCTAACAATAAAATGGTAAATTATGACAATCATGTTTTATTAACTCAAACACGAGATTAATAAAAATTAGTAACTAGATTATTTTTATTAAAATGTACCTGATTAGGTGCGTTACTAATTAAAGGAGTAATGTTTTTGAATGTAGATCTACGAACTCTCGAAGTATTCACGTCATGTGTCAAATTGGTCGCTGGTAACACTGGACGCATTCACCGGAGACTGCGGTGCGTACGAGGACTGCGGCGCGGCTAGGTATGCGAGGCCGTCAACATAATGCGATGAGTGCGGCGACTGCAGGGACTGTAGGGAGTGCGGTGCGGCCAGGTGTGCGTTCACCTTTACGGTGATACTAATACTAATCAAATTAAGCTGCAAAAATGCTACCTGTAATTCATGCATTAAATTTCATTTCATTTCATAAATATTGACAACAAGACCCAGTTTAGCGATTGGTTACGAAAAAAACACAGCACGACTTAGATCGTGCCTCAGAACCTTCTAAAGGAAACCTATGAAGCGTATCCCAGACACACGCGGCCTGCGGTGGCGGCCTACCGCAGGCCGCAGCCTCAATATAACAAATATAACAGTGTCAACAGGACGCTGCCTCAGCTTTTTGCCGCAAAGTTATCTGCGGCACTGATTTTCAGGCAGAACCTTAGCCTTTTGAGCGAGACAGGGCTCGCTGTCAAAACTGTTACGAAAGTGTACGGTTAAAGATGGTGTGATTTCAGAACAAGGCGCGGCCGCCCGTGAAGGACTCCACGAGCCACACCATGAACGACACGTACGAGGACATGACGCTGGTGCTGCCCGAGGGCATGCTCTGCCGCGAGTGCGACACGCCGCTCGACAGCGACAAGCACTTCTTGTTAGTATTAACACCAGGATACCCGCTGGCACCTTTGGGTGCCAGCACTTTGAAGTCAAAGCCAAAATATTTTATTACATGAGTGCAATGAGGTTTATACACGTCTCACCGCGAGTTCGACACCAATGCTCCAGTTTCTGGTTCTAAATTTTAGCTGCTAATAGTTTAAAATTAGGTGGGTATGGTTATTGCCGATATTAATTTTTTAACAGAAAATTGGTTTAATTGGATTAGACAGGAATAGATGATAAACCTATTATTACTGTCAGGGGCACAACTGAGTGCAGCAAGTGTCCGTACGTGACGTCGTGCTACCGCGCCATGCTGCGGCACAGCGGCTACTGCGCCGGGCCGCACTCGCTGGAGGACGCGCCGCGCGCCGCGCCCTACCGCTCGCACTGCATCTGCGACTACAGCACTAGTGTCGGTGAGTACACGCACGCGCCTACTGGTGCTACGGCTCAATGTCAGGGGGCCAATCGCGCTAACTCTGAACGATATTACCAAACCAATACCATAACCAAAAACGTCACGGTGCACGCAAGCCAAACCCCTGCTCCACACGTTTGCGTTTGTGAAGGTTTGCCAAACGTTTACTTGCAGTATAACGTTTTCGGTTATGGTTTGGATTTGCCCCCAGGTTGCCTATACGTCTACACCGCAGAACGCAAAACGTCCCAATAATTTTGCATTGGATTCAGCCGCACGTCAGAGGAACCAAAACGAGTATAAACTGTCTCTGATACTGCTCTGATAGTATTGAATTGAAACCCTAAATGGCCAGGTCAGCTCAAGGTAAAAGTGTTTCCACTGACGTGCGGTAGACTGTAACAATCATGTCAACACCACATTTCTAATAGATTTTTATTAAAAGGCACTTCAAATAAATACTTTATTGTAGGCCAAATATACTGATTGCGCATTTGTGTGCTGTAGTTAGATTAAATTCAATTCAATTTTTGTATTGTGGCGTCTCATCGAGTCTTCGATGATTCTGCCAATGTCAAGGGTTGAAGGACACACAGTGCTGCTTATATTAATCATTGTACGGTATCAGATATACAACATATTTGTAATGAGTGTGTTGTTCGCCAGGCACGGACATGCTGACGCATCTGCTGATGTGCGAGCACAAGACCGCGTACGGGTCTGAGGAGGACGCGCGCGCCAACACGGCGCGCGCCGGCGACGAGCCCGGGTACGCGGCCAAGCCGGCGGACGACACGCCGCCGCCGAGCGAGCCGGTGAGACAACAAAATTCGCATACAAAGCCGCTTACTACATGGGTCCTTTCCTATACACAAAAGTAGACAAGCAGCTTTCGATCAAGGATCATACCAGGAACACCTGTAAAAAGAAAATACAAAACTGGATAGTAACACTCAATTATAAGGGAACAGAAAACATTCTACATACAGCACAATAAATAATAACCAACACATACACTGCACTCGGGTACAATCAAAAGAACATCTGAAGACACTAGACTCCTCAACACAGGGAATACTAGTTTGGGGACTAGAGTACTCTCAAGTGCTATGTAATTTAATTTATTAATCCACGTAATTTTTAATTTATCCAAAAATGCCTTATCCAAGAAAGCCAAAATTATTGTTATTCAATTATCAACCGAAAGACGTCCACTGCTGGACAAATGCCTCCCCCAGGGAACTCCACGTCCACCAATCCCACGCTCCCCACCTTCACCAGATCGTCGGTCCACCTTATTCCTACAAGGCCTGCCTACGTCTTCCGATACGTGGTCGCCACTCGAGAACCTTTCTGCCCCAACGGCCGTCAGTTCTACGAGCGATGTGCCCTGCCCCTTCAGCTTCGCAATTCTTTGAGCTATGTCGGTCGACCTTGGTTCTCCTACGGATTTCCTCATTTCTGATTCGATATCACAGGGTAAACTTGATGTAGCTGGCACGTACTTTATAACCGGTAATGCTGTATTCGCAGGCGGTGGACACTGTGCCGGCGATCGGCGACTACGCGCCGCCGTCGGTGCTCAACACGCAGCTGTCGCTCGACGACCTGGCGCCGCCCTCCGTGCTGCAGACCGATCAGGTGAGGGCTTTTTGGCAGAATATTGTCAGAGATGGTTGTCGTTTTTGTTAGTTTTCCTAAAAATGTATATTGTAGGTTTTGGTGTTTAACTGTGATGGTTTTATATGCAACAAGTGCCTATTAAAGTGTATATTGTGCGGGATAGTTAAATAAAAGCGTGTAACGACTCTACCGGATTGTTCCAAATTGTCCCTTGTTAAGTGGACATTAAATTCAGTTCAGTTCAGTGCTGTGTTAACTGCAGTGTGGATCACCGAATGGCACAAGTTGTGCCCTGGAGGCCGTGTTGCGATTTATAAACACGGTGTTCGTGATTATAAACTACGATTTGGGCTATAAGGACTTGTTTCCAATTTTCCGTAAAACTGTTTAAAAAAAAACGATCAGGTAATCCACTGCGAGCGTGCCGTAGACGCATGCCGCATCTACCCCAACAGTTTTCAACGTCGTTACTCGCTGGCGTACGGGCTGGCTAAAGTATACGGTCTGTCGTCGGATTTGCACAATCTAAAATTGGCCTTGATTTAAGCATGTCTAAGTTAATTTTAAATTGTGATTGATTAGTATTGGATTTGATGTTACATTTGCAGCACGACGCCGAGCTGCTGAAGGACACGTACGACCGGCCGCTGGCGACGCCGCGCCACGACGAGCCGCACTACACCCTCGGCGACTTCGAGCCTCTGCCCCAGGAGCCTCCGCCCCTGCCGGACTTCGAACAACTATAAACTTGATTCTAAATTCTGGTACCTACTACCAGCTGTACCTACTAATATAGTAATGAAACAATTTATATTTCCGTTAAGTAAGCTACCTAACGGCCGTCTACACGTATTAAGTTGAAGTTAATTTTAACATAATTGTTGCGTGAGAACAACCACATAAAAGCTCTTTAGTCACAAGTGGAAATAAACGATTTAGTGGTTAAGAATAGAATCGAGTATTTTTATTATTATTATGTAACCGCGCCTCCCGCACAGCTTGCATTCCCCGGTAGGCGTGGCTTTATAGGTGGACGCAATTTAGTATTGAAAATAGGAAACTAAAGAATGCATTTAATAAGTTAAGACACGTGTAAACGATGGATTACTTAAAAAAGGTTGTCTGGAAGAAATCGCTTTTAGCGATATGACCGCCTAGCTGACATTACTGTATGTGCTTTTTTTTTTCTATTTTTGTCTGTAATTTTTTAAATGTGCAAAAAAGTAAATTGAATTGAAAATTAAGTTACTACTTAGCAATTTAATACGTGTAAACCACCCACCCATTAATACATTATGGGCTCGGGCGCATAACCGGTGGTCCTATACGTTTAGCAGAGGAACACATGACAATGGCGAGTCCCTTGATAGCTACTGACGTAGGAACAACTACAGAAAAGATAATAGTATCAAAAGATATGAGTTGTATAATATTAAAGGCGGCAATCTGTCATTTTATTGGCACGGTCGACCGCACGTCAGGGGAAACAAAACCAGTATAAACTAGTCTGATAGTTTTGAAACTCCCTAATAGGCTAGGCCAGTGTTTCCACTGACGTGAGGTAAACTTAATGAAGGTCAGATTATACGACTCATATCATACCAGGTCAATTGACAGCCTAGGATTTTACCATTGGTAAATGTAAGATTTATTTAGTTAAATATTGGACTCTTGAAAAAATGAAGAAGCTTAAAAATTTTGGAGCCACAAGCTTGATGTTAAATTTATATAGAAAAACTACGTTTAATCTGGCTGAACGAAATTGCAGCTTCTGATATATTTATTATCCAAATTTGTGTAGTGTCAAACTGTATTAATTGATTGCTCTATATTGACGTTGAATAATATATTATTCAGATACAAATAAGACTACAACTGCGCTTTACTTAACAATATTTAATTACTAAGTTGTTATATTATTTCTTTTATTGTGGTATAGTTGGGTAGTTTATATTATTATTTGTACTGTTTAATTAAACTTGGTGAGCATGGTATCACATTTAATAAACATTGTGAATACTTTTACTAACCAGAGGACATTGGGTTTTATTTCCATGAGTATGTATATGTTACACAGTCTAAAACTAGTAGTTCCGTGAGAACAGTAGACCTCGCCAGCCCTTATAAACCAAACCTAAAAGAAACCAACAAAAGTCAACTTTGGAAACAGAAAAAGTACCTACTTAAGTGACAAAAATTAGCACTTTAAAGCTTAATATTTCGCAAACGGATCCCTGAATCGAAAAATGTTTATCACACACCCGCGATATTTTTGAAAGACCCATCCAACGATACCCCACACCATGGATATCACGCGGAAAAAAATAATTTTCCATTTTACGTATGCAGTTCTATGAACATAATTTATTTTTTCAACTTTCTTAAGTCGATCCACTATTACTCAAAAACTAATAGAACCTACTTAGCCGTAATAGTTTTCCTTGTAACTACGTTATATATGCTACTGCCATGAATTTTTTCACATTTCCAGAAGCAACCGTTTAGCTGGCAGGGGGGGGGGGACACGTGACTCTAACAAAAATTACCGCTTTAAAGCTTAATATTTCGCCAACGGATCCCTAAATCGAAAAAATGGTATTCACACACCAGCAATATTTTTGAAAGACCTATCCAACGATATCCCACACTATGGGATTCACAAGAAAAAAAAAGTTCACTCCCACTTCGCGAGTAGGTAGGTACTCTAAAAAAAATGTTTTTCAAAATTTTATTCTACTCATTTTGTAGGTTTAATTAATTTATACATATGCCAAATTTTCGTCAAAATCGGTTGAAAAATGCGACCTGTAGAGAATTACAGACAGACAGACAGACAGACAGACAGCCGGACAAGAGCATTTTTGGCCAGTCTCGAAACGTAGACGCTTCGCTCGCTCGGTCAATAAATGTTTCATGGAATATTATGTCTTTTATTTATCACACCAATCTTCAGGACGCAACACCCTTCTTTTTCTTCTTTTTAAAAGATAAGGTAACTTTATTAGTGATATTATAATCGTCTATACTACTGGTATCATTGTCTAATATAATGCCATCATAACTAAGGTCATATGTTCTCCATATGTATTTCCAAGATATTTTCACTTTGTTGCGTTTCCTTTTCTGATACATCTCGAAGTGCCTATTTATTGCCTTCTTTAATTCCCTCACTGTAGATGTATGCGGAACCTGTAGACAAGAGAAGTAATCCCTGTAACTACTGAACTCATTCAGTATTGTAATTGTGACACTATGAAATAAATATAGGCTATTTTTAAGTGACTTCAAAAAAGCAGGAGGTTCTATGTTAAACTTTGTGTTTTGTAAGCAAATAAATGAATTTGAATTTATTTCCCTATATGTATAACTGTCTATAGGTACTTCTCTAACCATAGACGAAGCCACAGAATAAAGAAAGTTTTAAAAAAATTCTGCAAAATGAAAAGCTATAGGGGGGACCTCAATAGGCGTCCAGACCAAGTGAGCAGCTGCGGGCGAGGCCCGGGAGGGCCTATAGACAGTGTTTTGGGTTTTACAATTTCTATTTTGTAGACTATAAATTTTGACTGGATAAAATCAGCTCTGCTTGGAATAGTCTTGCAAATATGTTTGAAAAGGCTTACAATAACTTTCAGTTGTGGTTCATCTTCTCGTGATATAAAAATTGTAATTGCCTGGCCATGTTCTACAGCTATCTGAAAACAAATATAAAAATCATACATTAAAAACGTCTGTTCAAATATAACAAGGAAACCATTGACCTAATTTGTTCAATATTTTCCCATTAGTTTAAAAATTTGGAATAATGAGTTTTAAATGACTTAGGTAGTAGGATGGAATCTTAAACAACATTAATAACATTATTATGTTATGGGGTCCTTCAAGAAGAGTCAAAAGAGCCCTTCAACCAAGGCTGGCAACATACCAGCACCCCCTGGGTGTTGCAGGTGTCTATAGGCAACGGTGACCTCGTTCACATCAGGAGGCCCGCCTGCTTGTTGCCCTCATAGCAATAAAAAAAAGAGCTAGGATGTGGATGACATCCTAGACTGGTATCTGCAGTAGGTCCAGCACCATGCATCTTTACCAGGAAAAGTAGGTAACATGGTGTAACCCGGTTTCATTGAATAGGTGCTGGGACTGCCATATCCAAAAATAGATTATACAATTACATGTGATAAAACTTCCTCGAGCAAAACATCTTCAGGGAGATCAGACAGCAAGGAATCACAGCATGTTAGCGTGAATAGTGAAGACTTAGTAATTTCAAGAAGCTCGTCATGGGATAAAGAGCTCACTGCATCTTCAATTAATAATTCATTTGGGGTAATCGTCTTCTTAAATACTTTGTCTACTCCAATTTGACTAGTATCCTGTGCTGCGACAATATCCACTGCTTTTTGAGTTGAATTCTGTGATATATCCTTATTCAATTCCTCCTCGGTAGATATCTGTACATCACTTTTTTCTCTTGTCTTTAGGGTATTTGTTTTCTGTGCTGCTTTTTTATCTTTCAGTTTTAAAGTTGGTGTACCCAGTCCTGCAACAACTAACTTCTGAGCAGTTTTATTACCTCTTGACGTCAGCTTGTCTTTAGCTGTATAATCTATTAGTGTTGCATCCGTTTCTCCTGCCTTCTGAGTAACTTGTGCCGCGTCCTGATCTCCCATCTGAGTAATTGTATGTTGTGCTTGATCTTCCAACCGAGTAGGTATATTGCATTCGATTCGATTCTTCCTCCACCTGATAGTACTGAGAAAAATAAATACTATATAATAAACGCAATCCAATCCTAGTTTGTGACAAACAGAGAGCCGATACGGTAGTATCCCTTTTTAGTTTGTGGAGAAGATAAAACCCAGAGATAAAACCTACGTACGGAGACAAGAGAATTTATTCACTACGTTTTGTTTGTGAGCAAATCCAACAAAACCCAATCAGCCGCGGCCGAGTTTTTTTTATCAAGGAAAATCTCTTTGGTCGCGGGAGCACAAATTATATAGTATTTGGGCCGAGGCTATTTTCACTCAAGATTTGTTTTTAAAATAATTTGAAGGCAAAGGAAAGGGATGTTCATAAATCCTTCAAAAACATTCCGAATCAAGCAAAACGTCTTGCTCTGATTAGATTTTTTCCAGTAGTTTGTCCCAGAGGTTGTGAAACGCTACGGAATCAAATTTAATTGATGTAGTTTTTCATGTTCCGTTCCCTAATATTAATAATGATGGCATCCGTATCGTGTAATTTCTTTTTTTCATTAAACTAATTAAAAATTCCTCGAATTTAGGGAAAAATACAGGCAGGCAACACCAAAATCTTGAGTGTAAAATTTTGTTTTTTTTTTGGTAATTTTCCCATACGTTTTAGGTTATAATTTAATTTGTTATTGCTATTTACACTCTATGGTAAACTACCTGATCACTTTATTTCCATGGCAACGTGGGGAAATTGTCGGGGTGGCCCGTCATAGCCAGCAATGATTTCCCAAAAAATATTGCATGGTTTAATGGTGACATTTTTATCACAAAAGTGGCTATATTTTCAGTTTCCTTGTGATTTTGAGGTTTTACTTAAAGAGTATGCTTGGACTTGGACTGAGTCGACCGACCTGTGGAACTCACCACGCTAAATCGCCATAACTTGTTCAATTCTGAGGTTATTATTTAATTTGTGGGCTCCATCAAGTTGACGATGATGCCAATGTCACGGTGATCGACGAGACCTCATCCATGTGTGGGATTAGAAGGTGTAGGTAGATACCTCCTTTGTTCAACTTTCAACCTACTGCAGAAGTGTTTCCCAGTTGTAACGGGCCCACTAGTCACTGGACCATGGGTCTCCTTGCTGCTGATACCACACACTGGTTCTAACATTCTTGACAATTGTTCCAGGATTCACCTACCATCTTGAATCCTACGCTACCGCCTTGGATGGCTATCATACTTTTACTAAACCTGCATGTATTATGGGGAAGCTGCCTTACATTGGATGGAAGCAGAACCTTTAACCTTTGACTTTTCTTCTGCAACCTTTTTAAGCTTAAGGCCTGTGAAATATTTTAATTAGGTATTTGACTTAGGGGAGGTGCAATTTTTATAAATAAAACATAATTAGATAAAGGTAGGTACTTAATTATTTATTAGTTTTCTTTATTGAACCTAGATACCCTACCTACCTGCCGGCTAAAGGCCAACAACAAAAGCCCAACCGCCCCACAGTGTCACAACTTGGTGTAGAGGCTTGCATGTCCACTAGAAGGGAAATAGCATCTATGTACCACACTGCTGCTGACTATATATCAAACCTACAACATCCACCTGCATACCTATCTACCTTCGGAATTATGTTATGAGCCTTGCCCCGGAGGATGCGGTTAATGCCAGATGCTCAGAAAAGCAGATATTTGTCATGGTATTAATATTTCATTTTATTCTATGGCAATTAGTGGCCCATAAACATATAAGTAAGTACATTAGCCTACTTAATATTTGAGAATTCTTACACTTAAAAATTCATTTCAAATTAATTAGCTAATGGCCCAGCTGGGATTTCGGACCTTTTGATATGATAGGCCCCGTAATTGTATTAGTCTGTCTCACTACCCTAAGCAGCGGGACATTACTCCTACTGGCCAAAAGTCTTCAGGAACACATCATTGTGTTGGGTTGAGACTCGGGAGTATAAAGAACCTAGAGTATCCACTTTCTTCCATAGGTGTTATATCCAGGCCGGGATTTCCGCCTAGGCCCACAAGGCCCAAGCCTAGGGCCCCAGCCATCCAACGGGTCCCCAGCCGTGCCCTGCGAAGGTCCCTGGGTCTCTAAGTCCAGGCCTGGTTATAGGTATCCAGTTCCTCCATAGGTGGATGTGGCTCCCGATGTTATGCCTATTGTCAGGATCAGTGGGACATCTGGGAATAAATAATCTAATTAATTACTTATTTAACAAGTTTAAATAAGTATGTTAAGTATCTACCGGTCAGTGTGGACAAAAGAAGGCGCAATGAAAAAAACTTAGAAAAAATTCTCTTTTTGGGATCCGACGCTGCCCTGGCGTTGTTGGCGTCAGGGTGGACCAAAGGGGACGCAAAAAAATCTTAGAAATTTTTGAATTGGACTTTAAAAAATTTTCGAAAAATTTCGATGTCATTATGGCACACCCTACTTTTTTGATGCCATTCGACAGGGGACATCGAGACAAGCAACTTTTGTTATATACTTTTTTTTCCTGCGCCCCTCCTCCGGCCGCTAGAGGGGGGTCAATTGGGGCGCCCTTATCAAGGCGAAAAGGACTTAGAAAAATTTTCAACTAATTTCGATGTCAGTATGACACCCCACTTTTTTGATGCCATTCGACAGGGGACATCGAGACAAGCAACTTTTGTCATATACTTTTTTTCCTACGCCCCTTCCCCTGGGCGCTAGAGGCGGGGGGTCATCGTCGATGTCATAGTGACCCCCCTTTTTTGGGGGGGCATTCGACAAGTCGCGTCATGGCCAATGACTTTTGTCTGAACCGTTTTGTTGTGCGCCCCTTATTTGGCCTTCTAAAGCGGCACAAAGTGCCTACACGGTGCATATGTAGCAAAGAGGGCGGCCTTATATCTAGGCAAAAAGGACAGAAAAGTATTCGAAAAATTTCGATGTCAGTATAACACGGAACACCCTACTTTTTTGATGCCATTCGACAGAGGATATCGAGACAAGCAACTTTTGTCATATACTTTTTTTTCCTACGCCCCTCCCCCTGGCTGCTAGAGGGGGGTCCACAATGACATCGACCATGACCCCCGCCTGTAGCGCCCAGGGGTAAAAAAGTATATGACAAAAGTTGCTTGTCTCGATGTCCCCTGTTGAATGGCATCAAAAAAGTAAGGTGTTATACTGACATCGAAATTAGTAAAGTTGAAAATTTTTCTAAGTCCTTTTCGCCTTGATAAGGGCGCCCCAATTGACCCCCTCTCTAGCGGCCAGGGGGAGGGGCGCAGGAAAAAAAAAGTATATAACAAAAGTTGCTTGTCTCGATGTCACCTGTCGAATGGCATCAAAAAAGTAGGGTGTTATACTGACATCGAATTTTTTCGAATTTTTTTCTAAGTCCGAAAAAATTTTTCTGATATGAAAAATTTTTTTTTGTCCCCTTTTCTTTTTGTACCTCAACCAGGTCGCGTGGAAGTGTTTCTGGTGATTTCTGAATATTTTCAAAAAAAAATTCCTTGGCGCCCCTTTTTGTCCACTCCAACCGTTATTTGGTTGGTTTGTTTGCGCAATTGTTCGCGGGTTGGTTGGTTGGTAATAGGTTGGTTTGTTCGTGCGTTTCGCGCGTTTGATCGCGCGTTTCGCGCATTTGTTCGCGGGTTGGTTGGTTGATCGGTCGGTCGGTCGGTCGGTGGGATGGTCGGTTGGTTGGTTGAATGGTTGGTTTGTTGGTTGGTTGGTTAGTTGGCTGGTTGGTTGGTTTTGGTTTGTTTGAAGCGTTGCATGCACAGCTCAATTAGTATGTCAAGTAGCCTTCTTTTTAAACGCGAATGAGGTCGCGGGCATAAGCTAGTGGCATCTAAAACTATCACAGATATACACCAAAACCTACAATATACATTTTTAGGAAAACTAAATAAAAAAGACAACCGTCTCCGACAAAATCCCGCCAAAAAGACTCCATCATAGTCACAAACGTGAATTTTCATATAGGCCAAAAAATATTTTAAAAAAAACAGACTCTGGTCTATGATTAATAATTCATAGACAAAGTAGACCAACGTCGTCTTTTTTTTTCATGTCCAATGCCTAGACGTGGAAGGAACCCTTTTAAGCCAGATCTTTTATAGTCATGGAAAGCTGATTTCAAGTACCTCTAGTCAAGCATGTTCGGATACGCATCGATTAATTATAATTCATAAAACCGGTAATTGGTTCACATCACTAGTGACGCGTGACTGATGAACGCAGTCAGACCATCAATCGGACGTCAAAAGATTTATGAAATAAGTCTAAATTCAAAATAATATATGGCTTAAAGGTCCCGTTACCAAGCCAAAATCTAATTTAAAAACAAATGTCTTCTGTCACCACTGTGACACTGACGTGCGAGCTGTCAATGTCACTTATGACATTGACAGTTCGTACGTCTGTGTGCGTATGTGTGCGTGTGTGTGTGTGTCTTGACCTTGAGTACATATAGCCCTTTCGTAGTATTTGCACTTATTCCCAGTGTTGCCATAACTCAAACCCGTAAATCTGTGTACCCGTAAATATAATTGGATAGTCTAAAAATCTGTATAAAATCTGTATGAGACCAAATAAGCCAAAATCTGTATAATATCCAATGAAATTGTCTAAAATCTGTATCAGTATATATAATGTACTCTGTGATCTGTATATTGATTTTTTAAAATTCAATGAATGTATTAGTTGTAGTTTAATGAAACGAACTTTTTCGAACGAAGGTTTTTCATAGAAAAAAACGCCACCGATTAGGATTGCCTTAATAAAACAATCTAGTACCCAAACAAATAGTAAAAAAACGCAATAAAACTAAAACGAATCCTTATTTCCAAATGAAAATCATCGTAACAGCAATGTCTTCTATTCTTTTCTTCTATTTTAAAGCTATGGTTTCCTCCAGTAGCGGTGCCCGTCATTTAGCGGACGTAATACAGCGGTGAATGACGTCACTAAAACGTTGTCTATGTTGTAATCAAATTGGCGCAGTTTCCTAGTGAGCGGTCGTCGTTTAGTCTATTTGTGACGTATATTTCATATATGGAACACAATGTCAGCGGTTGTCATTATATCTGTATTTGTCTGTGCAATTCTTTAAGTTGATTAAAGCCAAGTTTTCCGTTGGTTTTGTCTTTATATGTATCAATTTAATCAACTTAATTTTATCTAAAACCATGCCGGATGATCCTACGACTACTTCGACTGCGTCCACGTCAATGACGCGATATTTACGACCAGAACGCTTCGATATAGAACCAAGTGCAACTGCCTCGGGCATAAAGTGGACGCATTGGCGTCGCACATTTACCAACTTTATAGCTGCTGAAGAGCGGGCTGGTCAGACTGCGGATGAAATAAAACATCAGTTGCTGATCAACCATGTGTCACCGACCATCTTTGCTTTTATACGCAACTGTCAAAATTACGAAGCAGCTATGGACGTACTAGATGCGACGTACATTAAACCTAAAAATGAAATCTATGCGCGGCATATACTAGCCACACGCAGACAACAGCCAGGTCAGACGATTGCAGACTATGTTCGGGATCTGAAACAACTGGCGCACGAATGCAATTTCAAAGCTGTTACGGCCGATCTCAACCAGAGCGAATTCATCCGAGACTCATTTATAGCCGGCATATCTTGCACGAAAATGCGGCAGAGGCTTCTAGAAAATTTAACTCTAACTTTAGATGAAGCACAAAATTTAGCCATTTCACTGGAATCTGCTGAGAAGAATTCATTGTCTTATAATAACTGCCCTACTCCTATCCAATTACAAGCAGTGACCGACACACGACGTGTAAATCAAACGAAAGAGAGTCAGAATCTATCCGCTTTTAATCCTCAACGCAAGCGGTGTTTTTTCTGTGGTGGCAATATTCACCAACGATTTAAATGCCCTGCTTCTAATGCTACCTGTCAGTTATGTTCGAAGAAAGGGCACTTCGCCAGTGTATGTCGAAGCGGAAGCAACCAGTCAACTGTAAGTCAGAATGCTGTAACGTCGGACGTCGTCGGTACTACTGAACCTGTCAGTAGCATCAATATATCTGCCGCTTGTCCTTCAAGCCTGAATAAAGCCACGATTCCCGTGACAGTTAACGAACTACGCGCTGATGCGCTAATTGACACAGGCAGTTCCATGAGTTTCATAAACATGAGATTGGCTCAGGATATGAATCTGAAGCTCAAGCCTTACAAGCAGGCTATTACTCTAGCATCACTCAATCATATATCTTTCGTAGAAGGCATTTGCTTTGCAACAATCAAGCTAGATCAGCACGTTTATAATAAGCAGCCTTTGCTCGTCGTAAATAACTTGTGTGCTGATATTATCATAGGCCACGATTTACTGAAGAATCACAAGACCTTGGAATTCAATTTTGGAGGCTCACGAGATGCATTGAGAATCTGTGTTATGGAAGCGTTAGTACCTCCTGCTTCTGTCTTCACGAACCTGACTCAGGATGTCAAACCTATTGCTATCAAATCCAGACGCTATAGCGTGGAGGACGAGAGATTTATTCGTGAAGAAGTAACTAAACTGTTAGAGGATGGAGTGATCGAACCTAGTAAATCCCCTTGGCGGGCCCAAGTGCTAGTTACTGGAAGTACTACACACAGGAAACGTCTCGTAATTGACTACTCCTTGACGATTAATAGATACACTGAACTAGATGCTTATCCATTGCCAAACATAGAGTCAATGGTAGCGAATGTGGCAAAATATAACTATTTCAGTCAAATCGATTTAAAAAGCGCTTATCATCAAGTACCGATCCTGCTAAATGAAAGAATTTACACAGCATTCGAAGCGTGCGGGTCCCTATATCAGTTTACTCGAATACCGTTTGGCGTAACTAACGGGGTTGCCGCGTTCCAAAGGACACTTCAGTACATTATTCAAACTGAAAAATTAAACGGCACATATGCGTATTTGGATGATGTTACAGTATGCGGAAATAACAAAGAAGACCATGATGAGAACTTACGTAAATTCATGGACGCTGTTAGGAAGTACCGACTTACACTAAATGAAAAGAAATGCACTTTTGGATCCAATTCTATCAGTCTCTTGGGCTACACTATCCAAGATAACATTATTAGACCTGACAAGGAACGATTGAAACCTCTTTTAGATCTGCCTGTTCCTGTAGATACATCTTCATTGAAACGAGCTCTGGGGATGCTGGCCCATTATTCAAAATGGATTCATGATTTCTCAAATAAAGTCAAACCACTTATCAATTACACACGATTTCCTCTCGATAACAACGCCAAAACTTCTTTTGAACTATTGAAGGCTGATATTGCAAAAGCAGCTTTAGCGGCTATTAGTAATGATGAGACTTTTACTGTGGAGACAGATGCGTCAGAACACTCGCTAGCCGCAACCCTTTCGCAAAATGGTAGACCTGTGGCATTTTTCTCAAGATCCCTCTCTGATCCGGAAAGGCGACATTCGTCTATCGAAAAAGAAGCTAGCGCCATTGTAGAATCTCTTCGAAAATGGCGACACTACCTTGTTGGACGACATTTCATTTTAATAACGGATCAACAATCGGTAGCATTTATGTTCGATCAAAAGCATTCTAGCAAAATTAAAAATGAAATGATTGAGAGATGGCGCTTAGAACTGTCTTGCTATAAATATGATATCATTTATCGTCCAGGAAAAGATAACAAAGTAGCTGATGCTCTTTCCAGAGTTTGCGCCCATTTAAATACAAACAAATTATATGAATTGCATAATTCGCTTTGTCATCCAGGTGTCACTAGAATGGTACACTGGGTACGTTCAAAGAATCTTCCCTATTCTGTTGAGGACGTTAAGTCTATGACAGCTTCTTGTCCAGTTTGTGCTGAGATAAAACCTCGTTTTTTACGGACAAAGGGCCATCTAATAAAAGCTATAGCGCCACTCGAAAGACTTAGTGTGGATTTCAAAGGTCCTTTGCCATCAAAAACTGAAAACAGATACCTACTCACCATAATCGACGAATACTCGAGGTTCCCGTTGGCTTATCCATGCAAAGATTTATCTGCAGCGACGGTTGTAAAGTGTCTAAAGGACCTCTTCTTTACCTACGGTTTTCCGCTATACATACACTCTGACAGAGGAGCTTCTTTCATGTCCGAAGAACTAAAAAAATTCCTTACTTCTCTAGGGGTGGCTACTAGTAGAACGACTCCCTACAATCCCCAGGGGAACGGTGAAGTCGAACGCCTCAACGGGACATTATGGAGAAGCATACAACTTAATCTGCGTTCCAAAGATATGGATACATCAGACTGGGAACAAGTCTTACCTATCGCGTTGCATTCAATCCGTTCTTTGTTGTGTACCAGCACTAACGCCACACCACACGAACGGATGTTCAATCATCCTCGCCGCTCACCTACTGGAGAGAGTCTGCCGACATGGCTCATGAGTCCAGGGCCATTATTATTAAAGAAAAACGTCAGAGCGTCCAAATATGACCCTCTAGTCGAGGAGGTGGAGCTCCTCGAGGCAAATCCATCTTACTCATATATTAGATTTTCTGATGGACGCGAATCCACGGTTTCTAACAGGCAATTGGCGCCTCTACCTACCGCTCAAGATTCGGAGCAAACAGAAGATGGCAGCCATGATGATAGACTGGCACCTCCATCTGCAACTCAAGATTTTGAGCAAGTAGAAACCATAGATGGTAGTGCAGATATACCGGCTGACCAATTAGGGCCCTCAGTTCAAGATAATCAAGTCCCTCGCAGTTCCACACGTAACAGACGTCTTCCGGCCTATCTTCATGACTATACGATGGAGTGAAAAGGACGGAGGAGGTGAATGACGTATATTTCATATATGGAACACAATGTCAGCGGTTGTCATTATATCTGTATTTGTCTGTGCAATTCTTTAAGTTGATTAAAGCCAAGTTTTCCGTTGGTTTTGTCGCGGGAGCACAAATTATATAGTATTTGCACTTATTCCCAGTGTTGCCATAACTCAAACCCGTAAATCTGTGTACCCGTAAATATAATTGGATAGTCTAAAAATCTGTATAAAATCTGTATGAGACCAAATAAGCCAAAATCTGTATAATATCCAATGAAATTGTCTAAAATCTGTATCAGTATATATAATGTACTCTGTGATCTGTATATTGATTTTTTAAAATCCAATGAATGTATTAGTTGTAGTTTAATGAAACGAACTTTTTTCGAACGAAGGTTTTTCATAGAAAAAAACGCCACCGATTAGGATTGCCTTAATAAAACAATCTAGTACCCAAACAAATAGTAAAAAAACGCAATAAAACTAAAACGAATCCTTATTTCCAAATGAAAATCATCGTAACAGCAATGTCTTCTATTCTTTTCTTCTATTTTAAAGCTATGGTTTCCTCCAGTAGCGGTGCCCGTCATTTAGCGGACGTAATACAGCGGTGAATGACGTCACTAAAACGTTGTCTATGTTGTAATCAAATTGGCGCAGTTTCCTAGTGAGCGGTCGTCGTTTAGTCTATTTGTTCTAGTGACGTCATTCACCGCTGTATTACGTCCGCTAAATGACGGCACCGCTACTCTAGGAAACCCAAGCTTAACCATATTTTAACATAGATTATGTCAAATTCCAAAAATCTGTACATAAGTAGGGCAAAATCTGATAACTGTATCGGTAGTCGAAAATCTGTATATATGGCAACACTGCTCTATCCCGCGACGCGAGATTGGCAAAATTTTTTGATTCATGATTTTTACTCATGGAACCTGAGAAAGTGATGTTCATACATCCTTCCTCGAATTTAGGGGAAAATACAGGCAGGCAACACTAAAATCCCATTCAATGCAGCTAACAAAACAAACCAAATCTTTAGTGAAAAAGTGTCAATGTATTTTTTTTTTTTATGATTTTACGGCCAGTTGGAAATGGGCAAATCGCAGTTTATATAAAACATATAACCCTCAGATGAAATATAACCGCAGCACGGCGTCTGCGGCACAATTTGTGCCATCAGTAATTCATGTGTGATCCACACTGCAGTTCACATCTGCACTAAACTGATAGTAGGTTTAATGAATAATTAAAAAGAACGATCTCATTGACTCGTTTGGTACCCGTCTGTACAATTTATTTTATTCTGTGACCCGTTTTTGTGGAGGTATGCCTTGCTAGGCGGCCAATTGAAAGTCCCTAGGGCCAAACCATAAAAAATTCAGTCAGAGATAAAATAGTGCGCGCATAAAGAACATTCATTTCTTTTATGACTGACGTGACGGCTGCGTGACGGTTCGATGGAGTTTTGAGTTTGAGGTTATATATAATCCTCTCCTTTTGTCAGACAAATTTTATAGGTAAAAATTTAGCTACCACTCAAATAAACTAGAAAATGGATACTTTATCAACTGGCGCACTTAGCGGTCCGCAGAAGGAGGAGCTGATGGACCAGGTGAAGCAGCAAATCGCTATAGCGAACGCACAGGAGCTGCTCACGAAGATGTCTGAGAAATGCTTCAAAAAATGTATCAACAAACCGGGCACTGCTCTGGACAATTCTGAACAAAAGTGTATCGCAATGTGCATGGACAGGTATATGGACGCTTGGAACCTGGTGTCGCGGACCTACAGCAGTCGTATCCAGCGTGAAAGAAACAACATGTGAGCCTTGCGCTAGTTTCATAAGCCATTGCAGTAATGTAAATATAGACAAGTAGTTCTACAGCATGTTCGAATTGTGAGTTGCTGCTGCCTGTAACAGATGTTATGTTGATGTGTTCAATAAAAATGTTTTAGGTTGGTACTTGTTTCAATTTTAGGAATGGTCACAAAGTTTCAGTAGTTGATCTCATAATGGCAATAATGTTGTAACTAGCCTGTCATAAAACCTTAAGAAATATAGGTACCTATTTTGCTTGATGCAATACTTGGAAAAACTGTTTAAAACTAATCATTAGTGAAATATGTATATTAATAAAACAGCTCATTATCATGTATGGAGAAATGTTTGAATTAGTTTAAAATAATAAATGTTAACTTGTTAATTAATCATGTTTATTAAATTTCCCCCTTCAACATTCTCTTCCTGTACTGGTACAGTTTCTTTATCCACAGCTCTTTCAGTTCTTCCTCATTTGGTATTTCCTGAAACAATAGATACATTTACGGTTTTGAAGGGGTTCGAAAGATGATATCTGAATATTGGTTAGTGAAATCATTCATGAGGTAGAACTGTATGTACTGAGCTATTAATAACCCAATATTAAAATATTAATTTTTAATTATCTTAGTAGTAAATATATTAAATCATCAAATAATATTGAATAGATTTTTTCAATGAACAAATTTTTCCTGCAATTATTTCTTTGTTTTATATTATTGATGGTGTAAATACAATCCACATTAAAAACAAATATCTTGATAAGCTTCTAGTAAGTTAACACAGTATTTACAAAAACATAGTTTGGTTTATCGTAATAAGGTGGCAAAACCTGAAGTAAATATTATTAAAGAAATGGGTTGTAATAAACTTACATCAAAATTAATAATTGAATCATCTTTCTGTTTGACTTCTGATTCTGGTACTTTGACTGTTTGAGTATTCAAATCTATTACAATACTTGTTGACTCTTTCTTATTCCTTGAAGATGTAAAAGTCCTCTGCACAAACGAGTCACTATTCAATTCGGCTAACAAGTTTCTGTCATGAATTGTTGGCATATCCTCTTTTATTTCTACTTCCTTGTATTCGTAAGTGGGTATTTTCGTCATTGTTAGTCCAGCTGCTTCTGCTGCTTTGATTGCCTTTTCCACTTTGCTTTCTGTGTCATCGAGGTTAACTTTTGTTGGTTGAATTGGACGCTCTGGAAAGAAACAATAATTTTATAAAGATATTTGGGGAACTGATAGCAGTCAGGCAATAGGGCAGAATACATATATGTCTAAAAAGCCCGTTATAAAAGCTTATTCTTGATTTAGCTCACTTGACAAAAATGGTGCTCGTTTGTTAATCTTCAAACTAAGAAGCCTGTCTAAAACTCTACTTAGATCTTCAGAAAGCGAGACGACTTTGTCGCTAAAGTCCTTAGTATATAGTTCTGCTGTGTTACCTATTTCTAAAGAACTGGATCGGCTGCTGGAACGCTTTTTGTGAGATTTTTTACTTCTGCTATATTTTGACTTTGACCTACTTCGTGAACTTGATCTTGAAGAGCGATCTCTTTTCGATCGAGATCGCGAGGACGAACGTCTTCTGGACTTCTCATAGCGGCCTCTTGAGGTACTTCTGGAGTGACTCCTCCGTTTGTGTCTGGAGCGAGATGTGGAACGTTTTCTTCTATGGCTGCTGGATTCCGATCGGTCTCTGGATCGCGAGCGTCTTTTGTGTTTGCTTCTGGACTTTATCCGTTCATATGAATCTTCAGAGCTGTAAGAGGAACTGCGCTTGTCGCGGTAGCGACTTTTATCGCGAGGCATTTCTATTCTTTAGCTAAGAAATCAAACAAATTCACGTCGTAGACACTATCACTAATCTGTGCAAACTGCAATGCAATGCAATGCAATTGCAAATTATATTCACTATTTAAAAAAAAAATTACCTACCGCCTGCCTGCTTACTACAATAGTGTTGCCTTGCCGATCGATAGTCGACAGTCGACCAATAATCGATAGTCACTTTCGATAGTATTATTAAGACTCTATAGTATCGATAACAAAAATATAACAATAATATTGATGGAACCCAATAGTATCGATAGTATTGACCGTCACTAACAGCTAAACAATCGATAGTGAGTTCAATAGCCAACATCAATTATCCATAGTATCGATTGTTTAGCTACTACATACATGCTATGCATTTGTGGTGATCTATGCCATTCATCTGTCAATACTACAATAGTCACGTCTCATTCAATGTCTGTATTTTAATGTTTATTTCTATCCTATTACAGGTTCTAATAATAGTTCGCTATTGAATTCCATCAATAGTATTGTTGCTTTGTGCTTGTGATGAGAGCCTCAATAGTATCGATAGAGTAATCGTTAATGTGGCTGATTATTACACACAATAAGGAAACTTTCGATATAATAATATTGTCAACACTATACCACAACTTTTTTTAGAGAGGGCTTAAAGGTCTTGCAACCACGCCACAAACTCCTAAAAAAAAGAGAGGAGTTTTTTTTGTTTCGGCCGTTTTGGCTTAGTTATTAATACCTTTAGCCATATCTTTAAAAAATATAGAAATAGATCGGTCCACAAAAACAAGACACGACTAGAGCTAGTATAGTTGGAGATTCGTATTGTAGGTACCGCGTTCCTTGGGATGTATTTCTATTTATTTTGTGTTCCTTGGTGGCGTTGTTTATGTTGGACATGTTTTGGAACTTGGTGTCCTGATCAAAATCATATAATATAAATTTAATTTTTAATACGGCAATGGAATTGCTGCCGTATACCGTAAAAGTATTGCTAGGTTATGACATTTGCCGTATCAAGCACGTTAAAAAAAACAATCAAAATGTTATTTTCATATCTTACCTGCAGAAATATATAGGTAATCAAATATGTTATAACGTAAAACAGCTCGAACCCAAAAATCAATCAAGTTTACTATAATTTTGTTTGCATACACAGTGTACTCGATTTACTAAATCGATTCGAATATCCATTTACGGTAGTTATCGGTTTTTAGTAAAGTAATGACTCGGCTGAGGACTCGGCCAATCCCCGGCCAAATTTAATAGTATTTACAAAAATTCATAGATGGGGTTAAACGCATGCATGAATGCAATTTACGTTTCATTTTACGAAAACAAATCAAATCAATTGTTTAAAATATAACATTACAATTAATTAAATTGACTCGTACTTCACGTTTAGAAAGGAAGTGACTATAATTTTTCTATGCGTTTTTGAAACATGAATGAACGATTCAGCTAAATGTTGATTTAGGTTTTGAGAGTATCAATATACGGTGAAAATACATAATCTACACGTAGATGCGTATATTGGAGTGTTACGTTAGGGCAGCGACCGTCAAATCGGCCTCGATGACGGAATGTGTGAAATTTTTTAACATGGTGAAGAATAGTGTTTTTCACTTCATAGCCAAAGAAATTAACGTTAATGCTTAGTTTCTCCGTTGCAAGAAATAAAATGTGTCTAATGCTATGACTGTGTGTACATAAAGACTTTTTCATTGGCGTAGCTGACTGGTGGTTTCGAACGTGTTTGGTGCGACCATTGACATTGTTTCGATAAAAATTACAGAGCCCATCGCGATTGTTATGTTTATGCTGGTACTGTGTGGTTTTACAACGCCCAGTGTTTGTTATAGACGATTCTGATGTTTCCGAAGTCATGGAGAGACGGGATCGGACACATGCCAATATGGAGGCCGTGGAACCAACGGACACAAAACAGGTGAGTTCTTAGTATAATTGCCGGTTATTAACAATTTCAGCTTCGCTTGCTCATGTTGCCTTGGTAGTAATATTTATACGGAAACATACCTATTCTAATAAATCTTGCTATTTGTACTAACTACATATTTGTTGTTGGTTTCCTCAGGTTTTCAAATACAGAGTTATATTTGTAAATGAAACACTTAAATCCTTAAGTTATGCTATCCTTCTAAGGTGTTCGAATGCGAGTTTAGGAGAACTTTAATAAAAGTGACGGTGTCACCTTCTAAAATATAAAGCAGACCCAAGGCAGCCTGTGGGCGACGTTGTCAACCCACACTCTTGATGTATAAATTATTGGCATTAGAACATTGTTATGTGCCATATAAGTCATATCAGATGGGTCTGCGATGACTGGCTTTGTCTTACACCATTCGAGGATGATATGAGAACAGTTCTAAGTATTATCGGTATTGATTAGTTAATTCAATTCATTTATTATATACAGTAAATGTATGTAGGAATTAGGAAATATTAACATTGTAAAATAAATAAAAAATACACATGGGTAGGGTCAATTCATTCAAAATTCAAAGTCAAATTACACATTCCAAAATACAAATTACGACTTGATGTTAAGAAATCTCACCTTTTACCTTAACTTACCTTGCTGGCTCCCTCGGAAGCCATGGGGTTCTAGAGAAAAAACTAATGCCTATCTTGTTGTTTAGAATTTTTGGAATTGTGTGATTGTAATGCAGTACCTGATAATTTTTTTAAAGAATGGTGATAGACCTGTTCATCATAATCGTCCGGATAGTTAATAAGAGTCATGGATGCAACAATGGCATGTCAAAGTTAAGGGTACAGCCCTCCAAAAAAAAATTCATTCATTCCTTAGCTGAAAGAATAATGGTTCTACAGTAGTAGGTGTTTTGGTATTACCAAGATTAGCCTTTTGATTGATATAGGTATTTAAAGACAGAAAATCCTTTTTTTTATCGCAGAATACCTTCAGTTAGGTAGGCAGCTAACAAACGTGAGATATGGATAACTGGCCAAAATTTAATACAACGCGAGAAGTGAGAAGTGAGAGTGAGAAGACTTCCCAGGACTGTGGGTTCCAGGAAAATTATCACCCAACATTATTCAGTCCACAACTGTCTCCCAGTGACTATTCTATCTTCCCAAACTTAAAAAAAAGAACTCCTTAAAAATATTTTTTCGGAGGTTTAACAATGTTAATTACTTCACTATCCTTACTTTATCCTCTATTTATTTAATATGATTTTTAAAACTACTTAGTTACAAGTCATCCTCTTTTTGCATATCCAAATTCTTCAATTCCTGAAAATGTACATATTTTCCTTTTCCATTCTTACTTTTATATTATGTTCTGATTATTATCTTTCTGGGTACTCACTTGCCAAAGCAAAGGGTCAGCCAAATATTACTACTGCCACAGAATAATAATAGCACAAGTACTATGCATATATTTTAGTTCAATATTTGTCAGTTGTCTAGGAACAGCTGGTTGGTCTAATGTGCCAAAATGCATTTAAGGGAAAGTGCTTTTGTCTTGGTAAAACTAAAGTACCTAACATTTTATTAATTAATCTACTGATGTTTTGTAACTATTATTTAAATATAAGCAGAGCAGATTAGTATGTTTACATAAATAAGGTGCCCACATTAATTTTATTATGTCACAATTACAGATCAAATTGCATTGTTCGTTTGGTTGTGCCATGCCATTGTAAATTTATGGGAATGAATAATCATAATTTTGGACAATATGCAGTTTCATTTTCAGACAGTTTTAATATCAATTTGTTATGCTAGTGACGTAGTTTCATCAGTAAATCACATGTCATTTCCACTCTGTATTTTAGATTTTAGAATACTAGTCAAGTTGTTCTTTTAGATTTAGGTATGATTTTCTTCATATTATTGGCATCAAATGAGACAAGTTTAAAAAGAAGTTGGAACTTCTTGACATTGTTACCTTAGTTATCTTATCACCATGCCAATGAAATCACACAGTGCACTGTAAATGGATATTTTACACACAACTCTTTCAAAGTCACGACCCAACGGAAGTGGTGAACCAACAAAGTTATCTCAAGTTGTCGTCGCCGAGAGCTCTGGTAGGGGGGGGCGCGAAGCTCTGGGGGCACGGCGCGCAGTTGAGACGCGTCTCGCGCGCAGCACGCGTGCGCGCATCGCTACACCGCGCAAGCCAGGACACGCTCGCGCCAAGTGATGTCACCAGAACCAGTGGTTAATGTGCTGTGATCGTAAAGTGGTACTATTGAAGTGGCACTGAGTGGTACTATGGTAGCGATGGTGGCTTCCGCGTCTGGATATGGCACTCTGCGCCGTTTTCTAAGCGCCCCGGAGGGCCAGAATGGTGTTGCAGAGGCGGGAGTGCCCAGCGCCTCTGTTTCTGTTTCGGTGAGACTCCCTTCCCACTCATTCGCACACATGGTTACAATAAGCATCGGATTTAGTTGCCAGATGTTTCTATAAATGACAGCAAGCCAATCGAAAACCGTAAACTATATTTCGGAAATGTGTACAATTTTCTATTTTAAACCTAAATACTTGATGTATTTTATCTGGTGACCATGAGAGGCACGACCTAGTCGAAACCGAGCAAATATAAACAAAAGTTTCTCCATTCGCCCTTACCTGCTATCTAAAGTAATCGAGATAAGAAGATCATGATATGGTACTCTCCTATGTGATTTACAGTTTTTGTAGTTCAGTAATATATTTCGAGCGTAAGTCGTCAAAGTCGCTAAAGTATTGATTCTGTTGTTATTAAAGGCAGTTAAGAATGCGGTGTAGCTCAAGAAACAGTAAGGCTACGGTCAGGAATGAACTGTTATAATGTGGCTTGGACGATAACGCTATACGTTTGGAAAGTTAACGATTGGTGGCGGCTTGTCGCGCGATGCGCAGGCGACGAAGGTGTGTCCGCAATGTGTATTTAATTTTATCTACGTTATCCATTATGTTATCTGTGCAATTTGTCACGTTAAGTGTTAAATGATAGCGCAAGTTATTTACTACATCGAATATCGTTCGCAATATAAATTAATATAGTAGCACTCACACAGCTCTTTCTATCATAATATCAGACTTTCGACCTCTACTGCTTAACCTGGGTCCTCTCCACCCAATGAACGGGCCCTCACCCGGTCCTCCGCCCTCCGCTTCTTTAGTTTGTCGGTCCATCTTTCGGCGGGACGTCCCACCCTACACGTCTCCACTCAGTATCTTGGCTGCCACAACAGCTGTAAGTTCTGCGACAGATGTGGCCCGCCCACTTCCACCAGCTTACTCATCCTTGTCGATGTCTTTGACCTTAGTTCTTCACATTTTGATAACCATCATGATAATTAAAAAATTAGAAATTGATAATTAACAAAAGTTGAATCTCGATTCCTAAAACGTTGCGTGGGGAACAAGTTTTCGAATGCCGTATCGTTTGAAATTGAAATGAGCGATAAACCAATTGAGTATTGTTAATTAAATATTTCATCGATTAATATGAATTTAAAAGTTAACGTAACATGCAATACTGAACGCAATTTCACAGTACAAAGCTTTAGAAAGTTGCGCATACGCATTCCAAGAACGCCGCGTTGCCTATTAATATTTTGCGAGAGCTACTGTTGCAAAGGAAAAAATGTAGGAGCAGTATTCTAAGAAACGATCTTACTTAGACCTAAGTGATCAGTATACTTCCGGTTAATTCGCACAATTATCGCGTTCTGTTCCATCTATCCTATTCATTTGGGATAAATTGAACTTTTTCCATTTTTCCAACATGTTTAAAACTTGTAACACATCTATAATTATTTACCTACTTATTATCTGAAGTAGGTACCTACCTATTCTACATTTTATATAGATATTTTCATACATAGGTTTCGTGCTACTTCCTGTTTAAGTATTATGGTATTGGCTGGTAAACCACACTACTTAACTATAATTGAAAGAATGGTAAAAAGTTTCATTTATCCCTATTGATGATGATTGGAAAAGCCAGAAATTGCCCGGTCGGGAGTCGTACCTTGAACCCGTGGTTCCGCAGACAGACTAAGCGAACCGTCATTTTAGTGGCTAAAAAGTGTAGTAAAAAAACATCGTTCTATTCTAAGTTTAGTTTAACCGTCCGAGAGGTCATCAACCCGACTTTCCTTTTTATTATTCCGCGTCCGCCGGTTAATATTAGCACCGATCGAAATTCCGGCCTTGGCCGCACCAAATACAATTTATATGTAACCTGAAACTATTATAATAAATGTCCAGTGTTTGTCTGTACATACATATAACAAGATATGGTGTATTTAACACCAAATCCGAAGCAAATCCTTTACGTTCGAGAGTTCATTCATTGTTCCTGTTACATGCTATTTTAATCTTTATGGACAATTGCTCTATGAAAAATATATATTGTATTGTACTTTATTTGTACTGTACTAGAAGGCTGTACAAAAGTGGCCAACGCGAGCGATAATTAAAAGACAGCGTACAAAAATCGGTACACTGCGTTCGAATATAAAGGAATCTCACGAGTAAAACCCCGGCCTTAGCTAGTTATTAAACATATTTTTCGATAGTGATGTCACCCACTGGGGCACACGGGATACGGCCAAGGTTGGGTCATCAGACCGTGTCAGATGCTCCGAGACCACGGCTCGTTGGTCTCGCAGCGCGAAAGGAGCCGACCCAGATAACTGATCTGCTAGTTACTCGCTTTTTACGCCACCAAATTAATGTGTACCGTCTCGAGTTAACATCGCAAATTAAATTGAAAACGTTCCATTTGCTCAGCGACACAAGACATTTGCTGGCCGTATGTTTTGTGGCTAACTGACCATTTGAATCGTATTTCCAAAACTTATTACTGGTTAAAGTTGTCTGATAATTTTCTAGTGCATTCTTGTTCTCACCCCCGTGGCGGTCCCTGCACTGACTCTACGAAAGCGGGAGTTTAGTGCAATTCCTCCGGCCGTCAGTCCAGCCATCGCGACTACTTGAAGTAGTGGAGTAGGGTTTCTGGCCGACGGCAGCACTGTTGCAGGTTGCTCGTTGCCGTGAGGTCGGGATCTATTGTCAGCCCCTTTTCGGATTTGAATTTCCGGGATGCGGATGCACGTGATCCGCACTGTCTCGCTCTCCTGCAGACAGCCCCCACACAGGGAACTGTCTGTGATGCCTATATAATTCTAGTGTATCTGAGATGCATTAGTCTTACTCGAAGACTGATTTTCGAAGTATTTGTCCTGGTATACCCTGATAATGAGCGTTTATTAATTTACTCTATATTTATACAATTGACAACATATGTAGAGAGGAATAAGGACGTAAAGAGGTCTTATTTCAAAATAGTGTTGTTTTCAAATCACGAGTGATTTTTCCCGTCATCTTCGGCTTGTTTTTGATAGGTATTTTATGTTTAGATTACTGTGTTGGGCAAATGCTTCAGAAAGCCAGTTGAATGAGTTGAGACTTCATGAACATAACTGAACAATTGAATACACTCGTTGCGTAGAAAACCAATCCAATGCGATCGTCAGATAATATTACCAGTCTGCCAATGGAAACTGAGAGCCTCGATCCGAACCGATTGTTCGAAACGGTTTCCCTTCCCACACGTTTATTTCTTTCTTAACCATAAAACAGAACGGATTTGAATAAGCAGTATCAATGTCTCACTTTCGCAATACATTTTATGACAAATTGCTTTTAGTGTGATTATTATTTCACTAGTTTTAGAGATTGATTGGTTCACGCATGTACTGGTATTTGTACATTTTATTTACACATACCTAAGTGGATTTTTAATGCGCCTAATTCTGTGCTTGTGCTTTTTTACACCATTATTATTTTATATCACTATCAAGTCTTTCATTCACAATGACGAAATTGTACTGTACTTCCTATTAAAAGTCAGTATTTCGACCAGTTGGTGGATACTCTTAGTACGGTCGACCGCACGTCAGTGGAAACAAAACCAATATAAACTGGTCTCTCATGGTATTGGAACTCCCTAATAGACTAGGCCAGCTCAAGATCAAAGTGTTTCCACTGACGTGCGGTCGACTGTACCTAGTTAGTACTTTCGAGATCGATGTATTGATTGGTCCTATTATGTACCCGGTAGCAGCTCTCTTTACCATTTATGATAGGTATAATTATGTAATTGTGGCGAAAGTTTTATTTTAAACATATTTCATTCCCCATCCACAGCTGTGCAAAGCTGCAGGTGTGGAACTAGTTGTCCCCGCGAATGAAGTAGTGGGTATGGAATTCTCATTTGATACGTAAATAACCGTAGGACGCGGCCACATGCAAACCAGTTTGTTACTGGTTTACTGGTGTGACAGCTAATTAAGTCTAAAGCATTTAGAATTTTAGACGTCAATTGTGTTTTATGCAATTTCAATATGTTTTTGTACTAATCTGTCTTAGTTGCTTTCAACTAGAGAAATCATTCCTTCAGACCCGTGGACCCACCGCGATGACCTACTATTTTCATTCAATTTTTAAATCGTCCAGTTTAACCCCACCCTAAATTACTCAATGTGTCCTGCATGCCACTGTTTGCCGCATTTTCTTCGGAGCATCGGTCTGTTGGTCTGCCGTCAGTTAATACATTTTGTTGCTAATATAAATTTACTGCCTTCAAAATGATAGGTACCTCTAGTATTTAACATATAATACAGCAATAGTCATGATTTGCTTCTCATGGCTCTTGTTGGAGCTCACCTTACATACCTATATATATTTCTTGTGAAGCGTCATCTCTTCAGTGAGTTCTCTAGCTCAATTCGGAATTTTCTGTTTCCAGCTATGTTCAAATGTCGCTCTCCCTTGTGCCACGTAGCAGTCCTGCCTCAGAGCACAGTAGCTAATGCGAAATATTTTAAGTGCCTATTCTTGTAATTATATTTCTTATCATTTAATTAGTTTGAAACAAGTGTTAAATACGGCCGCGCTATGTTTCTAAATTATCTTTAACTATCTCTTTCACCGAGAGCAGTAAATTTTACATCTATAGAGAAACCAATCGTGATTCGTCAGTTTCATTACTTTCATTATTAGTATAGTTTTAGTATACATCGTCCTGCGTTCGTTTCTCGTATCGTCGTTCTTTCATCGTTTATTTTTGTGGTTCTGCATGTACTTTTAAATTCCATGATATTCGCAGCATATTGTAACTTTTCATTAAAAGCCAAGTTATTTGTGGAAAAAAGGATTATAAGTTTTGTAGTTTTTGTTTCGAACCCTAAAACCGGAAACGCCATGCTGGTTACTTGGCCAGTTGCGACAGCATGCGCTGTTTTGTTGTTACTTCCGCCCACGCCGCGTTCTTATAAGGCGAAGGAGCCTTGCCTTGCATCTGTGTCTACACGTAGGCACATCTAGTCGGCAATTTTGCAACATCGGCCGACATCACCTTGTCGGAAGGTTGCTGCTAAATTCCCCGCATCTCCACTTCGCAGATGTTCTTGATTAATTTGATGTGGTTTTGATTTGTTCGTCCTTGCCCTGATTTCCTTCTGTCCAATGTGCATATTTTATGTACAATAAATACTTCAGAATTTTAACGACCATGTGACTCCTTTTTAGGTTATCTCCACAATTATTCTATATTTCGATAGGTACCCAACAGATTTTGGTACGTGTTTGCTTTAAAACCACAGAACCGCATTGGGCGCCCGCGTGGTCCACCTATTGAGTAGATCCCTATTGAGGGTAGGAGTCCAATTACTAGGACGTACGTACATAGAGTATTAATTAATTTTTTAATATTACTATTACGGGTAACAATAAATCATTGTGTAATTGCTCTTATCAACTTCGCATACCTCTGCATGTTGAAATTGATAATCAGTAAAGATAGCGCATAACATAAATATCGCAAAATTAGATTATTCTATATATAGGTACAAGCGCCAGTAATAATAAATCACTAGATCAAAAAGAAAGTTTTGAAATGGTTCAGAGTGAATTGCTTTATTATAAATGGTAGTCTCATCATCGCGGTTGTCAATCGAATATTTGTAACGCACCTTAAATAAACAGACACTTTTAGATCCCTGATGCAGTATAGATATAATTTCTTGGTTTCTACAAACGAAAGTTCAGTAGAAACGTAGTAAATTATGTGGTGACAGAACGCTGTAAGCGTAAGGTAATACTTACTAAATAATTATAATATAGGTACCTCCCAAACTCGTGTGGAATCTGCATAAAAATCTGAGTCTCTTCGAATTTACTTTCATTAATTTAAATGGTTTACTGTAATGTCCAATCTGAAATTTGTCCAATGACATGCTTGAACTGAAAAATGTCCAAACTGAATAATGTCCAATCGGAAAAACGTCCAATGCAATAAACGGACATTTTTCAGATTGGATATTTTTAATGTTGGATGTCTTTCAGATTGGACATTTTCAATGTTGGACGTCTTTCAGATTGGACGTTTTTCAACGGTTGGACATTTTTCAGATTGGACATTATTATTATTATTATTATTGTAAATCATATATAGCGTGCATTGTAATATTGCACAGCGGGCCGGCGTGCGTGCAGCGGATTTTGTGTTCCAGTTCTGTTCTCAATAAGTCGCACGTTGGCCGTTTATGGCTTTGCAAGTATTACTTAATGTTTGCACGCCATTCATCAAATTCTGTCCATGAATTAAATAGCCAATTTTAACCATTTATCATTCTAGGCGACTAAAAAGTGGTCCATCCTATATTCACTAGAGTGTGACCATTCTCTCTATGTATATCTTTTCACTGAGATTTTATTGGAGAATAAACACAGTGTTTTAAAGAAGACATATTTTAGAGGTTCTTCAAGACCGTCTACGCAATTTCATGGGTAGTATCTTGGAGAAGGAATACATTCTCTTCTTCAGAGTGCTCCGGTACTCGCCATTGACTCTTTCCCGAATGCATTCCATACATTTTTAAACTTTTCTCCTTCTATCACTTCTCACCCTTCTATGTCGTGAATTTTTAGAAGCAATCTCTTATTACGAATAAGAACGGCATACTCAACAATTTTTGCCCCTTTTCGGCAATATCAGAATTTGTTACCTTTATTTTGGAGCGCTGAATCTAGCTGTTGTACAAAAATACAGCTGTTATGCATAAATACAAACTCGATTATAATTTTATATTTATTGCAGCATAATAGTTATTGTTACGATTAAACGTTTATTCGGTAAATGGCCGCGAAACTCTCGAACATTAATTTGGAAGATGCTGGGATAAAAACAATATTGTTATCGTAACGGTTGGTGTCGTAAAAACACACTGAATAATGAATGACATGAGTGCTTGCCATTGAATTTACTGAGTTCAAAGTGCTTTTCTTCTAAAATAGGAAGAATTACTTGCGCAATTTTTTTGTGCATTGACCTTGTGTGTTCAACGGCCGTCTTGCGAAATATTATTTAATTCGATGACCAGATGTTCCGCGACTTCTGCATGGAATTATAACTGATTTGGAGTGGAATTTTAAAAAACCCAGCGACCTAGGGGCCATAGTAGAGGCGTCATTTTAAAATCTAAATTAATTAAAAAGGTGGTTTGACGAGCAGGCTTTCTATAACATACTGAGTTTCAAGCCTTTTTTTTCAAATATTATGGCCTTTTCTATTGTGTTTAGGACACTATAATTCCGCAGTATTATTGAATTATTATTTTATTATGCCTGTAAATTTTAATTGGTATGCTTACAATTTTATTAAGTAAGAATATTGTATTATAATTTTTTTTACTTTTAATGACTTGTCTAAATCTAAAGTCAATTGATATTAAGCTGATTGTTTATTACTTCATTTCAAATGTAGTATTATAACCACAACATTGAGTTCTATTGAAGCGCTCATACACAATATGCTTTAATGGGCACCAGAGAAAGCTATGAGCGGTGTGTTCCGTACGTCTGCTTTCATCTGGTGAACCTTTATTTATAATCTATGGCCAATGAAGAAATTACATTACCTATGCGTGCGCCAGCTAATGTTGTTTATGACTAGTGCTCGGGATTGGCTCTTGTGGCTTAGAATCTTAGTCTTGCAATAATGCAATGTACAGTTAAGGAAGCTGTTTCGTTTTATATGGTTATGGGGAGAGGTGACAAAAAGGTGTACGTTAGATGTACAGCCAATGCAATTACAGGCTCATCATGAGGCATTCCATATATGTCCTAATGATGTCGAAACATTAGCCGCCTATTCATCATCACTCTTCGACTATGTCCGTTTTCCGTATATAGTGAAAATATTAACCGTATATGTACCTCGACCGTACAAAACACTTATTTAACTGTCAATGAATTTATTGCCACCATGTTTTTCCATTTTCATACCTAACTGAATTGATAGACTAAACAAAAGATGGGTAACTGTCCCACTTCTGTCCAAATCAACAGCTTAATTAATCTGTAGATGTACATTACTGTATCTGTTTTTGTTTTTTGTCTGTAATTTTTAAACGTGCAATATAGTGTATTGAATTGAATTGAATTAATTAATGTCCCCATTGTTGAGGCACAGGCCTACACTCTATGCGCGTATGGGTTACGCTAGCCCAGTGCGGGTCGGTGGACTTCAAGGTTGCCTCAAGGTTTTCCTTCGAGAGCAGTCAGTAAATGTACTTAAGTTTCGAGAATAACGACCGGGGATAGAACTCAGACCTCTCGACGTGGTTGGCCGCGTCTTCCCAACTACGCCACTGACGCTCGATCTGACACCCTGACTGGCTACTCTGGACACTTCTAAAAGTGTCCCTAAACGATCATGCTTGCATGACATGCAACTTTTACGTGAATGTCATGCTGCATGATGGGCCATCATGCTTGCTATCAATCAGTACAGTGAAGCAACGGCCAGCACGTAGTTTGCATGTCATGCACGTCAATCACTACAGCTATACGATCATGCATGAGTGACAGCACGTATTGCATGTCATGCCGCATGATCGTTTAGGGACACTTTGTCAGATTGAGATTGATTGAGTGTCAGATCGAGCGTCAGTGGCGTAGTTGGGAAGACGCGGCCAACCACGTCGAGAGGTCTGAGTTCTATCCCCGGTCGTTATTCTCGAAACTTAAGTACATTTACTGACTGCTCTCGAAGCCCTTAAGCCATGACTACCCCACTTCGGACGTTGCGGTTGGTTACCTTCTGATACTTCTTGTTGCATGTTTTAAAAATGAGTGAAAAATAAATGTTTGATTAAAGACAACATTATCTAACCACATTAGCGTGTCCGACCGAACATTGCGAAAAGTGAAATTGACAACCGGAAGCCCGAATGCCTGCCGAATACTGCTGCTTCTCGGGCTTGTCCCAATCACATCTAGTCGGCTGACCGGCGGCCGTTGAATGGTCCACTCTCTCCATTTGTCTACACCGCGAGAAGTGGGGGCATTGTTACATATTCATCAATGAAAGGGAATGTGTTATAGATGAGAAAATCATGCTCATTGCGGTCGTCTTACGTGGTAAGCCATTGTCACGTTCGTACACAGATGTCATCTGTAGAAAGTTTAAGTGATATTAAAAGTTTTTTTATAGAGCTGGCTGCGAGTTCGTTTCAACAAACCGAAAAAACAATACAGACGCACATACAATGATTTCGTTTTGTATACTAAAACAAAATACACGCAGTTTACTGTATGATTTTATTTGTTTGCGATGTGAATTTTTTTTTTCCTAAGAGGTAGACATGTTTAGTGAGATACAGAATGCCTGCCCCCACTAACGGATCCATCACTAGGTATTCAGATATTTTTATAATTATTACTTCCTATATGCTAATTGATAAGGATAATCTAGGTATAAACTTAATCATTGAGGAAATAAGGATATTATAAAACAAGCCGGTTTTTACATCATCATATTGTTACGTTGATATGGAAATAAACTTATGTCATTTGAATGTGAAATTGTTTTCACCAATATTTTTAGACGCATCTTATCGGTTATCACTTATCAGTGTTTTCTTATCAGACTTTGTCATTGTTACTGAGAAACATGGGCTTTATAAGATGACGTTCAATTCATACTTGAACCTGACTTACTCTTACTTATTTATTTGCTAACTAGCCGATGCCCCGCGACTTCATCCGCGCTATAAAGTATACTGTTTAAATGTTATTCAATTTTTTTTAACCGGTTTTAATAATGCATGTTTCTTAGTTTTAAAGTTTGTCAACCGATGGCGTTAGGTGTATTTTACACCCCGCTATCATTTGGTTCTTCGCAAGATATATAAGATAGGCGTGCAAATTATGCACCAGTTTTTACCTCTTTAATATTAATTTATTAGTATAGATATAGAGTCGAGTGGCTTTATCGATTTGAGAAGTTGAAAATATTAATTTGGGAATAGGCAAGTTCATTTATAATGTAAATTTTATTTAAACATATTTATCCCGTAAATGCTGTTGACGTATTCTTCGTTATCGTAGTGACGTATGTATAGGTATGGTATGTTTTTCTATTATTCCGTTACACAGAAAAATCGTGTAGAAATGAACCCCCTTTTTACCTTTTTCCAGTCTAGTTTACCGGATAGTGCCACGGTACGGGAGAGAATGGTTTTCTGTTACAAATGTTACGGATATTATTCCGATAACTGCATATACCTACTACTAACTTCACAATGGAACATGCGCTCAGATTGTTGTGATAACAAGGTAGCACTTCATTTAGCTATTTTGCAGTATTCCCACGAACTTACAAAACTACTAAATTTATCCTAATTGCATGGGAACTGCGAAAAAAATTGGTTTGGTTTCCCAAGAAAGCGGCAAGCACCCTCGCTCGTCTGGATTCTTGAGTAATTCGCTGACGGACATAGTGAGAGCGCCAACCGCATTTTACCTTACAACGTTTAACCTGCGTCTATCTAAGTACGTATCTACGTACGTCATCTGATATCGCTGGTGTGTATTTTAAACAAAATATTTTTACTATTGTAAATCCCCCAACGCACGCCACTGAACCCGATCTTCGGCTCTCCACATCCAATCACTGCCAGGTTTACTGCATACTGCAGTAATATTATATTTTCGTATATTCTTTATTCCGGCGGTATTAGTAAGTATGTTATATTAGTATGACGTAAATAAACAGCAGTTGCCGCTCGTACTATTAGGATTCGTTTGTAGAAATGTCGTGCAAGTCAGCTTTGTGCGAAGCCTTCGTGAGAAATCTGGAGAAGCGTGCATGCATTAGTAACGAGGCTACGGGGACTTGGGGTTTCTGGGCTCATCATTCATTTAGAACAAACTTACCCTTAAATACAAAGATACATACCTACATCCCGTTAATTGAATAATTGGCACGTCGCGTCGCAAAATGCAATAAAAATAAATGTTTTCATTTCTCATACACTCCTCTAATCCTAAGGATATTCCAGGATACTTCCAGAGCTTGTACGGTCGACCGCGCTTCAGTGGAAACAAAACCAGTATAAACTGGTCTCTCATAGTACTGAAACTCCCTAATAGGCTAGGCCAGCTCAAGGTCAAAGTGTTTCCACGGACGCCGTGCGGTCGACTGTACAAACGAAGTTGTTTGTCCCTAGTGGGAATCGAATACACGACCTTGGCGCTTGGGTCTATAATGACCAAGCCATTAAGTCTTTACGCAGAATCTCAATTATAGAAAGATTATGAATGACTTAATTATTCATCGTGCAAAACAAACTAATGACATATCTGACGTTAGTAATGATAAAAACAAGACACCTATAACACAATTCCGTGGCATTACAGATTCCAATTGACAGAATAATAATCTGAATGTAATAATCGTCTACGACTGTTGACTTCACGTCCATTTTAGGTTCGGAGGAAATCATCGAACCCATTTAGGTCATGGCAGGAATTCTATGTCAAACATGTAGAGTTAGCAAGCATCATACATTACTAGCACTATTATACATATATTCTGTGACATAACTATAGTTTGCTATTCCGATAACTTGTGCACACCGATCGATTGTAGTTTTCATTCAAATCCAAGACTCGAATGAAGGCTCACGGTTATTTCCATAATGGTGTTTTGATTCTGTATCCATCAAAATAAAACCGGTTTCTAGTCCAACTTTGTACATTACACCGACAACATTCTTAATCTTAGTTTAGTGGTTTTATTCCCAGGAGAGAAAACTTTTGTTTTAGTCGCGGGTAGCTCTAGATTGATTACCTAACATTACCAAAAAAACAGAATATTTTTCCTATGGTCCCACAACAGTTTTTCAGTAAACGTGTTTGCATTGACAAATTTTTGGTCATGAACCTTGAAACACGCGTGAATTTGTGTGTAAACATAATATAATAAGCAATGCCGTTACGCCTACTCGGCTCTGTGTGGCATTCGTCCATAAATTATGTATATTTATTGACACTGTCTTTAGAATTGTTCAGTTTATTAATATTGTCTAATTTGGGTCACATATTTCAGTAGCGTCGCGTGTGGGCAAAGCTCGGGATAAAGCTCTTTTAGCGACATGTCGTCGGTCGATTAGGTATAAAACGCCTACTAGTATTCTAGCTACCTCTATTACATTAGTAGGACGTACGTAGTTGCTCGGTATTCGTGTCCTCTATTCAAAAGAGGAGGAGTTGCCGTGTCTGAAATAAAATGTTTATAACCTTTTCCTCGAATAGGTGAAAAAGTTTTGACTTATTTGTAAGTAAAATGAATTGTATAAATTTTATTTGGTCGTGTCATAACTTTTTTTGGTGTAGAGGAAATTCTGCCTTTTACCAAGAATTTGAACCATACAACGCCCTTAGCATTTGATAAACCTTCAGAGAGCATAATTATTATAGGTAGCATGTTTAAAAGAAAACTTTTATGGTAGGTATCTAGGTTCCTTTAGCTACGCGGAAAAAAATTCTTAATCGGCCAAACGTTACAACTTTTGACCGATTTATTTAATTGCTATACTCAATAGATTAACTCAGAGAAACCTCTTTGGGCAATATTTCCTGTCTCAAACGACTTTTACCGTCGGTTCCATGTCCTCAAGCGTATATTTAATATTTGATTTCTGACGTAATCGACTATGTAATAATACCAGCCGTGAAGTGTTCGTCGTTTGTTGGTATCGATTTGTTTGTAGCTATGTCTATAGCGTTACGAAATGTTTATATTAGCCGCCGTCTGGTTCCCTCTGCACA
Organism: Metalampra italica; assembly: GCA_949699065.1. Lineage (NCBI taxonomy): Eukaryota > Metazoa > Arthropoda > Insecta > Lepidoptera > Oecophoridae > Metalampra > Metalampra italica. The sequence goes on along the minus strand of OX452970.1, from coordinate 2,159,001 downwards.
TCGTGGCATCTCGCACTTTCACCGAGATAGTCTGCTCCCAACTGGGTCACTCGGCTCATGGTAGATAATTCGAAACTAACTAGATGTTCATTCAATCTCTTTAACAACTCAACATTCCATTTGTTATTATATTACCGTCTTTATATTCAGGAACTTTGATGATTCCAAAATGAAAGTTTAAGAAATGTATCTATCTACTAGAATTTGCAACTGATACCTTATCACAGACATGAGTATGTCTTCGTTGTTTTCTGTAATCCGTGACATCATTGACAGATAGTCTAATTCGTCGTTATCTATGAGTGTGTTATCTACTTTAAAACCATTGTTCTGATATGTTGCTTCGTCTAAATCACATTCTATGACTGCTTCCTACATTTGCTGGTACGTTATGGATGGACCTTGACAGTGCTTCGCTAAGCGTAGGCTCTAAGGCCATAGGTATATCATACTTCGGCAAACGCTTTTCATCTGTAAAACAGACAGTCATCCGTGTAATTGAACTAAAGTATGAAATAATTGCTGCTGTTTCAAAAATAATTGTCTTGTTTTGTAACCCCACATTGTGTCAGTTTTTGTGTGTGCTATATGTATAGTAATTACTGGTTCGTACCTAAGATTCCATTGGCGTAGGGGACGAACACTGGAATATTATTTATAGGTACAGTAAGGAATTGAAAAATAATATGCCGCTCTTTTTAAATTAACAGGCATTAAGTAGGCGACATCAACATGTTTGAAACGCAAAAATCTTGCAGAATCATAGGATTGATCACAGACATGGGTATATCTATATCTGTGGGATTGATAGTTATTTTTATTCATTAAGTGACAATTTCAAAAATTTAAGAGCGTCAGTGGCCTCGGGGAAGAGCGTCAGTGGCCTCGGGGATAAGACGCGACCTATCATATCGAAAGGTCCGAGGTTCCATTCCCGGTTGGGCCATGTACCAATGGGTATTTTCTCGAAAACTTAAGTACATGTACTGATTGCTCTCAAACGGTGAAGGAAAACATCGTGAGGAAACCTGCATACGCCGAAGAAGAAATTCTTAGGCGCATGTGAAGTCCACCAACCCGCACTGGGCTAGCGTGGTGGACTATAGCCCGCACGCCCTCGTTGAGAGGGTAGGCCTGAGCCCCAGCAGTGGGGAGATTAATAGGCTGTTGATGATGATGAAATTACAATTTCTACGTGAATCTTGTACCCAAAGGGTTTTCATCAAGATTACGTTTCACCAAACGACGATATATAAACTACGGGTTATATTTACTTCATGCCTACCTTTATCTGACTTCAATCGCAGAAGTAGGTACAATCAAAGATTCAATTTAAGCATTGTTTACTTTGGTAATTTGTTTTTATTGCATCCACATAGCAGCAAATAAAGCGGTATAGTATAGGTTAATCTGTCAGTGAGGTTGCGTGCGTGGGCTTGTTATTTATAGTTGTCGTTATGACTTCATCTGATCGGCTGCTATGTTGACGTTTCGCGCTGACAGAGCACCTTTGTCCTTTTCAGCCTTAGCATTAGTTAATTCCATACTAACTGGATTTTTTTGTAACTCAATTTTTTCTATATCAAAGTCTTTTGTTAACTAACTCTGATGATAAATGTCCAAAACCACTAGTTTAGAATTGTTTTCACAGAAACTGACTAACCATCGGTCAGGTGGATCGTAATTCGCAATCTCCGAATGACTCAGATCAGGTCCAATCATTCTGACTTCCTGCGTTGTAAAACTAATTGTATATCCATTAGTTCCACTAGGTTCGAAAGCTACAGTAATGTTACGCTTCGCTATGATTCTGTGGAATTGCCCTTGACTTGAGAGGTTGATACTGTTGGTTTTACTCGGAAATTTAATTGTTTAACATTTGTTGGCTTGAAGTTTCCGGCTTCCTTTTGGACGAAGTGCCACATGAATTGCCAATAGCTCCTTTTCTAGGCGTAAATGCTGATCACGTTTTCTTTGTATAGGTACTGCTATGACTTAAAGTTTATAATGTACTTAGATTTTACTATTCCATTTACCTGTTTCCTAGATACCAATAAAGGCGATATAGATTCCATGGCAGCATTCTTGTAGGCTACAATTAACTTGAGTTGTCCATATACAGCGCTTCCAGCGTGTCGTTTATGTTCTAAAGACCATGTAGATTTTTTTTCTTTGCCACACGTTTTTGTTTCCCATATTTGGTGTCGTGATTATTTTCTTGTTCCGTTCCGTCAATCTTGTTAAGTATATTGATAACTTTAGGTGTTTGGTCGTGAATCGTGATGGACAAAATCGCAATGCCAGTACTACTTCCTGTTGCTTATTATATATCGACCTAATAATAAATTTAGGTAGTTAACTTAGCAGTTGTACAAATATGGTGAACAATACAATAAGTGGTTAGTAATACCACACACGCCGACGTTCAAAATGGAATTTGTACATAGAAGGGATCAGAGAACGAACCGCAACTTCCAGTTCCGAGACAACACACGACAAAACACACACTGGAGACAGGTGCACTACGGTAGGTAGAGTGGGGTACCATGTGGGCCAAGCATCTGTATTGACAGGTGACAGGGTATATCAAAGATATGTTAAGTACAGACTACACAGCAAAGAGCAACCCATCGAGACGAGTCGCCACACTCCTGAGTCACCTCTGCCAAAAAAGCAAAGCCCTCTTCTAAATTTGTCGATGCGTACGAAAGGTAATGAATGCCCCCCCATCCCCCCATCCCCCCAGTGCCTTAGTTTTTGCATCAAAAGAAAACGATAATGGCGTCTCCTCTCCGGGCCGAACCGACATTGGCCGAGTGTTTCTGTGGTACCAAGGGATGAGTTGTTATTTCATCCAATAACGGTACAAATGTGTCCTCTCACCTGGCATTTGGCATCCAGTATAGCGCAGGCTTATTACGATAAGAACCGGCTACAGCAGCCGCCAACATGCGCTACTGCACTGCACTTACCAATTAAAATACCGGTCTTAGCGCATCCGAGCATGTCATATGCAATAATGCTCATTATATTTTGTCGTCGCGTGTCGTCGATCATAATAATATCTTATCAGCTACACATGAAAACGTTTCTTTTCTATTTTCTGTACACTAGAATCGTTGAACTAATTTTATAAATCCGAAAGTGAGTTTTTGTTTGTCACGATTTCAAGGCTTTCCAATGAAATTTTGCACTTGGAAGTCTGTTATAACTGTCTGCACGGGAAACAAGTTCTACGTGGGTGAAGCCGCGGGCATTAGCTAGTAATAAACAAGAATGTTAAAAGCTCCAAATGACTCTAATAATGAGCAAGAATTTCCAAGGTTTAAAATTAAGCTTCTGAATACCGTCATTAAGAAACTAGTAAATCACGTAGCTATTTTAAACGCCTTGCTATATTGGAATTAATTGGTTACACTATTAAAACCCATTTATAATAGATTTCTATCTGTCCGTCTGTTTAACTCCTGCACTTTGCAAATCTTATCATTCATTACTTAGTCAAACATTTCAAACGAAATTATTATGTAGGTGTTAATCAGAAACTCATTGACCAATCATTATCGAGTCAGACGATAACTGTCTATACCTGTCCTGTTCCCGCGTAACAATAAAACAGAACTTTCAGCTGCTATGTTCTGTTCAACCAGAATAGTATGAGCTGTTATCTTGGACGGTCTCTTCTCATGGTGTCTTTTACACCTTTGCACGAGGGAGGGTGGACAGATCTCGTTTTTAGTATGTTAAAGGTTGTGGAGGTGGCGTAGGCGGTCGACCTCAGCGGGCCGCGTGGGCTGCAGGTGCCAACGCACCTTTCCAGTTTCCATGCATCGGCTGGCTCGAATCTCCGATCCGAATCGGCGATAATCGTCGGCAGCCGTTCTCGATTCCTTTTGCAATTACCCTTGACCTCGTCGTTTTAGTTTTGCAGATTCAATGTTTTGGGCTTTGAAAACATAGCGTTGTGGGGAACTGTGTTGTGAAATGAATTTGTGTTGCAAGCACTCTACTCTCACAAACTGAAAATAGTTTCAAAGACACTCAACATCATTTGATTGGAGACAGGATCGGGATGATAATCCTGTTAATATTAAATTGATTATGTACTATCTTTTGTATTGAGAGTCTCAAACAAAACAATTAAATACCTTTTGTCCGATTCTTAAGGCGCACATTTATAATTTGACGGTACTAAACGTTTAGACGGTTCATGGATAGAAATAATTTTAGTATTATAGCTGTATATATAGCTGTTAAATTTTCCTTCTAAGTTAATGAAGCCTTCATAATCGAGCCTAATATCATCTTACTCAGTGCAGCATATGGCCATATTATCTTCTGCCATTACTCAACAAGAATTATACGTAGTCGGATATCTGATATCATCGTCGGTGGCAAGATGCATTGCCCTTTGTTTTGATCGCAGTAGTGTGGCGAGCTTTTGTTTTCATTGCGTACTTCTGCTCACACCACAACAATGCAGGTGTACCAGTTCAGTGTCCACCCTATCGTGACCAACATTAAAGTCACTACGAGTTGGTACCGTAACAATAAGAGCGTTATTTGATACGCCTCTCCGACTTACTGTCTTATGTGATGGGGTAGAATTACCTCGTTCTTTGATGGTACCGTAGTGTATAACTGTTAATTGAGGTGTTTTAAGTCTGGACTGTTGTTTGGGATGGTTTGGTCAAGGCAGAGGCGAGGTGTCGATATGATCATGGCGAGCTCTTCCTCTCTACAACGCCACGGATGGCAGAAATCACCCTCTAGTTTCCGCTACTAAGTGGTCATCAATATCCAAGACTTGGATCGGGAAAGAAAACAGGTTGTCGTGTCGCACCAGAACGAGGAGAGCCCCCAAATGAAGAAAATAAAAAGAAGATCATCTGTTGTTGGATTTCTAGCGACCCTGTCAAGAGTGGACAACTCCATAACTATATGCTTTAAGGTCAAGAGACATCGTTTTGTCCATACAAAAAGCACGATTAGTGTTAGATGCCGTTCGTATCTTTTTGCATGACGTTGCAAATGCGCTACCGCCTCCGGTAATCGGAGGTGATTGGAGACGAACGGCATCCCTGTTAATCTTGCTTTTTGTATGGACAAACCGTCAATCGCCGTCGATGTGGGTAAAGTGGCATATTTTCATCGGCAGTATTGCAAAAGGGCGATGGCCTGAAAAGTAATTGTGATTAGGTACTTTTATGACTATCGGAGGCTTCAAAGGCATTGGCGGAAATGCTTCCGTCATAGTTGAGCCCACTAATGAATACCTCTTGTCCACCGGAGAGAGTGAAACGGCGGGTGGCGACTCCGCTAATTGCACCTCGCCTCAATTATCCAGTACGAATTCAGTGTAGAGAGTGCCCTGCCTGCTCCACTTGGTATATGTTATAGCGTGGTGCATGAAAGTACTTAATAGCTGCCTGTTTATGAGCGAAACGCTCCTAGCTTGTGCAAATTGAATGTGCCACAAGCTGTGTTTATCTTTTTTAGGGTTCCGTAGACCGACACGGAACCATTATAAGATCGTCCAGGCCGTCTGTCCGTCCGTCCCGTCTGTCACAGGGTTATTATCCGAAAAGCTTGACATTTTGTACAAGGATACTATCGCTGTGGATTTCAATTTTGAAAAAGGCATATTGCCTTTGTCGAGAACATTAGTATGTGAGTAAACCTTGACTGTTATTAATTAAGAGGCGTTGTGAATACATTAGCATACTTATCATTCATGGGCGTATCACATCTAATTGAACTCAAAGTTGTTTACTCACAATCGTTTCTGCAGCCGTGTGGTATCATGTTGGTCGTAAACATCGTTGCAACATAGTGCTGTAGGGGTTTAACGGTATATGCCTTGTGGTTGAATAACTGTGTGAATACGCCACTATTTAAGAGAATCTGAACTTTATATTGGCTCATTGGCTGGTATTTGTGTTGTTATGTAAGATACCTTAGATACTGTGTTTCACTTATAATGTCAACAGGTTCTGGGGATAGAGATGGTGCTTTACCTATTAATAATACTATCCCTCTTAGAATTAGTGCTCACGTTTTGTCACCATACTACCCAATACTACCACTCGGGTGCCTAAGGATGGCTACTATATGTATAGAGCTCCTAATACCAACCTCCTTACGTTCGTGTATAGCCACTAGAACCTAAGGAAATAAAATAATGGTGATCTTGTATTTTGGGTACGGGTACATAACATGCGCTAGTTCTTAGAGCTAATATAAAACCTACTTGGGATATCAACAAGCTATTTAAAAAGATAACGTGACTAAGCAATAATGGAGTTAAGGAGATAATAGCAACCAGATGTGTTTAGTTTAACCTTTAAAGATGAAGTTTACGTAACAAAACATTAATGGAGCGTTCGGTTGTTTATGACACTCGGTTTTGATCGAGGGCACCCGAAGTATTAGAGTCCAGTAACTAGTGTTTATTTCGTTCGGCCAAAACTGAAACTGGCTAGCTATGGCAGCATCTTGCGACTAATTTGTATAATTTGAGAGTGAAATCATTTTATTTTTACCCGACTGCGCTGTCGCAAAGGCAGGTTTTTTTTTTAATAATGCGTCGTTAGCAATTCATCAATTTTTTGCCATGATTAAATATTATGGTCTAAAGTTAAAATACTTATGTCACAATTTTTTTTTTGGCTTACAAAATTCTAATCGTTCTTTTGAATTATAATTAAGTATCGTGCTATGATTTTTTAAAAATAAATAAATGAACTTAAATAATGGTTTATCCTATTCAAATACTTTATATTGTTTAATGTGTAGAGTTCTTTAAACTTGCGACCGAAATCATGATGTCGAGGGCCGAAACCGAACTTTTTCGGACACTATAGCCTCCTATCTGGATCTCTATTCGACAGAGTGTCTGCGGAGTCCTATATTTATCCCGGGGCATGCGCCGGCACGCGCCCGCTATTGCAGCTTTATGATTTGTCGGCGCTCCGATACGGTTGTTGACAGCCAGACCAGCGATGCGATCTTCGTTACTTATTTCTATTTCTCGAGCCGTTTGGCATTTTGCGAAGTAACCTTTTATATTTTGCTGTGGTCAATTTTTGACTTAAAGGTTCTAGCTTTCAATGAAACACACTTCTCTAGTTATTTTATTATCACACAAACTTGACTTCCCTTGATCAACTTTGAACAGCTAAATCCCCTCTTCGCTTAGCTTATCTATAGGATTAGTACATAACGTATAGGTATCCGTATGTTTATCCAATATCGTCGCACTCTCACATTTGAGTGTAGAAGCTTCAAGCAATCTAAAACAATATTTAGCCTCGATGCATACTCTGATACCTATACTTCTACAAAGTCTTATCTTCATCACATATTATCATGTACTAGAGATTTCTTCTCAACTGCATCATGCTAACAAATAAGTGACTAATGAGTAGCTTACTCTGTTATAATAGAGAGTGTTACGCCCTGTAACGTGTAAAGTGTTGCGTGAGCGCGTACGCACTTGCGTGTCTGCAGCAATAACCTCCATACAATATTCAATAGGTGTTCGATACACCCACCAACCCTATTTGCTGATGAGCGATGGCGCCACCTGTCGTATTTACATCGATTACTATACTTTAGTCATTAGTTCCACACTTAACCACCGGCAGATATAACTTTGTGGTGTTGTCGTCGTTAGGATTGCTAAACGGCTTTTGTCGGATGATCCAACCCGGCCTTGACATTGCTGAATGTTCGTGACATGATATGTATTGTTTTGAGGCTGCCTTGTTTTGTGGTTGAATCGCCGTACATTGGCGATTTGCCAGTGAATATCGTGACATTGATTTGATTTGTCAAGGCACTGTCTCTTCTATTGATAACTAATCGATGTGTATCAATTTAAAAACCTAGTAGGTACTTATGATTTATATTTTACAAAGAATATATTTATTTTATAACTATGGGTTATTTTATGCCTTAAAAACATTTTTATTATAAGGGATATTTTTCTGTATTCTTGTTCTACTTCAAAATGTTACTACTAATGAAGAATTCTTACTGGATTCGGAGTTTACATAATGGTGGCGTTATTCATTCAAATGATGTATAATTTCTATGTGACATCTATTTATTAAAGAGATTCATAAATGGGCCAGAACTAAGTAAACTTTGTGAAAACTCTGCCACATCGTCGGGGACATACGAAATTTTCTCTATACATACCTGTTTCACATATGACAATTGTAGTTCTCATTCATTGCCTATTCACACTCCATAGACTTGCAAATACTATTGCAATTTCATAGCTTCGCTCGTTTAAAACCGTACGTTACAATTGAAATTGATGGTTATTGGCCACAATCTAGTTGCAATAGCCAAATTAGGACAAGGCTCACGGTTGCATTACCCGACTTATTAATGCGGTCACAATCAGCGGACGTTGCCATAATACTGTTGACAATATTGTTCCGATCGACACAATCAATGCGCGTACAACCACCAACTACTCGATGGGCATTCAACTCCGTCAGTACTTACATTCTACTAATTTTTACTACTTACATTCAGTACTTACATTCTATTCTACCAATAAACGACCATCAGCGACAAACCACAAGTCTTAAATTTCTGATCTTTATTATGATCGCTCAACGAATACAGTTCAGATGGTCTATACACGAAGCTTCTTTGATTGATGATTACAAAACAAACATTACCATTCTTTTTCAACGAAGAACTATAAGGTCACTGGATTCAAGCGACAGTGATCATATTTCTTTCTACTTCCTTGAAAGCTTTCTCATGCCAGGTGAACCGATTACCTGAAAAAATTACCCGGAAGCAGGTGGACAATGGACATGAGGCGGAGGACTGGGCGTTGTAACATTGCGAAGACACTGAACGACCATAGCCTGACGACCAAAGACAATACATGAATGTCGTAATAGTAAATCCAGGAGGTAATCCGGGAAGACGGGCAGCAACATCGTCTGTGCATGTATTACGATGTACCCACATCTTCCGACTGATGTAAATTGTCTCAGAATCGAATCGATTAGGTTTTGCTGACCTAAACTGGTACAGTCTGGTATAGCTGTAGAGTCATTATAGGTAGGTAGACGATACGCATATTGCTCGTTTGCGTTATTAAAAGTGGATCTAATATTACTCCTTGTTCTATAGTTTCAATAATTATTCTACCTGTGAACTATTTCTAGATTCGAACGAAAGTATTAAGTCGTTCATGTTTTATGTTTCCTAAATGCAGTGTTACAGTTAATGTTTTGTTTGGTTGCAGTCGAAGCAGCGGGCGTCGATCAAATGGCTGCTGTCCAAGGCGTTCAACAACAGGGTGCCGGAGAACCTGCACGAGCCCTTCTACAGAGATCATGAGGTCAGTAACACTTGTTATGAGATCTCCAATTACCCTGATCACCTGTTGAGAAATATTATGGAACCTATGTACAGTCGACCGCACGTCAGTGGAAACACTTTAACCACTTTATCATATCAATCATAGTAAAACAAGCTGCGGTCACATTTTGCGGCACTGGTCGTAAGCCATTCCAGTTTGTTTGTTTTTCGTAACTTTTCCGATCCCGTTACGGGTTGACCTCTCGAAACTTTTTCCGACGCCTGACAAAGACGACAGCTGTGGGCAGCAACTAGATTACAGTTGCTGCCCGTCTAAATGAGGGATTTGTGACTTTTACGGCCTTAGTTCGCTCTGCAAAGTTGATACCTAGCTTCATCGCTGTCTCGCACACACAATCTCTTTACAAATCGTGATTTTCGAAATTAACCGATTGATCGTTCTAGTATGTCTATCTACGAACAAAGTATGAGTGTAAAGTTTCAACATTTGTAAGTGGATTAAAATCTATTACCACATTTGACCCAAAACAATATTAATAAATACTTTGTGTAACGTTCCTATTTGAATCATCTTTTAGAATCAAATTTTACCGTATGTAACCAGCCATTAGAACCGCGTTAAAACAATAGCAGATTTGCATATGATTAGTAACTTATAATATATAATTATCTCCTTATGTTTGTATCACGAGCGAGACCAGATTTCTCTAAAACACGAGAGATACTTGTAGGCAGATAATAGATCGTTGCCCTGAGTTACAGTGCATTCAGGTACAGTACACCTCCGTACTATCGTTACAAGTAATTACTACACACATAGGCTTAACACAAGGTCAAAGTATAATGGATTCACGCTGGTCAGACTCCGGTAAGCTTATCATCAGTCTAATTGCTGTGAATGTATGTGTACTTACCATAATTGTATTTAATATGTACTTACCACAATTTTTAATGTAATGTGACATTACATTACTAATGAATGTGTAATATGTATAACTAATGTAAAACAAAATATGACTTGAAATGTTGACAAATTGAAACTAGTATGTTTCAGTACTGTATCCACTGATACCATGCATCAGGCAGTTCTCACGTATATTTTCACTACTATTGTTGTAACATCATTTTTGTTTTTTTTCTCCACATTGACTATTTGTATACGACCGTTTGAAGACAAATTATGTTCATAATTGGAGTTTTTGCAAGGATTTACTTTACAAATGTAAGGTGTGTTTTGAGTTTTTTTAGGATCAACAACTTGTTGCTTTTTTGTAGTTTTGTACATTTTATAATGGGCTAATTTACTGCCCATTCGATTAGAAGTTGTAGAATTCGTGGATGTAGAATGTAGATCGTAAAATGGCTTGATTATTGTAATAATTATACCTAACGCAATATTACTTTGAAATGTTTCCCTTTGCGGAATGTAGTCCAGAGTATTTCTATACCAAAGATACCCATTCTACTTTTCTAAGTATATCACTACTTTCAATAACTTAGTCATAACAATAAACTATTTTTCAAACATTGCAGACATTGCATGTATAATTATTTACAATCCATAAATTATGCTGTAGATCAAAAGCGAATGCAGTTAGTTTATTTATGTCTGAAAGATTGATATTTTATGTCTTGACTATTCCATTATGATTGGGTAATAACCGAGGTTTATCATTCTCTTATTTATTTATTTTCTCTTTTAGAGTTTGTTATTGCGTAACCATGCATGTTGGTTTACATCGATGATCAACATCATATCAGCCTGTCGACATCAAAAAAACATAGGATTTCTTAATGAACACACTTGCCCCCATCCGCATTCAGCCGCTCCTTATTTTGGTCGTCGGTCCATCTGGTGGTGGGGCATTGTCTTGGCTAATTATATACGAGATACGAGTGCGTAAGCATAAATTGTCTCGAGCATGGGTATAAAGGAGCCCATCAACATCAACTACTTGATGGTCATCACGTCTGCTCAGGGTGGTCATTGTGGGATTTTCCCATTCATGAGGGAAAGTTTATTCTATGTCCTTTGCAAGGCTGTTAGGTAGAAAAAATAATTCTACGTCAGTGAATTTATTACTCGGTTACCAATCTTTCAAAGTATCTACTAGGTACGCTTTTGTATTCACGTAACAAAGATCTCAGCGGTCTGGAAATTAAGAGATAGCAGTCGGGAATACCGTTCTCGGGTTGGATGGGACATAAAAGAGATTTCCTAGGCCGCCGGGTGATTTCAACTGCTCGCCTATTTTTGTGACCTTTTTGTTTTGTTTCTATTTCAGATGTATTTTGTGTTTGCTCTCTATCTGTTGTTTGTTTGTCTTATTTATGCGGAGTTATTCTTTTATTTTCTTAGACGACGACGGTCTTAAATGTTATCTAATCTAGAAACATTCCTTACTTTCCTCGCTTATTTAGACATTAATTTCGACATTATCTTAATTCATTGTTTGTGTATGAGATCATCGTTAGCCTGTTGATACCCACTTTCCCGCATTTCTTTAACGGCCCTTACCCTTTTGAGGCTCCCAGTTCTTTTGGAAACGCGGTTTCCACTGCAGAACTGGTCTTCCTTTCCTTGACTTATTCATTGTCCATGATTGATCATTTGATTTAGTTAGTGCCATAATTATCTTGTTAAACACGGTTCAGCAGCCGAAAAGTACCTTTTGTTTCTTACAGAATTTGACGATCACTTTTAATTATTTCTTCATGCAAATTATGACCAATAAACGTACTGTAATTAATTATTTATGAGCCTAGATGCATCGAATTTATTATAATTAGTTTGCAAATATAGTTTATACGTTTAATAGAGACCCCCTCACGTTCTTTTATATATTTTATCCACATTTTATAACTGTTACCCAAATTCCTATTAAATTTTAATTCTATGTCGCTGCAGGTAGCACATTGAATAGAAAATAACACAATTTCGTGGATCCCGCTATGTAAGTGCCGACTTTAGAAGACGGTTAAATTCGTGACGAATATATTTACGGAGTCTACAATTCTAATGTCAATCCCACCACAGCAGGAATGCGCTGCCTTCCCTCCTTACATTAAGGGAAACTTTGGTTTATCTTCTTTGCTGGCCTAGGGCAGTTGGTGATTTAAATCGATTGTCTTCATAAACCTCACTTTTGAGCACATTGATAACCGGTGAGAAGATTCTATTGCAGTATTCGTCTCACCATTCTCTTATTTTTGCTAGAATTGTTGTTGTGTTCCGGTTTGTTGAAGGGTAGAGAGCCAGTGTAATGACTGACACACGACTCATTCTAACGTAACCCTTAAGGGTGGCAGTGGCAGGCAACGCACTTTTGGCTGCAGGTTTATTAATAAGTAATAATAATAATAATGTAAATAGGTTTATGGGTGACAATGGCGGGCCCGGTGCGACTGGTTTACATGCGTTACGATGTCAACCTTCTCCTGGCTTATAGTATAACACACGTTGAACCCTCGAAGGCAAACGCACTCCCACCTATGCCAGTATGCTATCACCTAGCATTCAGGGCCCATAAGGTCCAAGATATGTCCCAAAAACCTAAGTGCCAATATAAAACAAACTTACATAACTCTACCGTTGTCTCACAGATAGTGCCCTTGGAATGTAAGCCGGGTTATGTCTGCTAACTTTGCCATGATATTGATCCACTGTTACCTGGGCTCGCTTGTCACGCGAGCCTCGCTTCTGGTGGGCCGTGTGCAACATTCGGGAGTGTCTCTTTTGTTAATGTGCCCATAATTAGTGATTAGTGTTACACTCACGAATGTTATATGGACCCTCCCTTAAGTGGTAGTAATGGCTGTGACTAGACGAGTACAGAGGAAACAGAAGAGAAATGTAAGGTTTTCTGTCGTCGAGCTTTGTGTATTGATTGTAATATGTTGCCACGTAACAACAGAATAAAGATACTCGTATAGATAGTTAAATTAAAAGAAGAATATTAGTGAAATATGATTACTCTTTTGTAATTGTTCACCTACATCAACATTTTCAGCCTTTAGTCGACCAATGCTGGACATATTACCACCCCTAACTTTCTCCGGTGTCTTTTTACTCATCTTAACGACTTCCCGCCTATCTGTCTTTATCACTTCACATTATGCAACCTATCTTGCTCGCCTCAAAAATATTGATCACAAATTCGACACTTTGTAACCAATCGCTTTCTTGGAGAGATTTTGGACATATCATCCAAATCAACGTGTAATATGTATAGATCCACACAAATCAAATCAATTTCGTTTCTTTTTTTAGTCGACTTGGTTTCGACTACAATATTTTTAAAGAAAAATGAATTAAAATTTTTAGCAATGAGTTTTATACTTTTCATTACTCATACTCTGAAAGTAGGTCTGAAGTTGCCTGAGGAGCGGGTTGAAAGTAATACATCTTAGCCCTAGGGAGAATCGCTTTCAACTGACAGCTGTCAAATTATATATAAAAATAGTACTATTTTGACATTTCTATTGGACCATGTTCCAACTGTCTATACAGCTACTCAATTACAGCGCGATGTAAATTGAAATAACATAAAGTTATGTAATAATTAAAGAATATATTTCTTTAAATTACTTTATTATAATTATTACTGTCAACTATTTCTTTAAAATAACATAGATTTGGGCAAAATATTTACCATTTTTTCAATGATGGAAATGAAAAATAATGGCAGAATAGCTGGCCGGTCACAGAAAAAAAAACAAAGTAGACGGGAAAGCGGCAAGCCGATCTTCATTTATTTTTCGAGTTGTAGAGTTTTGTTTATACTTCCGTATAGCAGAGATTTTATGTATTTGTTTATACTTTCAGTGTATTCTTAATGAAAAGCACAGTGTTCCCTTCGGGTTCAAGACTTATTTAGAGGTCCCTCGAACTATTGGCACCCTCGCTACGCGTCGGGCGCCAAACCCCATCTTGGGACTTAAATAAGTTACTTTTACCCCTAGGTTAACAATGTACTATTAAATACCTACGGCTCTTGTACATCTCACTATTACTAGCAATTGTTTAGTTGACTAAGCTGTATCCAGCTCTGTTTGGGCCTAAAGCTTCTGCAGAACTGATTCCAAGAAGCTTTCCTTTGTCTTCGGGTTTATTTAGCGGAAACCCATTAACGAATGTTATTGCTAACGAGTTCAAGGACTCGATCACTAAAGGAATACCCGGTTTGGAGGTGAGTTCTGCAAATCCCTTGAAAGGGAACAGGTTTCCTATAAACAATTCTATTCTTTCAATCTGGTAGTATAGGTAGTATATTACCGTAGTTGTAAGTTGAACGTTTGTATGTTATGGCTTAAATACGGCTCAACTGATTCCTTGGTATTAGGTTCCTAAGGAATATCACCTTTGCTTCATCCACATCATCTCTTGGCTTAAAATAATCAAGCTTAATTAATAATAAACTTTTTTTTCTATGTATTTTCTATGTGTATTTCGTTTCTATGTCTTGCGAACCTGTAAATAGTAGATTCCAAATATTTTGATGACATATATGTGCTACTCAAGACTTGAAACGAATACTATAAAAAAATCTAGGACAATTTACAATACAGTTGAATAGTTTCTTGAACTTTAACGCGGGTCAATTGAATATTGCCTTCAGGTGAATAACCGTCGAAAATATACAGAAGTTTATTATTGAAAAAAAATATATTGCCTTCACTTTTGGCAGCTTTCCATGTTATAAATTCAAATTGCCTGACACTTGCTGATGTATTCATTTGTAAAATTATGGTACAGAAATGATGATGTGTGTCATTTCTTTACCATAATTTTACAAATAAGATAGGTCTTGAACAAATCTAAGACGTACATTGCACTCTAGGAAAAGAAAACCAGCGCTTGCAGCAACGTAGGTCAGAGAGCTAGTGGCTTAGTTTTTATTATTACTAGGGACACCCCGTGACTTCGTCCGCGTTAAAAGATATAATGTTATTCCAAGATATAAGCTACCTATCACTGTACCAAGTTTCATCGAAATCCGTTCAGCCGTTATAGCTTGATTTAACAACATACATACTAGCTTGCACGTTTATATACCTACAGTAGGAGATGGGGACATAAAAGGTCTCGCTTTGAAATCTCATCCCAATGTTCTGCCTCGTCAAAGTCCCAAGGCGTTTTTCTCCCTCGGAATAACCGCATAATGAATACTCTAAAAGCTCTACCTAAGTTCCGACACGTATTCCAAATTAGGATCGTGATAGAAATAAGGTCTATATTGGAATGTTTGTTGGATGAGGTCGAATATAGAACTGTCGCTTCTTAAAAATAGTCGGTGCCGTTTCCGCCTTCGGGAAACTGGATCTTTTGTTCTTTTCGCTGACAACCTGTGTGCTGTGCCTCGTGCGTGACTCACATGATTTTTGGTTGTTTTATTTTCTTTATAAGTATTACAAATAAAATCTATAGTGTTGTCCTTTAGGAGTTGGACTCGAGCAATAGAAGTGCTAGGTGCGTTAAAGTAGGTACATAGATAGATAGACTATAATTACATAGTTCGGTTCTAGACTATAGTTACATATACCTGTGTAGGTACTTACGTCATTCTTGTCACTATAGTATTGATACAATCGAGAAACAAACCTCAGTTGAATGAATAACAAATAAAATTGAGCGTTAAATAAGTCTATGATGTGATGACTATTGTATTACTCTTTCACCAATATAATAACCAAAATAAGCAAATAAGCAAAATCAACCTACTGTCTTTTTATACGTAGATAATATTTGATATGTTTTCTCACGTTCCTTCGTTCCGTTCATTGAATGAGTAATCAGTAATCGCTGGTCAGTGTCAAACTGACTCAGTCCGTCAACTTGGCCGGCCATTGTGCTTGCACTTATGATTCATATTCCTTTAGATTATCATTTCATATGTTGTCACAAAAGTCAAGAGCATGCTATTGGCAATATGCTATTTTACTACTATTAGTTATTCCGTGCTGATGCTTGCCATGTCAGTAGTATCATCCTCTTTAAAATCTTAAACCGCCAAGCTGGGCTAGTGATCCGATTGATAGCGGAGGGTGTGGGTTCGACTCCCTCTGAAGACAGGCAATTTAGACATTTATGGGGGATTTACACGGGTGACTAAAAAGCCGGACGTCTAAATGGCAATTCGGCTAGGCCGCTATATGTAGGTGGCTAGGTAGGTAAGGGCTATGCGGCTATGAATGCGCCGAAAATCGTGCGGCTTTAGTCACCCGTGTGAATCCTCCTTTAGAATCTTATTCGTGAAATGTGATACATGTCCTTTTCTGATTATATCATTGTAGAGAAAATCTTAGTTTACGTTTTACGTGTCATTTTTATGGTTCCGCACGTCAAAATAGGAAAAAAGGAACCTCCATAAGATCACTTCGTTGTCCGTCTGTCTGTCTGTTAAGACCCTTTTTCTCAGGAACGCGTGGAGGTATCAAGTTAAAATTAATATCAAATATTCAGGTCTGCAATCCCTTGGAGCTGTGAAAAAATCAAACTTCTAAGTCAATGCAGTCGGAAGATATGGACGATTTTGCCGCATTTTTGAGTATTTTGGCAATCAAGACCTATGGGGTACTTCCCGTTGACCTAGAATCATGAAATTTGGGAAGAAGTAAGGTCTAGCTCAAGTAAAGGAAAAAATCCAAAAACCGTAAATTTGTAGTTAAGTACATCACAAAAAATTCTTTAGTTTCTTGTACCAACAAACTTTTGCGTATGAGCAAGTTAAATCCATATAAGTTAGTACCATGTAATTTAACAAAAAAAATTATTAACGATTTTCTAATTAAAAAAAAAAAAGTTTGTACGGCACCCTCAGGGCGCGTGCCCTACTCGCACTTGTCCGGTTTTCTCATAATTCGTTTCTCCCTCTTGTGCCATCCTTTCATTAGCGTCCAGCTGATATATAAAACCTTCGTAACAGCATTAACGGCTTACATAAGGCTTACTAGGACTTATGAATTATCCTTTCGGCTTATTTTGCGTCTTTAGCAGCCTTGAGCCAATATAATTCAGCCGAGTTAAGTAGTTAATTTACAATTACACAACTTTATTACAGAAATAAGAACTGAAATAGTGTTGGGTGAAAAATTGGAAATAAACATATAATTTCAAAATATAGGACTATGACTAGAACTATTTAGGTCTACTAGACTCCAAAAGGGAAATAAATATCTATAAGCTAAATTAATAATATATAATTAACTAAATTAATTTACTAAATTAATAATATATCTATAAGGCAATGAATGCAAAGTAATGCCAAACGTATCACAGAGTAAATTGAAAACTTGTTATTTAAAAATATACCGGTACCCTACCTAATATTGTACAAATCGGTGGTGATTTATTTTATGAGTCATAAATAGTGTTTTGAGAACATAAATTAAGGTCCGAAACACTAACAGCTTTAGGTGGCAATGATTTATTTGAATTGTTATGGGCACATTTGTTAAGATGTCAAAATTTTTAATGACACACGATCTTAATTTTGTGATAAAAAATTACTACTTAATTAATTAATGATTAATACATTTCATGATACAAGATGGTCCCGGTCGGTCTGGATGATCTTATGTCTTACCATTGTTTAATTCTCATAGTCCGGGAGAAAATTCTTGTTTAGGATTTGTCAAGTGGTATGTATTTTGTATGTATGAAATATTTATTTACAATATTTTTCAACATCTCATTATCATGCTGATTGTGGCCGACGCCGCGCCGAAGCAGTTATTATGTTGTTAGATATCTAGCTGTCTATAATTTGGACGTCCAACGACCCGTCTAGTTGAGGTTGAATGACATTGTGAGTTTGACAATAGGTTTGACTATTGTCAAGTATACATACCTACGCTTATACTAGTAGCTGTGTTTAGGTGTTGTGACTTGTGAAGAGCTGGTGAATGATCCGGTCATCAAGTCACAGAGCAATGATACTTTAAGTTAATACGGTCGTAACAAAGTAGGTACCTGTGACCGTTACAGGGTTGTGAAGAGTTGAAATCTTTTTTTTGAGTATCTAAAATTTTTACGTTGTTAAGTTGTTTGTCTTAGACAAGAGTCTGCAGTCGATCCTACAGGTATTCTGTTACACCTGTAATCATCATCATCATATCAGCCTGTAGACGTCACTGCTGGACAAAGGCCTCCCCCGGGATCTCCACGACGACCGGTCCTGCGCTAACCTCATCCAGCTGTATCCCGCGACCTTCACCAGATCGTCTGTCCACCTTGTGGGAGGCCTGCCTACTCTGCGTCTTCCGATACGTGGTCGCCACCTGTAATACCAACTTTAAACTGTACGGTTACGCAGTGAGCCTAATGTAGTATAGAATCGCGAGCTTTACTCGCGGTTAGTAAATATAACGGTCTCGATTACCAAATAGAGCGATTACGCCATCACTACACCATTGGCCGTGAGGTGTTAAACAACATTATGAGTGTGAAATATGACAGCCGGCCGATATGGCCCCAACGGCTAGTGTGCTTGTCTTCGACACTTTCGGTCTTTCAGCCGAAAGTTTGGGTAAGATATCTTTGTCGAAACGGAAAGATTTATCAAAAATTTTTGCGTCAATGAGACTTGATCTTTGTGTAACTTCAAAAAATTTAATAAAATATGAGCGAAAGAATGGCACTTGTTTGAAAAAATCATCATCATCATATCAGCCTGTAGACGTCCACTGCTGGACAAAGGCCTCCCCCAAAGATCTCCACGACGACCGGTCCTGCGCTAACCTCATCCAGCTTGGGCCCGCGACCTTCACCAGATCGTCGGTCCACCTCGTGGGAGGCCTGCCTACACTGCGTCTTCCGATACGTGAAAAAATCAAGTATTTGATAAATGTTTCTCTTTAAAAAAACGCACGTGTTATATTTTACACATTTAATTTAAAATAATGTAATGAAAATTATAGAGCGTCAGTGGCCCTGGGGATAAGACGCGGCCTATCATATCGAAAGGTCCGGAGTTCGATCCCCGGTTGGGTCATGTACCAATGGGTTTTTCTCGAAACTTAAGTACATTTACTGACTGCTCTCAAACGGTGAAGGAAAACATCGTGAGGAAACCTGCATACGCCGAAGAAGAAATTCTTAGGCGCATGTGAAGTCTACCAACCCGCACTGGGCTAGCGTGGTGGACTATAGCCCGACCGCCCTCGTTGAGAGGGTAGGCCTGAGCCCCAGCAGTGGGGAGATTAATAGGCTGTTGATGATGAATGAAAATTAAGATGTACTGCCTTTCCGCCGAAAGTTGTTTAAATGAAGCTTTAGTTTCGGTTTCGGGCAAATTAAAAAAAAAAAATTGGACCCTATCAGTGGCTCTTATTTTTAAATGCGCTTTTCGTTTAGCAAATCTAACCGTCATGACTCGTGATCTACATGAATTAAGGTTTCGTTAGATAAATCATTACTATAGAACTAGGCTAAACTGTAGTCATAGACATATGGGCAGTAAACCATTACCTACAGAACTAGGCTGAACTGTAGTCATAGGGGCATTAAATAAAGGCTGGCGCGATTTTTTTCCAGTGACGTCATAATAGCGTCCGTCTGGCCGACCGCGCCCGCAAGGTTAGCCCGCACTCCCCACGTATTATGTGACGCAATGCTGATATCATCCCCCTTTAAATTATGTAGAAATGTGTATAATAAGGTAGAAATAGATGTAAAAGTTTGACACTGGGTACTCTTAGATATATGTATAGTAGTGTGGTCAATAAAAATCTTGCGTACTTTTTTTTATTTAGAGGATAAACATTATTCAGATAATTAAACAAGATATTTAAAGGACAAATCTCACGTGAGTGAAGGGGTGTGGGGTCCAAATTTTGCAACCATACAAACAATGCATTTATTATTTAAAATGGGCGAGATAACAGTATTTGTCTCTTCCTTTCCAGGACCAGGAGCACCTGAAGCCCCCCATACTGGGGGGTCTCGCCAACGCGGAGCTGTACTGCCTCGCGCTAGCCAACATGTACTCGGACCCCAACTACCACAGCCTGAACCACTGGAACATTCTGCAGACTTTCGCGCGGAAAGGCGTGCACGTACCAACCCCGCAGGACTGCGCGCTCACCGAGACCGTGCTCATACAGACCAACCCGCTCAAAATGGTAACCATCACTATATACATAGTACTTTGGGAGATGTAGCGTTGTGGTTGAAGAACACTTGTTCTGTAATAAAGTGAAGATCAAAGTAAAAAAAGAATGTTCGCAACTAGCAAGGTATCGGCGCAGCTGACAATTATCAGCCGACCAATCACAGTACAGTGCGCGGGACAAGGCGGCTCGTTGCGCGATGGTGCCGCGCATGTACAGCTATCTTCATTGCGTACTGTGTTATGCATAAAATGGTATATTTATTAGGTACTTTTGCGCCTCTAATACATTTATTATTATTTTACGATTGATATGTGTGCATATAAATGATTAATGTGTTCAATACATGCTTATTTTATGCCATACCATTATGACATTGTAAAACAGCTGGTTGGCCAATTTAAATGTAAACCTGTTCTGATGATAGTTAGTGCCAATACCATGTTTGTATGTGCAGAGTGCGCACATGTCGGTGATGGAAGCGCTGATGGTGCTGTACGCGCGCGAGGTGGTGACGCTGGACCGCGTGTCGGCGGCGGCGCAGCGGTTCGGCACCAGCCAGCCGCCGCCCGCCGGCTCCGCGGTCCCCCACGAGGACGGCCTGCTGGCATGGATCAACGCGGCCTGCGCGGCGCTCAATAAGGCTGAGGTGAGCTGCACCTCATTCTTGTGACGTCATCAGAATATCGCATATCGTGTGTATGCACATCTCAGGAATCAACGGCTTTTCAGTGGAGCAAGGAATCGTTAGGAACCCTTTAAACTATGGCGAAAAAATTTCAATGTGTTTCGCGCCCAATCGCGTTGGGCACGGTTGGCGGTTTATATTGCTCGCACGTAATCATTGGTTGATGGTTATTTTATGCTCTGCGCTCAATCAAGAGTTTCCATATTTGGTTTGTTTTAGATTGACAGTGACGGGGTGCGGAGAAACGAAGATCTTCGGTAGATTTCCTTCCAGAGATTTCAATTTCAAACCGTAAATTAAATCGGTCCTATGTTCAGCAGTGGTCTGGTGCAGGCTGATGATGATGATAAAAATGCTGTTGCAATTCAATGTTAACGCGAAACATTGTTCTTCGAAACGTAACGAAACATGTTATCTATTCCAGGAAGACGCGTCATCGCACGTGCCAATAGTCAAGAACCTCCAGGAGCTGTGCGACGGGACCGCGCTGGCCGCGCTCATCTCCTTCTACTGTCCCGAGGAGCTGCCCCGCTCGGCGGTGCGCGTGGGCCGCATGGCCTCCATACAAGACTGCCTGCACAACCTGATGCTCGTCCACGACTTCTGCCGGACGTGTCTGCCGCACAACGTGTTCCATATGATGCCTGAGGACGTCACTTATATGCGGGGGTGAGATCACATCACTACTGTTTTTTTTTTGGGAAAACTGACAACTACATAAAAATAGAAACAGATAACCAACTGAAGGTTTCCACCATAGATTTAGTATAGTAACTATTAGTAACCATAGATTTGTAATCAGCGTATAGCATGAAATAGCGATAGTCTTTTACCGTAATAATTTGAGAAGACGCTTCTTACATGGCGGGGTCAAACTGAACAAACACTATCTATTTTAGTCGGGCTGTTGTTTGCCCCCCAACAAAAAATTCACATACGTAGATAGAGATAGAAGATTTTATATCTGTCTTGCTTACTCTTACCACTTTTGTAATAAGTGTGTCCCTCTCTGATTGTTATTGTTATTTTAGTGCGTCCTCTATTGATTCTCCCTTTACGGTTTCCACTGATAGTAACAGACTATATAGGTACCTATATTTTGAGATTCTGATGAAATTGAATGGGATAGTTCCTTCTTAAATCGATGGGCTTGATTGAACTGTTAATTAAACGAACCACTAGTCAGAAGATCTTGGCTTACTGGAAAATTGTCGATAAATAATTTGGAAATTGGACGTTATGTATGGTCCATAACATTAACGGTTATACAATATCATTTGTCCTTGCAAAGGTTTTCTTATTAGTCCATTCGTTTCATCCATTACCTATTTTGTCCTTGAACGACTTTGAATGATATTGAATTATTTAGCTCAATATTATCCTGATTTTCTGTCTGGTTTTCAGATCAATGAAACAAAATTTAATAGCAATGCTCGCCGATCTCTTCAACATGCTCGAAGTGCATCCTGTCAAATCGGTTAAATATCCGGGAAGTGGTGAGTGCATGGAAAGGATTTTACTTTTTAACTTAATTAAGCTATACCTACCCATCTATTGCATGCCTACTCGTATAATGGGAGTATGTGGTCATAATATCAAAGATTCTGTTGCCTACTAATTTGTAATTCAACTTTTATGGAGGCGGTCCAGTAATTGCTTTAATTTTACTTATAAAGTAGGCAAAGGTTTAGAGGTTCTATGAAATTTAACAAAAATGAGTGTTTGATTTTCAATTTCATTGTATTTTTTATTGTATATTGCAATTACAAGCCGTGTAAATAGATTCACTGTGTTTATTTAAATTATTTAATAAAACATAATTTTGTGTGATAAGATGTGACAGTGGTTTATAGAGGTAAGTTCGTGATTTACAATTGAAGAGTCGCTTTGCAAAATAACGTTTTTCTTCCTAATATGTTGTCACCCTGTCTTGCTTTCGCAGTCTATTTTGCGTATTGGATGTGTATGTGGCGTCCACGTTTCGCTTCCTGCAATGGGATACCTAAGCACTATGTATAAAGGATTTATAATTTTCGGAATTACTAAGGCTTTTGCCTCGTAATGGTCATGTTATGAATGCAATGAAATCATATGACTGTTTTCATTCATGGCATGGCTTAAGACATGTTTATGACTAGGAATTTGTATAAATGTCATACATATTATTAGATTCATTTACAAAGAGCAGCAGTTTTACATTGGGAAGTTATTTCTAATTGCCTATCAAAGGCTGCTCCTAGAATTTCTTTGCAGGATTTTTAGAAAATTATGTCAGAAAGAATAATGACAGACAGAGGTCTGAGTAACACGGCAAACGGTGTTTCCTTACGAGGCTGGCATTGACTTCTTTTGAGTCACGAGCCTCAAAAGAAAATATAAAAAAGATAAGATTATTTTTAACATTTTTACACATCCTGTGAAGTCCACCGTCTTAGGGTATATAATTAATAAAAAAGTGTGGAGTAGTATTATTTTGATGCTTTTATGATCTCTTCGTCAAAGGGACAATATAAATAATTGTCTGGTGAATTATTTATTAGCTGTGTAAGTTAACTCTTTTACTCTCAGCATACCACATGTTGTAGGATGACACCCAGCAGTTATTCCGCCGGGTAATATGTGATATTTTCCTGACATTGTCATACCATTGTCCTTGACCTAGTAAACAGGACCTAGTGACAGTTTTTTGAGTGACAATGTCACGTCTGAATGACGGGAAATACGTCCGAGTTCAAAGGTTGCTTGCGCTCTGAATCTTGCGCGCAAAAGGGTTAAATAACCATCCTACAATTCAACCAAGTAGTTTAAGTAGGACGGATTGACTATCTATCTATCAATCTAAAAAACAAACAAAAAAGCGCGGTAAGTGAGACAGGGTGACGTGGGCGCACGTCGCCGTGTGACGTGCGCGGCTGAGACGTGCGGGTGTTGCCAGTGGCGCGCGACTGCAACGAGCACGGCGTGCGGCACAAGCGGTGCCTGCCGCCGCCGCCGCCCGCCGCCATCCCCGACCTGCGCACGGAGCAGCACGCGCCCGCCGGTGGCGTGCAGCAGCTGCCCTTCGCAGGTACCGCGAGCCGTGCGCACCGCCCGCCGTGTCTCGTCCGGCCGGGGAACCGCGCGCGCGTGGCACTGAAAATTTTTGGTTAGACTTAAGAAGACGTATCGTCGTTCAAAGCGGTTAATCTATAAAAGAAATAAAGCAGCTAAATGTGTCTGTTGATAATTACAAAGATAAGACAACATTTTAATTAAATTTTATAAGATACATTCAAAGGTGTCTTGTTTATGTTGTTGCCGCCGAAATACAGATGATTTGTTTTAATGAAATTTTCAGCGCTATTTACGCAGTGTTTCCCGTGTCATTTGTGTTTGTGTGTGTCCTCTGCATCTTCATACAACTTGTGATCGTCCATAGTAGTTTCATAAAACGTGTGATCAGTTCAAAACAGTTTCATAAAACGTGTGGTCAGTTAATAGTAGCTTATTGGAACGTGGTATAGTTTCATCATAATAATTATGTATCCAGACTCCAGAGTTCATTAAATATATTATCAGTCCAAATACATTATATACATACATACATAATCCTCATGCTAAGTCCCTGACGGGCGGGGTAGGCAGAATAGTTTCATGAAATATGTGATCAGTCCATGCCATCTTCATGTCATTGTAGGTATGTGATTAGTCCACAGTTCTACTCATTGGGATGTTTTTAAAACATTGCTTGACACCCATTTTTTCGTTGTGTCTGTGTGTGCTTTACATGTTTTGTGTTTTTGTGTGATTGTCTTATGTGTTTTTTGTGTCTTATGTATTTAGGACACGATAGTAATTATGTTGTTTTTATATTATGTCAACTGAAATGTTACTTCAATTCGAACCTTTGAACAATATGTTTGTGTAAGCTTCCTATAATATATGCTTTATTTATATTTTAATTCTATTTGTACTTAAGTTATTTATTTTAACTTATAAATTCTGTATATATACATACTTTTATATTGGTTCATGGTTTTCGCTTAATATAATAAGAATAAAGCTTTACTTCAAGGTATTGTTAACGCTTTTGCATGTGTTTCGAGGCTTTCTGTGTTTTAACGCACATTCAAAGAACATAAGGAATAATGGAGTCATTGACGTTATGCCCTCAATACTCCCAATGTTATTAACATTATAAACAATATAGCACGGTAGATAGTCGCATTCATATTGTAGATGTAGATTGTGGTACAGTTGGCAACGGAAGTTAAGCTACTTGTAGATATGTCAAAATATTTATACTGTATTTTACAAAATATTTGTAAAATATACTGTCTCATTTTTGCGCAAAAACATTGCCATTGTAATTTTATGTCGTAATTTTTTTGCTTTGAGACTAACTTAATGTTTTTTTTAATTAATGACGTATTTTTTTATAGTGTTCAGTAAATTTGGTTGCCAACCGTACAATAAAGTGTTTATTTGACATTCTCAGTTGAATAATGTGTATCATTGCAATTTTTGCAACCGAGAGTGTCAACTGGAAACATTCTGTGTAATTTAATGTGTAGTTGTTGTTTGTTTTTGTGATATCCTCGGGGAAAAGTGTTAACCTCTGATCTCGATAAATTAGTTTAGGGGTTAGTTTATTAACACTTTTACCCGACGGTATATCATAAGTAGATAGAAAGTAGAAATAAAAAGTAGAATTATTTCATTTATGTCGAGTAAAAATTGGTGAGTATAATTTAACTTCTTTATACTATCCCAAAGCTAAATATTTTTTTAAAATTCTTACACAATATATTTTTTTAATTCCCTATTTTCAAAATTCTACATAAACTAGGGTGAATCAGAATTAGAAGTAATATAGTGATTACTTATTTCATATAATTAAATATAAAATGAAGAAATCGCTTTTAGCGATAAGACCGCCTAGATGTACCTTCTTAGTCTAATGTATTATTGTGTTCAGTTTTTTTTTTAATTATGTGCATTAAAGAGTATTGAATTGAAAGTAATAAATTGAGTTATTTTAGACTCTTGCATGCATGGCTGACTAGCCCTTCTTCGAACTTCTATAAACCAAGCTGTTATACTAATGACAGTATTTAAATATTCGCACCTCCCCAGTACTACAACGTCAGAACTGTATTTTTGTAAATTTTACAGTAGCGCGTTTCAAAGGTTTTGATATTGCTCAGACTAACTACTCTGGCATAACCTTAGAATGTGGCTGTCAGATTTTGGTTTTCAAAAAAAGAACTCTATCTAGACTTCGAATAAGTCTAGTATTTGATCTTGTTTTTTGGGTCGCAAAACCCGTTTTAACACTAAAGCGTGCCTCACACTGGGCGGCGGCGTTGCGAAAGCGTTGCGGCGGCGAAGGTTTGTATGAAGAACGCGCCGCGCCGCCGCCGCTTTGATGTAAAGGGTTTCATACTATTTCGAACATTACAGAAAAAAACCGCAACGCTTTCGCAACGCCGCCGCTCGGTGTGTGTCACGCTTAAGGGTTAACTCAATTTTGAAAATTTTTACAATTCTGACGTTGTACTGGAGGAGCGAATATTGCCACTGTTAAGGGACTGCACAGACCAAGCGGAAAAAATTTAAATTTGAAAAATTCCCGCACAATTTTCGACGTCATTGTCAAATGAACCATATCACTATACCCTAAAGAACACAATCGTATGAATACCAACACAGACGTCAGCGTCGCCTCGCGCGTACGATTTTATTCTTTAATCTATAGTGATATGGTTCATTTGACAATGACGTCACAAAGTGCGCGGGCATTGTTCCGCTCAGTCCGTGACGGTACAGTCAACAATAGAGATAGGTAAGCAGGCACATTACAGAGCTTTATAGTAGCACTGTACTGTGCCTGCTTACCTATCTCTTTTGTTGACTATGCGTTGCCAATGGTGACGTCAGCATACCGTGTGCAGTGCCGCGGTCGCCGTCGGCGTGCGCGACGCGGCCGCTGGGGCGGGCGGGCGCGGGCGGGCGGTCCGCGTGCTCCACGCCCGAGCGGCGCAGCTGCAGCCCGCAGCGCGACGAGTTCGTCGTGCACCGCGGCCGGGGGGTCACCACGCTCGCCACACTCGCCAGGCGGGACGACGACAACGGTAACTACACCACATTTATTATTATTGTATACTAGCTTTTTCCCGCGACTTCGCCCGCGTAGAAAACAGCGCCCTCTATGTAGGTGTTTTGTTACTTAGGGGGTATTAGCGGACGCCCCGCGACTTTGTCCGCCTTAAAAAGTTGCCTATTTGTTATTTCGGGATATAAGCTATCACTGTACCAAGTTTCATAGTGAAAGAGTAACAAACATCCATCCATTTAAGTATTTATTTTAAAGTATTTATGTTTATCAGTTGTTGAGTACCCATTTACAAGCTTCGGCTTAGTTTGGGACTTAGCCGTGTGTAAATTTGTCTAAACATTATTATTATCACAGAAGAAGATTGAAAGGTAATGTATTGTTTGTTGCAGTGTCAGTGGATTTGAATAAGACGCCGGCGGGCCGTCCGTCGAACTGGGCGGACGCGCGGGACGCGTCGTTCGCTGGCCGGCGCTCGCGGCGCTCGTCCATCTCGGACGACAGCCAGCTCACGGTGGAGAACTTCGGCGGCTCGCAGGACCGCCTGCACTTCGCGGGACGCAACCCGGAGAAGGAGCTCGCCACCGTCGCCAACGTCAGGAAGATATCCGCGCCCGCCGGTTAGTCTCATATAAACTCATGTAATCTTGTAAGAGCGGCAGCGCCGCGCCGCTCAGCCGCCGCACAACATAATACCAGCCTTTATGTCCGAATATCGTCTAAAGTCAATTTTTTATTAACACTGTCAAGTATCTTAATGATGCCAAACATAACAGTTTCAAAGGTTTTTTAAAAGAAGTTTTGGCTTGGTTACTAGATTTTTAAGCCATATCTTATTTAGGCGCTTTGGGGGCTTGCGTTTAGAAACGTTCAAACCTCTATGAAGAACTTAACTCTACTACCAGAAACATCAGAGTAAATATTGTTGACTTTGCATTCTCACATATCAGAAACGATAAGTACTTGAGAGTTACAAGGTGGACATGCACCCTTAAAGCAACACCGCCGCCGCCGCCGTCTCGACCCGGGGGTGAGACGTCATAGCGTTTTCTTCCGATG
Organism: Metalampra italica; assembly: GCA_949699065.1. Lineage (NCBI taxonomy): Eukaryota > Metazoa > Arthropoda > Insecta > Lepidoptera > Oecophoridae > Metalampra > Metalampra italica. The sequence continues at coordinate 2,130,697 of OX452970.1, read as the reverse complement.
AAAAAAATCTTTCAGTAAATTTAGTATTTTATTTTCTCATCTTTTGTCTGGTTGTCAAATATTTTACTGCAATCTTTCCAGGTCCGATAGAGCACAACCCACCGCTGCGCTCGTCGCGGCAAGACATCCGCGGATCCATACAATTCTTCCACGGCGACTTCCAGAACGAGAGAGAGGACCGACAGAAGGTCGACCGACAGAACTCCCAGCCGCAGGCCGACGGCGACCAGCCGTACTTCCCCATCAAGCGGCAGCTCAGCAGCGACACTATCACGCTGAGCCAGAACTACGGGCTGGCGCACAAGGGCGGCGGCGACGCGGGATTTTACCTCAACGACAGAGACGCGACCGACGGCGACGGGTCCAAGACCAGCTTCGCGGATATCAATAAGATCAGAAGTAACGGGGACCAAGGTTTGTGCTGGGCGGACGGTTAGGGAAATATGGCCTTATATACCAAATTCAAAATTGGTTTATTCAAAATTTGAATATAATATTCTCTTTTTGGCGTCAATTCTGTCTAAATCTAATACTTCTCTGTTTCCACCTGTATTTCGCCGAAGTACCGTACCAACATGAAGGCAATAAAAATTTCATTCATTCATTCATTCTTCTAAATACCCTAAAGTATTAATATGATTACTTTAAAGTACTATGTTTCTTTAAAATTCTATATGTCATCTAACTAGATAAAAATTCGCCCCTTCTACAAAATAATACCGACGATATGTAGCCGTAGGTATAACAGATATCTAGCTGGAAGATACTGTCTAAGAGATAATCTATGTTTTCAAATGATAATTTCATCCGTAGTGTAAAACTACCAAAAGGCCATATTTTCTTACTCGCACTTCAAGAGCTTGCCGTAGTTTGATGTTAACTCACTTCTGTCGTTTTACAAGTCCGCTTTTGTGTATCTATCTATGTTTATAGTGGACCACATATTCCCATGTATTTTCAATTGTATGAATTCAGGTTTCCGAATCTGGATTCCTGATCAGGAAACTGTACGTTTGCGCCAGGCCTTATCATGTTTGACAGTTGTATCGTTGGCAGGCCTCAAGTCGATGTTCAACCAGTCGGACAGCGAGCCGACGGACCGGCGGAAAAGCACGTCGTTCGCGACGCCGCCCGCCAACACCACCACGTGGCAACAGCAGTTCATGCAGCAGGAGAACCAGCCTAGTCAGTGTTTATTGTTGTTTAACTTTTATTCCGAGAAATAAAGGCCACTTTACACACTACCTTTTGAACGCCAAAGACGGTCATAGCCGACAACGGAAAATCGTGCCATTTAAGCTATGTCGGGATATCACGACAAGTAATGGCATTCTAATGTCATGTATGGTGGCGTGTGGATGCATCACTTTCGTAACATGACGTGGCGTTCAATAGGTTAAAAATTATTAGTATCAAATTTAACCTAAGTGCTATAGACCGACCGCTTAACTCAGACCACGCCCGCGACGTTTCAGGGGCGCGGGGCGTGACGACTAAGGGGATTTCGCGGGGAGTGCGCGGCAGGCCCACCCCGCCCACTCCCCCCGAAATCCCCTTATTCGTCTCGTGCGGGCGTGGTTTGAGTTAAACGGTCCGCCTATAGTATTCTATCTAAAAATTATATTATAAGTGTCGGAACAAGGATTAGCTAGCTTTGTTCATTGGAATTAAAGAGCGAAAACTTTATACCAAACATTTATTTAATAACATTTGACAAAGAATAATCGTATGACAAGACCATCCCTGACATCATGTATGTCACTGGCACAAAATACAATAGAACCTCCACAGACATATATAAATATTACACACGTTGGTCGAGTGATCGCGAATGAATTTTTCCAATGTCCATTCCATACAATTTGTTACTTGATAATACACATGTCTTCAGATGGCGAGAACTCGGACGACGCAGCGAACTCCCAGAGCGGCGGCGCGATGGCTGCGCAGCTGAACAACATCAGACTAAAGCTCGAGGAAAAGAGACGGCGCATCGAGCAGGAGAAGCGCCGCATGGAGGTGGCCGTCAGCCGGCAGCGGCAGCAGCTCGGCCAGCAGGCGTTCCTGCAAGCTGTCACCAGGGTGAGTAGAGACACTCTTGTAATTTCGTAAATTATTACCGGTTATTTTGTAATTTGTGCAAGTGAGACGTTTGTTTATTTTTTACTGTGGTGGAATGTAATTGTTAGTTGGTCGAGTGTTCGTTTTGTGGTGGCTGCAAGCTGTCAACAGGGTGATATTGTAACTTGTGGTTTTTGGTAGATTATTACCGGTTATTGTGTAATTTGTGCAAGCGAGATGTTTGTTTATTGGTTACTGCGGAATGTTGTTGTTAGTTGGTCGAGTGTTTGTGGTGACAGCAGGTGTCACCAGGGTGAGTTGGAGAGATACTTGTAGCTAGTGGTATTTGGTAGATTATTACCGGTTATTGTGTAATTTGTGCAAGTGAGACGTTTGTTTATTGGTTACTGCGGAATGTTATTGTTAGTTGGTCGAGTGTTTGTGGTGACAGCAGGTGTCACCAGGGTGAGTTGGAGAGATACTTGTAACTAGTGGTATTTGGTAGATTATTACCGGTTATTGTGTAATTTGTGCAAGTGAGACGTTTGTTTACTGGTTACTGCGGAATGTATGTAATTGTTATTTTGGTCGAGTTTTTGTGGTAGTAGCAGGCGTTCCAGCAAACTGTCACCTGTGTGAGTTTGAGAGTCACTTGTAACTAGTGGTATTTGGTAGATTATTACCACGGATTATTACCGGTTATTTTGTAATTTGTGGTTATTTTGTAAGTGAGACTTGGTTGTTTACTTTGAAATGTAATTGTTAGTTGGTCGAGTGTTTGTGATCGGTAAAGAGAATGTGTTGTGTTTCTTGTTTATTATCTCTGTAAACGTATTCATGCATGCATTCGACGTTTTGAAAGTTGGTGATAAAGTTGTTGGTATTATTTTGTCATCGTTCTTATCTTAATATTTCGCAGTAAAAGTGTGAATGTGAAAGTAGGCAGATGTTTTTGGTGTTCTGACGTAGACAAATTATTTAAGTGGTAATCTATAACATAACAAACATGCAAACAAATGATTTAACAAATTACACACCCACGGTATGGTAGCACAGTTGTTACTAATGGTATTGTGCCGTCTTTTGTTTTGTGTGGTAACAAAAAAATGTAAAACATGTTTTTCTATTTTATTAGGATACGTATTTGCAATACCAGCTAGCCTCTTTGGTGAGTGGCCGGTTATGAACCTCCCTCTTGATTAGTTCTAGTTCATTTTATATTTTTCGGTTTGGTTTGACCAGGATTTTATCACATTTTGAAAGTACTTTTAGTTTTTATACTGTACAGTTATATTCTGTTTAGTTTCGTACACGCTTACACAGCTTTCATTTGTTTTTATAAAATAATAATTACGAAGTATTTAATCTACGTTTTGTGTAACTTACATCAATTAGTTTCACGTTTTACTTTAAGCTGTACTGCAATTACATAGAAAAAAAAAATTAAGTCTGTATTTTTCTAAACGCTTAAAACTTTAGCAAAATAGTTGCCAAATCTTACATTGTAGATTGAGGCAGCTTCTTTATTAAATTGTCATTCATTAAAGTATGTTTAGTCTTTTTTATGATTCACAAAATATTTTGCTTTCTGATGATATTTTTTAATGACTTAAATGATTTTAATTATCATATAAGAAACTTTTACGCGTCATTATAATCTCATTCTCTTGTCACACGACTCACATATTTGGGTATTTAGCACTCAAGGACTCACATCTTTGGGTGTAAAGCACTCAAAGACTCACATGGACACATACCAGAATGATGTGCACACATTTTGACCCTGTAAGAGTGGAACTACCCATTTCACAATGTAATTGTACGCATGTCTCAAGTTGATTGGAATTATGAGGAATATTAATTGAAACTATGCATGTGTGGTTTTGTTTCTGGTTTGGTTTCTGGTATTATTCTCAAGATTGTTACAAAATTACTCTAAAATAATGCAATCAAAATCAACAGGTCCTGAATTTTCTAGAGGATCATCGGTGCAAGACGATTGCCGGATTCAATATGCTTGATTACTCTTTATTGCTCTATAAAAAAATACAGATACAATAATACAGTGGCTTACATTAGTCCACCTGGGAGATCTAATCACTAAATGCGATTTCTTCCAGACAACCTTTGAGTAGATGCGATGAATATCTGATGACTTTTAAGGATCAATTATGAGATTAACCTCATCTTAGCGGTAACTGGGAAACGAGAAACAAAATTATCGTTGCTATGTTAAAATTGCTAAGTCTTGGGTCTTGGTTAACTGGAGTACGGTATACTGACATTTACTGTTTTTGATGAAATAAAAATAATCTGCTGACAAAAGGACTTCATTCACTCATTCCCCAATCAAAATAATTTGTTGCCACTTTCATGAGAAGTATATTGAACGTTCAGGGAAAAAGACGTTCGGGGAAATAGATATTGGACGTTTGGGGGATTGGACGTAACGGACCGACTGGACATGCGAGGAATTGGACCTTCCACGCCCGAATCGACATTAGCGCCTGGTAATTAAGAATCCGACTTGTACCCGTTAAACCATTGTTGTTTGTGTCCAATATAATGCCAGGAAATTAATATTGGACGTTTGGGGAATTGAACATAACGGACCGACTGGACATGCGAGGAATTGGACCTTCCACGCCCAAATCGACATTAGCGCCTGGTAATTAAGAATCCGACTTTACTTGTACCCGTTAAACCATTGTTGTTTGTGTCCGATATAATCCCAGGAAATTAATATTGGACGTTTGGGGAATAGGACATAACGGACCGACTGGACATGCGAGGTATTGGACCTTCCACGCCCGAATCGTCATTAGCGCCTGGTAATTAAGAATCCGACTTTACTTGTACCCGTTAAACCATTGTTGTTTGTGTCCGATATAATCCCAGGAAATTAATATTGGACGTTTGGGGAATTTGACATAACGGACCGACTGGACATGCGAGGAATTGGACCTTCCACACCCGAATCGACATTAAATCCGACTGTAGTTAAACCTGCCCGTTGAACTATTGTTGTTTGAGTCCGATATAATTCCAATCGCGCGTCACGCATGCGTGTAGCATGGACATGCGAGGCGATGTTGTGTTGTTACGGTGGCGGGCGCACGCGCGTGTTGCAGGGCAAGGGCGCGCGCACGCCGGGGGCCGACGACGACCCCGCCGCGCCCGCGGCGGACCGCGCGCACCACCAGGTAATGCGGGGGGGAGTTGGGAGGGGGTGGCAATGTACGAAAATACAAGGGGATGCATGAGTTGTGTCATTTAATTGCATGTAAAATAAAGAATAAGACAAGTGTCGTGATGTTTTTTCAGTTTATGTGTCGAAATGTGGACTTTTGTATTTTTATGTCCCTTTGAACTATGCATGTGATATCGACAATTGTGTGACTGAACCTCGTATCAAGACATTAGTTATTTCTATTTTTGTATCGAAGTTATAAAAGAGATTTAAAGGTTATACGAGTTTGTGTCGGGTAATTTGGCGGTTGTAGAAATGTGCAATAGCGACGGTTGTGTGACGCAACCTCGTATAAAGCAATTTGAATTTTTTGATACAAAGTTGAGTCACAACCGTCCATATTACAACGACAACCATATTGTCCGATGTTCTGAAAAAAAAAACAATTCAACTGTTCTATTTTTATATAATCATATTTATTGGTAAAAAGTACTTCACGTCAGAAGGTTAAACATAATCAAATATAAACATACATTTAGTAAGTAAATTCAATAATGTCAATAAATAATTTAAATAATTAATATAACAATGTCACAACTACATTATAATGTGTTTGTCATTTTATAAATTCGTTATGTAATAGTACGACTTAGAAATGAGCCATTTCTTCAATTTACATTTAAACTCGCTATAGGTTGCTGATCATTCTCAATAATATACTATTTATATTAAATTTATCGGAAGGATATTCGTTGCTTATTATGTTGACACTGAGTTTTCACTTCAGGACATGGTGGCGGACGCGCAGACCCAAAACGTGGAAGCGGTGGCGCTGGAGCAGTACCAGCAATCTATTGCCAAGTAAGGCCTTAATCGGTGTTGCTTTAATATAAACTAGCTGTTTCGCCCGCACGGGATAAGTGCCTACCTATAAACCATCCGGAAGTAATTATCTGAATGACAGTGAAAACCGCATCAAAGTCCGTTGCGTAGTTTAAAAGATCTAAGCGTACAGACGGCGGGAAGTGACTTTGTTTTATACTATGCGCACAGGCAGAGTCAGCCTAAACGCCAGCTCTGGCCTATTTGAAATGGTTTAACCTAGCCTGATACCAGTAATTTAGAAAATTAGACAATGAGCTCGGGAACGGTTTTTTTAAATATAAAAGTTTCAACGTAAAATATGACATTTAATTTTTTTTTCTATAGCTCAAATTGCTTCAAAATATTTTTTTAATAATTTGTAAAAATGATCCACGTTTGACGAATGTTTGAACGTATACGCGATTGTTTGTCAAACATATCGGCAGTTTCACGTTTAGCTAAAACTGTAGAATAAATTGAGATTTGACAAGTTTAATGTCAAATCTGTTGAGAGCGAACGTAAAGTTTGACAAACTTTGATGGCCTATATGCAGGGCACTTACTGCACAAGAACATACTTTCTGATAGTTTATTGTGAATATATTATTATCGCACCTCCAGTACTACAATGTCAGAACTGTCATTTTTGTAAAATTTACAGCAGGTCGATTCTCTAAGCACACAACTTACACTTCATCGTTGATACATATGTGAGACGTCGATTCTCATTGACCATTCATTGAGATTTGTCAATGAAAACGGACGTCTCACGGATGTATCATTGATAATAATTATAAACTCAACTTTGCACATTTTGACAATTCTGTCGTTGTAGTACTGGGGGTGCGAATGTTGCGTTCACACAACTCTCCTTGACACGAGTTGAGTGAATGTCCCTTGATGAAGCACAACACACGCTTGTGCAACCCAATGGGATCGCAACTCACCTCCTAACGTTACAGAATGAACTCCAGCCTCCAGGATATCCAGAGTGACATCGCGCGGCTCGCCACCCAGCAGACCCAGCTCCAACAGCAGCAGCAGCAGCAACAGCAGGCCAAGCAAATATTCCAGAACCAGCAGCAGCAGTTCCAGAACCAGCAGCAGCAGTTCCAGAACCAGCTCCAGCAGTTCCAGCAAGGCCAGCAGGCGAAGCAGCTGTTCCAGCCGCAGCCACAGTCGCCCTACCAGCCTCCGTATCAACCTAACATTCCACAGCTGGTAAGTTTTGGGTTAAGTAATTATCTCTTACTTATTTTATCTTACTCAGGTATTCTCCTCTGCCGAGGGAAGAAAACGCCAGGCGGCCGTGTAGCTTCATGGTTTTTGGTTTTGGTTTTGGCGTCACTTTTGAATGCTGAAGTTGAAAAGTTCACAAAACCTGCGAACGATCTAACATGATGGAACTTCTGTAGAGCGAATTCACGATTAGGTCTTTCTCAGGTTAACCCTTTATAAGGCCCCAGTTATACAGATATGCTACGTGATAGTTAAATACACTACCATGTTTGTAATGCACTGGGGAACACATCTACGGCAAAAAAAAATCATTAAGAAAAAAACATGGTGGTGAATATATGCACTCAGCCTGTTAGTGCACTTGAGTTTTCAGATGATCTGTTTCCAATATACCCATTCATTGACATTGAATGAATGAGGAAAGAAAGCCTGATATATTCGCTATATAATACCATTATAGTTAAATAAAAAAGAGGATTTTCTTCGCCGTAAATGTTTATTAACTAAGTGGTATCCAAATCGCCTCTGCCTTATAAAGGGCTACCTTCCCGTGTGAATTGTTCAACGTCCAATATTTTAAAGTTGTTTGTCGCCAGCTGACTTCGGCAGTAGCTTTGGGGTGTACACGCATTGCAGCCGGTGCGGTGCGGTGATGCTTTTTAGCGACGCGGCTCGACCAGAGTTATTATTAGGATGTCTAGGTTGTGGATGGACGGATAAGAATAAGGGCTTCTTTCACCACTTGCTAATAAAGTCCCAGATACACTATCTGGAGGTTATCTGACAGATAGCCCATTTTTGTTACATAGGTATCGGATTGTCTTATCTGCCTGATAAATTAACAGTAAGATCAAGTGGCTGCTATTTTTTTCTGTCCTATATTTTATCAGAGACTTGAGGGTGTGAAACACAAAAATATTATCAGACAGATTTATCTGATAGATTGGTTTATCTGTCAGCTTACTATCTGTAACAATACCAGCAAGTGGTGAAGCAGGCACTTAAAGTCATATAGTGAAAGGATGAAGGAAAGCGCTCACCGTAACTTGGCAAGAACTTCTAAGCGTTGAGCGATAATGACTCAATCATACGCCGTACTCCACTACTTCAGGGTGTTGGGATGGCTGGACTGACGGCGCGGGGGGAATTGCGCAAAACTCTATGAATAAGACATAGTCCTGAAAGGGGTCGTTTAAGTACAGAGATGAGGGGTAAGAAAGAGAAGGGGGGGGGGGGGAGCACTAAGCGCCTTAACTGTTCGTCTGCGTCTTAGTTTTGTCAAATTGATGTCTTCTATTTGAGCCGCATCAAACCCGCCGTGCAGAGTAAGCAAATGCAAAGTCCTTGTCACACATGCCTATATAAATACTTATAGGACGCTTATTTCACGCTTGAATTGAATATTTGTGACGTTTTCTAAAGATGAAAAAAAAAACATACATACAGCCGAACGTAGAACCTCCTCCTTTTTGGAAGTCGGTAAAAAGGTATTTGGTTAACCAAATAGGTCAGTAAAATTATGAGGTTAAATAAATATTTTTGAATAGACAGCTTTATTGAAATTAGGTAGTCGGCCGGCGGCGCGCTTGTAAAACGCATAAAAACTAAATTGCAGCACAGCCAATTCAGCTCACAGCACAATGTGTCGCGGCCGGGGCTCGCCGCCGGCTTCGGCTCCACGCCGCACATACCGCAGTACCAGCCGCAGCAGTTCCAGCCGCAGTATCCGCAGTATCAGCCGCAGCAGCAGTTCGAGCCGCCGCCGCAGCAGCAGTATAGGGACATAGAGCAGCAGTTCTTCCTGCACGAGAGCCCCGCGCCGCAGCGCCGCACGTGGGCGCAGCACGCGCAGCAAACGCAGCAACACACCAACGAGAATGCCGAGCCGAGGGGGTGGCAGGTCGGTGCCACTCTGTGCTTCATGTAGTCTGTTGGGTATTAAAAGCGTTAGGAGTTTTGGTACTGGGTTATTGTGCTGTAAAGATCATGGAAAATGAAGCTGATTTAAAAAATGTGTATTCGAATAATTGGTCTATGTGCCATTTTCTGGGAACTACAACACTCTAACTCAGTAACAGAATTAGGGGTGATTCATCATCACAGTGCACTAAGTATAATGTTGCAAAAACATGCTGGAACCTAAGAACAATATTTTAAAGCTTGTGGTTAATGTGTGATTAAACTCGCTGCACTGGTGAAAGGTCCATAGACGCTTGTACGACATGTATGTACGTGCTTGTTGCCTGTCAACATTTACCAGCGCTTAAATATTCCTAAGCTGCTTGTTTGTACAATTGCAGCTGCACCAGCAAAACCACCAGCCATACGCGCCGCACCAGCTTCCGGCGCACGAGCCCCCCGCGCGCACTCACGAGCCCCCCGCGCGCACGCACGAGCCCCCCCCGCGCACGTGGAAGGCCCCCTCCCCGCAGCCCGCCGAGCGGAACTGGCAGCCCCAGGGCTTCGTGCTGCACGACCGAACCAACCAGCCGTTCCAGGTGCACCACAACAGCGATCGGTACCAAAACGGCACCGAACACACGCAAAACCATTTAAGCTACACTGTGATACCCAACCAATACTCCCAATCTCCACCGCTGGCGGCCAGCCCGCGGCGGGCCAAGACCCCCCAGCGGCAGGGCTCCCTCCCGGAGGTGAGCCGGAGGGCGGAGCCCGTGAGCCTGCAGCAGCTGCAGTCCCCGGCGCAGGCGCCGCCGCCGCCCGACGACATGGAGCCCCAGAACATATCGTTCATCGGCAGCGCCGAGGACGACGCGCTGCGCCACGGCATCAACCGACTGAACATATCCTCCGGCACGCGCACCTACCGCATCCCCTCGCCGACGCGGCCCTCCCTCAGCAGAAACTCATTCCAGCACATCGACCAGGAGGACGCGAGCGAGAACAACGAGAAAGGTTTCTACATTTCGTTCGACAACGAGCAGCCGAAGAGACCCAAACCGCCTTTGAGGACGAAGAGGTCCCCGAAGAAGGAGCAGACGCCCGAGTACCCGAGCCCGGAGCGGAGTCCGGAGCACACGTGGAGCGAGAGGCTGCCGCGGCCGGAGGAGGAGCACTTCGTGGTGCACAGGGCGGGGTTAGAGGCGATGACATCTAATGACGTTTCTTCGGAGCGCAGAGAAACGCCACCTAGAGAGCGACCGCCCAGGGCCGGCAGCGCCGAGCCGGCCGCGCTGCTCATAGGCGACAACCCTGACCCGGTGAGTTGAGTCACTCTATATCACATCACGAGCACGACTGGAGACTAACATACTATAAGCTTCTACTAACATTTACTAACAAAGCTGGAGCGATATGAACGAACGGAACCTGACTGAAAAAAAAGTAAAAAAAGGGCATTGGTCTGGAATGAAACGAAATCAACTGAGCTGAACTGAAATCAACAACACTTCAAAGCTTGAACTACACGAGCACGGTTAGGCTCCGGTTCTGGATCGATTTGCATGTATTTGGAACCAGAATAAAATAGAATGGAATGGAACCGGAGCCCAACCGAGCCCCTATAGTCGGCGAACTTGTCAGCAAACGCGACCGCAACCATTTCATGTGTGACTTCAACGTAAAAATATATTCTAGACAAGCTTTGAAACTGCGGCTTGGCCATTCATTGAACAGGTCACAGGTTCGAATGCTGTCTACAATTATGATTTTTTAAATTTTATTAATTTTTCCTGAACATCAAGTCATCCACAAAAAAGCTATCTTCACATCAAAGCGCCTACGGTAACTGAAGAGTCTACGGAGCGGTTCGAACAAGACACATGACTCTTAACTGACTAACCTATGCTAACCTTACTCTATAACTATCTGTACTTCATGCCTCATAATACATTTAAACGAGACTTGTGTGCATTCGCGAATAGTGTTTTTTATACAATACTAAAAATTGCTTACATTTTCTTACACTGCTCTTTTTGTGGCCCTACTGTAAGTCTTGCTTGTCAGTATTATAAGATAATCAAATTACTTCAAATGTTTTTTCGTTACTATTGACATATGATCTACTTCAAATCTTCACTGACTATTTTGCTATCATCATAATTATTCATACTCATCAATCAGCTTATCGACTTCCACGGCTGGACATTGGGCTACCTCATTATCTTAGTGGATAATCGTTGTACTCGGTGGTGGGTTCGGTTTGCATGATTTATATAGTCCGTGTTGTTATAAACGTATGTTTACGTTTTCTATTTGGGAATAAGAATAAGCGTTAGGTTATTCGAGGTAATCTCAGAAATTACTGGATGAATTTAAAAAATTCTTCAATGTCGGATTGGGAGTACTCTCCGTTCACACATAGGCTACCCCAGTGGCAGACTTGTATATCTGCAGACAAGTTACTATCGCTTTAGTGCGGATGTGAACCTTAGTGAAATCGACTAACTCTAGGTTTGCTCTGTTTTTGTTGAGGCCGTGCTGTAACCGCCGGTTTTTTATATATGATTGTTTAAAACCATGATTTGCCTAAAGGGACTTGGTTTCCACAGCCGTAAAACTCATAAAAAATGAATGTGATGTTCCAGAACTCGGCGGAGGAGATGGAGCGCAAGAAGGAGCGCATAATGCTGATGTCGCTGCAGCGGCGGCAGCGCGCGGACGAGGCGCGAGCGCGCGCGGAGGCGGCGGCGGCGGCGCGGCGCGCGCGCGACGAGGCCGCCGCCGAGCACAAGGCGGCGCGCAAGGAGGAGCAGGCGCGCCGCCGCGAGGCCATCCTGCACCAGTACAAGCTCAAGAAGGCCATCGAGGAGGCGGAGAGAGAAGTCAGTTCATGTTCACGCTTCTTACGCCTACGCTTCTTGGGTCGTCATCAAACTTAGCTGGTTTAGACCGCATCTCCAACTTGCCGGAATATTGTTTGATCATTTTCCTTTACTTTTTTGTGGTCAGAGTGAAGCTTTTTGTCCGTGTTTCTTTCTAATTCATTTTTATTATAGAAAGTTCGTATCTATCTTCTTAAGGGCCAGGAAACATTGTATACGACGCGACGTACGCTTTGTTGACCTTTATGGTTGATAGTTATAGACAGAATTATTACAACAAATATAATTTAAAGAGTAGGGTAGACTATTTGTTATTGCCGGGCGTGGTGTTGGGATCTAGAAATGTACTTGTGCAACTCAAGAGTTGCTGACAATCAATTTAATGATTCTAGGGCAAAGTACTAGACAAATCTGAATTCTTGGAATCCATGAAGGGCGGCGGCGGTCCGGCGCCGGCGCCGGCGTCTGGCGGCGGCGTCGCGCGCATGCGCAGCAAGGCGGCCGCGGCGCGCGCGCGGCCCAAGACCATCCACGTGGACAGCGGCGCGCTGCAGGCCGCAGAGGGCATGCTCGGCAACAAGCAGCCCTCCTCCACCAACCTTACAGGTCAATTTACATTGCTTTTCGTAAACACCTACTTTCCAAATATGATCGCTGTAGTTTTACATTAGTTAATTGTCGCAGGGAGATGTAGAAGTGAGATTTTGTAACTGTGAAAAGTTAAGGGTGATTGTTTATTCATTGATATTGTGGCAAGTAAATAACATTTCACATCACTGAAATTTGTTTCGTCTTTATCGAGGGTACAGACCTTCTGGCTGAGAGGGAAAGCAATAACTTTATTTAGTGCTGCCTAATTTTGACGGCTTCAGAATTTGCCCAATATTTTTCTATTATTTTAAACAATTTCTGATATTGCAAAATAATGATTTCAATATCTCCCGAGTTATTTGCTTCTACACTATTATCATAATGTTAATACTGGATGTCTAAATGTTCGTAGTGATTTCACAAAATTGGATTCCACAAAAATAAGAAACAAGCTTGTGAAATCGATCATAGTTACATGTACAATAGTTTGAATAGCTTTCTTTGTCTTAATAGGTATGTTTAACACCGTATACGTAAATAATTGTCATTTTTATTTGGAATATCTTCCTCTGACTATGCTAAACATCCCTCAAGTTTATTTGCTCTGAATGTTTCTTAGCTTATCCCCATAAATAGTAAATGTATGAGCTTGCATTGATTTCAATATCATTTGCAGTCTTATACATTATAGTGTATCAAATGGAAATGGAATGACCATCTGTTATGTGAATTTTATCGCTATCACAAAACAATGTGGTTGTCCGTACAAACTTGTCAATATTCACGCATGACATATATTGTATTGAAAACAGAATGTTTTTTAAACTTTCTGGATTGACGGTCATTCAGCTCCATCAGGTATACTGTCTTTTAAAGTTTGTAGATATACTTAGTAGTCATTTCAAGATAATAACGCGATTTAAATAATAATTATCGAAAATGGCTAATCTGTATACTCTTATGTTTACTATCTAAATGGCATGGCCGCAACTTTTTTCTTTGTGTTAGGTGTGTTATACTGAAAATAAAATAAAAGCGTTTAAAAATGACTCGAATCTACATATTTGTTAAAATATCGGAGGTAGAATGTGTAACCAATTTAAATTTTGTAAAATAAAACAAGAACGTTGTGTTATAAACAAATAAATTTAATTAAATACAACTAGGGATCTTTTTATCGATGTCGAAATCCAAAGTTTTACAGTTGATGCTCCTCTCTAGTCTATCGCGCGTTTACTTGGTACGTTAGTTGTATATAAATGCAGTATAGCACACCTAGAGCTGTTCTAGTACTAGACCTCCCCCCCTCCCCCCATGCACCCCCTGTTTATGTCCGTGTGTGTGTATGTGTTGCGCGCGCGCAGGCGGCACCATGCGGCGCGACTACTACCGCGGCTCGCAGGACAGCCTCGCCGAGAGGGCCGGCCTCTACAGAGGTAAGGTACCCTCACGTATGTTTGTACGGTCGACCGCACGTCACTGGAAACGAACCCAGCATAAACACAGACAGAACAGACACTGACTCCTGAGATACAGCTTGACTAGTTTGGGAGTCAGGGCTTCGATATATCAAGTGAAGAAAATTTATGTTATGTTAAAAAAAACTGGTATCTCATAGTATTGAAACTAATAATAGTCTTGTCCAGCTCAAGGTCAGTGTTTCCACTGACGTGCGGTCGACTGTACTATCCATTGATACCCCTCCGGCCGCGTGGTCCGATCGATCGGACTACAAGGATTATATTTTCCTGTTGTTTCGATTATTCAAACGCATTCTTCACTTTCAGTATTGTTGTATTTAGTTTGTTGGGGTTATAGTCGCCGTCTAGTAAACGTATACAATAACGTCTCTGTAAAAAAATACTCTAAGGAGACGGAAATACTCTACGGCGACTGTACCTAGAAATTATTATTTCGGTACTTTATATTTGTTGTTTTTTTTTTCTTTTTTCTTGCTTATGCAGTTTTTTAATGTTACTAATAGTTCGGAACAACTTTTTTCGATTTTTTTCTTCCACCACATTCGATTTTCGTCGGAAATAAAAGTAAATAGTTTATATTACTTTAAGAAATGTTACACTATGTATATAAAGTGTTATAGTATTAGGTACAGCTTATGTGTGTAATAAAGGTTTAATTAATATTCAGTTTGTGGAACAATGTTAAAATATAATAATAATAATGTTTGGACAAATTCACACACGGCTGTTTAGTCCCAAACTAAGCCGAAGCTTGTAAATGTGTACTCAACAACTGATAAACATGCATAAATACTTTTAAATAAATACTTAAATACATACAAACACCCAGAATCCGAAAACCAACAGTTATGCTCATCACACAAATGTTGGTCCCGGGTGGGAATCGAGCCCACGACCTTTGGAATATGAATCTTCCATGTTCCTCATATCTGGCGGATGTGTTTTTTTTTCATCTCCGACCAAAATGGAATCTGATGAATTTCATCTTCTGAAGTGGCAAAGTGGAATATATAATGAAAACATTACAGATTCTCCAGTGGAAGAGCGAGGCGGCATGTCACCGGGCAGCGCGTCCAGCGGGCCGCTCGGCCGGCGCGGCTCGTGCAAGACCTCGCGAGGTACGCCGCCCTCCCTCTCGCACGCATCGCAATCCACGTATGGAGAGCATGCATCTCGCTCGCTCGCCAGCCACCCGCCACTAACAACAGGCGTTTCGCTTTGCGGATATCTGAAGTTCACCGTTTTATTCTAAATGACTTGTTTTAGATTCATAATTGTATCGACTACGACGATGATGAATAATTTTCAATTATTTTTAAAAAAAATTCTTCTGAATATGTGTTACTACTGGTAGAAGAATTAGTAGTAATACGGGCAGTAAACGTATCGGATTGGTAGTTTTAAATAAATTCTCAAACAAACGTACATGTCGAAACAACAAGCATTTTTTTCGAAATTTGTTGGTAATTTATATTGATGTCATTTACAGTAAAATTGGATAACGACAAATTATAATGTCTATATGACAGTAGTTTTGATCAAACATCTTGTCGAGGTTTGACATTTGATATCGAAACAATTGTCATATAACTTTTGATGTTAATCTTTTGACTTTCAAATATTATGTGATTAAAAAAAATTGATTAATTAATTCTATTACTGATGCAAGCAAAGATAAAACGTAATCTTGCATTTATTTGAATTGTCATCGATTGTATAAGTATTGAACTTATCCATAGAGAGACAGGTTGCATCAAATAAGATTTTGCTTTTAAAAACATCCGAAAGAAACCACCGAGTATGGCAACTCGCTTCAATATTCCAAAGTAAAGTCGCTTTTTTTCTAAATTTTGTTTCGTAGACCGCTTTGACTTTATTTATTTCTTAAATCAGTTCCCTTTTATATGTGTATGATTTAAGCAACGCATAGAATGATTAGAATACACCCCCGATTGCAAAATTTATGCTTTTATAATTTATATCCATTTTTGGCCTTTTATTATAATGTAGTTTGCAAGCTAAAGACAGGTTAAGCTTTTAGTTCAAACCTCGGACCGTCCCATAGACCTTCTGCGCATTTATTAACAAAAAAAAATTGGTTCCATACATTTTTTCTCTACCTACCATTCTTATGAAAAATATGTGGTTGATTTATTATCGCGGTATAGTATTCAATTTTGATTTGCTGTAAATTATATTTCCGAAAATGAAATTCAAATGTTTGATCAAGCTTGTGTGAGCCGTGCATGCTTTTGGCGCGTGCGCCGTCGCGTTTGTTTGATATACATCGAGTGCTGCCTAACCGAGTGGAGTGATGCATGCCATTTGCGTGACGTAATGGAAACTATTTCAGAGCGCGTGAGTGAGGAACCACAGACGGCCCGTGGAAGGTCTAAATATTCCACTTACCAGAGTAACTTTAAGGCGGGACGGAAGTCCAGCTCCCTTATGAACTTGTGCGGTAAGACATTCAACAACCGATGTAAAATGCTTACTCACACTGGTGTGAGGTCGGCTTCTGGTGCGTTGGGTTTTTATGTTTTGGTTGCCGGCACGCGCTGAGAGATGTTTGATATGGAATGCTCTTTGGATAAATAATAGTACGTATACTTACCCGTAAATTTAGTGTCTGAAATAGTACTGAATGAATAATAAACACCACTTTAATACACTAAACGCATTCTGCACTGAATTCTTAAAAACGCACCTAGCGAATAATTCCTTGACACTGTTTTGCTCTAGAATGACAGATTAGGGGAAATATATTAGATCGGTTTCTGTGTCAGAATGGAAACTCCTGACGCAGGTGCTGAGAATAAGGCGTGGATTATAAAGAAGCTGCGTAGGGTTAAGGCGTGGCCTCTGCCTCTGCACGGCGCATTGGGCGGTGCCGCTTCAAAACTTGTTCATACAAAGTGTATTGAAGCGGACGCATCATGAATTATAATAATAATAATATTTGGACAAATTTACACTCGGCTGTTTAGTCCCAAACTAAGCCGAAGCTTGTAAATGGATAGTCAAAAACTGATAAACATACATAAATACTTTTTGTAAATCATTAAATACATATAAAACACCCAGAATCCGAAAACTAACAGTTATGCTCATCACACAAATGTTGGTCACGGGTGGTAATCGAACACAGGACCTTTGGCACAGTAGGCAGGGTCACTACCACTACGCCGACAGGCCAGTCAAAAGTCACGGCATGCGCGCCTGTGCCTTACGCCTCGCCTTAACCGCGCCTAAGACGCGGCAATCAGAAACACTAAAGTGAATGTTTACGAGTGCAATGTGTTGCGCAGACGCACCGTGGCAAGCGAATTTGCCCTTACTTTTAAAATCATTGATAACATCTCTCGAGCACGTCTTTTCCGTCCTGTGCACAGTTTCTTTTATTTCGTTGGCAATATACACTCGGCTGCAATTAATTCGGGCGAGGAGGCCTTTTTCATACAAACAAGATCACTTTGTACCCTTAAATCTCCATCATGGAACGGTTTGGGTGAGACGTGTAGATCCGCAGTACGGACGGAGGAGGTCCAGAGAGCCATACACACCTCACTGATCAGGCAAGCCGTTTTCACCATAAACAAATCTGAATAAATAAATCTAAAATGGCATCAGGATGTATGGAAAACCGCATACGCAGGATTCTGATTAGTCTGTGGTGATAACGGCTTGCCTGATAAGTTACATGCGTACGGCACTCTGGACCTCGTTCCCTGACGGAGATCTAAGGGCTCAAAATGACCTCGTTTATATGAAAAAGGCCTTCTGACCCGAATTTATTGCAAAAGGGTGTATATAAGTATTACAATTTGATAGTTCTGCAATATACAGCTGTAGAATTATGTGCATTTGTCTGTGGTTATGGTCTGTATCGTTCGGTATTCTGTTACTTAGGGGCGCTGTTGCATGTTTTAATATTTCTCTATATGCTGGTGTTGGTGTGACATCGTCTTTATGTTGTTTCTGTCTCAAATCTGTATCTATGTGTTTCAAAATATAGACAGGTGTAGTAGATATGCCACCGAAAATTTTAACCATGTTTTACATATCAATACTTCCATCACCCTGAATAATGTATTTGCTAAACATCTGTCAAACTGAGAACTGTCGAAATAAATCTGGATAAGTGGACACATTTCTTTTCGTTTGCTACGTGTTTTGACCACAATAATACCACATACATTATTTAAAATGATGACAGTAGATTTGGTTACAGTTTTCTGAAGTAGTTACAGCCTTACTAGATATTATTACGTAGGTTATAGTACCTACCTACCTTTAACTATCTACGGGTATTATTCATGTGGTATAAATAGTTCACCACGATATAATTTAAGTAGAAAAATCTTTTGCGTAAAATACAAAATGTTTTTTTTTCAAGCTTTATTTTTATTTTAGCTTTTTACATTTCGTTCGCGGTAGTCGTTGTTTAAGTAGCATTTAGTATTTTGCGCTTCAAGCCAACTGATAGATAAATAATTTAAATTTACTAGGTATAATGTAGGGTATTAACTATTTCTTTACTAATTTTTGTTCTATGCTAGTCAATAATATTAATTAACTTAATAAGGAGTTACTAACGAGGGATATTTCTTGACAATATACTTTGTACTGACAATAATTTTTGGTTTCAAGATATAATGTGCACTACTCTATTTGAGTATCTGGTATTTAGAGAGAGAGAGAGAGAGAGAGAGTAATCTCTTCTAAGGAAGTTAATGGTGTTTAAATTCAAATTATTTATTTCACATAAAAGTAACCTTACAAATAAAATCCAGAGCGTTATAGTCCCCGTAGAATTTTTTTGCGGCTGAATGAACATAGTCACAGATTGTTTGCACATCGCTGACAGTGTTTATAGTCTATGTGTGCGTAAGCGAGGTAGTGTAATAAATAGAGATGTCCAAAAACTTTCAAGTTTAATTCGGTTGATCGAATCAATGAACTATTTCTTAAAATTGAATGAGCGTCTCTAGTGAAGCTCCCCCTCTGACACCTAAAATTAGTTATTGCGCAGAAATCAGCCAACTTCACGAGACCGCCAAATAACTCTACGATTTATTCAAAATTACAAGTTAACAAATTAAATTAAATATGTAAGGTCGCTCAGAGCTAGGTGGTGGTGTAGGAGTCGTTGTCGTGAAGCGGTAGGTTAGTTAACGAGGCGTGGCGTGCGTGCGCAGACTCTGGGCTGGGGCGCGCGACGCCGCCGCGGCGCGCCGCCTCGCCGGGCGTGCGCGCGCTCAACTCGCCCGCGGGCTCGGGGCCCGGCTCGCTGCCCGGCGCCATCGGCAAGCGCCGCGGACACCAGCCGGACGACGCCTCCGACGTGTCCAGCACGCACTCCTCCATCATGGACTATTCCGGTGAGTCATCGTTCAGTCATTCATTTCCACAGCGCAGTGACTCGCTCGTTTGTCGCGTCAGTCAGCTACCTGACATTGTCACGCATAAAACTATCATTTTGAGACGTGAGCCGGATTTACATTCGTTAAATGTTGAAGTATTTGAATTAACACTTGTACCGCGACTCAGTGTTACGCACTGCAGCATAGGGATGCACGGAGCCGACAAAGCAGTATAGATAATATATAAAACATTTTGTAATTTCGCTCTCTTTTGGACCAGCACTTAACAATATAACACCAATGTAGTATTTCATTCCCCAACGGCTGCCTACATCCTGTTATCACAGTGTTGTGAGTGACAATGTCCGGTGTCTGACTGACACACTTGCCGGCTTCCTGGGGAGCCGGTGGATATCTAGAGGTTATGTTAATTTATTTCATGTTTTCTGTTAGCTGTTAAAAATTGGTTAAAATGCACTTGCTCTCGCGTCTGTCAGTACTTTATTAAAAAAGACTTATGAAGTTATTTGTACGAACATAGGACTGTAGATTTTAGGGCGTAGTAAAGTTTTAATGTGATACTTAGCTCTTTCTTATTGAATTTTATGTGTAACGGTGCTAATTTCAGAGCTTCAGAGAAAGAGCGACCATCAGTTTTTTTGACCGTATTTGAAGTCCCTCAATGCACTAGACTTGCGTGGTGGACTATACTGCCCTGATAAGAAAGAAGGCCGCTATGTAAGGCCATGTATCTATACAAGCGTAAACACCAAATGCACTTAAAAAATAATGTAAGAGTATTTAATCGATGTCATGCCAACAAGATACAACTGAATGTACCTATAGAGTTGTATATAGAGTACGATTTGATGGTCCGGATTTGGCGTGTTTTCTCCCTCTCACACTGGCTAGTGACTGAGAGGGACAAAACTTTAAGCCAGCTCAGTTATAGCAAAACGTCTCTGGATATCTTTTAATTATGTAACATATATTATAAGGCATGGTTTTTGAAGATTTGAAAAGCATTTTGAGCTAATAATAACAAATTGCGTTTGATACAGCTTTGACATTTGCTTTCACACTCGCATATATTTAAAATATTATATTAACACTGAATTACCACTTCATCATATACATAATATTATCATGCAACCACACTGTGCATTTGATTGACATCATTGCATATAAAATACCAATTAATCCATAATAAAAACTACCTAACAAATTCTAAAAATAAATCATGATAATTATGCCTATTATGTGAATTCTGCCAATCCACACTGGAACCACTTGGTGGACTTTGAAACAAACCCTCGTTGCAAAGAGGTCTGTGCCTTGCCAAACGTATAAAAGCTGTTAATATAATAAATATTATGCAATGCAGCATTTTGAAAGCTCTGATCTTAATTAAACGGAATATTGGCTATTATGATCGGTAGGAGCGGTTAGGACGTGCGATATCTAGAGCCACCGATCACAATAGATCACCAATGGTCGCAATAATACAAGGATGGGTAAGCCTGAAGCGCCATCACAAATAATGTACGGCCATGTATTTATTGATGCCGCCGCATACCGAAAATAAATTGAGCAAATTGAATTACATGCTGAAAATCTCCAAAATGAACCTAAATGCTGATTTGTATTGAACGCAGGTGAACATACTAAAAATTTATGGAATAAAAAAATAAGCGACATATGTTAAAACACCAGGTGTTTCATTTCGCTTTCCGAATAGATTTTTTTTATATAAAAATTTAATTAGCCTTTGTTCATCTCGACAGCGACAAACACTTCCGGATTTGTTATAATATTAGTTAGGATTTTGAAATTTGTAGATATTTATATATTTATTGTTATTTTTTTATTATATCTGTCCCGCTCTCTGTTCTCCGGTCAGTATTATACATGTGTTGTGTCGGTGCAGGTCCGCGGCTGTACAAGCAGCCGACGACGAAGTCCAACCGCGGCATCATGCTCAACGCGGTGGAGTACTGCGTGTTCCCGGGCGCGGTCAACGCGGAGGCCAAGCGGCGCGTGCTCGAGGAGGTGACAATGAAGCTGCGCGTGCGCGTCACCTTGGCCGCACGATTGTACGGTGGAGGTCGGCGCGTGCGGTGCGGACAGGCGGACGCAGCTCCATACAAATTCATACAAAGCAAACGGAAATTAGTCAGCTTTATACAGGGTGGAATTTTGTAATGCCACCTGGATCCCTCCTATTCGATTTCATGGTTTTCCTTTCATTTAATTTATCAAGTTTGTTAGATAGATTTCATCCGCATAATTGACCCTAACGATCGATACAATAAAAGTACAGGCTGTAATTTTTACAGATGTTAGTCGGTTCGATTCCCGGGTGTGGCAAGCGAATTTTCGAAAATCTTTGAATGCAGTTTTCTTTCCTTTCATAGACAAAGGAATGTTTTATTTATGAGTAAAATTTTCTATCTACATTATTAAGAGTATTTTCCCTCCAGGTGGCATTCCAATATTCCACCCTGTCCATTACATTCCATCATGTCCACAGGTCCGAGTTCGATCCCCGGCCGGGCCATGTACCTATGGGTTTTTGAAACCTGCATACGCCGATGAAGAAATTCTTGGGCGCATTTGAAGTCCACCAACCCGCACTGGGCTAGCGTGGCGGACTATACGCTCGATCGTTGAGAGATTAGGCCTGAGCCCCAACAGTGGGGACAACTTAATAGGCTGTTGATTTAATAAAACATAAAATTAGGTACACTTGTCGTACATTTGTCGAGTACAAATAGTTGATAATAATATGAGTATGTGTGTGTGTGTGTGTTAGGTGGCGCGCTCGGAGGCGAAGCACTTCCTGGTGCTGTTCCGCGACGCGGGCTGCCAGTTCCGCGCGCTGTACTCGTACTGCCCCGACACGGACCAGGTCACCAAGCTGTACGGCACCGGGCCCAAGCACGTCAACGACAGGATGTTCGACAAGTTCTTCAAGTGAGTCACACCTTGAGCTGGCCTAGCCTATAATACTATGAGAGACCAGTTTGCACTGATGTGCCGTCGACTGTACGTTAGTCGTGCCTATTCGGATAGCGCACGCTTTAATTATGCTGGATGAGGTTAGCGCTGGACCGGTCGTCGTGGAGATCCCTGGGGTAGGCCTTTGTCCAGCAGTGGACGTCTACAGGCTGATATGATGATGATAATGACGCTTTAATTAAATTTAGCCTCTTGTGCTCTTTTTTAAAAAAAAAGAAAAGGGTGATTTTAGAACTGTCAAATTTATTCGGTCCTCCGGACAGGGGAAATTTGGGTGGAGGAAGAGCCTCGAAGGAATCATTAATTAATGTCTAAAAGTGTATGTTTATATAATATATATAGACAGTAATATCATATTTCAGGTAATGGTTTTGAGAATAAAATACTACTTAATCTTATTTTTTTATGTTCCAGATACAATTCTGGGAGCAAATGCTTCTCACAAGTGCACACGAAACATTTGACGGTGACGATCGACGCGTTCACGATACACAACTCGCTGTGGCAGGGCAAGAAGGTGCAGCTCCCCAGCAAGAAGGACATGGCTCTAGTTATATAACCGGCCGGCGGAGCGAGGTCCACGCGCGGTCCAGCGTACAGTGGTCGAGTCGCCACGCGGCCCCAGCCAAAGCCGAGTCGCTTAACTCCTACGTTATAAACAATCCACGTTATCTAGTCGCCGGCGGCAGTCGAGTCAAGCCTTTACTCTTCAGTTAAACGCTACCGTAGGGCTTAGTGCCAGTGTCCATTGTATTTTAATGAGTATATTACGGTTAGTGCATTTTCCTTGACGGAAGCTGTGTTCGTTTTAATTTTATTTTGTGTTTAAGGGTGTGATGTCGACCGAGTCATTAGCGCGGTCCGATTCGTCCCGACACTCCGTGCAATGATGACATTGTCGCGAGCAAAACTTACAGCAGTAAAGTTATTATTCTCTTTTTACTTACAACAATTTAGATAGCGTAAGCCTTTCTTTCGACTCTTGGGTTTTTTTCACAAATAGTTCAAATTATGTATATCGTATTTCGTTTGTATTTGTAAAGTGCAAATGTACGTACTTCTTAGAAGTTTTGATTGAGAAGGTATTAACCGGTTGGGGTAGTCAGAATTATCAATTGTAACGGAGTATAGGACGGGTCGCGACTGCGATCGGTGCCTGTGTCATATTGTACAGAGTTAGGATTGGTTATTAGGAGGTCGTAAGCTCGAATCAAGTTAGGTTTTTTACATGTGCTTTGATTGGTTTCGATTTTGTGAAAGTTTAATCATGTTGAGTTTGCGTCTGCTATGTTTGTGTTATGATTTTATCGATGTGTCAAGCTTCGAGCCGACTTTCCGACTGTACACACAGTGTGATGCTTTACACACATTTATTGGCGAGTACTGTGATTGTAAATAACTTTTATTGTTTATCTCGGCCAAATAATAGTGAAATTCCCATCTAAATCCAGTTTACAACCGTTTAGTACATCATAGATCACACACAAGATCAGGACCAAAAGTTAAAGAGATTACAAATACTAATGATGATATTCAAATGTAAACTTTGGTCCCGGTGTGGATGTTGTCTGTTTCCCATAGTGCAGGAGGAAATCCTATGTTGAGATTAGATAAGTGGTACTTATGTATGTTTATTTATTTATTATTATTAAAATGATAATAACATTGCCTGTGTGTCAGTCGGAGAGCGGTGGAGTCACCAGACCGCTTGGTTCCCTCGTGTGTATGGAACGATGATTGGTGCGGTAGATTCGGAATGTATAAACGCAATGTTTGCCATAATGTATTAGTGAGATGGGTACTTTCTAAATTTGAAGAAGAAATTGTCTCAAAATGTGTAACAGCCAAATTGTCGGATGTAGGTGATGTATGCCTGTGTTTTAGATACTTTTTAAAATTCCATTATAAATGTTAAACGGTCCCTTATCACATATTTAAATAACAAATTCACAAACTAATTGATCGCTTATTCGTTTATAGTTATAATAATTAACTCTAGTGATTATTTCAATTGGACTGCAGTTAATATTAAGATGATTACGTATTATTTTGTTAATTGACCCTCATTTTAAAGTTAATACAATTTCCAATTTTTTTACCGCTTGTATAGCTAAAATAAGTGAAGGCGCACCTTACGTGGTAACTGTACTGCCTTATTATGTAAATAATTGTTTTTTTTGTATACAGCTATTTATTAAAAGAAATGTTAAACGAGAATTGATGAATATCATTTTTTCATTGTTTAATGGTTGGTCATCAATAATATACTACTACCGATAGTATATGGTATGCAAATATATTGTATTATTAAAAAGCATAACGAAATAATATTGAATTTCATATTAATGCTTTGTTTTATTTCAACTTGTACAACCCTTTGTCAGATAAGCCAGCCAGAAGGCTCCAATTATGCTCCCGAGATATTAGAGTTGGTTCGTATTACGTGACCGCTTCAGGCTGGAAAGTTCAGACGCCACAGGAACTTAGGGTTGGACCACAGCTGTCAGCACGGAATCGCATTTCATATCTCTATAATTATATTAGGGAAAATGTCATTTTTGGGAGAATGAGATTTCTGGTGGTAAAGGACAATTTCAGGAAGGGGACATTTTGGGACAAGGGGACATTTTAGGACAAGGACATTTTGAACCTAGACGGAATTATTTTAGGCAGCGGCGGGCGCCTTTAATACAGGTTATAGAGATTTATTTTAAAGGCTTAACAAACGCGTGTTGAGATAGGTAAGCGGTCACTGTCGCTCATCACCACCTTAGGATTGTTGGGTATTCTGGAAATAAGACAAACGTAGGTGTGGTAATTCGCTATAATATACTATTAATCACAGGGATGTTAAAAATCCCTAAACTGAGAACTATTTCTATTCAATAGATATTCAAGAAAGATTTTGTAGAACATTAATTAGACTTAATACTTTTTACAATAATGTACCACGATACGGAACTGTAAAAAATTAATGACTCATTTCGTTGTTTGTAATTAATTAATAACAATTAATTAGACAAATTAAACACATGAGATCCATAAATCTCATAAAATTAATTGCAACACCCAAGAGCCTAGCTCTAACATTGGTCTAATTTGGACTTAGTCCAAAATAATTCAGCTATTACATACACTTGACCAGACATACCGCTAAATGGTCATTTGGCTAGATGGGTATTTCGAGAAGTACCTCAACCGTATTTGGATACCTCATATTAGTACAATTTATGTACGGTCGACATAACGTCAGTGGAAACAAAACCAGTATAAACTGGTCTCATAGTATTGAAACTCACTTAGGGTCGGGGCATGTCCGTGACCCCAGCGGGACCACCGTCTAACCGTTATATCTCCGAAATTACTAGGGCACCAATTCTGATTTTTGGGCACTAATTGAGCACTAATTACTGGCGTACAGTAGGATCCGAAATAACGTGGTGGTCCCGCTGGGGTCACGGACATGGTCGGGGCAGACGAAGCGGAAAATTGTCCGCGCACTTTTTGACGTAATTGTCAAATGAACCATATCACTTTGATATCACTAGTCTGAAGAACAGTATTTATAGTCTATATATCTAGACGATGGTGAAGTAGTGCGTCACTGGCGACGATGCGGCACTCTCCACACCTTTCTGTATGTTCAGCTGGTGGACTATGTTGTCAGAAACGGGGGACTCGTCTGTTTCCTGCAATTTAAAGGTAAAGTGGTTGGATTAGAGAACCAAATTAAATAACTAGATTTCGTTGCACTTACTCCAAATTACATTTGAAAACTCCGTTTTTGCTGTGCGGCTGTGTGAAGTTGGCTGATTTCTGCGCAATGACTAATTTTAGGTGTCAAAGGGGAGCTGTGCCGGTTCACTAGAGACACTCGATCAATTTCAAGAAATGGTTCTTTGATTCGAACAACGGAAATTTTTGGATATCTCTATGTATCACTCACACTGTCTCGCTTACGCACAGAGACTAAAAACACTGCCAGAGTTGTGCAAACAATCTGTGATTATGTTCATTCAGCCGCAAAGAAATTCCGCGGGGATTATGAGTAGAGTGTACGAACCTCTTCAGCGAATCCGTTTATCTCAACGGGAATCGTCTGCCCGTCTTGTGTCACCACCTGCAATTACAAAGTCAGTTTTTATTTGTTTCTTTAACGTTTAAAATGCATGGTACAGAGCACATGCTAAAAACCGAAAATATACAGGTTGATGGGGACGCATTTAGGGTTATACTTGAGGTCATTTTCAACCAGTTAACCCATCAACTAAGGGCGAAATATCAAAAGGTCCGAACTCCGAAGTTCGATCCCCGGCTGGGCCATGTACCAATGGGTTTTTCTCGAAACTTAAGCACACTTACTGACTGCTCTCAAACGGTGAAGGAAAACATCGTGAGGAAACCTGCATACGCCTAAGAAGAAATTCTTAGGCGCATGTGAAGTCCACCAACTCGCACTGGGCTAGCGTGGTAGACTATAGCCCGAACGCCCTCGTTGTGAGGGTAGGCCTGAGCTCCTGCAGTGGGGTCATTAATAGGCTGTTGATGTGATGTGAAGGGCGAAAATGAGTGGTTTCCTAGTTACGGTGTGCACGGGAGATCATGACGATGGTGTACCGACCTGCAAGGACCTGCCGTCGGTGGAGGTGATGGCCAGCCGCGTGCCGTCCTGCATCGTGAAGTGAAGCGGGTTGCCCTGCTCGTCCGTCACCTGCGCAAACAGACACAAGCACCAATGGAATTCATGTATATAATGGTGTCGATACCGATCTAAGAACAAGGATCCCATAGAACCGCACTTAGCGTATAGCATGAAATAGCAATAGTCTTTTACCCCAATAATTTGAGAAGACGCTTCTTATATGGCGGGGTGAAACTGAACAAACACTATCTATTTTAGTCGGGTTGTTGTTGTTGACAGGTTATGGTTTGTTGTAAATTCGCATACGTAGATAGAGATAGAAGATATTATATCTGTCTAGCTTACTCTTACCACTTATGTACTAAGTGTGTCCCTATCTAATTACCTATTAATATTTTAGCGTCTGTTCTATGGGATCCTTGTTCTTAGATACCGATGGTGCACGCTTTAACTAAATTTTAACCACTGGTGCCATTTTTAACAAAAAAAGAAAAGAAACGAGAGTGAAAGGGTGAAACGAAGCCACTAACCTCTATCTGTTCGTCGTCACTCAACACGAGCGCTGACGGCGCGAGCTCCAGCTCGTCGCTCTCAAGTTGCTCGAGCTGTTCCAGTTGCTGGTGCTCGATGTGCTCGAGCTGCTGGTGCTCGAGCGTCAACTCCGTCAGCTCCGGCTGCGGGACGAGCAGCGACGGGCCAGAGTACAGATCGCACGATGACAGCACCTTGCCGTCGTCGTAGGATGCCGCCTGACGAAACAGTGGGTTTACAATTGCATTCATTAAGGTCAGAAACCAGCATTAAAAGTCACGAGTATATTAATTACTAGCCGATGCCCCGCGACTTCATCCGCGTTATAAAGTATACTATATAAATGTTAATCAATTTTTTGACCCGTTCTAATCATGCCAGTTTCTTAGTTTTAACGTTTGTCAATACATGGTGCTAGGTGTATTTTACACCCCGTTATCATTTGGTTCCTCGCAACATATGTTTAAATAAGATAAGCGTTCAAATTATCCACCAGTTTTTACCTCTTTATTATTAGTATAGATATAGACATAGATAGATTAGTATAGATTATTGTAAGAATGTTCCGAACCTGTCATTTGGATTTCGGCTGAAGCGAACGAAACTTGGTAGGAATGTAGAGCGGGTAATTCTGAGTACAACCACATATTTTATTTCTCCGTCCAGTTATTTATCCGGTAGACACCATATTACCTGTTCAGGGTCGAGTATGTGGAAGGCGGGCTCCGCCTCGTTCACGTCGTACGCCACGTAGATGACGCGCTCGTCGAGCTCGGGGCCGGGGCCGGGTGGGTGGTCCTGCTCCGCCAGGGTCGGCGGCTCGCCGGCCTGCGGCTGGTTCTTGTCGCTCACTAACAGGCTGATCTGCTTGTGGACTTGCTGAGAGGAAAATACATGCCTCGTTAACTAACCTTCTGCTCAACTATCGCTATCCACTTCTACATCACTCATTACCTAGTTCTTAAACAGCAGTAACTTCCTTTCAAAGAATTACTTACTTTCTCTCTCTAAAGTTGTCTATCAAATCAATAGTCTATTAATATTTCTCGACGTCGGGGCTCAGGCATGCCCTCTCAACGAGGGCGTTAGAGCTGTAAGTCCACCATGCTAGGCCAGTGCGGGTTGGTGGACTTAACATACGCCTTAGAATTTCTTCTTCGGCGTACGCAGGTTTCCTCACGATGTTTTTCTTCACCGTTTGAAAGCAGTCAGTAAATGTACTTACGGTTCGAGAACGGGGATCGAAAAACGCCTCTATTCTCGGTAGTTCAATGTATCCAGTTTAGAAACTGGTTACAGAAGTGGTCTAAGGGTGGGGTGGGGGGGGGGGGGCGTGGTGACGAGACTCAGGGCTTCTTTGACCACTTGCTGATGAAGTCCCTGATACCCTATCTGCAGGATAACTGACAGATAGCTTAATTTTTTGTTTCACAGGTATCTGATTGCCTTATATTTTATCTATTTTATATAATCTATCAGTCAGATTTATCTGATAGATTAGTGTATCTGTCAAATTGCCATCAAAAATTCAAAATTCGATTATTCAAAATTGGAATACAACATTCTGTTTTTAACGTCAATTCTGTCTAAAACTACTCTGTTTTCTACCTATATTCTGTAACAATATGAGCAAGTGGTGAATGAAGCCCTCACTCTCTTGTGCTTGTTGAGGTTAGAGCAGTCAGCGAAGGTGCGCGGGCAGTGCGGGCAGCGGAAGGGCCGCTCGCCGGTGTGCCGCCGCATGTGCTTGAGCAGCGCCCAGCGCTCGGTGAAGGCGCGCGCGCACTCGCTGCACTGGTGCGTGCGCACGCCCGCCTCGCGCTTCTGGTGCGCCGCCCACGAGCCGCGAGACACGAAACTGCACACACCATACAATTTGCCGGTCATGATCGTATCGTCTACAATTTAAAAATTGTAAAACGCCTCAAACTCAAATTGCCGAAATAGTGAAACGTCTAAATATCAATTTGCCTAAGTGTCAAACAAAAATCTAGAACGCCTAAGCTGTGAAACGTCTAAAAAGCGATTTGACATTTGTCATGCGACATTTGTATGCAACTTGTTCGTAGTCTATAGATGTGTTGCTAATTATCCTGGTCGCGGCACCGCACACGTATCAATTTGCCTAAGTGTCAAAAACCTAGAACACCTAAGCTGTGAAACGTCTAAAAAGCAATTTGACATTTGTCATGCGTTCTATGCATTTTGTTTCGTAGTCTACTCTGATGTTTTGTTCGTGGTCGCGGCACCACACACCGCGCAAGTACCGTTTGGGGCAGTGCGCGCAGGCGTAGGGCCGCTCGGGCTGGTGGCGGCGCGCGTGCAGCCGGCACTGCGAGGAGGTGGTGAACCGCCGCGGGCACGCCGCGCACTGGTACGGCTTTTCGCCCGTGTGGATGCGCTCGTGCTCGGACAGGTTGCCCTTCTGGCTGAAGCTCTTGCCGCACGTTTTGCACACGAACGGCTTTGAACCTGACGAACAAAACAAACATAAATTAAATATTAACGTTAGTGTTTTCGTTAACAAACCAGTTAGGCCACGCCGCTTTAGGTTAGAAACATTGTATTCTGTTTGTAAACACGAAAACATGGCGCAGCGGATACGGCTAAGATGGGTGTTAGACGATCAGTCCGTCATCAGTCTGTACCATCAATCTGGTAAGACTGACCGATAACAGACTGACCGTCTGACGTACTACTGACTGATGGACTAAAACCTCAGACTGACGGATTATAATTTTAATATTTTTCGTCAGTCCATCAGTTTCCCATCAGTCCAGACTGATAGATCGGATTAACGTGTAACGATTAGTCTGGCATCAGTCCGACCCATCAGTCTGGCAAGACTGACTGATGGACTAAAACCTCAGACTGACGGATTTTTAAATACATACTTAAATATTTTTCGTCAGTTTCCCATCAGTCCAGACTGATGGATCGGACTGATCGTGTAACACCCGTCTTATATTTAGTATCATAAGTATCTTTTTGTTTATATTGTATACTGTAACATTGTTATACAATTTTGTTATGTGTTTTATGGTGTCTCTTGGGCTGATGGATTTTGCCAATGCCCTAGAAAAACCAACAGAGGTGTACGAGTTACCGGTGTGCCAGCGCATGTGCAGCGTGAGGCTGGTCTTGTGCGCGAACCGGTGCTTGCAGATCTCGCACGAGAACTTCTTCACGCCCGAGTGCAGCAGCTGGTGGTTGAGCAGGTTCGCCTTCGTCTTGAACGACGCGTCGCACGTCTGGCCGGGACAAGGTTGCCGCATGAGCCAAATACATTTGGAAAAAAAAACTTTTGTTCTATAGTATTGCCAAGAGGCAGAGGAAAGACCATTACACCTTCTGTGCGAATGTGGCCCACTGATGCGTAAAGGAAGCGTCTATCTGGGCAACTACATACTTTAACCCGATGAAGTAAAACTAATTAGTACCAAAAGCGTGCTTTAGTTCATAACGGATACAAAGCTCAACACTGAACTATAGTAAAGGCGGCGATCGCAAAAGATCAGCAATGGTCGCAGTGATACAAGGCTAGATAAGCCTTGAAAGAGCCCCACCTCAAATAATAATATAATACCACGTACTAATACCCCCACGTACTACGAGCACCTCCCCGCAGACCTACGAAATGAGACAAATGACGAAACATTTAGTCGCCGACTGAAAGACCTTTTGTTGGAAAATGAATTCTATTCTGTTGACGAATTTTTAAATCAGAAATTTACCTAGCATAGGTACTTACATAATGTATCATGACATTATTATTTTATATCTTATTTTGACATTATATAATTTTATTTAATTAGATTTATAAAAAATAGTGACGATCCCTTTTACACACAGACTCTATAATAATGTTGTATATAATATTGTATACTGTTTTATGATGTAATAGCGAAATAAAGAAATCTAAATCTAAATCTAATAGTATTGAAGACATTCGCGCTTTGTACACACTATTATGTTATACTAGCTGTGTCCGCGACTTCGTATCCGTGGACTTTAGATAAGTACGTAGTTATATAGTGCATAATTCCATCAAATTAATTTGTTACCAAACAAAGCAAGCCAAAACCCGTTTTTCTAAACCCATAGATTTTGATTACTAAAATACTCAAAAATCGGCCATATCTTCTGACTGCGTTGACTTAGAAGTTTGATTTTTTCACGGCTCCAAGGGACTGCAGACCTGTATTTGATATTAATTTTAACTTGATACCTACACACGTTCCTGAGAAAAAGGGTCTTGACAAACAAACAGACGGACAACGAAGTGATCCTATATGGGTTCCTTTTTTAAATACTGTGTGTATAAAGCAGTCCCTACACGATCATGCGGCATGATATGCGTTACGTGCTGTCACTCATGCATGACCATGCATGCATGCATAACGCATGTCATGCCGCATGAGTGAGTGTGCGGCCGCTTACCTTGCACGAGTACGGCCTGAGCTGCGAGTGCACGAGCTGGTGCCGCTGCAGCAGCTGCTTGTGCTTGAACAGCTTGCCGCACTTGCCGCACACGTACCGCTGGCCCGCGTGCTCCGCCTCCTTGTGGTACACCACCGACGACGGGTGGTTCAGCACCTGGCAACACACACCACTCCTATTTATATCGATCAGTGCTTGGTGCCATTTCGACTGTTGCTCGCCTTTGCATACTGTACAATAAATATAGTGACAATACCGACATCTTTTCAGATTCACTTGCTAAATTTAGAAAAAAAAATTGTAGTTAACTTAATCCTAACATAAGATTGTTGTGTTAGTCTTAGAGTAGTTTATTATGTTATTTTTAGTGCATGGTGTATTCACCTTTAATTAGTTGTGCAATGTCAGTAATTTTAGGATGAAAATTGTAAATGAAACAATGTAACAGCTGTTGATGAGTCTAATAAATAAATAAATAATAAATAAATATCGATGCATATGACAAGTTAGTTTTGCGTTCAATAATGATGCGTCGGTGACAGGGCAGTGTTGAGAGGCAAGGTCGCACGCGTAGTCTGTTTTAAAAAAGTGAAGTATACCAGCCTAAGGTTGACATTCGTTTATACGTCATAAAACAAATACTATGCTGTTCTTAAAGCAAATTATTTGACAACTTTGCGCAGAGGTCGCACAAGTACCCAGTTTTCAGGCGTATGTACCCGCATTACCCAGTTTCTAGGCGTACCCAACCTACTCGCATAGGTCGCACGCACGCATACTCAGTTCCAGGCGTACCTTCCCGCAAAGGTCGCACGCGTACCTAGTTTCTAGGTGTACCACCTAACCTACTCGCATAGGTCGCACGCACGCATACTCAGTTCCAGGCGTACCTTCCCGCAGAGATCGCACGCGTATCCAGTTTCCAGGCGTACCTTCCCGCAGAGATTGGCCGCGTACCCAGGTTCGAGATGTACCACCTAACCTAGTCGCATAGGTCGCACGCACGCATACTTAGTTCAAGGCGTACCTTCCCGCAGAGGTCGCAAGCGTATCCAGTTTCCAGGCGTACCTTCCCGCAGAGGTCGCACGCGTACCCAGTTTTCAGGCGTATGTACCCGCATTACCCAGTTTCTAGGCGTACCCAACCTACTCGCACAGGTCGCACGCATACTCAGTTCCAGGCGTACCTTCCCGCAGAGGTCGCACGCGTACCCAGTTACCAGGCGTACCTTCCCGCAGAGGTCGCACGCGTACCCAGTTACCAGGCGTACCTTCCCGCAGAGGTCGCAGGCGTACCGGCGCGAGCTGCCGGCGCGTTGCCGCCGGTGCGAGATGGTGTGCAGCGCGAGCGAGCGCGGGTACGCGAACTTGCAGCCGCACTCCTTGCACACGTACGGACGCTCGCCCTTGTGCACAGCCTGCCAAGTGCAACAAACAACATCAATACTACTATGAGGATACTACTCATTTACAATCATCATATCCGTCTGTAGACGTCCACTGCTGGACGAAGGCCTCCCCAAGGATCTCCACGACGACCACGAACCGGAAGATGCAGCGTACGCAGGCCACCCACAAGGTGGACCGACGATCTGGTGAAGGTCGCGGGACCGGTCTCATTTACCAAACCAAAGTTAATTTTATGGATTTTTTCCTGTTTGTTTTTTGTCTCCTTTGTTCCTACAAATACGATTGTATTTGAAGTTGAAAGTTTTATTAGGAAATCTTACTTTCAGAATTTTTTTCAAAATGTATGGGAACAGTTTGGGTATGTTGTATCGCCGGTTGCATACGTATAATTATTAAACATGTATACACCAAAATTCACAAGTTATACATATTTTAGGACAAATAACGTTCCAAAACAAAAGGGAGCTTGTGGCGGAAATTAGTTATCTAAAGGGCTGCAAACTACGTAAATATACATAACAAAGACCCAAGACCCAACCTCCTAGCCCATAAGGTTATTAAAAAAAAAATTGTAGTGACCCAATCGTGTCGTCGTTTGAGTAGTCATTTTACAAAACGTTGAATACCGCGAATATGGTACCTTTTGAAATGGAACAAAAAATCAAAATCAACAGCCTATTAACATGTCCCCACTGCTGGGGCTCAGACCCTCTCGAGGGCGTTCGGGCTATAGTCCACCACGCTAGCCCACCGCGGGTTGGTGGACTTCACATTCACTTCATTACGATGTTTTCCTTCACCGTTTGAGAGCAGTCAGTAAATGTACTTAAGTTTCGAGAAATAACTCATTGGTATATGGCCCAGCCGGGGATCGAACTGTGGGACCTTTCGTTATGATAGGCCGCGTCTTATCCCCGACGCCAATGACGCTCTTAATTTGAAATGGAACGCCACAGATAAAAGAGACGAGCATCTCTGAAAAGGTCCCGCCAAAAAGTCCGTATACGCACCTTGATGTGCATCGACTTGCTTTGCTTGCTACTGAACAACTTGTCGCAGTGGTTGCACTTCAGCTTCGCCTTCCCTTTACTTGTTAACTCCACTGCAGGCTCGATATCTGTGGTAAAACAGAAATCCAGAATTTGACATGGCTTAAAGGTCTTGCGACCAAGCCACAAACTCCAAAAAAAATAAATGAATTTGACCCTCATTAGCGACACTATCGGATAGTGCAATTATACAGCATGTGTATTTTTTTCAAAATCAAGGCCAGGAGAATTATTTTACAAAAATGTAATGATGCTGTTTTTAGTTTATATCATCATCGGCCAAGAGACTCATTTGAGCATTTTCCGCTATTGCTTAGGATTTGGTTTTCCACGCCCACCTGGAAAACTGCTTGTTTGGTCGTGCCCGGCCTGAATAAAATAGATTTACCTTTATCATTTATGTTGACAGTATCCTTCAGGGCTGGGATGTCCTCCTGCTCATTGACTAGGCTCTTGAGGAACTGAGCTTCCTGTGAGCTGATGTTAAGCGGGTCCGGCTCCTGCTTGGGAGCGAGGTCCGGCAGTAGTTTGGAGTCGAGCTTGGTGTCGATATCGTCCTCTAGTTTGTCCACTGGGTTCGCGTCAACTTCATCCTGGTTGTCCGTCGCTGCGTCTGCGTTTTCCTCGGCGTTCTGAAATAAAAATTAATACAATGTTAAAAATTACCTTA
The DNA here is from genome assembly GCA_949699065.1 of Metalampra italica. Lineage (NCBI taxonomy): Eukaryota > Metazoa > Arthropoda > Insecta > Lepidoptera > Oecophoridae > Metalampra > Metalampra italica. Next base: position 2,095,364 of record OX452970.1, on the reverse strand, counting down.
AATGTTACTACATCTAACATGATCTATCATACAAAACTGTACGGAACATTAACTAGATTTTTGGCAAGGTTGGGGGAGACGAGTTCTGGAGTGGTGACCGCGGACCGGCTGACGATAGGTGGACCGACGACCAGAAAAAGATAGCCGCGACAAGTCCGGATGCTGAGGACCGACCCGGTCTCCCTGAATACCTATGGAAGCTGGGACGATCATACGGATTATTATTGGGCTATTACCCAGCCTTGTATCACTGCGACCATTACTGATCTATTGCGGTCGCCGCCTTACAGTTCAGTGCTCAGCTTTCAAATTTAAATTATATATTTCACATAAAATGTTTCAAAGTAAAAAAAATGTAACTTACATAGCTTTGCATCCGTTAGGATCTACATCATACGATACGGCGGATGTTATTGGTATTTTTTAAAGTTGGTTTTGGCTTGGTTACTAGACCTTTAAGACCATATCTCAATTAAAATAGTCAACCGCTAATGGTAACGTTACGTACCGCCTCCACGTGTTCCGCCGTCCCCTCGCAGGGTATCACGTTCTGTCCACTATGGCCGCTCTCCTGCTGGTGCTGCTGAAACTGCAGCCGCGTGGCGAAGGTGCGCGCGCACCCGCCGGCGCCGCACTGATACGCGACGGGCCCGTGCTGCGCCACGTGCGACATGTAGCGCCCCACGCACGAGAACTCCATGCCGCATATCGCGCACTCCTCGCGCGTCGGACGCATGCGGCCTACACACCATTATGAAAAATTAAAATTGTTAAAAGTCAAAAAGTCGAAACTATTTTTATTTATTTATATATTGCTACGGGGGCAACAAGCAGGCGGGCCTCCTGATGTTAAGAGGTCACCGCCGCCCGCAGACACCTGCAACACCCGGGGGTGCTGGTGCGTTGCTGGCCGCGGTTGAAGGGCTCTTTTGACTCCCTTCTTGAAGGACCCCATATCGTAGCGTTGTGGAATTTTATTGCATGTAAGTACTCTGGGTACATTTATACAACGTCAATTTTTTATCTACCACCGCTTCCAAGGTGTTAGCGCTGGGAAGAAGAAGCGGCGCAACAAACTTCGTTTATTTCGTTTCTCAGTAAAACAAAATAAATACGACATGGAAGCCTTCTATTAAGTAAATAGATTTACTTTCAGAAGAAAAAATGAATGCAATAAGTATGTGTCAATGTCGCAATGTAGGAAACCAAGGCTGTTGGGTTTGTTGCTGTTTCTTCCCCTTGGAAACAGAGTAGTTTCAGACAGCTTTGACGTCAAAAAGAAAATATTGTATTCCCATTTTGAATAAACGAATTTTGATTTGATTTGCAGCGTAGGCAGACCTCCAACAAGACGATCTGGTGAAGGTCGCGGGACCAGGCGTCGTGGAGATCCCTGGGGGAGGCCTTTACCCAGACGTCTTTCGGCTGATATGGTGATGGTGAAATGTCTCTAGGATACCATATTATCTTCTTAGGGGACCAGTAATACCTGACGACACTTTGACCATTCAGGATCTGTTGTAACCACCCATCCGTCAACGGTGCCCCAATCAGCTTTTCGGTGGACTACACATACGCATTAGAAACCTTACTTCTATGGCGTATGCAGGTTTCCTCACGATGTTTTCCTTCACCGAAATGCCTGTGGTATTATAATAAATCGTACGTATTTAGATTAATGGTTTTTTGTGTATGTTTAACTACCTTTGGGTCTGCCGCGCCCTTTGCCCTTCACGACCACGACCAGCTCGCCCGAGTTCTCCATGTGCCCAATGACTTCCGGCTCCTTGGGCACCGGCGGCTTCACGTCCGTGTCAACATCCGGTTTACATTCCGGCTCGCTCTCCTCCCCGTCCGTCACGCCTTCCTCCTTCAATATTCTGTCTAAATCCTTGCCCTGTGATTAAGAGTCGATGGTATGTCAGCTCAAATTCAAATTTCCCCCCCGCATGCCTCTCCCACCGCCGCCGTCAGCGCACCTATCTCACTCGCACTATTTATGTAGGGTAAGCTACACAATATTGACCGTCCAAGATGGTTCTTAATAAAAAAAACACTATGTATTAATAATTTATTTACAGTCAATGTCAACATACTTTATAGCATAGGAGTATCACATCACCAAGTAACATTAATATCAGGCGTCTTTGTCATTCAAAGAATCGTCTATTTTATAATAACAAATTGTTACATAATGTGATTTTTAAACTTTGTGTGCTTCATATTCAAGATAGATATATATATCTCCTGGTAGTTTGTACGATAGTGAAACCCTCATCATCCATCCGGACATCACCAGCAGGCGGCTGTGGTTTTACAGCGGGTTTACTTAAACAAAATATTCTCAAATCTATATTGACTGGATACGGTTAGTATATTTATTTCTTTAAACTTTTCTCTTAATGACTACAACGCAGATTATAGATCGAGCTAATACCTAGCTCTCTTTCGCAAAATAAAAATGGTCACTATATCTGCTGCTCGACCCCACAGTAAGATGCCTTATGCCATGTTACTGTGGCAGTAGCTGAAATATACTAATTTTTCGATAGCCATATCAGTAATTGTCAAATTTTTCTAACGGCATAGGCGGCCGAACTTAGTATGCCAGCTAGTGAAGCGATGTGGGGCCCCCATTGAAAAGATTAATCTATAGTTATACCAAGGAACACAATACTTTTAATAAATTCTAGTCTATATGTACCTAAAGTCAATTACCTAAACAATTATTGAGATCTTTCCTGTAGTTACAATGATTACTTCAAACACACATCCATCTACCATTCCAAACATCCATACAAACTTTACCTCTTTGTTATTAGTAGTACAGATTATAAAAAATAATTATAAATTTTATTATATTAGGTACCTATAAATTAATTATTAAAAAGTAAGGTTGTCTGGAAGAAATCGCTCTTAGCGATAAGACCGTCTAGATGTACATTACTGTATCTGTTTTTCTCTTTTTGTGTCTGTAATTTTAAATGTGCAATAAACTGTACATATTGAATTAAATTATAAATTTAATTTTATTGAGAGAGAACAATCATATATGGACGAGTGTTGTTGCCTTGCCTTACGACACAGTCAAAGTCAAAGTCAAAAATATTTTATTGCATGTAAGTACACTGGGTACATTTATACAACGTCAATTTTTTTTATCTACCACCGCCTAGAAGTCTACCTATCAGCCGTGTTATGTTATTAGTACTCATAAATTGGATAATCCCGAAATCGAAATGTTGCTTCAGAACTTACTTTTCCATGTTGTTATATATGTTAACATCTGTTTTATTCGGAGCATTCTCCTTGTCAGAGCCATGGTTATTTTCGGATGCCCCTGATCGTCGTAATCTAATTTGAGAAAGATAAGTACATTTATGATTACGTATAATAATTTAACCCGATGTGAATTTTCTTTACCAAATAAATTATACTCACTTTAGTGCTTTACTCAAGTTTTTGCCTTTTTTTTACGCCAACCAAGTCTTTTCTTTTTTTTGTTACCTTGGTTTCCCATTTTAAAAAATTCGTTATTATACTAAACGGTCGGGAAATTATTAAGAAAGATATTGGAAAATAAATATTATCTTCAGAAAATTTCTTTTGTAGTCTTCTGTCTACACGTCGTCGTCTATTTTTGTTCTGTCAAGTCAAACAACCAAGTATCGAAACAAATTACAAACAAACATCCAGTCATTTTTCAGTCAAGGAGACTGTACTCCAAAAAACACTAGGATAGCAACAAAGATGCTACCCTATTTCAAAATATAATTTGAATAAATGACGTGTGACGGGAGTGACAGCTGGATGGCGGCGAGCGACACGTGTTCCCCGTGCCACTGGCAGAGCGGGACTGACGCGGGGTAGGGAGATGCCATGCGGCTCAAGTTGGGCTGGCTCAAAAACGCTTAGATTTAGGTTTTTCCTTTTTTTGCCGAAAGTTATGTGTATTTTGTAAATTCAAATGTTATGTGATCTGCATATTAGTAAGTACAGTTAGTACTCAAAATATGGTGATTGTACGTAGCTTTATTACATAAAAGTAGCGAAAATAAATTCTTAAAATGGTTAACTTTGGAATTTTTTTTAATTGAGAAAATTTTAACGAACTGTGTTTTCGAAATCGTGAATAACTAGTAAAAGTCTTCTACTTTACTGCATATTTATTACAAAATGAATGATACAGTATTGTTGAAATAGCGACGGATCATCCGACCCGCTGTGAGATATCATAGCCCCTTAAGAGATGATTTTTATATTAGATCAGAGTATGGTTCTTCGTCAAATGTGACTCTTCAAGTTTATTGTTCTTGGCAGCGAGCTCCGTCTCCTTGGCAGAGGATTCCTACGCAAGTCCTACTAATACCCAATTAGAGAGCTAATTAATACCTGAACAGCCTCCCGGAACCGTGTAGGCGCCTTCCTCCTCCTCTTTCCTGACACGTCGTCTAGCTTCTTGGTCTTAGCAGCGAGCTCCTTCTCCTTGGCAGCGACTTCCTGCGCCAACTCTTCCGGGCTTTTGGACTTCTTGGGGGGGCGGCCGCGCTTGCGCTTCGGCCGTTCGAGTCCGGACACTTGTAAGGCAATCGGATGCTCCACTTGGTATACGCCCTCGCTCGTTTTGACTGTGTGGGTTAGAAAATAGGTATTGTAGACTCTATGTACTTACAAGGCAGAACGTAAAAGGTTTAGGATTTTATTGGACTACAGGAGTTTAGTAACACAAGAAACCGTAGAGCTACGGAGTTGTCCGACATGACAAACTATAGGAAAATGGATGAAACAAATACATTGAACATGGGAACAAGTCCAGGGTGAGCCTTCTAAGATTCGGTCTTGACGGCCGTAAAATGGTAGACATTCTGATAATAAAATTATGTTTTTTTTTTTAATATTTAATCACTATTTGCGATCAGTCCACAGGACTATAAGCGAATCGTATGTATGTAGGTAGAGTTTTGACGTTTGAATGCAGCCAGTCTAATGACTGCTGCTTTCATAATTTGTTATTTAGTTATTTTTATTGTGGTAGCTAACAGTTATTGCTTCAATTGATAAGGTAGTTATTTTGATGGGAATCTTTCGGCCAAGTCTACGACTTTGTATCTTTTTAAGCGCCTGAGTTCGTCACTCTCTGTACATAGAGATGCGGCCAGCCGGTTGCTATGTGTGCTTAGCTTGGTGATGTAATTTTTGCTTGCCTTGTTGATCTCTTCCTGTATAAAATTATGTGTAGTAGATTTTGTTATTAAATGAACCTTACTCTCATAAACAATTTTCTCAGTGATGACATCTTGGTCAGCAGTGTTGCTGAGCGACGTGACAGTCTTCTTGTAATCCCTCTCTCTTTGATGAAGCTCTCGAATAACTTTCTGAAATTTCAACATCTTTCATTTGGAAATTCTTAACTCTTTGACTATCAGACTGCTACAAGTAACAGAATGACAGCTAGCTAGTTATTCCGCCAGTTAATAGATTCAGTTCGCAGTCATCAGACACCTGACATTGTCATACATTATCTTGACCAATGTTAATCGCGGAGACTTACCAAGTTATCTGTGAACTGTAGGGTGGCTCTGCCATTGTTCCATGCCTGTCATTCTATATATTTTGTTCTGACGGCCGAATGACACTCTGCGTAGTTCCTGATTCTGCCACTTCACAGATAACTTGGTACGTCTATGTGAAGGAGATGGTTATTTTTCTAAGGAATTACGTTAAAAAAATGTCTGGGTCTCTGACTGACACGTAATACATCCGAGTTTCAAAGGTATTTAGTATCCTGCGAGCCAAAGGGTTAACTTGTGAAATTTTTTCATTGTCTGTACGGAGTAGTTTAAATTGCATTAAAATGTGAAATGTCTGTTGATGCCTCTTTCACTCGCTGTTACACTTTCCCTACACGGCCTAGCAGAATGGCTGCTGCCGTTGTTGGGTTGCCAGAGCTTGTTATTATTCTTAGACTGGGGTGGCGGTCCCTGCACTGACTCCTCGAAAGCGGGAGTTTAGTGCAGTTTCCCCCCGGGCTGTCAGTCCAGCCATCCTAGCTCCTTAAAGTTGTGGAGTAGGACTCCTAAGGTTGTTAGTAGACTGACAGTGGATTACCTGTCCAGCAACAATAAGGTTCAAGAATTCGACGGTGGCTTCCAGTTGTATGGTGCAGCCCGGGCAAATGGTCCGTGGCAGCTGGCCATCATCGGACACCTGAAACATTGTTTGATTTAAAATTATCCAGAAATGAACTGGTAGATTAAATTGGGTTAAAACTACGTAAAAATTGATTTAGGTTAATTGGATTAAGTACCTTTTGATTGAGAAACAAGGATAGCTAGCTAGGAAATAGAGATGATGTGATTTAACTGATGAACAGTGTTGTACAATTTATCAAAAACATTTTTTTTTAATTAAAAAAAAAATTACTGAGATGATGGTAAAGATTGAAATTGTGCGCGCGAGACAAGTTGGGGCAACATTGATCTAATTGGTTGGTTGGTAGGAGAGGAGCAAGTGCATAGCAAATAGGTTGCAACGAACATTATCGTTGTCTAAATTGATGACTGAATTAAAATAATAAAAAATATCACAAGAATAACTGCGCGGTTAATTCGAATTGTACATGAAAATTAAAGCATTAAAGATATGAAAATGTTTTAGTTGTACATTATTGTCAGTCAGCCATTTTGATTCGAAACAGAGAAGTCAATACAATCACAAATTACAAAATCACTGTACCTTGATCGGCAAGTACGTGTTAATGACTTCACCTATGTTTTGATTATTTTCTTCACTAGAATATAATAAAGTTCCGTTATCATTTTCTTCTCCGCATAATCTACAAACGGTAGAATTGTAGAGATAAACTTCCATCTTCCATGAGAAAAGAACGTACAAAACTGCGCCATCTACATCCGTTCGCGATAATTTATGCTAAATCTTTTTATAGGAGTTTTTGGCTTGGTTACTAGACTTTTGAGCGGCGTATAAAGCATAATACACATTTTTTCTGTAAATGTGTTTAAGGCAGCGCAGTCCACAAAAATACGGCTCAACTAGAGCTAGTTGGTGATATAAGAATATGTACAATAATATTTGAAAATAAAATAGGAGGCGAACATGACACTTCGGCTCCCGCCTAAAGAGGCCAATCCTCAGAGCAAGTACATGGGCCAATCCATTACCTATTCCCTAGCCATCCTGCTGTTTACGTTTCGTTACAGGATAAAATTAATTGTATATTAAATAAACTAAAGACCTCGAAACTAATTAGAACCACCACCTTCTTCTAACCACCTAGAAGAGCTACCAAAATAGACGACGAAGAATGCCTGCTATGTCCCTGGTGGGGTAGGCAAAAAGAAAGAAATTTTTAAATTTTTGTTGTTTTATATTAACTAATTAAGTACCTAATATAACTAGTAGTTCCGTGAGAACAGTAGACCTCGCCAGCCCTTATAAACCAAACCTAAAAGAAACCAACAAAAGTCAACTTTGGAAACAGAAAAAGTACCTACTAAAGTGACAAAAATTAGCACTTTAAAGCTTAATATTTCGCAAACGGATCCCTGAATCGAAAAATGTTTATCACACACCCGCGATATTTGTGAAAGACCCATCCAACGATACCCCACACCATGGATATCACGCGGAAAAAAATAATTTTCCATTTTACGTATGCAGTTCTATGAACATAATTTATTTTTTCAACTTTCTTAAGTCGATCCACTATTACTCAAAAACTAATAGAACCTACTTAGCCGTAATAGTTTTCCTTGTAACTACGTGATATATGCTACTGCCATGAATTTTTTCACATTTCCAGAAGCAACCGTTTAGCTGGCAGGGGGGGGGGACACGTGACTCTAACAAAAATTACCGCTTTAAAGCTTAATATTTCGCCAACGGATCCCTAAATCGAAAAAATGGTATTCACACACCAGCAATATTTTTGAAAGACCTATCCAACGATATCCCACACTATGGGATTCACAAGAAAAAAAAAGTGCACTCCCACTTTGCGAGTATGGTAGGTACTCTAAAAAAAATGTTTTTCAAAATTTTATTCTACTCATTTTGTAGGTTTAATTAATTTATACATATGCCAAATTTTCGTCAAAATCGGTTGAAAAATGCGACCTGTAGAGAATTACAGACAGACAGACAGACAGACAGACAGACAGACAGACAGACAGACAGCCGGACAAGAGCATTTTTGGCCAGTCTCGAAACGTAGACGCTTCGCTCGCTTCGCTCGCTCGGTCAATAATATTGAATTGAATTGAAAACTACATTTAAGACACTATATTATGTTTATTACAGAGATTGTCATAATAATATATAATAATATAAATTACACTAAAAGAAAGAAAGTTCCAGTGTTTTCAGTAGAAAATGCAAATTCGATCAAAAATGTAGCCGAATTTTTTAAAATATGACAATCTGAAAATAACAATCAATGGCAACACTTGTTTGATCTTTTGACAGCCCTTTCCGGTTAAGTTCTTTGGGCTAGGAGCCGTAGTTTCGGTTTTTATTATTTTAATCGCCTGTAATCCTACATAATGAGAATCTACAAGGATATTATTACTGGTAATTACGTTTGTTATTTATTTGTAATATATTTTTAGGTAATATTTTGTTTAATATGTGTATCTTTGACATTTTTCGATAACAGTGGTTTTGACGTTTCATCTTGGAGCGATTTCTCATCATTGTTGATTTTGTAAATTCGAGTGCCACATTGGCACTCCAGATGGTTAAGGATGGGCTGAAAATTGAGCTAAATATGCTATGTTAATGTTGGATTACTATTTCAGGTGACGAGATGTTCTCGGACACTTACAAAATGAAACTGGTTGATGAGGTCATTTACGAAGTCACTGGTAAATTAGAAACGAGAGCACAGGGCGACATCAGAATCGAGGGTTTCAACCCCTCGGCAGAGGAAGCTGATGAGGGCACGGACTCTGCGGTGGAGAGTGGTGTCGACATAGTTCTAAATCACAGACTAGTTGAAAGCTATGCATTCGGTGACAAGAAATCCTATACATTATACCTCAAAGACTACATGAAAAAGTAAGTGCTTTGTCCTTAAATTATTAATTTAATACAATTCATTTATCCATGAATTTCGAGTGATTGATGAGTTTGATGACTCACCAATGTAATTTTTAATGCAGTCTGGCAAGAAACATTAAGTTCGTCCGACTGAATTACTTTAAACTTTGAGTAACACTGAATGATAAGTTGGGTGTGACTCGCAGTATATTTTTGGTAACCTATTTGGTTCTATTGAGCTACTTCTCAACTAATATCTTTTAAAAAGTATTTGTATTGACTACACCAGACAAATTCAGACAATACAAACTCATAGTACAAAAAAGTAACTTATTTTATGGAATTCGGTGTATAGTATAGTAATGACCAAGTTTCCCAAACCATGTTAAATTATTGGCAGGCAGGCATTGTCATATTTTATTGGATTTTATTTAATTCTTTGCATACTTTTCTTTTTATCACCTCTAGTGTCGTTTTCCGCCTGGCGGACAGCGATATGCCAAACATACCAAGTGTTGATGTCCTCTGAGCGGCCAGTGACGTCACGCGCGTTTTCTTTATTTATTTATTTCATATGAGTGATTTTTCTAAAACCAAAACTGACAGCAACACGTAATGGAGTTCTTTGATTTTGACAGCAACACTAGACTAGTTATGAACTTAATACATTAACAATGAATTGATGTCAATTCTAATTCATTTTCAAAGTTATGTAGTGTAGTGGGTATAGTAAGGTATAGTTTATTCTGTTTATTTCCTTATCTTTGTTTTGGTACACACTCACCTTAAGTCAAGGTTGGAGAAGTCTTATCAGGCATTCATGTAGAGCAAGTTCAAAGCAAGCTTTCAATTTGTATTCATATTTCTATGAATTTATAGAGATTTTAATGTTTATTATAAACACATGTAATATTCAGGGGCATTTGCTGGAATAAATTAATTTGATGATTACCTACCTATTATGTATAGGTACTCTAATAGTTAAAATTGAAAGATTCTGAATTAGTTTGGATTACAAGATTTTTAGATTTAAGATTAGTAGGTTTTTGACTGATAATTTATTTTATTTTAAATGGAAAGAAAGCTCAAAGCAGATGCTTCCATATCAGCAGTCTACTTGTTTATTTTCTTTTAAAATATATTTTATGTTTTTAACTCCTACAGATAACAAAATGTTCAAAATTAGTTTACTTACAGTTTTTCAGATAATTTCAGTTACACATTTTTTCCCCCTTTTTTATTTTTACAATCTGTCACATTTTTTTCAGTTTTATATGATTTACATAATAAAGCATATTGCTAAGTTTAGATTATTTAATAATAATATACTTTATTACATAAACATGATATATAAACATGAAATTTTCTTCTATTACAGATTAGTAGCACAATTGGAAGAGAAAGCACCGGACCAAGTAGACGTCTTCAAGACCAACATGAACAAAGTCATGAAAGACATCCTCGGCAGGTTTAAGGAGCTCCAGTTCTTCACCGGAGAATCCATGGACTGCGATGGTATGGTCGCCATGATGGAGTACAGGGATATCAACGGAGTCTCCACGCCGGTCATGATGTTCTTCAAACACGGACTTGAAGAAGAGAAGTTCTAAGTACATAAGCATAATGACTCATAATATTCCACATTCACTCACCATCGTCTAAGCTAATTTTTTTTATTTATTTACAATCATGATCCGCTACTGAAACCGGCTTCCCCCAACTAAGGCTGAACTCTTTTGTAAAGTTAAAGGATGTTGCATACTATAAATAAATTATGAACAACTCACGCTGTTTTTTTAAGTATCTTTTGTCAAATTAATCCCAAATGGACATACCCTGATATAGAGGAGACCTCTGTGTTAAAAGAGAACTTTCTGACCTATTTTTCAAACTGGATCACAATGCTAGTATTGGTCGTTGGCGATCTCTTTTAAAAATAAGGTAATATATCTGCAGTACACATATGTCATTAATCTTTGGTTGAAATCTTGCAAAGTTCTAATCTGAGCTTGCAAATATTATTGGTAGCGTGAGTGGCGGCCTACTGCATTCCGCAGCTTAATATGCAGACGCAGGCCGCGCGTGTCTGAAGTCTCACATTGCATAGGGAATACAGCAGGACGCCACCGCAGGCCGCGTGTCTAGGATCCCCTTTCTATAAGAAGCTGGTATTGTATCAAACATGAGATTCGATTTCGTATCAATAGATGGCGTTGGGAAAAGCAAAATGTTTATTGCCTATGTAATATACCTACAGCAATTACAATGCTCTCTTCAAAAGATGGCGCTGAGACTTTCCACCTATTTCAAAGAAACAATCTAAATGCAGCTTTGATAGTCATCACTTAACTCTGCTGTTAGTTTGTATTATTTCCTCAAAAATTCCTCAAGAATTCAATTAGAAACATTTTAGTCATAATCTTCATATTAGGTTTGGGTTGAGGAGTTAGTACAAACCAATCTTTATGCAACGATATCTGGGCGGGGCTTACAAAGAATGTACCATATCACATGGGAAATTGTAACACAGTGTCTTATTTCCCGTGTGTTAGGCTACATTCTTTGTGAGCCACTCCCATCTGTCAAGTACTTTGGTACTTGTGCCTTGCAGTTTGCGATTCTAGGTTCTGACTTATTTTAGGTAACTGCCTATTAGTTTTTCTTACACTTGGTGTTGACTCCGCCCGCTTCACTTTGCGCCATTTATTTTACAAATGGCAATTTTAAGAACTGATTAACACAATGTCCAGAGTACAATTTTTCGTGTCGCTCCAATGTTTCTATGCAATTATGCAAAATGAATGTAAGTTTAATTAACCCAACTAAATCGTTACATTGGGGTACATTGTACTGTTTAAGAAATTTTTACAATATAGAACCACGTACTACGTCTCATACTGCGCAGCTGGGAATCGAACCCAAATGCCATGTGTTTGTTTTTAAAGATGTAGGTACCTACGCAATAACGCAAATACAAAAAATATCTAGATTACTTCTGCACCTGTTTTTTTAATATCTTGAATTGTATACGATAGTGGCGCCATCTGAATTGAGCTTTTAGTAAAACATCCCATTAATATTTGTGTTGAGTGCTTAGTCCTTGAATGAAAAAAATAGCTACTCCCTCGCGCCACCAAAAGAGATACGAACGTTCCTGGTTTAGTCCTTAACTAAGGTGTTGAGGCTCTTTCAAGACATAACCAGCCACATATTAAATTATAATAGTTCCTATAAGTTCCTAACGGAAGCCTTGTATCCAAGTTCCTAATAAGTTCCTAACGGAAGCCTTGTATCTTTCTTATCTTAGCTAAGCTTTCAGTGCTAAGCTTTGTATAGGTAGGTATCAGTTGTGAACACAACTGGTGGGCTGTTAGGAAAGCGGGGGTGTTAAAGTGTCTTCGACACCTAGGTCTGTGCTTCTTAATAATAATAATAATGTTTGGACAAATTTACACACGGCTGTTTAGTCCCAACTAAGCTGATGCTTGTACATGGGTACTCGACAACTGATAAACATACTTAAATACTTTTAAATAAATACATAAATATATACAAACACCCAGAATCCGAAAACCAACAGTTATGCTCATCACACAAATGTTGGCCCCGGGTGGGAATCGAACCCACGACCTTTGGCGCAGCATTCTTAGGAGCTTCAGCACGCTTCGGCCGCAATGTCCAGTGAAGTGAGTGCTCTTACCAATAGGCGTTAATTCTTCCTAAGACCTCTTGTAGGCTTTTTAATAAAACACATAATAAATTTGAGGTATGTTTATATTTACCGAGTTTGTATGTAGGTAATGTATTACTACAATAAAGTACAGAAATGACTCGACTATTACAATGTTGTGAATTTACTCCTAATCACAATTTTTCATATGTATTCATCATTTTGTATACTTTTTAGGCATTCTAGGCACAAACCGTGCCTTCGTAGTCTTAAATTTCTCCATATTTACATGAACGAAACCACCATAACACTCAGTTTCTTATATCGTGTAGGATTTAATTAGATGAAGGGGAAAGTCCAACTAACAAGACGTTTTCTAGGAACGTGTAAAACACTATAATTGTGTTTTTTATTTTATTTAATAACAGAAAATATTCGCTCAACTGACCATATAGGTACCACTTTGACCTCTTTTCCCGTTCAAATTGTTTAAATACGCAGTGTAAGTATATTCTATTCCAAATGAAATTGCATACGAATAGCGAACGCGTGTGTGTTGCCACGTTAACTTTGCGGTCTACTTCGGAAAACTACTATTGTTTATTTCGTTTCGGAACCGCAAATGCGTTTGTTGTCGTATGCCATTTGTGCTGGAACAGACCTACCAATGCGATTTATCTAGCTATCATACCTATCACGTCTTGTTAGAATATGACCATTAAATAATTGCAGTAATGATTCGGTGACAGGGTGACCAAGTTATTTAATAAGTACCGAATTGATATTATTAGGAACTTAATTAGCATACTTTTATTGATATTATTTTACTGCAGTAACTTGAATGGCCTCCTGTTTATGGCAGTTTTAAAGACACAAAGTAGAGAATTTAAATTTGTAAGTAAACAAAGGCTTATAATATGAATCATAAGTTATTACGATATTCTGAATTTATATGATTTACACTTAAACAGACTAATACAGGGTGAAATTTTAATTTTTTATATCAGAACTATACACCTAAAACTTATAAATATCTTCAAGTTACATAGAAATAGCTCTTTCTACAATCGTACGTTCACACTGAAATCCGAAGTATACATCAGTACAGTACAGCGAGTGATGAATGTAACAATTGCATAGTAATGCCACAAAATATTTTGTGGTAGTGCTGCGAGTTTGTATTGAATTACAGCCACCCTACCTCACTCTCCGAAGCTCCCCACTGTATAGGTAGTATCTATTTTAAGCCAAAATACATACTTTAAGTAGGTTGAGAGACAGCTCATTTTTTAACTTCCGAATTTTATTGTGTGCTTTGGATGGAATTGAGCCCATCTCCACAAACAATTTTGAATAGGAAACCTAATCGTCAACTGTTACAAAATGTTTTTAAGTAATTTCAATTTCACCCTGTATTAAAAATAGCTGCAACAAGAATGGAGATCAATACAATGTTTAAACTTTTATATTCATTAAATGATGACTTGTATGTACAGTGGCCGTCTAGTAAACGTATGTAGGTGTACATCTGAAGTACAAACAAATTTTGATCTTAACGTGTTACGTCAAGGTGTATATTAGCTTGTGCTGACAGACGGTATACTTTACCGAGACGGCGACTCTACTATCCACAAATTGTAGTATGCGTTATGACATTATAATGTATATTTACCTAACAGTAAATTTAATTAAAAAAAAAAACAAGGACTTGAGCATACAAAGTGTATTAAAGTGTGTTCTTATTGGAAATAATGGGTGCTTCGTAGGTACCTACACAATATGAATAAGTGTATTTAACAATAGCACAGTATATGTGGGGGTACAGTAGGGCAAGTCATCGGACCACGCTCAATGAAGGCATACCTATGATAGGATAACATCGAAAGACCCCTCTGTTACCCCCACCTATATTGTGGTAAAAGTGACAGACGTAAGAAATCTCATATAGGTAGGATATCAGTCGATATAGCAAACAATACAATATCAGAAATCCCGAAATAATTTTTATGATAATTTTTAGAAGAACAAGATCGTATTAAATTTTATAAATATCTCAATATAGTATAAATATATTTACATTCGTTAATTCTAATATTTTTTCTCATATTGGTGTCTTATTTAGCGCACACTTACTTTAATTCATTTAAAAATAAAATAGTAGACGATAAAAGATTTCATGTGGAATGGTTTTTTGTACAAAATCAAATACAATACAAACTACCGCATTGGTAGAAAAAATACAAATCACATGTTTTATGATGTATAATCATATAAAGGGTGTCCTTATTCCGACTACCCCCTATCGAACTACCCCTACTTACCGCGACTAGCTGTACATTGTACGAGAGTCTCGAACGAAAGTTTCACTTTCATACGTCCCATCCCCGATTCATTGAAAAATAGATCCATCACTACTTAAATTTATAATTTACAAATAAGGTACTCTTTTAAACCGAATACGATACAGATAGTCCTCACTGGTCATACGTACACCGGACCCGAAATACTAAAGTCACTAACCGCTCTAGAGCACTACGTCCGATCACACGCGACTCCGTCCATAGAAAACTTAATGGAATGAAGGTTTATTGCTACAATTACAAGATCACAAACGATTGAAACAGTTCGAGCCGACCTCAACAGTTGAAGGTGTTGGAGTGGCTGCACGAGCGAGGGTACTCCTCCAGCTGTCTCATGCCGTACCCGCTCTCGGGTATTATCGAGTACTCCGGTTCGCTGTACTCCTGGTGCTGGTCATAGTCTCTGTCTCGGGGGAAGCCGATGACGGTTTCCGAGTTGCGCATGTACCCGTTCTCCTGCTTCCTGGAGTAGCGCGTGTCGAGGTTGCGCTGGAAGTTCTCCGGGTGGCAGATGACGCCGTTCCGATTGTTCTTCTTGTCCGGCAGCGAGCGCAGTGAGCCGTTGTTGAGGTGGTGCGCCGGCGCGCCGTTGTTCAGCGTGAGCGGCTGGTGCGGCCGCGAGTCGCCGCCGATATAGGTGAAGCCGTTGGCCGGCAGCGTGCCGCCGCCGCCGCCTCCCGAGCGCTGCGGCCGCCGCGCGGAGCCCTGGCCGCCAGACATGAAGAACACGCTCGGAGAGGCGTAAAGCTCTAGCTACAGTTCCGTCACCGGAATGGGCCTGAGGCCGGGCGCGTGCGGCAGCGGCGCCGGGTACTGCGACGGGGGGATCCCGCGCACTATGCAGTCCTCCTCCGTCGATATCGGCTTGTGGTACTCTAGATTTTTCCTGCCCTTGTTCCATTTGTAATCCTTCAGCTTCTCGCGCATGCTCTTCCTGTATCTGTACAGTATGAGGACGAGGGTTGCGATCGCAGCCACGCACGCGACCACCACTATGTAGATGATGGTCTGTTGCCGCGTGTCGTGCAGCACGCAACCCAGATCGTCCGCGCTTAGAGCCCTCAGATACTTGTCTTTCAAGTGCTCAGGGGTCGCGCACTGGACTTGTGTGAAGTTGCTCTTCTCGTTGAGGAGCTGCTGGAGCCAGAGTAGCTGACAATCGCAGAATATAGGATTATCAGTCAAGTCTAGCTGCCTGAGTTCTTTGCCTATAAATACGGCTTCGCTGACTGATATTATAGCGTTGTCTCTCAACGAAACGTGCTTCAATTTTGGCAGCCCCAAGAGAGTACTATCTTCTAGAATTGCCAACTTCTTGTTATTAGCTAAAATGATCGTCTCTAGATTTATGTTATCTTCAAATGCCCCTTTTTCTACTCTTTCTAGTTGAGTCGCGCCAGTTATATCTAACAGCTTTAAATTCTTCAAACCTTTAAAAGAGTGACTCTCTAGGGTTAAGAAATCATTCTGTCCAATATACAACTCTTCTAATCTAGTTAGACCAGACAGTTGTTGTGTCGGTACTACGCTCAATCTATTTCCGAACAGGTTGAGGCTCCTGAGTCCCGGGAGACCTCTGAATGCGTTGTCGCTTATATTAAAGAGGCCAGCTCCATTCAAATCTAACACTGCCAGTCTGTTGAGACCGGCGAAGGCATCATCAGGCAAGAACGAGAACGCATTTAAACCCACGTGCAGTTCTGCGAGACTTCCTAAAAGACTAAAGGAAGTGGTCGGCACGGAACTCAGTTGATTATCATCCAAGTACAGTATCCTCAATGCAGACAGTCCAGAAAACGCTCTGGGTTCGATTCTCGATATCCTATTCTGCCCTAGGTTTAGTTCTTCTAATCTAGGGAGTGTAGAAAATACTCCATTCGCGAGTTCCTCCAAAAAGTTTCGTTTCAGATTTAGGACTGTCAAAGAGTTGAGTCCTTGAAACGTGGTGTTGGTGACTGAGGACAGCTTGTTATGGTTGAGATGGAGCTCCTGCAACTTCCGTTGGTACGCGAAGCTCTTCGTGGGTATGTTGACGAGGTGGTTCTGCGAGAGGTCCAGGTGTTGGAGCTCGGCGTAGAACTGCATGGAGCTGTCGATGGTTTTGATCTTGTTGTTGCGTATGATGAGGCGTTGGATGGAGGGGTTGAGGGCGATCGGCAGCACGTCGAGGCGGCTCTCCTCACACACCACCACCAGCGTGTCGTCGTTGCAGTTGCAGCCGCTCGGGCAGTTCGCCAGCGCCGCCGCGCCGCTCCGGTACGCGAGCATCTCCAGGGATACCAGCAGTATCTGGAATGAGAGAAAGTTTTATTTAGTAAGTATATTTTATGGGCACTTTGCTTATTATCAGCAAGAGAAAAAAAGACGGTGTTTGAAAGCCTAGCGCAGTAGTAGACGTTGTCCGTCTACCGTGTTATTAAAATAACACGAAAAGAATTAAAAATTACATACGGCAGATACGTACGCTTCGACCAATAACATGAATATCCGCCGATAGCGACGGCGGCGCGAGAGAGTCATATTTCTGAGATTTCCAATGTATGTGAGATCCAATTACTTTAAAAATGACATGAAATGTGTTTAATACTTCGTAACCATGATATATCACGGTAATTGATAGCTTCCGTGAAAAGGAAAAAGAACCCATCCATACCTATATGAGTCTGAGCACCAGACGTAAAGGTAGATGAGAAGATCGTATCGCATTAACTATAATATGTTAGGACAATTTTGTCTCCAATCTGAGTTTCTGTTGCACACACAGGGTTTTGAAAAAAAAACTGACTGACACTTTGCTTTCTTAAGAAGAATAGGTACCTACTATATTCGCAAATATTTTAAAAATTTGCTGGATTTTGATGAAACTCGGGACAGTGCTCGCTCCTGGAGTAACATTAATTACTGTTTAATGAGACGAAACCGCAGCTTTAAGCTAGTAATAAGTATCTACCTAAGATTCCTTACACAATTTTGGATTCGTGGCCATTTGTAGCAATACTATCTCCAAAAAGTTAGGTAGTGTTCCAAGTCCTACGATGCCCGCGGACATAAAAGGCAAAAAGAATAATATTCGAATGGAATTTTTGCGCAGTTTTAATTTATTAAAATGCGCAGTGTGCGCTCCGAGCGTCTTTGCTTTGAAGACCACTTCCGTGCGCTTCCTTTCAACAATTAGCTGGAGCGGGCTCGTCTGAAGCAAGTCGGGAATTACAAAGTCGGGCTTAACCGTGTTAAGATTGCGGATAGATGCTGCCACGAGCGGAGCTGGTGCCTATATGTTATAGGGATCCGTCAAAACACAAGAACACGAAGAACAGCGAAGATATTTTGTCTGTCTGAACAATTATTGTTTTATGGTTTATTTGTCTATGTCATTATTTTTCATATTTTGTAAATTCTCACGATGTAAGTGCGCGTCAAATAAAATATTCTATTCTAATCTAATGTGTTGTTAGAATAAGTTACGTGTGTGTTTCGTAGCGACGACGACTGCGTTAAACTGCACGCAAAAACTCTATGAGTAACCTATCCTCGGCCGTGTTGCTTTAAGCTTCAGATCGTTAAAAAATTAAGTGATAAGATAATCTAGCGCTATTCTGCTGCATTGAGCTGGCAACACTGCCGGGTTATTCGCTGTTTCTCGCTGCTCGTTTTGGAGCGTTGTTCGGCGGTGTTTCCGCCAAAATGCAATAAACGGATCGTTCCGCGTGCTGGGAGTCGTGTTGTCTTATTTACACAGACAGCGCCGGTGCATTCGGTGCAAATACGAGTACGTAATATACATTTTTGTAGATGAATGAATGAAATGAATGAAATGAACGAAATGAACGAAATGAACGAAATGAACGAAATGAACGAAATGAACGAAATGAACGAAATGAATGAAATGAATGAAATTATTTACTTGCGCACACAAGAGCAACACAACACAAAACATCGATGAATCCCTATCCTACATTTGTTATATAAAAAAATTAATATTTACTTAAAACAAGCTTTTATTAGATAAAGTTAACAAATAAAAAATACTAATATTATAGATACCTACTATTTACTTAAAACAAGCTTTTAATAGATAAAGTTAACAAATAAAAAATACTAATATTATAGATACCTACTAAATACTAATACCTATATAGAACCTGGGTGCAAAATTTGAGCGTGATCAATTAACGGGAAGTTAAATCGGAAAATCGATCGCAATATTCTTTCTGGACAGACAGACTAACAAACAGGAAACCAAGTTAAACAAAAGCTTTTAAAAATAAATTTTAGTTATTAAGTTTCAAAAGTACCATTCATGGTCTTACATACCTACTAGCGAATATAACAATTATTCATAATGGGTAGATCCTAAATTAGTATCACTAGTACCATTGATGGTAAAAAAAAAATGTGTCACTTGTACCATCAATGGTACCAATAAAGGTTTACTTTACTATTTTTTACGAACATTGACAATATTTACTGCACTTGTTCCTTATTTTCCCCGATAAGTCAGTAGTACCATTGATTAGTACTACTGACAGAAAAAATAGTAAAATAAACCGTTAGGCATTTAATGTGGGGGTTAATTTTATCTTTCCTAGACTAACAGGCTTTGCTGCTGTCCGTCACGTGGATTTATGCTTCAACCACCACTCCACAAAGTAAACTGAATTGAATCAGTACGTGAACAGTTTTAACAATCTCATGACGACCGACATTCAGAATGACTCGACCTAATTTTCGGACGAAAATTGTAATTCACTCGTTCGTCCAGTCTCCGTCACTCGCATTTTTAATCAACGGAACCCTAGAATTTGCTTGCTAATTTGAATAACGGGCGGCTTGGCCAAAGGGGTTGCTTTTAGGGGTCCGTGGCAAAAGGTTCTTACAAGATAATAGTGGTCAGTTAATCGTGGTAGAATTTGCATTTTAAACACTAAGGGCTTCTTACACCAGTTGCTGATATTGTTACAGATAGAAAACGGACAGATAACGTAATCTATCGGATAAAGCTGTCGGATAATATTTTCCGTTTTCACCACTCAAGTCTCTGTTAAAATATCGGGCAGCTAAACTGTCATCGATTTACCGGGGAGTTGGAACATTCAGTTCATTCAATTCAGTTCTTCAGTTCAATTCATTGTTGCGTTTCTATTTAAGCATTTTTGAGCATCGAAAAGTATCATATTTATAAATTAATAACTTAAATTTTATTTTAAAAAAGTATTCATAAATGCCCATAAATTATGTATTTATGTATAAAATACAGAAAACACATTTTTGAGTCCGTTTTTTGTAATTTATCGATTAAAATAAAATAAAAAGTAACTACGTTTATTGCGTTTAACGAAGCAAAGCAGACTTCTGTTCTCATCGTCTATGGTTCAACGTTTATTGTTTTTTCTTAAACATGCTTGGAAATGTGAACATTATTTTGACAACCTTCTTCGAGTTAAATCGTCAATGCTGTACTGGTCAAATAAATGAGAGCAGGCGGGCAAATAATTTGAATGAAAATCCATATCTGTCGTGCCTAGCGGTCAAATAATGACCATATTAATTCATATCTGTCGTGTAACCATGGCAACCACGGAGGTAACATAGCAAAAGTTTTATTTAAATTTCGAATGATGCATGAAATTACATTGATTGCAGGCTTGTATAGCACTTTTCTCAAACAATGCGCGGAAATTGTTGAATAAAAAATTATATATACAGGGTGTTTTTTTTATATTATATTCAGATAGATCTCATCGAGCCCTTTCATTTGAGTACCATGAACAAGGGTCTAGCACCAGCTGTTACGGAGATATGGCCAAAAAAGTGTTTTTTTTTTCATTTGGCCATATCTCCGGAACGGCTAATACTAGACCCCTCGTGTTTGTACTCAAATGAAAGGTCTCGACGAGATCTAGTTGAATATAATATAAAATAAAAACACCCTGTATATACAATTTTATATGAATATACAGGGTGTTTTTTTATATTATATTCAGATAGATCTCATCGAGCCCTTTCATTTGAGTACCATGAACAAGGGTCTAGCACCAGCTGTTACGGAGATATGGCCAAAAGAGTGTTTTTTTTTCATTTGGCCATATCTCCGGAACGGCTAATACTAGACCCCTCGTGTTTGTACTCAAATGAAAGGTCTCGACGAGATCTAGTTGAATATAATATAAAATAAAAACACCCTGTATATACAATTTTATATGAATATACAGGGTGTTTTTTTATATTATATTCAGATAGATCTCATCGAGCCCTTTCATTTGAGTACAAACACGAGGGGTCTAGCACTAGCCGTTCCGGAGATATGGCCAAATGAAAAAAAAAACACTCTTTTAGCCATATCTCCGGAACGGCTAGTACTAGACCCCTCGTGTTTGTACTCAAATGAAAAGGCTCGACGAGATCTATCTGAATATAATATTTAAAAAAACACCTGTATATTCATATAAAATTGTATATACAGGGTGATTTTATTTTATATTATATTCAACTAGATCTCGTCGAGCCCTTTCATTTGAGTACATGAACATAGTTCTAGCACTAGCCGTTCCGGAGATATGGCCAAAAGTATTTTGATTTGCCGATAGTATTGTGACAACCCTATGTCGTGATCGTTCAGTGCAGACGGTTCACAATTTTAATAAAACTTGATATTTTTTGGATTTCCGCGCATTATTTGAGAATAGCATTATACAAGCCTTGGCCTCAACCAGGCATTGATGGACTCACGTATGTATGCCTCGGCTTCGCCTCGGCCTACATTCACACGCTCATCCATCAATGCCTCTGTTGCGGGCCGCGGCAGTAATGTACTATTTATAAATGAAACAGTGATAAATCCATATATCATAAAAAGTTAACACAAAACTGAAGTATTACCGCGTTAAATTCGAATAAAAACAATCCATATCCGACAGATAAAGAAATAACAGCCCCTTGATCTGGCTGTAAGTTTATAAGACGGTATATCAGACAGATAAGGCAATCAGATACCTGTGAAAACGAAAAAAACGGGTATCTGGTAGATAACCTGCATATAGGGTATCTGGGGCTTTATCAGGTACTGGTGTAAGAAGCCCTAAATGTTGTGGTCAGTTGGACTTAAGGTTTTGGGTTGTTTGTCTATGTGCTTTGCAATTCATGTCCACCAACCCGCTTTGGGCGAGGGCGGTGGACTATATTATAGGCCTTATATTCTCGTTGAGAGGGCAGGCCTGTGCCCTAACAGTGGGGATGTTGGGAAGACCGAGACCTGGATGTAGTGGCTCTTCCACTTCTTTGATCTAAATGTCAGATATCATCCAAATTATAGATTGACTTATTAAATACGTAAAAAAATTGCATGAAAATGTATGTAAATCGAAACCCCCAGGTTTCAGAATGACCTCTGGCTGATCAGAGAGATATGTCTGTCAGTCTGGTCCTTCACCAGCCAGCACCGGATCCTACCTAAATCTTTCTCTGGCGGAGACCCAAGGGCTCAAAAAGAATTCGAATGTACCTACATAAAAGTCCCTTGATCGGATATACTTGCTCCTAGCGTATTTTTCATGGTATGCATTTTACAAATAAACAATTAAATTATAGATATACACGACATGTCTAGTTTGAATATATAGGTTTATAGAACAACTAGGTAAGTGTGTTTGATCTATTGATGTGTGCGCTTGCAGCTTCTTTATTTATTTAGGTTTATTTGCAGAATTAATGAGGAAGAGAAAATCCTATTAGCTCCTCTACTAAGGAAGATGTCAAACTCCTAATTGACACGTGTTTCGGATCAGGCCGCGTTCTGTCGCTGGATCACACAGAGGCCAAGTAAATAGATAAAGGTACAGTCGACCGCACGTCAGTGGAGACAATTTGACCTTGAGCTGGCCTAGCCTATTAGGTAGTTTCAATACTATCAGAGACCTTATACTGGTTTTGTTTCCACTGATGTGCGGTCGACCGTACATTTGGGAGAATTGCATCAAGGGGACGTATGTACGAAGTTATAGTATACAGGCGTTAGTTACTATTATTTACATAGGTGGACGGATAATTAGAAACAAGGCAAGATTTTCATGCAATCGACGTCACATTGAAGCCATGGTTCTCCGTGAAGGCTTAATCGGGGCATGATCTCATGACGGTCATCGAGAGAGTAGACGGAAGACTTTTACATCTCTCTAGATATCCAACTGATCAGTTAAGCCGTTTGGAAGCAGCATGGTCACGAAGAAAAAACCCGCAAAATTGCATCAAAATGTATGAAAATCTTAAAGTTAAGGAATCATGACGATACTGCTTCCAGACGGCTTAACTGATCAGTTGGACATCTATAGCAATCTAAAAGTCCTCCATCTACTCTCTCGATGACCGTCATCAGATCATGCCCCGATCAATCCTTCACGGAGTACCATAGCTTCAAAGTGACCTCGATTGTATGAAAATCTTGCACTGTTTCTAATTATCCGTCCACCTATGTATGTCCACAAATTGAGATTGAAAAGTTCCGGAATATAAAAATACAGTATTTTTTGTTAATCATACGGAACCATATATAAAATTCTTATTTTCCCACCGGGGGCAGCGGAGTCGGCCGCAATTATGGGATTTGCATACCTATCTCACGCCGTCGACTCTTTACGGCGTTTTTGTTCAGCCGCATACGCCCACCGATCGTGTGTTACGCCCTTTTGGTGTACGAGTGGAAAATAATATGTACCTTTTCCCCATTAAACGGGGGTGGGGGAAATCCGTAAATTTTGCGCGAAAACTGCTAAGGAAATTGATGATCTGTACCTACTTACCTAAGTAATTATTGAAGAATATGGGTAGAGGTATATACTTATGCTAGGGAGGAAAAAATACATAAAAATTGAAGTGACTGAAGAAACGATACCGCTTACGGGGCAACTGACGCTCACCACACATCTATGCATTTGCATAAATATAAAGCTAACGCTGCACTAGGATTTACGGTGGTCGGCGAACTAGATATGGTTGCGCTCAGAATTACCTCTCATTTCCCAACAAGTTTCGTCCAATTCGGAGAGTTCGGGTCCGAAAAGCTTCATCGTAGAAAAATGAAATTCAAATTGTTCGTTTGAACTTTTTTCACTATGACGCTACTATTGGATCATACTCATAATGTCCTATAAAAATGCAATAAAAGGTTTAAAATACGGACAAGTTCTGATAGAGAAATTTTGATGTAGTTCAGCACCCGTTGGGCCGGCCGCGGCATTCGGACCAAAAAATTATGAAACCCGAATGATTACTAAATATATAGTCTACACGGAATTTCTTGACGGCTGAATGAATGTAATCACAAATTGTTTGCACATCCCTGAAAGTGTTTATAGTCTATGTGTGCGTAAGCGAGATAATATGCTTTAAAGAGATATCCAAAAACTTGAAAGTTTGATTCGGTTGATCGAATCAATGAACCATTTCTTGAAATTGAATGAGCGTCTCTAGTGCCCCCCCCCCCCCGCACAGCTCCCCCTTTGACACCTAAAATTAGTCATTGCGCAGAAATCAGCCAACTTCACGCAGCCGCCATTAACTCCGCGGGGACTATACCTACTTTATTTGCATAAATTGGGCAAATCACATAAATAACTCCGCTATGGAATGCTGGTTACGTTAGTGAATTACCATGGCCGGGCGATAAATCGCGATGAAAATATTGATAATGTTATTGATGCTCGGAGGCCGCGTCCGTAATGAATTACGCGCGTAAACAACGCGCCATCGTGTAATTTGTCCCTACAACGGGCGTTCATATACAAGGCTAGGGCTGCCCCATATTTTTACATGCTTTTAACTTGGTTTCCTGTTTGTTTGGCGGAATCTTGCGAATGATTTTTCGACTACTTCCCGCCCCGATATCGGATGATAATAATAACAATGTTTTTTTTAAATTAAGTAGTTTATGTATTTTAAAATAAATACTTAAATACATGCAAATACTCAGAATCCGAAAACCAACAGTTAAGCTCATCACACCAATATTGGTTCCGGGTGGGAACAGGCCAGTGAATGGTAGAGATGATAGATGCTCAAGTTTTACACCCACATTTGGTTTTAAAGACAATAAGTACAAGCTGTACTTGTACTGTACAACATAATTATACTTTACTTATTCAATTTTAATGGTTCATGCAATGCGTGGCGACCAGCACCACGCTTGTTTTTAATTTTTTTCAAGGCTCGGGCTGTGTTTGTAACTGAGTACAAAACTAAGATTGTTTTCTTAATTTGTAACCGAATTGCGAATTATCAATGATTTCATCACATAGCCTTTTTAAAAATTGTATACTTACTTAATTGGTTACTTAAACTTAGTTTTTAATCTCTTCGTTTGTAACTGAGTTACATAATTAAAATAATTTTCGTTTTTTCTTTTTATTGTTTAAATCACCGGGTAATGTAATTTGTAACCACTTTTTCCGACAAATTTATATCGTATGAAGTTGAAGATACGAAAACTCTATTGTATGCAAGTAACTCGGTAATACTCATAACTCGATCATAGTACCTACCTACTTATTTCTCGAAAACTATAGATAATTTACCAAAAAATATAATATACTTAATCATGACTAATTTTGATTGTTTAAATTCTGTACCTATCTACTGTAACTGCCAAACAAGAATTTTCTCATGTAATAGGACAATTCACAAAAATACATGGAGTCGCGGGACCAAATCGTATAAATTGTATTCGTAGCAGCCCTACTTGTAATTAAATCTGTACTCTGGTCCGCTTGGAATTATTTGTCTATTTGCACGACGACAATCAAGCGAGTAACAATTACGGGCGAAATTTGTGAGTAAATACCTACCTCGGAGCTTCGTTTTGCTTTTCTTTAGTTTTCCTGGAAAGATTTTTTCTGAATTTTTCATAATTTTGCCATCATTTTCCGGAAAATTTATAAATATGTTCAGATTAATCTGTTTAGTGGTTTTCGAGCTACTTATGACAGACAGGCGGAAAATTGTATTACACAACTAAGTGTAGTAATGCCAGAGGTCCTTTTCTTAGTTATCCTGACCTTTATCCGTACCTTACTACATGAATAAAAATAAATAAAATTCAAAATATTTTCAAACATGGCGATGTATATAGGTTTAGACATAGAGTTAAGATCTCTTTGGTGCGTGCTCGCGGCCCCTTAAAGAAGAAACATTCTATGGGTGTCAAAATCGTGTCAAATGTATACTGTAACAGTACTGTGACTCACTCACACATTTTCATTTTCAAACTCCATATAAATTTGTATTAGCAACCTCCTCCCGCTACTCCGCTTCTTTGTCCGCACCCCCCTGTAAGTGGACCATTGGTTCGCATAATATGCAAGATGCAGTCTCCATAGGGAGCGCGCGAGTCACCAAAGATATTCGAACCTTCCTGGGTATAGATATTCAAAGCTCCAGTAAAACGCGTCGTCGCACGAACATAAGTTCAAATCTGCATAACGCGGCTCATTGAAAACCGTTTGACAGCAAATGAGGCACGATCAGTATGCTAACTGGCCTATTTCCCCTGACCCCTGGGCTCTAGCTTTCAATGAACACGTGGGGGTCTCTCGAAGCTGGTCGTTTGTGCAGGTGCATAGGAACGCAAATATTCGCAAACCGGACCGGTTCGGGAGAGCGTTAACTCTATGAATGCGATAAAAAGTTTTTGAATTGGATTATTTATCGATTTTTTCATTACCTACGTCATCATCATCATCATATCAGCCTGTAGACGTCCACTTCTGGACAAAGGCCTCCCCCAAGGATCTCCACGACGACCGGTCCTGCGCTAACTTCATCCAGCCGGGTCCCGCGACCTTCACCAGATCGTCGGTCCACCTTGTGGGAGGCCTGCCTACACTGCGTCTTCCGATACGTTACCTACGTATCTATTTGTATTTTAATTTTACTTCTATCCTCCTGGGACCCCACGGACTTGAGGACATAAACATTAAAAATAAAACGTAACTAAAACATTAAAAAAATATTAATCATAAAATAATTGAATTTTTTGACGTTCACTCAGCGATCACTTCTTTTGAGGACTAAAAATAAAAAAACTTAAAAATAGAAAAATAAAAATTCGTTCACTTCTCCCAGGACTCAGGAGGCTATACCAACCTATCCTAAAGTCCTAAGTATCTAACTAATATTATAAATCCGAAAATGAGTTTGCAAGTTTGTCGCTACTAGGCTACTTTTTACCGCGATAAACTGTTCCCGCGATACAAATTCTACGCGAGCAACCGCAGGCAACAGCTAGTTAACTATAAACTAGATAACTATTAGGTATAACTGTGTTATTTTATATGTAAGTACCTATTATATGTAGCTACCATTACTGTGCTGTGTACTCGTGTGGAGATATCTAAACCAATCATCTATTAATTAATTCGAGAACGCGTCCATGCCACTACACACGCAGTACGCACTGTATGCACGATTTACCCTGGCTAAACCTCGCGCTGGTAAATGGAGAGAAATTATAGACATACGCGATGGCCAATTGCTGAGTACCTACCTAGGTCAATTCAACAGTGTATGCTCCATTAAAAAATGAAATGGCCAGTACGAAAACAAACTCTATTTGCGTCTCTAAAACAAAATACACAATGTACAGTCACGAACCGGGATTGTTGAGCCATTAGCTTATCATCTTAACTTGGTTGTGTTACACGAATGCCGCCGTTTTTCGTTATTAGGTGCGTCCAGACCGGCCGAGCCGCGGCGGTGTGGACGCGACGGCTCAGCCGGTCTGGACGCACCTATTGAAATGTGACCATAGCAACCCTTTTGTAACCTGATTTGCATTACACGGCCAAAATACGAACAGTGCCAAGCGGCTCAACAATCCCGGTTCGTGACTGTACTTGAAAGAGACTATCAGAACAAAAAGTTTGTATTACCACGTTAACTTTGCAGTCGCCTTCGGAAATCAATTGATTCTTTTGTTTTCGAGACGCAAATGCGTTGGTTTTCGTATGCCGTTTGTGTTAGAATGGAACAGATGTTATACGATACGAGTATTTACGATAATAATGGGGGCTAATCGCGATAATTCTAATAACCAAAAACGATATGGATATGGTTTGGATTTGGTAATATCGTTCAGAATTATTGCGATTGGCAGACAGTTACGCATTGACAGATGCGCAATGTAATAAATCGACTCATAGATCAGCCAATCAGCGTTCAAATTTCCAATCGTCCTACACAATCGTCAATCGTAGTCATAGAGTTAAGATCTCTTGTAGTGTGCGTGCTCGCGGTCCCTTAAAGAGGCGTAAAAGAAGCATTCTATGGGTGTCAAAATCGTGTCAAATGTATGACAATACTGTGACTCACTCACACATTCTCATTTTCAAACTCCATATAAAGTTGTATTAGCAAACTCCTCCCGCTACTCCGCTTCCTTTGTCCGCACCCCCCCCTGTAAGTGGCACCATTGGTTCCCATACTAAATATGCAAGATGCAATCTCCATAGGGGAGCGCGCGCGCCACCAAAGAGATTCGAACCTTCCTATTCGTAGTGCACAAACTCGGATTTTTGCTAAAATCGTGAAAATAGCTCGGATGATAACGAAATTCATTCTATGGATTCCAAGTATCCGGTTTTTTGCAATCTTCCTAGGATTTTCGCAAAGATCCGATTTTTTCAAATATCCTACGACAAATACAAATAATTAAATAAATGATACTGACCATAAAAGTGTTGAATGTGAGGAACCCAGCGACTCGCTGACCGAAGCGCACTGGCGCCATCTGCGGACGAGAAAAACGCAATTAGAGGTGATGCACTCCCACTGCACTCCGTAATCAGGACAAATTACTGGTGACGTGGTCGCGAATAGTGTTGCGGTTATTTGTATCGATGGAATCATACATACCTACTTGCTCATTTTCACAAAAAGCCCTACTTACACTTCAACTTTGACTTTTAGATTTAAAGAACCATAGGTAGTCCCATCCATACGACTCACAAACAACACATAACACGAAATACATGTCTAATTTTAAGATAGGCATTGTCTATGTTTTGTACAAAATTCTGTATCTATGGATAGGGACTTACCGCTAAAGAGCGAAAAAATTTCGAAGTGTCATAATTATATAATTATTTACGGGTCTTACACACGAAATAGTTTTATTTACCTTGCCCGACGTTTCGACCAGGCTCGTGACCACGGCCAGTGTAACCTGGTCGAATAAAAAGCGCGAAAGTCTAAAATGTACTATTTCGAAGTATCGCGCCCCATGAAAATAAAAATAATACTGCCAATTCCGGCCAAATCCAATGCTATACCTACCTACATAGAATTTTGTTTGGGTGACTTTAAGGAACTCAAATTGCAAACACAGTTTGAAGGTGTATATAGCCCTGTTTCATTTCTAAACTCCGTGATACAAAAGGGTGCTGCGAACGCGATTGCTTGCGCTATTTCTTTTAACTCTTCATGTAGGTACAACCTAACCATCCACCTCACCGTGGGAGGTCCATTACGCGGTACAGTACTTAAGTACACTTATAGTGCCACATGTCATTTTCTCACTACACCCACCGTTGCGCGGTCCCGGCTATATTTATGACATTTTCATTAAAACCCGGTCACAATCACGTAATTGCGGGGAAACGTTGTGCAAAGAATCGGAAGCCATTACCTAGTTCGCCTTTAAACTGTGAGTTTCTCATGGCAATTGAGTTGGATTTTAAAATTGCTATAGCGTTGCTATTGGTAATGGGTTGTTGTATGGAGGTAGGAGGAAAATGGGGTCGTATTGTAGAAATTATATGCAGTGACTTGAGTGGATTTAGCTTTATGTTATTTAGCTTGACTGAAACTATATTCACACAATTGGATTAAGTAGCTTTATTCAAATCACTTGAGTATTTAGAATTTGCTCATAGTATGAAAGTGATAAAATATTTGAAGTTTCAAAGGATAGGTACGGATACTGAAAAAGAATCAAAATCAGAATCAATCTTTATATCAGGCTTAGAGCTATAAATAGGTAGGTAGTTCACGTTAATGTCACGGACGGATTAAGTAATATGTTATAAGTAATATTATAAGAAATACCTACTTATAACATTACTTAAAAGTACTAGGTTTACCCGGGACTAGGATAACATAGTTTATTTAACTAACTTACTCACTCACTCACTTTATGAGTGTAGAGAACCGCAGTCGGGAAGACAATTTTCATTTTCGCCTTGATGATAGAAAAATTGGTAAGAGGACTAACAAAGTATCCAATCCCCTTTATCAGCGCACCACTACAAAAACAAATATAACGAACGCCCTAAAATGCAGCTACAATAGAATACGTGACGACTGGCCTAGATTGAAGCGGGAATTCGTGATGTCCGCCATTATTTACCAGTGCACCTAACGTTTGCATTCTTCCTTGCCAGTCGCCCCAAAACGGACAAAGCCCAACTAAATTTCTCAAATGCACGGACAATGGGAACAAGGTAAATAAAATACAGCACGGAAACAGTACATTACAATACATAAGTACTTACCTAAAAGTGTGAAAGTCAGAGGGGAAACTGTAGAACTTTTTTAGGTACTTACGTACGTAAAACTGAAATGAAAATTCGTTGGAACACCATATTCTCTTTTTGACGTCAATTCTGTCTAAAACAACTCTGTTTCCACCTGTTTAGCCTAGGGGAAGAAACAGCAACAAACCCAACAGTATCATTACAAATATTTATCTATGTGGAACCATCAGGCATTCCATAGAATTTTTTCATTTATGTAATCATTTAACTTATAATATGCATTTTTGCAAAAGTTTGATTTAATGGAAGACTTAAATTTGATCCCAGATAAGGTTGATTAATGGACTTGGACAAATTGGTACCAACCTTGCTAGACCACCGTGTCGTGTACGGCGCGAGGCAATAGACACCGGTGCGAAATCTCCCATACAGTTTCATACATTACAACAGAGCTGCCGCCGCGCGAAGCGGCGTACACGTCACCGGTGCGTCTCGGCCTTTAAAAGCGTCTTATCATCGAATTTGGTACCTAGGACCGATTACGTGACGAATTAGTTTCCCGAATAACTCAGCCTAAAGGCCCACTAAGGCCCAGTAGCCGGACTGTGCACCGACACGCGGCTCTGTCCGGTAGGGTTGCGTCGCTGAATGCTATTGTAGTTTCAGGGATGTAACGGAATGTGCGGGGAAAGTTGGCAACTTAAAACTTTTAGTTGGCGCCGGTTTGTTTGCGGCCGGCCCGCCCCTTGAGGTCATTACGGCAGTGAGTGCGCGGAATTTCAGCCCACAGCTGTGTTGCCAGGCTTGGTATTTAAAAAAATATTTATTAGAAGCAAAAATAGATAAAATAGTACAAAAAGTTTAAACAACTATTAATAATGAAAATTTTCTCATCATTACTTTTAAATAGAAAAGGACAGATAGAGTCAGGTTAATGTTTACAGGCACGCAACGAATTCATATTAGTGGTCAGGCAGGATAATAGACGAAAACAACCTTCGCTTGCACTTTTGTAAAAATTCCACGACGTCATTGAAATCTAAGTACCTACAAGGGCTCCAATTAAGATCTCGAACTAACAATAAAGGCTTTGCATGCACTAAAACACACAGAATATTTGCAATTAGTATTAAATGAAGTAATTATCTGGCATAATAATCTGGCAACACCGACTGGAAACTAATTTGCAATGTCACTGTAGTGGCCTGAATTCGGGAAACATTTCCGAAACAACGGCAACACTGACGGCAGTTTACAAATGTGAAGCAAAGCGAACCGCAATGACGGCGCTAGTTCCCCAAGAAAAATATTCATTAGCAGTCCTTTGAGGAGGCTGTTAAATAATACTTTTGCCTGCAAAAAGTATTTTAATGGCGGTAAAAGAAAGGATTACTTTCTTAAAAGCTTTCAAACATCTAGAGTGGGTAGGTATTTTGTTTTATGTCCTAATTCCAAAAAAAGTGGACGCTATTCTTCAAAAAAATGTTAACAAAATCGTAAATAGTACTTATTGTATCACATAATACTAACTTTACATGGATGATTTAGATAAACGCAAAATTAAGTTTGTTGGTGATGTAACTACTTCATTGTTTTCGGAATTTTCCTATTACTTGTGCTATAAGACAGTGGTTCTTGCCAAATTTCAAGATTCTAGGTCAACCAGAACTACCTCCATTGGTTTTGATTACCAAAATACTCAAAAATGCGGCAAAAACGGCCATATATGTATCTTTCACTGCGTTACTTAGAAGTTTTTTTTCATAGCTCCAAGGGATTGCAGACTTGAGTATTTGATATTATTTTCAATTTGAGAACCTCCACGTGGTCCTGAGAAAAAGGGTCTTGACAGACCGACAGACGCACCACGAAGTGATCCTCTTTTCCTTTTGAGATACGGAACCCTAAATAGTTACCACTTTTCTCTATATTTTTACGTCAACTTTAAAAGTAGAGCCAGTTCAATGAATTCAATACGAGTCCACTGGACAACTACGGGTTTAGAAAAGGACTACGATGACTCGTAAGTAGGTACGATTTCTTATTTCAATGTCACCCCTCCTTTTGGCTTCACCGTAGTTGGATAATAAATAGAACCTCACTTTATAGCCCCGACATATCCTTTTAAAATCTCGTAGAA
Source organism: Metalampra italica (assembly GCA_949699065.1). Lineage (NCBI taxonomy): Eukaryota > Metazoa > Arthropoda > Insecta > Lepidoptera > Oecophoridae > Metalampra > Metalampra italica. Next base: position 2,062,619 of record OX452970.1, on the reverse strand, counting down.
CCTTAAAGCCAAGAAATTCTATAGTAGACAAGACAATTCAGTAATCCCCCAAGCTGAAGGCTCTATCTTACAGGCCAATAGCCTGGACTTACATGACGAAAGCCCCACTTGAAAGCTTTCAGTAAACACTATACAGCGCGCTCGTTAATAGAAAGTGCAGTGTATCACCGTATCGTGTGTAAAAAGTAAACTACCCCCGCTTTTGAGACATGCTTTAAAAGAGTGTAAACATCTTTCAGCTTATAAGCACATGGCGGCAGCTTTATGTAAGCTAACGTAAAAACAACATGCGGCATTGTGTGTCGCATATTTTCCTTGTCAACAAAGGTACTCTGCTCCTTCGAAATTGATTAAAATTTAAAGTTTTTGGTCCTTCAGAACCAGATTTATCAATTTAGATAGTCACATGTATCAGTATTATTTATTTGGGTTAATTTGTACCTATAGATAATACATGGGAATTTCAAGCTATCGATTTAGAGTAGTAGGTACACATATCTATATCCAAACATGTCTTTAAACTTTCAATACGCTGTCCCTTCCCCGGGGCATTGATGGAGACATCAAGTAGGTTTCATGTCACGTCTGTTGATTCTAGAACCTCCTTGTGCTGTCCCTCCCAGATACCTCTTCGTAGGGTTGACAAAATATCCTGATAAAATTAATTTTAAATTTTAAAGACATGATTTTAATCAAATATAAGTATTTGATTAAAATCATGCCTAGATGAAGTAGCATGATTATGTTTGTTAATTGTTACATTTGCAAATTGTCTAAATACTTATTTCACTAAATCTAGAAAACATAAAATTTTGTCTCAATTCGATTTATGTTAATTTATTTGGGTCGTACCCGTACCTCGTGCTCCACCTAGCTCTAATTTACTTACTAAGTACTTAAGTACCAACATTTAGAGCGTTTATGAAAAATCTCATGAAAAACCAAAAAAAATTGAGTTGTCAATTAAACACATAACTAACTACGCCTTTTCTGTTCAGTTTTGAACAGACGACAACCCTATTTTAAGTGTAGAGCACACTACCCGGGATCTTGGGGTCCTAAACACACGGAAAAGTGTTTTAAAATACCCATTCGCGACGAAATGGATATGTTACAGTATAGGTATTGGAAAAAGGGAGGGTTCGAAGGACCAACTCTATTTACACAGTCAATGCGACGGTTAACTGTACTGTCGATGCCAACGAAATCGAAGGAACAGAAGCAGTAACTGATATGAAAGTAGAAAAAGAGGCACTTTATATGCCGCTCAAACATATGCCTTCTTGTAGAAAGTATAAGATTCGAGTAGGGAAAGAGTTTAAGGAGTGTGTTAATGCCAGCAATATACTTAGGTAATAAATCTGGGAATATCTTTGTTTGACGTGTAGCGGTTTTGAGTTAGATGAATCCCAATCCATACCAGCTATGAGATAGCTTTCCCACTATCGGAGGCTGCCAGGGCACTTTATAGGTTAGTTAGGGTAGGAATCAACAGAAGAAATCTATAAGGTACTAGACCGGTAGATTTCTTTTGTTATTCTGCGTTGACTCCAATAGAGCGACTAAGCTCTATAAATTTAGATAAAAAAAAAATATCAGCTATGAGATAAGCCAGATCGCACTACTTTCCGGACCACAGCTTAATTTATGAATTGATGATAAGTCATCAACATCATCACAGCGGGAAAACCACGAATCAGATGTTTCTGATCCCTTTTTGTAATTAGCTTATTTCGATGGCTACAATATTATAAGGAAATACTAAGAGACTCTCTTCCAAGTGTAACGAACCGGCTAAAAGATGAAACATCTACGAAAATAACGTATTATCTCCAATTACCAGAACAAAAGCGCAGATACCTGAGCCTAATCGCGGCATCTCGTGCGGTATCAACATTGTGCGTATTTTATCAAGCCATCCGCGTTTTACTGCGCTGCGAGACACCAATCCCGCAAATTAACCTACCCCAGGATCCCGGGATGTGATCCCTAATTTTCAGATACATCTCGGGGAATAAATAGGGGATTTTGGGCGGCGCCGGGCGCGTAAATAACCTCGCGTCACGCCACACAGCTACCAGGGTAGCAGGAGATAAGGAGTAAGGCGAAATTGCCCTCGGCAGAGCTCCTTACGGTGTACTACAAGATATAAGTGACAGCGAGTCACGGAGAGACAAAGGACTTGCCTTTGACTTTGTAGTCGATATGCAAGTCGTGTAATACTCACGATACATTGATGATATCTATTCCAAGATCAATTCTTAAGTACACCATGATATCCTATAAGTACTAAAACTATTTGAAAGTAAGAGAGAAAGACAATCTTATAACTGTCAAATTTAGCCAAACACTTACAAGATACTAAAGTAGATAAATATGCTCTTAGCGCTTCAGATGATTTGTCTTTAATAAAAGACATAATATCTTTAAATTTTAACATAGTACCTCCTCCTTTTTTGGAAGTCGGTAAAAATAGATTGTTACATCAATAGGTGCTCGCGAGGCGTGCCGCGGCCGCGGCGGCTCAGCCGGTCTGGACTTCGCGTATTGTTAAAGACTACAATATTTGCAGTGGGAAAATCTAATAGCATTTATGACATTATCCTGGAACCATGTCATCGATGTCAATAGCAATGGCTATGTATGGCTTCCCGGTATTACAGGTGCTTAAGTATACGCTTAACGCTTTTTACTTGACTCGTAATCCTATAGTCTTCAACTGTTACTGTATGAGTTACAACGGCTTTTTGTTTCGAACAAAAGGCTTTTAACACGGCTGAGTACCTTACAGAAACTTTGTGCGTGTACGCAGATACCGTACGATGGCTGGCTAGAGTAAGTTGTTAAGTTTTATGATGTGTATTATGCGAGGACATGGTTGTCTTGGATCCATCATAAAGTACTTGAATAGGAGAAAATGACTTGTTTAAGATTCTCTGTATCAGAGGTTTGTGTCTGGTTGTACTCGTGTGTTGAGATTTTATTAGCTTTAATTATTTAATTAACATAAGCATGCTTATTGATTCTAAAAGAAAAGTAAGATAAATATTGAGTGGAAAATTTGTTGTGCTACGTAGCAGTAAATCTACTCATAAAGGGAGTTCTCAATAGATCGAATAGAATAAATCAACATCTTCGAAATTGGATGTAATAAAAATAAATCCATCATGGATTTATCTAATTGATCCAAAGAAAGTGATCGACCGACTTATTCTTGTTTGAATAAAGATACCTAACTACCTACCCACTTTAGTTCCACACTATTTTCTTGCCAAGGTTTATAAACTAAACGTTACAAACTACTCAACGTCTCAAAGGCTTTAAAAATAAATCCCCCAAGAATTACAGGCGGTATCAAGTGTCTCGTCAGGCTTGCGGTCTAGTATTAGCCCGCCGGTTCAGCTTAGCGATTTAGTTGGCAGATAACCTACACTTTCTAAGCGAGATCACTGGAGTAAGTCGCACCTTGGAATTTTGTAGGATTTCAAAAGCTAAGCTATCATCTAGATAAAGAGAGGTAGTTTAAGAGGATGAAAAGGGGTGGACAGTAAAAATGCAAACCTTAAATCTAGATTGATTTTAGTAGGAATCGGAAGGTTCTATGCATGAAGCGTATTGAAGAAATAAGGTAAAGTTCTAATAAAGTTCTAAGGCAGTAAAGTTTCGTTATAAGATCATAGGAATTTTTAAATTTCAAATACATTTATTTCAATCGAAAGAGCTGCATAGTTTAAAAGTTATAAGTCCAGTAATTACTGACTCCTCCGTTGGAATGAAGTCGACTTGTAACCATACCATCGTACTGTTATAAATGTATTACTTTTGTATACGTGGTATGTTTATAAGTACAGACTATAAGTGAATGTGTAGACGTCAAAAAGATGATTGTCTCTTTATTGGAGTGAGAGTTGGAGCTTGGAGTGACACGTTTTGAACTCAGTAAACAAAAAACTTCTTATGAGACGAACTTTTTTAATCATATTTGTCACCCCGTTTATGTGTACCAACTACTGTACCTCTTAATGTCTCAAAAGTTGACGAAAGTTGCAGAAACGAAGCAAATACATATTGGAATATCTTTAGACTCACACTAGGTATATAGTTCTCGTGGGCCCTCAAATAAGTTTGTAGTTCACTGACCCTCGAATAAAACCTCCAAAGGGCAGAGGGTCATCTCCTTTTGTGCTGTGACAAGACTAATGGACATAAAAAGGACAAAAGTATTTCTTGTTTTAGAGTTTTAGCGACATAAAATAACACGCGATATTCTTTGATAGATATAGGTAGCTTCTGAGTTACTATGATAAACAAATAACAGCTTACAAGTTTTTTTTTGTAATTTTAGAAAAACTTCATTAATTTACGATCACAAAGGTTTCATCATTAATTACTTACAGTTAATTATGTTCTACTCATTGTTATGTCTTTTGTGACTCAACTAAGCATTATTAAAATGCTTTATTAAAAAAGTTATTGAAAACTTTCATCGTAACGCCTTTTTCTTGATTAAAACTTTAGTGTAGGTAATTTAAAGTACGTTTCTTTCTTTTACTTAGGAAGGTAGGAACACTTAGGTACAATTTATATAATTATACCTACTTACTTAATTTTAGGCGGTCTTATTAAATTGTACCTATCTCAGTGTTTTTATAATACCTATTTAATAATATTATCACAATACAAAAATAGAATTATATGTACAAAGCGCTAAAGTCTAAAATGCACAAGCATTTACATACATTACATGCACAAATCATGTATAAATCTATAACAAAAGCTGTCGGCGAAAGTATCATTAGATATAAATGACCCTCAAAACCATGGACACCCCAGGTCCTTGGCTGAAGCCAAATAAAAGGGAAGACGTTGTAAAATCGCATATTTATATAATACACATGTTTATTTGCAACAATCCCTTTTTGAGGGGGAGGCCTGACCCTTAAGTGATTGTGAAGTGTCGGGGGTCCTTCGACCCGTGTCTTGTTAAAAATAACCATGCACGCCACGTTTTTCGTTTCAGACCAAAGAAATCCTACGTTTCTTGTTTACTTTCGGTATATTTTGAATATTGTACGATGTAAGGGTTACAGGCAGTCTTTGTTGAGATCAACTTTGTGCAATATGGAATGTCAGGCACCTATAATAAAGATTTTACAAGAGACGCTACCTCAGTCCTCAATCACGAAAAATTGGCGCTGATTTTTTTCTTCAAAATCTATTCAATCATTTATAACGGTTGTCACACATGACAATTCACACCGTAATTTTGCATGAGAATCTTGAATAAAGTCGCGAGCTACAGCAATATAAAAAAATCATATTCCAGTTGTCCCACCATCAACTCATCACACTGTATTTTTAAACCAGTAGGTAGGTGCGTATTTTCCTCACATGAATTATCCACTGTCGTATTTTGACCGGCCCGTTTGAGCCCGAAATCCTTATAATTGTGATAAATTACATTTTATCCCCACCCGAGACCAGCGCCAGACTGTGGTAATGGTCGATCCTTGACGGAAGAGCATTAATAAAAGACCTTTTCAAAGAGGAAATCGCGGAAATGGCACCGGGGAGGCAGTCCGTAGGTTCGTAACTATTACGTACTTCTTCAGGTTAGAGGTAGTAAGTCGAGTACATACCATAAATATGGCGATATCGCCAGTGTGACGTTCGCCACATATGTGGTGCTAGCTTTAAACACTATCATTGGCTCGGTCATCATCATCAGCCTGCACTGCTGAACACGGTCGCCAAACCATTCATCAGTAGCTGCTATCATCATCAACAACCTATTAATCTCCCCACTGCTGGGACTCAGGCCTACCCTCTCAACGAGGGCGTGCGGGCTATAGTCCACCACGCTAGCCCAGTGCGGGTTGGTGGAATTAACATGCGCCTAAGATTTTCTTCTTCGGCGTATGCAGGTTTCCTCACGATGTTTTCCTTCAGCGTTTGAGAGCAGTCAGTAAATGTACTTAAGTTTCGAGAAAAAACCCATTGGTACATGGCCCAACCGGGGATCGAACCTCGGACCTTTCGATATGATAGGTCGCGTCTTATCCCCGAGGCCACTGACGCTCAACTGTTGTCAAGTAGCTGCTATACTGTTTCTCATATAAAATCCGATTTAATTTACTAGGTACGAACATGTAATAAGAGATTTGCGATTTGGACAAAGTACTAATTAGGATCTAAGTAAGGTTTTAACAACATAAATAACGTACGTGCTTACTTTTTAAATAGGCTGGATTCTATTTCAGTCTGGTAGAAGGAATACAATAATACTTAGTAGGTACCTACACTGTGGTATGCCTTCTAAATATGTGTCAATAGGCTTCAATTTAAGGTAAGTTTTAAAATATATTGCTAATTCATTTTAAGAAACTGGTTGTTTTTTTAGAATTCTATTCGGCATTTTTGTTACTAAACCCAATGCAAACTAATGCATGGCATGCCAATATAATAATAATATAAAGTACGGCCGTCTAGAGAATACTGATTTCACACTTCAAGCCATACATACATAGTATTTACTGTGGCTATCTATGGGCACATTATTACTTTACAAATATGTCAAAACAGCATTCTCTCGACGGCCACACTATAATATAATACGCAAATTTTCTGCTTTACTGTTTCAGATAAACAAAAAAATCTGTGACTCGTGGTAAACATTGGGTGTAATAATATAAAATGTAAATTATGTACAGTCATACAAAGTTGTAGTAGTTTCATACAAAGAAAAAAAATCTTCCTACGAAACCGGTTACGTAGTAATTAAATTATATATCTGATATATCTGACGGTAATTAGATTATATATCTGATAATTGAAACCTGGATGCTCGGGACACTACTAGATTTGTCATGAATCCAAAAATTTTGCCACTCCCAGCGCGCGCGCGACCAAAGAGATTTGAAACTTCTTCTTGAGATTTGTAGACAAGTTTTTGACCAAAACACCACGTAACGTAATACGTAAATGACACGAAAAAATACAGTTAAGAAATCAGGAAAACCCCACAGAAAAAAATAAAAGAAACAAACACAGTAAGTACTCCTCATAATTCCGGAAAGAGCAATATTTTTACTCTTTTAACGTTCAGGCGGATTTTTAAAAACATTTGACTGTGACCTTTGGGAAATCAGAGGTGGTGGTCCGCAACATTTACCATTATCAAAACGTCTCCCGGAAAAGAACAAAATAACCCTCATTTCTACGAGGATAAGGGTTAAGGAAATAGCAGGGAAAGTTTGTAAGATTACTTCGTAGAGGAGTGACCCAGAGTGTATTGTGGAGGAAAGTTCGTATCTACTTTACTAACGAACCAGCAATCTTGTTAAGATTTCCATTCGAAGATAATAATATGAAGTTTGGAACGACAGGCTGTATAGCACTTTTGGACCTGCACCTTTTAATTAAAAACGAAACAAAAACAGGGCTTTATGATCTCTAAAACACATGTAGCGACCGGATACTGAGGCATTAGATTACTGGACAGTATCGAATACTAAACAGGTTTTCTGTATTTTGGAAATTCCTTTTTTTTCAGGTATGAGTTGCAGACTAAACCGTAGTTTGTATTAAAATTGAAAAGTTTTTATTTCATTATCCGATACGAGCGCCCCAGTAACCTGTCACTACAGGTACTTTGTTACACACTATATTTAAAATTTTAAACAAAAACAGGCCAAGTCTCGCGTACCGAGGGTTCGTAAGCCCATCACTAGTCAGAATTAATAGGTAAACCAAAATAATTATTTCACTCATTCATTTATGAAGTTCATTCGTTCATCTACTGAACTCAATCTGCTCTCTCGTTCAAGAATTTAGACGGCCAGCACCTTAGAAAAAAAATGAACCATAGAACCGTAATCAGCGTATAGCATGAAATAGCAATAGTCTTTTACCCCAATAATTTGAGAAGTCGCTTCTTATATGGCGGGGTCAAACTAAACAAACACTATCTATTTTAGTCGGGCTGTTGTTTGTTGGGGGGGCAGTTGGTATGCAGTTACACTGCCCCCCAACAAAAAATTCACATACGTAGATAGAGATAGAAGATATATCTGTCTTGCTTACTCTTACCACTTTTGTAATAAGTGTGTCCCTCTCTGATTATTATTGTTATTTTAGCAGCTGTTCTATGGGATCCTTGTTCTTATCTTAGGTCAGCACGTTTACTCGGCAAACTTCTTGAGTGACGTAGCGGGGGAAAGTTCGCATATGTAGTCGGCTGATCTACCAATAGCGCGCTCGATTCCGTTTCGGCACAGATTAGATAATAGTTCCTGTTTGGGTCTGATCTACCAATAGGGCGCTCGATTCGGTCGCGCCTCGCACCCCGCCGCCAAAGATATAATTATTAAGTTAATAAATAATAATTAATAATAATTAATAATAATTCAGTTCTGCGCAGACAGTCAAAGTCAAGATTCAAGAAGTTTCATCATCATCATCATCATCAGCCTGCACTAATCCACTGCTGGATATAGGCTTCCCCCAAGGCGTGCCACTGAGCCAAGCCGCCCTACGCAGGTCGTCGCTCCACAACTAAGTTAAGTTTAGTTTAACACAACAATTAGTACACATGAAAGTATTAAGATTAATTTTACGAGTAAGTATATTAATTTTAACACCGCTCTGCGCTAACTAGATCAAATACCGCCGGCCGGCCGCAGCGGCCAAGCTTTGTCTTTGCGGTGTAAGCCATTAATAACATTAACAATGCGGTGTCCACCAGCACGTAATTGAACTGTGGCTCAGGGTAGTTACGTGTTATCTGCCACCTAATGAAATTGCCTGCTCGCTAATTTATCTTGTTTTGAATAGATTAGAACTCGCCGCACTGTGCGGCTGTAGGTTGGCTGGATCGCGTCGAAGAAGTTGAACCAAGTTGAAACATTTTGGGATTAGTTTTGCATATTATGCATGGTAAAGGTAAGGTCATTTTATCTTATCTTCTCAGGGGGGCAGGAAAACCTGGTGATACTTTGACTCCTTTGGGATCTTTGAAACCCCCCCTTGAAACCCCTGTCCTCCAACGATGCCCCAACACGTTTTTTGGTAGACTTTATATACCCTTAGAAGAGAAATTCAAATCTTTGGCATATGCAGATTTCCTCACAATGTTTTCCGTCACCGATAAGCCTTTGGTATTATAAAAGCCGTAAAAAGTTCTGAAAAACTTATTGGTACAGACCAAGGTTCGAACCCACGACCTCATGACACGAGACGAGTGCAGATCCGATCGGGCAGTAAAGATCCTGTAGGGTCAAAGTGTCGCCAGGTCTTTGGCCCCTAAGAAGATAAGATAAGAGGAGGGTTGAATTTCTATTTTCTATACCTGTAAAGGGTTAGCACGTTGAAGTGGCATTGAGTGAGCTGGTCACATCTGCCGGAGAACCGATAACTGCTGGGGGAGACGAGTTCTCGAGTGGAGACCACGACTTGTCAAGCGTAGTGTGGGACGCCCCACGGCTAGATGGAGCGACGACTTGCGTAAGGCGGCTGGAAATGACTGGATGCGGAGAACCGAGGATCGGGTTCAGCCTTGGGGGAGGCCATGTCCAGCGGTAAACTAGTACAGGCTGATGATGATGATAATATCTGTAGCAATAACTCATAATCTCGAAAATACATTCGCACAAGACGTTAATCACGTCACCCATTCTCATCCAACTAAACCTTTCCCGGAGCCCACAAAAAGAAAGTGCCACGCACAATCCGGCACATATGACGAAATAAGAAAACGTTATTTTGCACATTCCCCCAGAATTCCCGGCGCTGAGCGTAATCCCGGGATTGGGGTACGCACTCGCAACAATACATTTTCCAAATTGTCTCCATGAAGACGCAATAATTTAAAAAGGCTCCCGGAATCCCGGAGAACTTGTGATTTCATTGCCGCTTCTACCGTGAACTGGGGACGAATCCAGGGACATGACTTGACACTCGACCCCCGGACAAAATAAGAAATCTTTGTTTTCTTATCTGAGAACAAATTTAAATCTTCCGTAAAATCAAACTTGTGCAAAAAAAGGATAATTATAAAAGTTAAATGACTACCTAAATGATAAACTTCCATGGAGTGTCTGATGGCTCAACATAGATAGATATTGTAATGAACAAGCTATATGTATGAAAGCAGGGCCTTGTGCTGTTGGGTTTGTTGCTGTTTTTTTCCTTCGGCGACGTACACGTGGAAACAGACGTAGTTTTAGTTTTAGACAGAAATGACGTCAAAAAGAGAATATTGTATTCCAATTTTGAATAAACAAATTTTGAATTTGAATTTGGGCTGCTGTAGTCCGAGTAGGAATACCGTCACACATTATTAGTTAATAGGAAATTATGGTCAGATGTCACAACAGTCGCGAAATAATTAAATTTAAATCGCCATGTCAGTTACTTTTTAAATTTATGTCTCTCTCCATTGTGGCACTATGACAGTAGTTTAGTGATAGGGTTTATTAAATGTAATTGAACGCTAATTAATAACCGCTCTGTTACTATTTATGTCACTCCTATACTCGACAGAGTTTTGAGGGGGTCATTCAGGATATAGTAAGTATCTACTCAAAATGATTAACATTAAATTGTTTCATTCAGGAACCGAGTCACACGCATATTCTCAGTTTACAAACCTAAATACAATGTGACCCCTAGCTTGAGGTCTGGCTCCGCCCCTGCCGTGAGCAATGATATAATCTGTATATTACTGTAATATTACCCACGTGAATGTGTAATTTACTCAGTAATCTATTTGGTAAATAGAGTTTAATTATGTTGCTAACGATGTTTATTAACAGATAAAACGAATAGAAAATTATCCAATCTACTTACAGCTTTAACTTTTGTTGTTAATTCCGCCAGTTGCTTTACATCCAAGGGTTCGAAATCATCATGATCAGCCGTATTATTATGTCCCGATAGACCTACCCTCGCAATGATGGCGTACGGTACACCACGCCATGCTAGCCTAGTGCGGGTTGGTGGACTTCACATGTGCCTGAGAATTATTTCTTTGGCGTATGCAGGTTTGCTCACAATATTTTTTGAGAGTAGCCAGTAAATATACTTGAGTTTTAAGAACAACCACAGTACATGGCACAGCCGGGGATTGAATCAAACCCCTTGACGTGACAGGCCGCGTTTACCCCACCGACGATGCTCTAATGTGTATGATTACTAAATTAACGATAAAATTAATAAAACTAATGCAATTTCGCTACCTACCTCCGGTTTATCTACCCTCCAATTTAGCCCGGGATAAATATATGCATCTGGGAATTAGCATTTTATCTCTCAAGTAATATAATATTCATGTGTACGGCGATGCAGGCGCAGCCAGGGCCGCACATTGAATTAATTATAACTGCACTGCGCACGCTTTTGTATGTTTTGTTTAATGTTCTGTAAAATGCCGGCTTATTGTTGGAATTTACATTTTTAATGGGGACATTAGTGCCTGTTCGTAAGGTTTTGTCAGTAAAAACTCCTTGGGAATCATCGTGGGAAAGCCGGGATATGGTGGCGAATAAATTCTAATGACCGCTCCACACTCTCGCGAGAATTCTCGCCGAGTTTCTCGGGCGAGAACTGTTTTCGATCCACAGTTCAAGTTCTCGCGTTCTCGGTTCTCTTTTCTCGCTACTCCGTGTTTCTCGCGCTGAAAACCGACAAAATTTGGAGAACTTTTCGAGAATCTGCTGTAAGAACACAAGAATCGTTCCACTTTCAAGTTCTCGTGTTGTTCTCGCGCGATTCTCGCGAGTATGGGGCGGCCTTAAAACGTCTTTGAAGTTCATTAATGTACAGTCACATTCTGAACAAAGTGGCCATCAATCACATCAATCATAGCACTTTATCCAATCCTAATAGAGTTCAAAATAGAACGTCTGTACCTACTCATCATCATATCAGTCCTACTACGTCTACTGTTGGACATAGGCCTACCCCAGTGAACGCCACTACGTCCGCCCACCGCATCCAGCCACCTTTATATTGTCCTCGTTGGAGGACATGGTTGTCTCCAACCAGCGGAGGTCAGGACCAAAGAGATGGACGTACGACAACCATCGAAAACTGCTATATATGAATAAGTACTATATTATAATCTATATATAGGCTGCCTGGACAATCAACTGTGCAGGCCTAAAGCGGCTTGGATTTGTCCCCCAGCGCTTTAAAATCCGTGCTTAGTATCCGATTAAGAAAGAAAGAAGCCAAGCATCACTTGTTCGATCGATCGTTTTTGCACAGAAAGAGTTGCTTCGACTTTGCTATGACCAAAATGTCACCGGAAAACCAGCTACACATTATAACGTAATTTCGGCACTCGACTCCACACGAGTTTTAACGAGTACAAGGGTTGGGAGGGGAGGTCTGGCAACGTTCGGCAACTCGCATTACCGGCAATTCATCATAACCATGGCCAACTTTGCCGTTTTCACTCGTTTGATTCACTTACGAAAGTTATACCACCGACGCGAAGTGCCGACTAGAAGGTATACATATAGCTGGCTGCCACGGACCACCCAACGAATTGACTGCGCATTGACAGCGCATGAGAAGGCGACAGCGTTCACCGAACATAAGGCCATCTCCGCTTTGGTATATTAACGGCATCAAGCCTTAATTTTTTATTGTGAGTTTGATTTTGATCCGATTTTTCCGACTATCCTGCGAGATATTATGCAAGATTTCTGCGGCTCTATTTTTGAATCGCTCGCCTCGCTTCGAACGGTGGATTGTACTAATTTTCCTTCGACATCCGATACAGCATCCATACCAAATTAGTAGAATCGAATGCTCGAAGCGAGACGAGCGATTCAAAAATAGGGCTGGTTGTTGGGTTTGTGTGTGTGAGTTGTGTGTTTCGTGTGCGTGTATGAGTTTCAAGTCGGTGTTGCATGAGCTAAATGCATAAGAGGTCCTCAGTCTCGTCATTAGCATATATCTACAGATTAATTAATGCAGAGATGCGCCCACTCTAGTATATTAAGAACTAATAACCGAGTGCGTTCAATTACCGCAAATGCGAGCTTTAGGCCGCCGACTGCGCTTATGCACAAACGTTCATACAGATTAAACCTAACCGTTCTAATGGCTACTCTTGTCCTCACCTGCTAATGGTGGTATTGAACTGGCGAGAGCAGAAACTAAACGCAGCTCGCATGTTTCCCACATGGCTGGTAGTTAACTTCATAGAATTCTCAACCTTCAGCCACGGAATTAAAAGAGCAAAGTTAAAATAAAATTGAGTTTATTTTAGTTTAGAAAATTCCGTTTTACCGCTAATGAGTTTCAATTAACTGCAATATTAACGGTTCGCCACAAAATACACGGAGCACGGAGCAGAAACAAAACGCGGACGTTTTGAATTCGAGTTTGAATTTCAGAAACCAACGTTCCAATTTGAATTCGAATTGGCGGACGTTATCTGGCGGATTACTTTTTTAACGAAGAATAATTTTTATTATTATTGCGCGACGTAAAATTGAACAACTCTTTTAGATTATCGCGTCGGAATATCTCTGGGGGATAAGGCTGCGTTTCCACTGGAGCCTGTTTACTGATCAAGCCAGATTGCACAACGGATTACAATAAAATAAAAAGAGAACACCGATACTGATATGCAGCAGAAAATAACGCACAAGCGCACAATAAAATGTAGGATTTTATTCGTTATAGAAATACGAGTGAAAGAAACGCAAACGCGCATTTTAAATAGAATTTTGCATTTAACATAGGTAGCTAACTAAGTGTAAGACTAAGAAATAATAATAAAGAAAACGTTGGCCTCCTAAAATAGCCGAAAGCTTTTTTAAAATAAAAGTTATTTTTCATTACTCATACTCTGAAAGAAGGTCTGAAGTTGCCTAAGTAGCGGGTTGAAAGTAATACATCTCAGCCCTAGGGAGAATCGCTTTCAACTGACAGCTGTCGAAGTATAAAAAAAAATACTAGTACTATTTTGACATATCTATTGGACCATGGTCCAACTGTCTATACAGCCACTCAATTACAGCGCGATGTAAAATTGAAATAACATAAAGTTATGTAATAATTAAAGAATATATTTTTTAAATGAGTTTATTATAATTATTACTGTCAACTATTTCTATAAAATAACATAGATTTGGGCAAAATATTTATCATTTTTTCAATGATGGAAATGAAAAATAATGGCAGAATACCTGGCCGGCCACAGAAAAAAAAACAAAATAGACGGGAAAGCGGCAATCCGATCTTATTTTGTTTTTTCGAGTTGTAGAGTTTTGTTTATACTTCTGTATAGCAGAGATTTGTATTAACACTCATTTTATGTTTTTGTTTTTACTTTCAGTGTATTCTTAATGAAAAGCACAGTGTTTCCCTCGGGTTCAAGACTTATTTAGAGGTCCCTCGAACTATTGGCGCCCTCGCTACGCGTCGGGCGCCAATCCCCGTCTCGAGACTTAAATAAGTTACTTTCACACCTAGGTTAACAATGTACTATTTTTCCTCGCAAGTGTGTTGAAATACGTCATATGAATCACGTGAGTATTGGTCATTAAACACTCGGATTGCTCGGCTTCGTCTCGTGCTGTGCATTCCAGCTTAGAGTGTAAATAACTAAATTAGCTTAATTAAGTGTTGGCAAAAAGTGTTCAAGTTGCATGGGAGTCTTTGCGTTTAGTGATCGATGCCCACCCAAGTTCACCCAACGACATGGGGATATAAGCAAGTCTTTTGGCACCCAGCTTCTCAGCTGCCAACGTCATGGCAGCAAAGTGGCCTAGCCTTTCTTCCTGCAACATTTTAATCTATTCTACTTAAAACCCGGCTCTTCGCACCTGTACTTGGTACCTGTTTTAAAACGAATTTACGCCTTCGCCGGAGTCCTAGGGTTGTCACGAGTTAGGCAAAAAGTCTTAATATAACGGGACTTTCACAAGACAAGCTGTTTTGACCTTGCAAATTTTGAGACATTGGCCGTTTGTCGGTCCCCCAGATAGCTCGAAGCCTGCTGACGATTGAGCTGAAGCTTTCAAGTCTTAGAATTGGAACGTACCTATCTGTGAAATTGCCTGGCAACGTTGGGAAAATTATGGTAAACCAAATATTTCCCGAAATATTTCAGGATGGATTTCTCCATGTTTTGCTAACTTACGTTTGACGTTGTCAAAGTAAAAAAATAATTCGCAAATGGTCCTTAAGTAACATAGCTATACTATAGGTATTTGAAAGTGAAGTCCAGCTCTGTGCTCCTGGCAACCCTAGGGGTACGTGCTTGTTAATTCGTTTACTCTTTGCAGGGAGGGCTCTAATGGGAGGGCTTTTCTCGCAATTAGCCGCAATTAAGATCCTCCGTAAGGAAATGCCTTCGGGATTCCTCGGTTTGATGCCGATACGAGGAATCGATTCCGAATTGCCGGAACAATTCAATTTTGTTAAAATAGACTTGTTTTTGTCAATAAATTCGAGAGTTTATTATAGTTCGGGTCCTCTTGCCAGCTATTGTATGCAGACCCTGCAGATTGTGACCAAAGCATGAAACTTGGTACGGGTGTAGCCTGGGTCAAGTTGAGCCGATTTAGCCCTGGCCCCACCAGATCCGGCCACGAGGTGGGGGGGGGGGGGGATTAAGGATGAGGAATTCATATTTGAAATTTTCAATATACCTTTTCTTCATACAAAAATTTTTTTGTAGGAAATTGGAAAATTTTAAGTATTATTTTTCTATTTGAATGATATTAGACCAAGTATTAAATTATTTTGGAAGAAGTAAATTTATACGTAGTGTTAAAAATGTCGATGAAAGGTGAGAGGGGATCAGATTGCGTTTTTTTTCAAACCCTCTGTACAAACAATAGGTACGTTTTTACAAAGTAACTTTTCCATTTATTCTTTCTCGACAATGTCCCACGAAAGTTGGACATGAATTCTTAAGGCCTTATTTATATTTCCTTTACCTAAAGTAGTTACAACACTTGGTTGCATTTAAATTTTCTGAGTGAGTCTTTATTTTGACATTACAACTTCCTATAGCACAACCACCCAAAATCTCCAAGTCATGTCATGCCATTGTCTCAATAAATATACATGCTAATGCCCACTTAATTTAGGTTACGATAGTTTGATGCAACCTCGCCGGGTGGTCTGGCCACCCAACGCATCTCACTTTTATCGATAACAACACTAGCGATCCGAAGTTATCGAGCCGCGTTACATGTCGATTTTATCGACTTTAATTATAATAGGTGGCAGAGGCTGTACATCGATAAGGTCGAAAAATGAGATAGGGCGACATGGAAGCTTAATGCTTGGCTCCGATAACCTTTTATTGGAGATTTATTTGGATGTTTTTTAAGGCTTGAATAAAAGGCGATTGTAGATTGTTACAGGGCTGTGTATTTGCTGTACTGCGCTGATGATTGCGGTTTGAGGAAAAGTCTTTACTGCACATTATTGAAGGTGTAATGAATGATACGGCATTTATACATGGATCGGTCGAAACGTCGAGCAAGAATGGCGGCTGAATGAATGGCAAGAATGAATGAAGATAAATGAATGAACCCATTTGTATTGGCGTTATCCTAAGTTTTTATAGCAAAGTGTGTATAGGGCAAATGTAATCACAAGAGTCCAAAATGTGTTGAGCCAAAGCAGGCCAAAGTTGGCTTCAGGGTCATGGCTCACGTGAAATCACGTCAAATTGTGTTCGTTATTTAAAATAATGGAGGGTAAACACACCCAATCACAACTCAAGCGGCGATCGATCAGGCAGGAGCTGACAAAACAAATGACCGGAACGAACTCCCAACTTCGTAACGCATTATCTTAGATTTCTTAGAGCATTCTGGGGATGGACGTGTGGTACAAAGCACGAGTGACCGAAAAATATCATTGAGTTATAATGGCGGCATAGTTTCCTAATTAATATTTTATTTTTAGACCGAAATACAGTACAAGCGTATCCCAGACCGCAGGCCGCAGCCTCCATATGCAAACGCGGGCCGCGCGTCTCTGAAGTCTCACATACATTGTCTATGGAATACAACAGGCCGCCACCGCCACCGCAGGCCGCGTGTGTCTGTGATACTCTTAAAGATCCCAATTAGTCGAGAACATGAAAATTTACTTTTAAATCTGGAGTGTGCGTAATAAGGTCGTCTGTGAACTCACCCCCAACTAACTGGTTTCCCTAATAGGCTAGACCAGTTCAAGGTCAAAGTGTTACGTGACTAACCTGTGGTCGTCTGTACAACCGAACTGATGAGATGGAAGGCCTAATTTTTCGATTAGGGATAATCGGTGTTATACAGATCCCTTGACCCTTTCTTAGAGTCGGCAGAAATTTGCCCGCGCACCTTTGACGTCATTGTCAAATGAACCATATCACTACATGCTAAAGAACAAGATCGTATGAATGACCTCGAGCTTCATTTTGTTCTTGAGGAATAGTAATATGGTTCATTTGACAATGACGTCAAAAAGTGCGCGGGCGAATTTCCGCTTGGTCTGAACCGACCATTAGTCTCAGTAATTCGATTGCACAAAGGAACCGAACTATACTAAGACTATTATGAGAAGGTTCGTAGTTCCGTGCCGGACAAAACAGTCGATTAGACGCGTTTTGGAGGGAATACCTATTTGAGACTATTGTGAGCTATGCTCGGAGTTTCCCTGCGAGATCGAATCAGAAATGAGGAGATCCGCAGGAGAACCAAGGTCACCGACATAGCTCAAAGAATTGCGAAGCTTAAGTGGCAATGGGCTGGGCACATCGCTTGTAGAACTGACGGCCGTTGGGGCAGAAAGGTTCTCGAGTGGCGACCACGTATCTGAAGACGCAGTGTAGGCAGGCCTCCCACGAGGTGGACCGACGATCTGGTGAAGGTCGCGGGAACCGGCTGGATGAGGTTAGCGCAGGAGCGGCCGTCGTGGAGATCCTTGGGGGAGGCCTTTGTCCAGCAGTGGACGTCTACAGGCTGATATGATGCTGATGATGATGACCTATTTGAGACTCCGCTACCGTCTCTAGCTTGCGCCTTGACATAACGAGCGTGATTTATGCAGGTGCACGCCGCAATCACGCGCCATTGTATTGCGGCGGGCGGCAAGACATGGGGTAGAAGGGCGGAGCGGAGGGACGAAGGGTCGGAGGGTGGGGATTTTTGGTTTTGGGGTACTCTTGAAACTATGCGAGTAATACGATTTTGGAACAATTCGCCTTTCATTGCTAAGCTACTGAGGTATATTTCCGCCCTGCGGAGTTCGGTGTCAGAAACTCGGTAAGTGCCGCCCACGACATGAGTAACTAAGTTTCATGTATGTATAAAGACTTTTAAAGGTTCATAATTATATAATTATTTACGGGTCTTACACGGTGAATGTTGTTTGCCGGGATTTTCCAATAATACAAGATCAGCAGAGGGTAGTTTCAGAAACTACTCACAGCGATCAACAATGACAGCTCGCCTCTCCAGTCAGCTCGTGACCACGGCCAGTGTAACCTGGTCGAAACGTCGGGAAAATAAAACTATTTCGTGTGTAAGACCCGTAAATAATTATGAATACAAAGCGCAAAAGTCTAAAATGTACTTTTAAAGGTTATTTGGAAAGGTTATTTTGGAGTGCTGCGGCGGCGTATAAGTAGTAATCATGCGTTGGAAATTAGTGTAGTGTTTATAGAATTATTGGTTAACAAAGTCAATTCAAAACAAATCAACAGCCTATTAATATGTCCCCACTATTGGGGGGATAGGTCTACCCTCTCAACAAAGGCGTACGGGCTATATAGTTACCACGCTAGTCCAGTGCGGGAATTCACATGCGCCTAAGAATTTATTCTTCTGTGATTATGCAGGTTTCCTCGCGATGTATTCCGTCACCGGTTTCGAGCAGTCAGTAAGTTTCAAGAAAAATCCCGACCGGTGATCGAAAGCGGACCTGTCGGCGTGACAAGGCCGCGTCTTCCGCACTACGTACGCCACCGACGCTCTTCAAAGCCAATTCAATACACTTCATTATAAAGCGACTGCATACGATTAACTATTCGACCTAACGAACTGAGAAAATCCGCACGCTCCACTGTCTCCGCAGAGCGCTAGCTTCCCATTTCGCGCGAGACTCGCTCGTGAACGGTCACTTTTTGCCATTTTCAATTCCTCGGACGATCAATTAGACGGGTTTAATGGATTCGGATGTCATCGGGTCGGTGATCGATCACACGGAATAAGTACATTAAGCAGTAGTTAGAGGATGTAGCCGCCATTGGCGCGGTCGCAGCTGATCGATGGGGCGCGGGGTAACGATGGCGGACTTTTTTTTCGGGGAAATGGCGAGAATATACAGTGAAAATGAGATGGGCAACGTTCCATCCATCACGCGAGCTAATAATATGGGACGGATAGAGTAATGATCGCTCTTATTTTTTATGCTACACGTGAAAATGGAACGTCTTGAGGCATAGGTACAGTGTACATAAAATATTATAGTGGTTTATACAAAAAAATAATCTTGGTGTTAATTTCAATTTTGAAGTGTCGATTTCTCCTCGCTATTTAGTGCCTTTTATTTTCCTTGTAGGTGTATAAAGCACTAGGATGTATGTAAACACTTTATTGTACCAAAAAATAAATTACAATAACAGACAGTTAACCCAGTAAAACTAAGTACAAAGGCGGACTTATCCCACTAAGGGATCTCTTCCAGTCAACCTTAGAGTTACTGAGAGGATTCGCTTTTGCGTTTAGTACCACAATTTCGTTAGTATCACTCAGGGGAATGTATATATTACGAACTCGTGTGTTATGCACCTAAATGCACACTCGTTAGAAACAAAATGTCGCTTTTTCCTTTTGAAAAATTTGGAGGAAAATTTCATTAAGTATTGATATTATTCTCGTTGATGGAAATAGGTAACACGATAAATTTTGTCATTGCATAGTGTGTTGGTTTGCCTCTTAGGGCCCGTGCCGACACCTTATGCTTACTCCACAAGGGCGGCGCCGATCAACGTTCATAGCTCCGTGGTTCTCGTGCATCCACCGCAGCGGGTAAGTGATGCAGTCACGGAAATGTCTGTGATTAAAAACCTTAAATAAAAAATAAACAGACGAGAGTCGCGTGTCTACCTCGATGGAGTTTGTTAATAAATTGCACGTTAATCTATTTTGCTGATGGCTTTATTTTATTTACGGAAAACGGAACTACAAAAATATCATTGTACGAGTATCGTAGGTAGGGGTTCTGGTATAACAAAGAAAACAGCTTGATAGATTAATGGTTTCAACCAACTACATTCTACGAGGACTTTTTATTTGAGTTCCATAAAGAAAGATGGCGTGAAAAATTAAGTTGGGTTTTCAAGCAACGAAACATAAAAAACCGGTAAGTACCGGTAATTCTTAATTAGAACTTTTTTTAGAAGTCTGTTTTATTTTTTTAAATATAAAATTAACTGTCAATGCAACTTTACTAAAGTAACAAAACATAAAAAACCGGTAACTACTGGTAATTTTTCTTCCGAAAATTCTAAGTTTGTTGTTTATTTAAATGCCAATTTTCTGTCAATGTTACATTAAGTAGGTACGATATTTTTTTGTGTAATGATAAACACATTGCCTCACTTGCGTTTCAATTTAGTACCTAAATAGTTCAAGAATAGTCTCGTCATTGCCAACGTTCCGTTTCCGCCAACATATGCGGGCGCGTAAATAACTCAATGCAGACGTTAATTACGTCGAGTGATCTTGAATAAGCGCGTCTCGAACGGAACGTAGTCCAAATTATTTGAGTATGGAACGCCTTTGTTAGGGCTAAGTGAGAATGAGTGAATGAGTTAAGGAAGAGTAAACGATAATATTTCTCACAGATAAATAGATAGGTTTAAGTAGATTCTCCAAAAAGTTCTTCCAAAATTACTTTCTAGGTAACTTTGTACTTACTTCAAGTATTGCAGGACCATTTTTAGTTAGGAAGTACCTAACGTATGTTGTTCTTTTTGGTTTCATCTAAGTATACTCCTATAGATTATTATTATAATTATTCAGTCAAGTCGAAGTTACCCTAAGTTAATCAGATTAAGGGCTTCTTTCACCGCTTGCTGATAAAGTACCAGATACCCTATCTGCAGATTATCTGACAGATACCCAATTTTTTTGTATCACAGGTATCCGATTGCCTTGTCTGTCAGATAAACTAACAGCAAAATCAAGCGGCTGTTATTTTTTATCTGTCAGATATTTTAATAGAGACAACAGGTGTGCAACACAAAAATATTACCAGACAGATTTATCTGATAGATAAGTTTATCTGTCAGCTTACTATATGTAACAATATCAGCAAGTGGTGAAAGAGGCCCTAAGACTTTCAAACCTGACTATTTACTTGTAAGTTAAGTTTATCCTTCAAGTTGCAGTTAAGTATTTAACTTAAACTCGGCTTAGCGGAACCGTGTTTATGTAAATGTAATGTGATGTTATCCATTGTCTGCAGCTTTTAGACGTTCAGTGAACTCGGCCCTAAGGCGAACTTGAACGATATATTGCAAATACCCCCTCATTACACGGTTTAACAACGCCACAATACTTAATACACAAATACATTTTACGAGTATCTCTTGTAATAGGTACTATAATAAATTTAAATTTATATCTCTATAAGAGAATTGATCATCATCATATCAGCATGTAGAAGTCGACTGCTAGATAAAGGCCTCTGACAATTGATACAATACAATAAAATTATTGTGTACCATTTGCTAATTATTAAATATACCTTTCTATTTATCTATATATAAATTTTTTTTTGTCTGTAATTTTTAAATGTGCAATAAAGTGTATTGAATTGAATATTTTAGAAATCGGACATGGCCACACAGGAGCGATGGGGTTAGCAGTCAATACAAATTGACCGGTGCCGCGCCGCCACGCCATCGTGGCCACCGCCCCAGCGTGTAGGTAGCCTAATACGAGTTTCCAAAAGTGGTAGCCAGGGAATTAATTCAATTTATTATTTTTAAAAAGCTCTTTAAACTGTTATTTGTCATGTAGGTATGGCAGTGGCGGACTGGCGGTGCATTTCATCTGCCAGTAATTTATTGTGGAGACAAGCCGTGACATCGGCCCATTGAGCTGGGTAATTTATGCACCGCCGGTATTCGGTAAACTACCCTGAAAATTTATCCGTTCACTCAGTAGCGGATTAATAATTAAATTTCATTTTTGGACGTTTTAATATTTACATTTTCTTTCACCTTTTGAAACTGACGAAGAAAAGTCACGCGCGCAGAGTTAGAGTTGCTGAATAAAACCTGGGAGCAGTATTTTAAATACTGGCAACATTATTGTATGGAAAGAAAAACTATACACAATGTGCACTGAAATAATATTGTAAACTATAATAAAAGTGAAATAGAAATGAACCAAATGTCAATCAATAAAAAAAACTACTTTTTCATTGAAACAAACCGTGAAGACAGGCTTAGAAGAACTTTGTTTCCTGAGCCGTAAAGCCTAATAAAACACACATCTTTTTCGTTTTTAATTTCCAAAATAATGTACGGAACTATAGACAAGAGACGCAAATTGTTGGTCTTTCGCTTTTTGTCTATTGATAATGGAACTTAACGTGGATTTACTTTACTTCTAAAAAAATATGTTAGCAATTAAAATACTGCCTATTTGTTTCCATACTTGTCTGCCATATTTTAAGTGAATTCCAATCGTGGCGTGACCAGTATTGTCCAATTAATCATCAAATAACATACTTATTTACCTTAAAACGATAAGAGCTGTTTTTGTCTGCCACTTACCTGTGAAAAAAAAAAAAAAATTATTTATATTGTGAATTTAGTACGTACCCATTCAATTATTTTCTGGAAAGTAGTTAAAACTATAAATACATAAAAAGTTTTGGTTGAGCTCTATTCTATCAAATTGCTGAGGTATGAGACACTATATCACTAATCTGTGGGTGGGGGGAGGAAACTGCACCATGATTGGTCCGGCCGGTGTGGACATTGGACTGGTACATAATGCTTGCACCTCATAGAAAAAGAATGAACTATAGAACCGTAATCAACGTATAGCATGAAATAGCAATAATTTTGTACCCCAATAATTTGAGAAGACGCTTCTTATATGGCGGGGTCCAACTGAACAAATACTATCTATTTTAGTCGGGTTGTGGTTTATTGGGGGACACTTGGTACATACCAACTGCCCCCCAACAAAAAATTCACGTACGTAGATAGAGATAGAAGATTTTATACCTGTCTTGCTTACTCTTACCACTTTTGTAGTAAGTGTGTCCCTCTCTGATTATTATTGTTATTTTAGCATCTGTTCTATGGGATCCTTGTTCAATGTTGTACCTACATGACTGACACACGTCATTTTTATAAGACCAAAAATAAGTATTCTTCTAATTAATTTTGTTCACGTAGGTACCCTTTACGTTCAGATGCTCATTTTATGGATTCTCGATAATAGCCAATTTCAACAAGGGTACTTTTTTGAAATAGAACGAAGGGCCTGAAAGCAACATGGCCACCGACACGGAGAAGAGACGCCTATAGCGTTTTCTTCCTAAAACATATACTTACATAGGTGGACGCACAATTATAGAAACAGGGCAATGATTTTCATACAAACAAGCTCACCTTGAAGCCAATGGTTCTCCGTGAAGGATTGATCGGGGCATGATCTGATGACGGTCATCGAGACTGTAGACGGAGGCCTTCTAGATCGCTATTGATATCCAATTGATCAGTTACAAGCCGCTTGGAAGCAGCAGCGTCATGATCTCTTAATTTTAAGATTATCATACATTCACATACAAAATCATGGCTTTAAAGTGACCTTGTTTGTAATTGCCCTGTTACTAATTATACGTCGGCATATGTGTACGCTATCGCTACGAAACACTTGTGACAATCGAATAACCATTCATAACATCTCGTATCGTACATTTTAGACTTTCGCGCTTTGTATTCATAATTATATAATTATTTTCATAATTATATTGAAACTTATTCGTGCGTAAGACCCGTAAATAATTATATAATTATCTCGTATCGTTCCGCGCATGGCCAGGCGGTCTTGTACCTATGGCAGCGGGGAACGGCTGTGTGCCTTTATGCAAGCAGCTCTTAGCCTGTTATCAGTGTGTGTAACTCGCCTAATGAAGAACCCCTCCCCCCCTCTCGCCCTCCACTAATGTTGCCCCTAACACTTATAAAGATAAATGACCCCGCCCATTCCGCTGTGCGTTGCACGGAACGGGGTTAAAAGGGTTTTTAGTTCGCTCATAATTAATAGACGTGCCGTTCTAGACTATTAACATGTCATTGCGTTTTGTTTCTTTTAAATTTTACAAGCTTTTGTGTTTGTCTGTCCGGGAGGCAGGTATATTGCGGTCGGTTTTTCCACTTCCCGATATCCGATCATGCTCAAATTTTGCTCCCACTTCTGGTTCTGAAGACAATATAACGTGCCGTTCTAGACTATTAACATGTCATTGCGTTTTGTTTCTTTTAAATTTTACAAGCTTTTGTGTTTGTCTGTCCGGGAGGCAGGTATATTGTGATCGGTTTTTCCACTTCCCGATATCCGATCATGCTCAAATTTTGCTCCTACTTCTGGTTCTGAAGACAATATAACGTGCCGTTCTAGACTATTAACACGTCATTGCGTTTTGTTTCTTTGAAATTTTACAAGCTTTTGTGTTTGTCTGTCCGGGAGGCAGGTATATTGCGGTCGGTTTTTCCACTTCCCGATATCCGATCATGCTCAAATTTTGCTCCCACTTCTGGTTCTGAAGACAATATAACGTGCCGTTCTAGACTATTAACATGTCATTGCGTTTTGTTTCTTTTAAATTTTACAAGCTTTTGTGTTTGTCTGTCCGGGAGGCAGGTATATTGTGATCGGTTTTTCCACTTCCCGATATCCGATCATGCTCAAATTTTGCTCCCACTTCTGGTTCTGACGACAATATAATAACATAGTGTTAGGTGTTCAATTTTATAGTTTATCCGGTCAATTCCGGTCCGAACTACTGAGCCTTGTTCATCTGGGATCAATATCTCAATTAAGAACCATCCCAAACCGACTTAAGGAGTTGACAATGTGTGTCTTCGTTCTTCGGGCTATTCGTTGCAATAAATCGCCTAAAAGCGAAACACCGCAAACATGATGAACTAACTCATCCAGCCCCGCAAGTTCATCAGTTGATCCGGGCTTTTCCAAATCCCCGGCGGTCGGTGCAGCACTATGCGCTCTTATCGGTTGCAGCACGCGAGAAAATCCCCCCTCTATAACCCCCAGCTATTTATCCTTACCAATTTTCCAATATTTGTATAAATATATTAAAAAATAATTTTGTTTGTTACTGTGTAACCTTTTCTTAACCATCATTTTCGTGTCTGACTTATTCAGGACCCTATTATTCTATTATAAAAGAACTAAATATTATATATGAAGATCTATTAACATTATTATAAAACACGGTTGCTTTTCGTATTGTTACTCTTCTGTACCAAAACCACGAAAAGAATTCGAATGAGATTTTCATTTGGTTCTTCGGTAAGGTTTTAAGTTTCGGTAAGGTGGTTTCGGTAAGGTGGTTTTCGGCTGTGCAAGAAACTTATTACGAATAATATAAATTATAGGTATGCCTTTAGATAATGCGATAATGACTGCTATTACTTGTAAAGCACACAAAAATCTTTAAAATAATGGTTCCTGCAACATTTTATTCATTTATAGAGTTAATGGTGGTTGTGATTGTACTAGGTAGAAACAAAATGGCTTTGGTGTTTTAAAATCAGTGTGTACTCATAAATTTATCCAATAGATAGATAGATAGAAGCTTACCTACTTACTTAGTAATACCTTTTAAAAATACTTTTCCCGCAGACAAACCCGCAGGAGCGAGCTAGTAGCTGATATTGGTGGAGTACGCCCGAGGATTATTGGCCTGTTATCGGATGTGGATAAATTACTTTATTACTACGGAACCCTTCCGCTGTGAGCGGGAAGCCGACGCTATTCCGCCAAGAAATGGAATTTCTTATAGGAAATTTTCTTTTTAAGGCAATGTATCGCCTCGAGTGGTAGGTATTATGCAAAAACCGGTAAATAGGTTTAGAGTGATCTGTTTACTTGAAAATGTAAACTTTGATATTATTTATGGTTTTACTAACGAAGAGTAGAATCGAGAAAAAAATTTGTGTCAATATAGTCATCTATAGTTTGACCATTCTAAATTTCTGCTTTTGATTCTAAGTTGAAATGTAAGTAACACCTTTGACCTTACTCTCTGGAAATAGATGCTCCCTTATCCCTCCTGACCGGTCTTAGGTCATTTTGAATCAGATAGAGGCCTGTGGTTGCCCGAATGTCATTGAAATATCAGCCGACTGGTGAACTTACCAACATTTATTTATTGCGATTTAAGTCCTACTTATTTCTGACGTCAGTATATCGTAGAAGTGAGTTCAATTGAACTGATAATTAAACAACAGAGTTCAATTGAATTGTTAACTGAACCAGTGAGTTCAATTGAACTGATAATTGAACCAGTGATTTCAACGTACTACTTATTTTTAATTAAGTCAACTGTTTTAAGGTTCAAGTTCATTCCAATGTCTAATAATAGGTTTACGACTGTCTGATGCCAGTCAATCCATTGTAAATTAACATGTTGAATGAAGCAACAACCTATTTTAGGCACTATGCTTTAAAACTTTGTACTTGTGTTTCATTGATGATATCTTAATTACACCACTTTCTAAGGGTAAGTTACAAATTCCACACATCAAAACGTCCTGAGGCAGTTGGTCCCATAACTTGGGGCGTTCATTCGAGTGCACAGTATTCGCGATAACCATTATTGCTTCATGAATATCTCACGAACGTTACGTTATTGTAAATTAGTTTTGGGCAGTGAGCGTTGCTTGTGTTGGAATTTAATAACACTAAGTTTTAATGGGGGAAAGGCTGCGGTTTGTTAATGGCCAAAGCTTGTTAGTTTAAGTAGCTCTTTTAGCAACCCTTTCCATCATCAGACTGCCAGCACATCGTTATGCAATTGTATCACAAAATAAAAACACAGATAAAACCCCTCAATTTACGAAATACAAATACAAATTTTCATCTGTAGATGCACATGCAGAGCTGTTTGGAACAGCCTCCATGCAGTCTCTGGGAGCTGTCAGTTATACCTACATATTGTAAAAATCTCAGACCAATATGTTAGTTTATGGTAAAAATGTATTTAAAGTTTTTTGTACAGTGTCCTGTGATGAACTGATGACCACCTCCATAGTGATGACTCCTACAAGATTGATCATCATCATCATCAACAGCCTTAACATGTCCCCACTGCTGGGGCTCAGGCCTACCCTCTCAACGAGGGTGTTCGGGCTATAGCCCAGTGCGGGTTGGTGGACTTCACATGCGCCTAAGAATTTCTTCTTCGGCGTATGCAGGTTTCCTCACGATGTTTTCCTTCACCGTTTGAGAGCAGTAGGATTGATAATCTGTTTAGATAAACGCTGGTTTATGACAGTCAGCGCCTCTCTAGACTGCCTACAGTCTATCTTGTAATGTCAATTTCTTGTTGTAGTTTATGTATGTCATATGGATGGTATACGCATTGTTTGTTAGTAAAAATAGTAAGGCTTGTTACCTTTGTTCAGTTTGTTCCGCATTGCGTGAGCACCGGAAACCTAGATAACTAACCTTTTCGACCCGTAAAATAGGCTTTCCGCAAAAAGGTCGGCCTTTATTTAACCGGTTATCTGCGCCATCGTGCGCGTGGATAACCAGTTAACCCATTTTTTCAACACTTTCGGCCCAATTTTTATCCGTTTAATAGTTCCCGAACGTAGGCTTTAGATTAGGTATATATTTTTGATTAATTTGCTAGAGAAAACAAGACCTGTAATGGACTTTCTAATTATCAAAATTAAGAAGATAATTTATAAAACCATCACCCTTAAAATGTATTTTCAAAGAAATGAAGCATTTGTACGAAATAAAACAAAATACCTACTTCATACCTATTGGATAACTCTAAACTGTTAGCACACATAGCAAGGAATTCACTTAAGATATCCACTCAGCAAAAAAAAATAGAATTAGGGAAAAAAATTGTATCTCTACTGGATTATTTGATGCGCTCCGCTGAATACTTCACAAAATGAACAATTTATCCCCGTATCGAATCCAACAGTTTATTTTCCTGTAAGTATAATGACGGGCAAAGGTAAACCATTTTTTTCGCGTGTAAGACCTGTGTATGATGATAATTTTATAAATACTAGATGGTATAAATTCTGTTTATAGTAAGTAGAAATAAGATATTATAGATTATTATCTAGGGATATGTTGAATGTTACGATCCTACCGTTTAGCGGCGGCCTTAATCCGGGTCTAAAAGCGAAATTCTAATTAATCCGCCAAAAATCTGCGATTCAAATCCCCTGACATAGGGATTAGTTATGGGTATTGTGGACGTGGTTATGGGCATGTTTGCGAATTGCTGATATTATCTTAATGGGATAGCGAGAAAGATTTACTGTCCCCACACTGCGGCTTAGTGGCCTGTCGCGGTCAGTACGAGATAAGTTGACTTTTTAAACTGTGACCTGATCTGCAAGTTGTCACAGGAGTGGTCGAGATGTATTCAGCAATATTTCATATTTCTTTATTTTGCAAGCCACATGGTATCTATGGTGCTACAATTAATTATTAGTACAGGCAGACATGTGGCACCCCGTTAGGGCACCGCAAATAGACAGAGTGCTACGTGCATATATACTATGTTATAGACTATTTATAATACCTACATCATCATCATCAACAGCCTATTAATCTCCCCACTGCTGGGGCTCAGGCCTACCCTCTCAACGAGGGCGGGGTTTATAATACATATTACGTAGAAACAATTTTGTCTTAGGTACTAGTAAAATACACATAGTTTAACTTTACAATTCAACTCAAATACATAAGAGACAGCTGGTTATTTTGCGATCAAACGATATTTCATTTGGTCGAGTCAATACTAACTTGTCTGTAAGTAATCTCTTAAAGCGATAACACCGTCTAAATTGTCATTATAAAAATCTATATTTTAAGTAAATACTTCATTTTCTTAAAACCCGTCAGGCAACCCTAGCGCTCTGACAACGAGTAGGCATTTATTTCAAAGAGACGGCCGAGTTGCACTGCTGTTCTATTCTGTATGTGGTTCCACTGACAGTGTCCACGTTTCAGCGCCCGCCGCGGTGTATAGGACGCACTGATGGAGGACTTTTGTCTCCATGAGTTATTGACTGACTCCACAAATGAAATACGTCATAGTGCGAAGTTATGATCGTTTGATTCATGCGAGTGGTTCGCGTAATACATTGCTCGTTCAAACGCACACGCATTTGTCTGGAGCGATAAGACCCCGGCCTTATTTTGTGGGCCGACGCGCCCATTTGTCCCCGCGGCCCTATGGGCCCCGGACTCTGACCCAATTGTGAATACGTAAATAATACAGAACCGCCACCGTGTTTGATGGGCTCTATGTCAGCATAAAGGGGGAATTATGACTGTGTGCTCCATGCCTAATGTCTCGTTGTCATGTCGGAATTTGGGGCTTGCGCGAATAGTACGTTGTCACGATGCTGTCGCTGGCATAAACAACGTTAATTTTCATAATTTTATGAGTAAATTTTAATGTTCATACGAATCGGGTAAGATTTATGTCGCTTTTGACCGCGGCTTCGCCCGCGTGGGATATTTTTTCCCGCGGGAACAGTTTATTGCGGTAAAAAGTAGCCTATGTCCTGCCCAAGGGTACAATGTATTTTCATACCAAATTTCATCAAAATCCGTTCAGCGGCTTAGGCGTGAACATGTATACAGACAGACAGAGTTCCTTTACATTTTATACAGCCTGGGGGCCTGTGCCTTTTGTAATAGGTACGTATTTTATGACTGAATTACCTAGGTACAACTGGACCCTTTTGGCTTGGATGGCCACAATTTTCTATTTAACTAAATCATTATTTAATTATCAACATTGCTTAATAAATAAAACCGTGTGAACACACTCAAGTATAACTTTAATTTAATACATACAAAACACGTGTACGGAACCCGGTCAAGTTGGATTTATTGCCTCTATCCGATTACCCTGCCGAATGCACTTTGCATGTAAACAAGTATTATATCTCCTGCACCTTGTTTATTGCCGTGTAGAGACCATTTTACCGTATGACCCCTAATTTCGGTACTATACAACCAGGATATGTTGACCTCTGCTGTTAAGCACTCTTCCCCCTGAGGGATATGTCTAAGTGTATAAACGTAGGAACGGGGGAGGTCTTTGTGTGTTTGTCTTTACAGAATTTAGGTTAGGAATATTAAAATTCTTAATGTGAATTTAAAATTTCCCACAAGTATTCAAATCGCTTTATAATGCGTTAAAAGTGTTAAGACATAATATTAGCATTTGTTTGTCATAAAGGCTTATGTTTAATAGGATTTCGTTTAAGTCTCAATTTGAGGCCAAGTTTAACACCTTGAATGCGAGGAGTGATAGAAATTATGATTTAGTGTCTATATTTCCATACCATGATTATTTTTCAATTTGACGGAAAAAAATTCTAACTAAACTGCTTTTTTGTTTTCTAAATGGATTTCCATTCGTATTTGTGTCACATTACCTTATCGGTGGTACCGTAGCCAGCGAAAAACATGGGAAAAGGCGAATGGAAAATATAAAATACAAGGAAACAATGATTTCGCGAAACAGATCTAACAAATCACCATACCGGTATATCAGTTGATCGCAATTAGCTTGTTCCATTGGCTGCAGTACTATAATAAAACAGTCTGCAATAAAACAAAACTGCTGCAGGGCCACAAATTGCAGTTGCAGGTCGCAGCCGAATAGCTGCGGTCGCAGTCGGATTGCGGGGGCATCGTGAGACAGGCTGCGGCCGGCTGCGGCGGCGGCCACGATTAGGTTAGGGCTGGCTTTGGGCTGATATAACAACCCCTATCTGGTATCTGGTCGCCGCCTGTGGCTTAGTTATGTGGTATAACATCATGCAGCTATAAACCTTGGTGAACGCCGCCGATTCTATGGAGAAAGCATGAATATAGCTGCACTAAAAGGTATTTTTCATTACTCATACTCTGAAAGAAGGTCTGAAGTTGCCTGAGTAGCGGGTTGAAAGTAATACATCTCAGCCCTAGGGAGAATCGCTTTCAACTGACAGCTGTCAAATTATATAAAAAAATACTAGTACTATTTTGACATTTCTATTGGACCATGTTCCAACCGTCTATACAGCCACTCAATTACAGTGCGATGTAAAATTGAAATAACATAAAGTTATGTAATAATTAAAGAATATATATTTTTAAATGACTTTATTATAATTATTACTGTCAACTATTTCTTTAAAATAACATAGATTTGGGCAAAATATTTATCATTTTTTCAATGATGGAAATGAAAAATAATGGCAGCTGGCCGGCCACAGAAAAAAAACAAAATAGACGGGAAAGCGGCAATCCGATCTTCTTTTGTTTTTTCGAGTTGTAGAGTTTTGTTTATACTTCCGTATAGCAGAGATTTGTATTAACACTCATTTTATGTTTTTGTTTTTACTTTCAGTGTATTCTTAATGAAAAGCACAGTGTTTCCCTCGGGTTCAAGACTTATTTAGAGGTCCCTCGAACTATTGGCGCCCTCGCTACGCGTCGGGCGCCAAACCCCGTCTCGGGACTTAAATAAGTTACTTTCACACCTAGGTTAACAATGTACTATTAGAAACACCGACGACCATTCCATTTTGCTACGCAAAAATCGGGCCGAATTCGAGTATACAGTCTTATTTGAATTTGTATGCAGGTATCTATTCGATGTTTTTACCTTCACCGTTTGAGAGCCGTCAGTAAATATAAAAGTTTCGAGAAAAACCCATCGGTAAGTACATGGTATGACCGGGGATCGAATTCGGACCTGTACGACACAGGCCGCGTCTTCCCCACGACGCCACCGACGCTCTCCAATTCCGAGCTAAAATGCATTAACATATTATTTTAATTAGAGGGTATACGAGTAGATGGAGACACGAGTGCAGATATCGAGTCGGATTGCTTGAACCGAGCTTGGCTCGTGATTGATTAATCGATGCTTGTCGGCGGGCGGCGGCCGACTAATTGAAAAGTCAACGTCTCGATATAGACAGTCCATCGATTATTCGATGTGTGCAAGTGGGAACTCTGTACAGGGAGGTCGATGAAAAGCCTGGCGGAGGTGACGAGGGGATGGTAGGTGGTATACATAAAAATTTACTCGTATAAATATATACCCAATGTACTCATAATATGCATTAAAATATTTAGACTTTGACCACTTAGTTAGCCCGCAAAATAAGTCAAACATACCTTTATATATGAAATTGGAAAAAAATGATTTCAAAAAGAAAACGAAAATCTATCATAAAGTTTTATAAAAGATCTTTAAATAATCTATTCTAAAACCAATTACTCCGGCTTTGCATCCATATTTGGAACATCCTGTGTACTCATACTGGTCAAAAAGAGAACCCTACTGCCATAAAATATTTATTTAAGCCGATGACGGTTAGTGAGGGGGCTAGGCTTTCTTAAGAAATCTACGAAACCAAGAATTGCTCTTACCTGGAGTATATAGTGCTTTTCACACCAAAATGCGAAGAATGATAAATTCATTTTTCAACGCAAAACCAAAACTTTCGAGTGGAACAATACAAATTAATTCCCGCCTTTATTTTTTAACATCTTTGTCTATATATTTGTGATCTAGTTATTTCAGATTTTGCATTTCGGAAATATCTATGTGTTTTAGCGATTTGCGTTATTTTAAGTAGGTAACATAACATGCCTTTTTAAGTAACATGCCCGATTTCAGATGTGATCATAATTATCAAACAAACAAAAAACTTGTTGAAACAGCAAATTGTTGATGATTATTCCAAATCGAGAGCAAAGTCGTAGTAGTAGGGATGCCGTTAGTTTGTCACTTGAGAGTTCGACTCGGTCAACTGGTATTAGATGACAAACTTGACGGGTTCCCTAATTAGAGATATATCTTGTGTGTCAAAACATAAGATATACTTACACACTTAATTCATAGAACGGTGATTTCATCAATCATTGGAGTCTATTCAATTATATTGCAGGAGGACAATCTATCTTAAATAGATCTCTACGTCGTCCCGCCTTGTTTCATTATTCTCGTTAAAGTTGGTGCTTAATAATCATGACTTTAAAAAAAAGCTACTCCCATATGGATGAGTAACAAAATCATTTTAGGGGGTACCAAAATCGTGCCAAATGTATATCGAAATTGATACTCACTCACACATTCTCATTTTCAAACTCCATATAAATTTGTATGAGCAACTTCCTCCCGCTAATCCGCTTCATTTGTCCGCACCCCCCCTGATTTTGACACAGAATTTTTCATCGTTTCCCATACTAAATTTGCAAGATGCGATCTCCACAGGGAGCGCGCGCGCGACAAAAGAGGTTCGAATCTCCTTGATAATAATCTATACTATCTATAGCATCTATATCTATACTAATAATAAAGAGGTAAAAACTGGTGGATAATTTGCACGCCTATCTTATATAACTTCCGAAGAACCAAAATGATAGCGGGTGTAAAATACACCTAGAGCCATCTATTGACAAACTTTAAAACTAAGAAACTGGCATGATTAAAACGGGTTAAAAAAATTGAATAAAATATAAATAAGATACTATATAACGCGGATGAAGTCGCGGGGCATCGGCTAAATTCATTTTACATTAGTACATTATATAGGTACATACTTAATATTTTAAATCATTATACGTTTTTTACGTTCGTTCAGGCGGTAGAGTTCGTAAAATCTCTCAGCAGTAGGTATTTGACGTTATAGCTCAAACCAAATCAATTGCGAGAAAACTCATTGGTATGTACATGGCACGACCGGGGATCGAACTCGCACCTCTCGACATGACAGGTCGCGTCTTTCCCTATAATAGCTCGGATGGTACTGAATGAATGAATCTTGCAATGAATGCTATCGCGAATGAATTCTTCAATTTATCATTTTTCATTTAATTTTTTTTTAATATACCGGCCGGAGTAAGAATAAATCCTCTTCTTTATGGATAACACAGATTAGATAAACGTCCTAGTAATTGTTTTCTTTCATATTAGATAGGTACCTCGTAAATTAAAGGTTATGAAAATATTAGATTACTTACGCCATAAAATATCACGGTACTTATTTTCCCGTAATAAATTATAATTATATAGGTACCTGCTATAATTTCGCCGTAAAACGTAATTAAAATTATGCCAAAGACAAGCTTGAAACGATGAGCTCCTATTTTTGTTGTGTTCCGGTAATTTGCCCATTATAACCCACTGTGGAAAAGTGTGCATGCATTCTATTCTAAGCTATGTGAGCAATCATAGCGGTTTCATACAATGCAACGGCGTCGTATACGCGGGAAAAATCGGCCATTTTATTCGTTTAATTCAATGTTTTATTTAATTAAGTAAATAATGAGTTTTATAGATGAAGATTCTTTACGAGGCACGAAACGGAAGAGAGTCCGTAGGCCAGAGCCGAGGACAAAGCGCGTGACCACCGTCCACTGCCCATAGTGCGCGTCTAGTTCGCAAAATAACTTCGCTAAATGCACTGGCCGTTTCCGGACGAAGCGCCATACAGACAACTCTGTTTTAGTGCTGTTTGAAAGTACCCGAGACCACAGGGCAGTGGGTTCACTCAAATCAGAAGGACCAGTAAAAACCCAGCGCCAATCAATAAGTCATGTGAGTTTACAAAATTCTGAAGCTCACACCACATCCTACTCAAATAATTTAAGTTGTTTCGATTGTCATTAATTGGCAATTCATTTCATTCATTCTTAGAGTAGGTAGTTCGTTCATGTCATTCATTTATTCATTCTAAAATCATTGAAAGCAACCCCAAAATTATTATCTTTAATCCCAGGATACCAAAAAATGAAGCTATAATAATATAATTTTATAGGCAGAAATGATGTAATTAGTAGGTATATTAATAACTAGATAATTTCGGAAAATAACAATTTCGGACGGGAGACTGAAATAACAGTAAAATTTTCCCGATTTGTCTGAAACCACTTTTCATACACTGTGGTCGGAGTATTTTGTGTTGTGGTTTGTGCAGTATGTAATCAAATAAACTGGCATCACTCGATGTTTCAAATTCCAGCGGGAAATTGACTGTATCAATAAGAATTATATCCGTCTGTATACGTTTCTAAATTACTAAAATGATCCACGGCACGTGTATGAAGAAATGCTATTAAAAAGTCATTTTTATGAAGCGAGTCTTCGCCGATGTACCGGCGCGTTTCAAACGTCAAATTATGTCATATTATTCCTCTTTTTTCGTCATCATAAGTAGGTAGGTATATGTCTATAATTCATTTGGAACACATTGTTACAGTAACCGTAACACACTTCCTATTATATTCTCATTTAAGATCTTTCTAAGAAAATATTATATTCAAGATTACTAACACTAGTAGGGTTGAGATACAAGCGCGTATTCGCATTTCAGTGAGTAGTCTCATCGTGCCTCACCGCACCGCACTGCACTGCACCGCATTGCACTGCACCGAGCTGCATCGCACCGCGCCTCACCGCACACCGCACTGCACCGCACCGTGCCGCGCTATAGTGAGGTTCAACCCTTACCGAATCATAGACTAACTAAATATACTTCAATTATTAGTAATCGCATAGAAATGTTAACATTCAATAAAAAGGTACAATTTGTATATTTTGTTGTATTTTGATTTGACCGCTTCGTTGGCTTTGCGGCTTGGTCATTTGACTCGAGCATCTGGGTCGTGGGTTCGATTCCCACTGGGGACAGGCAACTTTGTACAATTTGGTCCCGGTCTGGGGGTGTTATGTTTGTGAATTGTCATATCCTTGTTTAATATGGGAGATGGATTATAAAATATTTATTTATAAAAAAAAAACTTAATTGATTGCTTTGAAAACAATGTAGGTAATTTAATTAGTCACCAAACAAAATAATGTAAGATCAACAATAATCGAGATAGGGCCCCGTCAGTTCTGTCTTCCTAATACATTAGAAAAGGTCATCTTTGTTGACCCGTGCAGGTTCAAAAATATAAATTCAAACGTCCGCAGCACGCTCCAAACGACAATTTAATATGTGAAGATTAATTGAAACAACCGTAAAGGCAAATGCTTTACGAGCAAATTAAGTAGAATTCAAAACGATAAAGCATCGCCGTGGGAACGGTTATGCGACTGGAAACACATAAATTCAGGGCTCTATAAAAGGCCTTATAAAACTTGCATTTATTATCGTCCGAATGTCGCAATATAAGAAACGGCGGTCATCCGACGACAGAGGTCATTAGTTTGATGTATTGCTGCGATAAAACACCTATTCTGTGACGTCGTCTCGTGTTTGCTCGGCTGACTTGTTAGCTGTCCCGATTTATGCTTTCAGAGCTGGATAGATGTTGGACTCAGAGCAGGAGGCCAACCGCGCTAATTCTGAACGATATTACCAAATTCAAACCATAAGCAAAAACGTTATGCAGCATCCACACGGTGGGCAAACCTCGGCCCGGCGCCGATAGTTACCATGAAAGACTTAAAAATCCTCGTAGACAACTGGTTGTGAAACCACAGTTGCGATGGCGGTCCAAAGCCCGACGGCGTAATTAAGGTTCTAAGAATGTTCATCGGGGAAGGCCTATGTCCAGCAGTGAACGTCAAAAGGCTGATATGATAATAATGATTAGGTAATAGCTATTATATATTCTGTGGTAATAGGTAGATACAACAAAAATTATGCAAGCAGTTTGTGCGTGCAAAATGTGGAATGACCATCCTTCTGACGCTTTTCCACAGCGCTACGGTATGGGGTCCTTCAAGAAGAGCGTCAAAAGAGCCCTTCAACCTTGGCCGGCGCCGCACCAGCACCCTCCGGGTGTTGCAGGTGTCTGTGGGCGGCGGTGACCTCTTAACGTCAGGAGGCCCGCCTGCTTGTTGCCCCCGCAGCAATAAAAAAAAAGGTTTAAAACTGCCGGACGGCCTTCCGTACAGCTGTGAAGGATTGAAAGCTTGTAAAATTTAAAAGACGCGACTGGCGAGAGGAGGATCGGGCTTGATAAAGCAGACCAGGAGACTGAAAATAAAACTTAGCAATATCAAAATTATGCCTGTTGAAAACAAATGATAAGTCCTTGAATCAACCAGTTTGATTGACAATCGTGTACAGATTGAGGACAATTAATTTTCCCGAACGACGGTTTCGCAACAGCTCAGCGTAGTCAATTGATGGTTATTGAAATAATTGATTTGGTTTCATATGGGAATGTGGGTTATGAAACCACATAGAAGGAAGATACTGACACTCACTTATTGCAAATGAAATGACCCAGCTCACGACGACGACGGTTTGATTGCATATACATTCCCTTTAGTGGGAAATACTGGTGATTATACGAATTACTACTAAATACTGGCGATTATATGATTAACGAGCGTCAGTGGCGTAGGGGATAAGACGCGGCCGATCATATCGAAAGGTCCGGAGTTCGATCCCCAGCTGGGCCACGTACCAATGGGTTTTTTCTCGAAACTTAAGTACATTTACTGACTGCTCTCAAACGGTGAAGGAAAACATCGTGAGGAAACCTGCATACGCCGAAGAAGAAATTCTTAGGCGCATGTGAAGTCCAGCAACCCGCACTGGGCTAGCGTGGTGGACTATAGCCCGAACGCCCTCGTTAAGAGGGTAGGCCTGAGCCCCAGCAGTGGGGACATTAATAGGCTGTTGATGATACGAATGTAGCTGTGTTTTACTCTATGGTTTTACTTAAAGGATCTAGGTACATTAAATAAACTGCATTCAAAGACTAAATAAGTCGATTGTCTGAGTCGGGAATCGAATCGACAGACATAACAGCATGAATCATGAAATAGAACATGAATTATGAAATCTTACATACAACGTAGGTACATGAAATCTTATTAGAGGTAGAGGACATAGGACAGTAAATCAACATTTCCCTCCAGGTATAAAAATTCCTAATGCAATTGCTAAGCCTGAGATGAGAGTACACGATAGTATATAAGTAATTATTGTTCGTTGGAACATCCCTAGAGGGGCACCCTTCACGACCCCAGGTGGCAACCGAAGTGCAACAAACCTGAAAACCGTATTAACCTCAAGCAAAGTCAGACGTGCTTCGAATAAAATTTGTACTAGCAGTCATATTAATTCAATCTCCCCTAATCTGCCCCTTAACATGCCTCGTCTATATTAGATTATACAAAATACTCTTCAAAAGATATGTATCAAACTTGCTTTAACCGCTGACAAACCCGAAATTAACTAAATAATATAAATTCCCAATTCCCAAACGCCAGCTCTTGACAATTAAGTTGAAAAAAATAAATACGAATTACAAAAGATAGTATCTACACCATGGTATATTTTTGGTATAAAAGTTTATGTGGGTTCCGTCATATTTTATTGGATCTTTAGGGCCTCTTACACCGCTTGCTGATAAAGTCCCAGATACTCTATCTGCAGGTTATCTGACAGATAGCCTGTTTTTTTGGTTTCACAGGTATCTGATTGCCTATATCTTATATATTTTATATAGTCTATCACACAGATTTATCTGATAGATTAGTTTATCACTAAGATTACTATCTGTAACAATATCAGGAAGTGGTGAAAGAAGCCCTTAGTGTTATATTTTTCTTCTTGATATTTATTTATTGGAAAACCAACAAGCAGTTACGTATTAATGCATCACAATACTATACCTATACTAAATGATACAACTTTGCACAGTTTGTACAATGGTCCTGGGCAAACTTGTGCAGATTCTTTGTCTAATTGACAACTTGGGGGGCGGTTGGCGTGTTTTTTAATCGATTCAGTATTTTTGGGTCAGGTATGTGCTGACGAATGGCTAAACATAAAGTTTGTCAATAAAGGTTTTGACCACAAATTTCGGATACAGAAATCTGTGGTCAGAACCCTTTTTGAAAAACTTTATGTTTTTGTATGACCACAGATTTCTGTATCCGAAATCTGTGGTTCTGACGGTACCCTAAAACGTAAAAAGCATTTTGTAGACCCTTGCGTGTTGAATGAAATGGGCCAGCGGTTTTTATTTACGAACGTTAAAAATATAATTCTGCAGGTTGAGACGTCACGCGACGTTGTAAGGGTGACCAGTCA
Organism: Metalampra italica; assembly: GCA_949699065.1. NCBI lineage: Eukaryota > Metazoa > Arthropoda > Insecta > Lepidoptera > Oecophoridae > Metalampra > Metalampra italica. Next base: position 2,023,276 of record OX452970.1, on the reverse strand, counting down.
TTAAGGCCCAGGTACAAGGCGACATAAATACACGCATTTAGGGTTATTTTAGCCTTTGGGCACATTTCGTAACTGAGATTGTAACCGGCTTTGAAACGAGTAATAAAGTCCTGTATTACTTTCGTCTGTTCGAAACTGAAACCAGCTCGGAATCGGGAAACATTATTCCTCTTTCGTAACAGTAATAAAGGATGTTTTTTCCCGTTTCGGAGCTGGTTACCAACTTCAGATACTAAATGGGTCAGGTAATTTTAGTTAATAATATTATATTTTCTACTGGCCCAATACAACAAATTAATTATTTCTCTCAAACTCTTTTAAAAATAAATATTTTTATAAGTGTTGTTTTTGTAAACTCATTTTTTCCCACTAATACTAGAATGTGGTTCAAAGCTTTTCCACTTTTTCTTTATTTTTGACAGTAAAAACTACGTAGTGCTACGCGTGCTACGTCCGTAGATATCCATTACTTCTAAATACAAATGCGACAATGACAAGGTATTGTACACAAACAAATGTAACCAGCGAACTACAGTGCAACTCCAAACAGCCATTTTGTTAAGGCTCGGTGCACACGACCGCGAATCGCTCGCTACGAAACAAGGGGTGTATTTTGAGCGCGAGACGGTGTTGATATTTGATTTGTGACACACGGCTCGAATGTTCGGTTAATATATTTATGCAAAGAAGCATAGGTAGCATTTTATTTGAAATGGAGCAGCTTATATGGAGCTTTCGATGTGCTTTTTATATTTTAAAAATTGCTTTAAGTAGCAATTTATTTTTTATTTCATATTCATCCTGTTGTTTTATTTGAATGCGAATAACTGTCACAGAATGGGTGGAACAGTGAGGGAAATGACATTGCTTTTACAATCGGATGTCTGTCTCTCTCCCACCCATAATGCACTTTGACAGTTATCAAATTTTTTATTATAGTTTTACGGCCAATTGGAATCAAGTCCTTAAGTCCAAATCGTAGTTTATAATCACGAATACATAAAACCGCAGCACGGCCTCCAAGGCACAATTAGTGCCATTCGGTGATCCACACTGCAGCTAACACCGCACTAAACTGATAGTAGGTTTAATGTGGATTTAACAAGGGACAATTTGGAACCATCCAGTAGAGTCGTTACACGCTTTTATTTAACTACTATCCCGCACAATATACACTTTAATAGGCACTTGTTGCGTAAAAAAATATCACAGATATAACACACCAAAACCTACAATATACATTTTTTGGAAAACTAAACAAAAACGACAGCCATCTCTGACAAAATCCCGCCAAAAAGCTACAGTTATCAAACAGACTGTACCATAAAGCAACTCTTCCGCAACCATTCTTTAAAAACGCAAACATTTGAGACTTAATTAATGAACCAGAAGCAAACCGGAAAAAAAAGGTTTCAAACGCAATACAGCCTAAAATAAATAACAATAAGATATACAGACGGATACTTGTGATATAAGGGCAGCCCCTGTCACCTTCTTATCTGTAATCCGCTCTACGCCCCCAAATGCCGTGTTTCATATCTCACAGTCCCGCCTGCAATTAGTACGTCACGTGAAGCTCGCGTGCGTTACGAGACCGGATTTAATAAGGCTCTCGCACGACATGAGAATAGCACCCCGCCCAGTGACGAGGAATTTTAATAACGATTACGGCCGTAACTAGCCTGAAACAGGCATATTTTATTGAAACATTATATTTTCAAAGAGGGGGGTTAATAACACCAAAAGAGCCAAATGCCAACCATGGCTTTCCCGGGTGATGATAAAAGTGTAACAAACCTGTCAGCACAGCCTGTCTATGATTACGGAGTATATTGTAGGTTTTGATGTACAGAGGTAGGTAAGTAAGTAATAGTTATCGGAAATTATGTATATTTTACGTACATGTACTGACTGCTCTCAAACGGTGAAGGAAAACATCGTGAGGAAACCTGCATACTCCGAAGAAGAAATTCTTAGGCGCATGTGAAGTCCACCAACCCGTACTGGGCTAGCGTGGTGGACTATAGCCCGCACGTCCTCGTTGAGAGGGTAGGCCTGAGCCCCAGCAGTGGGGAGATTAATAGGCTGTTGATGATTGATGATGATGTATATTTTAGGCAACATGTAACGTACTGTGTGGAAAACTTAAATTAAAGCGTAGGAAACTTATAACTACGTATTCGTACCAAATTGTTATTTGTAATCTTAATTAAAACTCCTATCACTTTAGTGATGATGTGCGCCTAGGTATTGTAAATGAATCCTATATTTTTCTGGAATCTGTGCTGTAACTGCCGATACATTATGAACACTGAAAATTAGGAAGGCTCAAAAGGACTTAGTTCCAGAGTCGTACATCCTATAAAAATAACACGACAGAGGGTGTTAAGCCTCAAGAACTACATTGAACTTATTGGTACTCTAAATGCCAACTATAACTGACTGATCATGATAGCTACATATCAGAAAAGATCCTGGCGATCAAACGATCAACTCACTCAGGCCGGCCGCCGGTCTGAGATGGGCAGCAGCGCAACCAGGTACGAAGCCTAGTATTGCGATAGCCAATACGTCTGCTTAGCGTAGCTATAACGGTTATGATGGTTTGTTTGAACAATGATTGCCCTTTTGAGTTCAATATGAGATTAGGTCGTTAAGGGGAGCTCCCCTTCGCCACTTCATTTCATTTGACAGTTATTCGACCTCTACCGCCGACAGCCACTGACAGCGCCATAAAAAAGAAAAAAAAGACATAATTCCAAAACGAGCGATTTGTGGAGCCTTTGTAAAGCTGTGTATTAGGTACTTTACTGAATTGTGTCTTTAAAATTGTGTCTTAACACTTCATGACACAGTGTTTATAAATACTAGATGTTGGCCGTGGCTTTGCCCACGTGGAATATTTTTTCCCGCGGGAGCAGTTTACCGCGGTAAAAAGTAGCCTATACATTATTCCAGGATATAGCTATCACTGTACCAAGTTTCATCAAAATCCGTTCAGCCGTTACAGCGTGAAAGAGTAACAAACATACAAACATCTATACAAACTTTTGCATTTATATTAATAGTTGAATCGTTAAATCAATCAATGAAATGAAAGAAAAATGTTTGCAGAAGCATGTACAATGCGAGGCCATAAAATATTTAAAAAATAATAATTACGTTGTCTTTGGAGTTTTTGAGTCACGACTGGAATTGAATGACAGTTTAGATCAATGCAACGACATCTAATTGCCAACATAGCAACAAAAATGTTGTACTTATTTACTGGAAAATCGCTCATTCAAATGCACCCGAACGTCTACCGTAAATAATTGTTCTTATTTTAAAATTCAAATTGGAGAATCCTCGTAACGCGTTCAGAAACCCGAGGGAGCTATTATTCATAGAACAAACACGTTATTTAATTTACGATATGCAGAAACGGAACGTAGCGAAATAAACGGATGGCTGTGTTTGGACGTTACTTATAACTCGATTTGCCTTTGTGAAACTCCAAAACGCACGCCGTAATGGGACATGAGTTTAAATACAAAGGGGGTTAGCGCGCACTGCGGTGCGGTGAGTCGTAGTGCGTTTTTCAAACCGCAAGGGGAACTAACTGAATCATGCATGACCCACCGTAAGCTTAATTTCTTATAGACATTCTTAAAACAATTAAGTTGAATTTCGTTTAAACATAGGTATTTCTTTGACAACAAATTGTTATCAATTAGGAGCCTACAGTTGCTTTGACCTATTGTCTCTTGACTTTTACTTGAATTATTTTGCCCTCTGCATTCAATGACTATAGAAACTCCTTACTGCGTAAGGAGGACAGGGCATACCTACAAAAAAGCGTGTCTACCTTAACAATAGGAAAACATAAAATGGCCGACAATTGGCCTGGCACTACTCATTTCATTTCATTTATTTAATTCTTAATGGTTTACAGCGTTACGTCTCCAACGCACCAGTACACTGTTTTATTGAACACTTTGACATGTTGTCCATATTGCAATTATAGCAATTAATGTCCAGTAAATCTCACAATTCCCACAAAATTACACGAAAAAAAAAACAAATTAAAATATGTATCTACATAGGTGGACGGATAATTAGAAACAGGGCAAGATGTTCATACAAACGAGGTCACTTTGAAGCCATGGTTCTCCGTGAAGGATTGATCGGGGCATGATCTGATGACGGTCATCGAGGGAGTAGATGGAGGACTTTTAGATCGCCGTAGATATCCAACTGATCAGATGAGCCGTTTGGAAGCAGCATCGTCATGATTCCTTAACTTTAAGATTTTCATACAATTTGACGCCATTTTGCGAGTTTTTCTCTCAATGACGATGCTGCTTCCAAACGGCTCATCTGATCAGTTGGATATCTATAGCGATTTAAAACGTCCTCCATCTACTCTCTCGATGATCTTCGTCAAATCATGCCCCGATCAATCGTTCACGGAGACCCATGGCTTCAAAGTGATCTCGATTGTATGAAAACCTTGCCCTGTTTCTAATTATCCGTCCACCTATGTATATGTTGAATAGGGCATCTTTAGTTTCTATAATCATTGCCATAGCTCACAGATTTGCGGAAAAAACACAGTGCGCGCCAAGCTTAGGTTACAAAGTGTAAAGGACTAAATGCATAGTGCATTACTGGTACCTAACTTTTGTTTGTTTTAACGGCAGCGTGATAAATAGGAACAAATTAATCTTACCAACGCGAAGTTATAAATTAAGGCTTATGCACTGGTTTGGAGCGGGAAATTAAGGAAGGCGAGCGTATTTCACGGACCCTCGCGTTATATTAAAAAACGTCAGCAAAATATACGTCGTAGGTACGTCACAATATGCGGGTGCCGTTAGTTTTGTAATTTTGTGTACTACAAAAGAATTAGGTCCACCAATGAGGTCGGAGGCCTTGACACGAGAGATTTTACATTGCAGCATATCAAGGTATTGAAGGGGAGGCAAGTGGCAACAAAGACGTTTCACGTACCTGCAATATCCGCGACTAACTGAGTACAGCCTGCAATATTTTGTTTGGAATGTAGAAGTGTCAGACAGCCCACCTGATGGTAGTTGGCTATTAGAATTATGAGTGCAGATTGAAAGAAAAATAACATCGCGTTTAGCCGACCAAATTTAATTTTCCCCCAGAAACACCCAGTAAGTTCCTTAATAAGTCAGTGGACGATCGATGGAAGAGAGAGACAGCTAGCTTAAGTCAGATTTTTAACGTCAAAAGATTCATAAAGCCCAGAGACATGGTAATTTCCACAAATGACCTGTGTAAAGCGTTCTGCGAGAGGTGCAATAACTCGATTTGCGAATAAATGGCTCGGAAGTTGATCTACTACACCCCCGCCTTGAAACTCCCCAGTGCAAGGCAAAATTTTCAGTTCCCACTTCCATTGCTGCGTTAGTCACGACGGAAAGTTTCCGCCATAAAACGAAACCTGCAATATAATGGGTTTTAAACGGCTTCACGATTTAGTTGGAATGTTTGCGAGCGATTTTAGTAGAAGAAAGTTTTTTTGTTTCGGAACGCGACCTCTGACTGCGCGCTTTTCGCTCCGATCCCACTTCTGAGCGCACCAATGGAAAATGGCGGCTTAGCTGTCAAAACGGTTATTGATGATCGGAGCTCAAAATTTACTTTAACCGCTGGATTAGCCGCTGTAAAGTGTGAGCCCAACTAGAAACGTGAAATATGTGAGAGATGTGGCGTGATGGCGAAATAAAGTGATTTGTCAGACGTGAGAGCGATTTATTACATTTCAAGAGGAAGTGTTGAACCCCTTTTCCGATCCAATACATTGAAATTTCACTTCGAAGTAATTTTACAAGTTTCTATAGAGTTTGAATACAATAATACATTGTAAGGTAATTTTTAAAATTAAACTCGGGCTTTGAGGATGCGTAACCTAGTTGTCGAGAAAATTAGAACTGCGTTCAGAAATCAAATTATTATTTTCGACGAGATTTTTTCAATACTTTTGGTAAAGGTAATAATTATAATTTGACAGATCGTAAGGTAGATAAATTCTTCATAAAGAAACTTTGCTTATCCAATTATGCTTTTAGAAAAAATCTGATTATGTTGGCTTTTCTACGCGGGTGTTTGGACGATCGATACAAAGCCTTGCGGAGGTGAGAGGGGAGATCAATTGTGTTTGGAGTTGGACTGTATCAAGCTAAACATTTTAGTACCAAAACTTACGCTTTTTGAAATATTCGACATTTTCTTGGTACCTATTTTAAATCTAATTTTTTCACATTTTCAGCCTGCTCTCTTTTTAAAATACTGGAGTGTGTATCTGTTTTGTGAATTTACACAACAACCAACCAAAGTAACTCAACTAGTGATGTCCCCCTGTCACCTCCGCAAGGCCTTCCAGGCAGTCTGTCTATAAAAAAACATTTAAAAGAACTTCAGCCCGACCAATCCTCTAAAGTTGAAGAGCCCTTGTCCGAGCACCAACGCCATTGGAATCCAGAAGTTCCATCTGCTAGTTCCGTTCCGTTGCCAATTAGTTCCGATTGGTTCCGGAATGGTGTCGAATGGTCCCGCTTAGTGCCTGGTAGTTCTAGTTTAGCACTAAAGTGGTACTAAGTTAGCTAGTCTGTGGTCGTTTTAATGTTTTGTGGTTGGATAGCAGATTGTATTCAGTTTAGGATCTCACATGATTTTTAAATTAGACTTTTCAATCTCCAAATTATAGTTTAGAAGTTATTAGTAACACTTCCTATCTAATATAACAAATATGTTTTTGATTGTAAGTTCAAGACGGGGTAAAAGTAACATTGGCAAGTTAAGTTCCACAACTTGAGAGTAAAATAACCACTTAACTTCATGTCTCTGTGACCTGCATTTTAGTTAAGAAAATTTATTGAATTTTATACAGCACGATCTCTTACAATTTCTCTTCACAAGAATCATTCCCTTAGAGAGCAATATCTTTCATTCAAACTAAGAATCTAATCACGTTTTAATTCAAAGTTTCGGGCTTGATGACTGCTGCAAGGGGGAAGTGGGGGGGAGTGGAACTCGTGACGAGAATCGCAAGTGGGACAATAAAAATGGAAGGTGGGGCATTTCTTTCAGGAAATTAGCTGTCACATTAGGTACCTATTACGAACAAAGCGGTGGGTGTACGTTGTGATTAACAGCCGGGATCGAGTTTGCGGGTGTGTACGTGTTTGGAAAGAAATAGGGGGTGATTACGGTATCGTTCGTTATGCCCCTTTTGTGATGGGTGTTGGCGAATTTAATCGCTAGGTACTATTTTTGATAAAGTGACAGCCGATCCTGGATTCCTGGACCCATCGAAAATTAAATTATTAACTTCATGGACTAATCAATTACAAATCACATGTTAATACCTGGAGTATTCCCAAAATAGATGTTGCGCCGTCTTCTTCACAGTGCTAACACATTGGAAGCGGTGGTAGATAATAAATTGACGTTGTATAACGAATGGTCTGAGTTCGAAATCCGGTCATGCCAATGGGGTTATCTCAAAACTTATTACATTATCTGACTGTACTCAACCGGTGAAGGAAAACTAACATAAGAAGTATAAGCAAATTAATATAAGAAGGAATTCTTAGGCGCATGTGAAGACCACCAACCCGCACTAGGCTAGCGTGGTAGACTAAGCCCGTACGCCCTCTTTCAGAGTTCCCCAACAATGGGGAAACTTAAATGGGGAGGCTTTAATTTTGATTTGTGTATGAGACTGATAATCATAATATTCCTGATATTATACTGTCCCCCCATTTCGGGGGATCGGGGGACCTCACCCCTACTAATCTGGGTAACTGTAGGTATATATATGATTGAAAACATTGCATGAAATTATTTAATACCACTATTACCCCAAGCTTTTGAATAAATCCTTCTGAAATTAAATGTTATACCCTAGCTTTAATTGAAGTTCTAACCTCTAACCATGTATGTCTGCTTTCCTTCACCATTTTATTAAACTACTAGCCGATGCCCCGCGACTTCATCCGCATTAAAAAGTTATACCATTTATAAATGTTATTCAAAAAATTTTAACCCGATCTAATCATGCCGTTTCTTAGTTTTAAAGTTTGTCAATAGATGGCGTTAGGTGTATTTTACACCCCGCTATGATTTGGTTCTTCGCAACATATATTTAAAAGACAAGCGTGCAAATTATCCATGAGTTTTTACCTCTTCATTACTATTATATAGATGTAGGTACATATATTGTCATATAAAACCAAACGTAGGTATGTTTATAATCCGGGGTAACATTATAGGCATTATTTCCGGTTTGTAAGTTTTCTTTATTGTTTAACACAAAATATGCAAAAACTAGCTTTAAAATATAGAGTAGTGTAAACTCAGAAACTACAGGTAGACTGTCTGTGGAGTTAATTTATAAAGGGAGAGAGATGGGCAAAAAATACATATAGCTCCATCACTCCGCTCCGGGCAAATTAAGTTTACTGGGGTAATTATGACCAATGAGCAGTTTTACTCGCCGACGAAAACTTGGACAGACCGGCTGTAGTAAACTTTGTTTTATTTCCTTTTCTGTACCTATCATCTTCTTTCTTTATGATATAATACTACCTATTTCGAATGGTTGCATTTCCACGTACATATTAGAAAAAGAAACGCATCTTTAAAAAGTCAATAAAATAAGTAGGCAGATTAGTACTTATAATTTGTTTGGTGAAATAACTAAATATGTTTGAAGCCTGATGTTGAATTATTGTAATTATAACTTCTTTAGTCGAATCCAGAGAAATTGTCGTAAGAAAGCATGTAAAAGGAAAATTCCGAAACAATGTTTTACTAACTCAGATATGCCAGATATAGATTGCACTAAACATTGCGGTTCTCTCCCTAAAAGTTAGAAAAAAAGGTCGAATTGAAAGCTGAGCTACAGAAATCAATCTATAGATAATTTGCATGTAATTAATATTTTATATTTATTATACCTACAGCTAGCGTGAAAATTTAACTTTAGATTTGATTATTCTCTCTTAGCGCCACTAGCATGCGCAGCCTAGCAGCGAGCATTGGCAGTATTACCCCACATTGGCAAAACGAAACAAATCTAAGGTTCTGCCTGAAAATCAGTGCCGCAGACTACTCTGCGGCAAAAAGCTGAGGCAGCGTCCTGTTGACACTACTGCTCACCCATTTATATAAGTAATAGTTGTTTATTATAATATTTATATAAGTAAATGCATTTATTAGTTTTGCAATGGTGTCAATAAAGAGTACTCTTTCTTTCGTTCATTGGCAACGCACGGTCGACCGCACGTTAGTCGAAACAAAACCAGTATAAACTGGTCTCTCATAGTATTGAAACTCTCTAAAAGCCGACCAGCTCAGGGTCAAATTGTTTCCGCTGACGTGCGATCGACTGTAACTACAGCGTTCGTTTACCAAAGCAAAGTTTGAAACGAGAGAAAAAAACGCTGACCGTTTGTAAAGTTCGTTACACATCGATCGTTCGTGAGAGCGCACACCGCACATAGAGGTGCAATTAGGGCAAAAGTGTTCGAAAAAGAGCGAGTGACCCATACACAGACGCCTTCCATTGCAGCGTGTACGGGCTGGTATACAATAAAAATGCGAAGAAAGGCCACTATTGTACTTTACTAGCGACCCTCTACGTTCACATGAGCAGTGGTTGGAACTGACGTTATAATAGAACTGCAAGATACAGATATGGATTTAAAAATCGTAAAGGATTGAATTTTTAAAAAATAGTTATCGATAACGACAGGCTCGGCGCGGTTGATCCCAATTCCCCAACCTCTGTTATCAATTCGTCCTTCAAGAAATTCACTAAACAATTACATGTTTTGTTTGCATTTTGGGGCGATATAAAGTTGACCCCGGACTTATTAAAATCTAGAAGTACGAGGTCTCGACGTAAGTATTTGGCGGTGTTTAAAAATTGTAATTTGATAAATGGTGTGAAGTTGCAGAGAAAAAGTTACTCACCATTGATAATCTGATACTAGTGCTATAGGATCCACGCAGATCTCTTACTGTGTCCTGGAACGAAAAGAAAATATAGAATTTATTAATTATTCTAAAGTATGTATGTACCTAGGACCCAGCCGGATGAGGTTAGCGCAGGGTCGTCGTGGAGATCCCTGTGGGGAGGCCCTTGTCCAGCAGTGGACGTCTACAGCCTGAAATGATGATGATAACGATGATGTACCTAGGTGTAAGTATAAAATAAATTTCAAAATTCATGATTCGGTCACTTTCAGATACTAGGATCATCAGTATAATCGCGAATTTGTCTAACCCTGATACTTATTAAATGATCAAAATTAAAAGTACCTACCTACTCGTATCTAACTAGGTATATTTATTTCCATTGTTATTTAGAAATTTTACTAGGTATTTATTACTTTTATTATGTTAGTAATATGTATCGTGATTTAGAACAAAGGCTCGTAAATTTAAGATAAAGAATAGGGATTTTAGTATCTGTTTATTATGTGAATGAGCCACGAAAAAGGCTAAAAAATAAGCCGTTGATTCAGTGCTCACAGAATGAAATACGCTTTCGTGCGATGTACCTACAGTTGTGTTTTTAGAGGTATTATATTTACTTGTCTGGAGTAATGTTCGAAATAATACTTTCATACTTTGCAGGGCTTTACATATTACAAGAATTCAATATTGCAAAATTATGAAAGCATTCTGTTCTAGCTTCCCGAACACTACCCAGCTGAGTTGGATTCGTCGGTTGAGACATAGTAAAAGAAATTTATTTTACTACGGTTGAGCTTTTTCTCGAAGTTGTACCTATTTAACTGGACTGGTTCTCCCTGAACATAACTCTTCAATTTGAATAAGAAGGGGGGGTCAGGCCAATCTCTAGTATGTATAATATTCCAGTCTTTTGACTTAAATCTATCTATGTGTGCGATAATTAAGACCAGTCGTTAAGCAGACTATGTTGATGATAAAAGTAGTAATCTTCTTCTCTTCTAAATCAATTCAACAAAATTATATTAAAAGTTAAAATTTATAATAAACAAGTTTATTGTTGTGGAGTGTGTGCATTTGACAGGCAAAGGCGCGTTTGCGAAGCGCGCTGTGAACGCGTGCCCTTTACGAACTCACTTCACGCATGATTTGCGCCTGTCCGTGTTCAAAATGCGAACATTTTGCGGAGTGGGGAGTTTCGCAGCTTAATTTACGGAAAATTTTATGTTTAGCCAAACTTCTAATGCCTCTGACGGGCACGGATAAATTCTATTAATGAAAATAATGATAAATGAATTCCGCGGACTGAAGGTTTTGGAATAAGTAAGTGCTAAAATTCTATTTCAAATTTATTCAGAATGTTAAGGTGGCAACTTAAAAGTTTCAATTCATGGAATATTGTCACTACCAATCTATTATACCTACACAATTATTTAAAAAATCTTAATTATAGGTAGGTATTGAAAATTTTATTCCTATTATTTACCTACTTTAATTATTCTTCTACACTACAAGATAACTCAAAATAAATATGTACTTAGGTTTAGGTACCTACTAAAATTCAAGTTGTTGTATCAACATATCCGAACTCTTTCGGCGATCAGGAAATCACATGCTTCTTAAGTGTATTTCTAAATGTATGTGCCATGTACTAAATAAATAAAAAATCCTCTGTTTCGTTGGTGATTAATAATAAATAAATCAATTAATAAATATATCGCAATTTCACTGAAATTCATGCACGTATTCGTCTACATTTTCTCGGGCTAGTCTTCAAACTTCATTCCACATTGCTTACGAGAACAAAACTAATCAACCCACAGGATACACCCTAGTCCCGAATGTATCCGAGCCTAGTCGACGTAAGAGCCGACGCAATTTGCAGTAAATAAGGATATCGGTTTAGCGTCATTATCCCGCCCGACTCGCGATATAGCGGACCTCGTAAACGCCCCCAGTTAATGAGTTATGCCGCCGCCGCCTCTGTTCTGGGCGCTGCTCTGTGGTTTTCTTGGAAATAGATTTATTACACACGCTCTGGAAGCACTACTAATGGTTAAGCAATTTTTGTAATTTAGGTTCTTTAGACATCAATTTTTTTTTCAGTGTACGCTGCTTTTTAGTACATGATTAAGTGTACCTAATAAGTATACGTACTTTGAAGAACACGACAAAAGAACTACGTATTTAGCCCACAGGATACTCAAGTCCCGAATGTATCCGATCTGCGTAAGGCGGCTGGCAGTGACTGGATGCAGAGAACCGAGAACCGGGTTCAGTGGCGCGCCTTGGGGGAGGCCTATGTCCAGCAGTGGACTGATGATGATGATGAAGAACACGAGATGGAGAAAAAGGACTTCACGTTTCTAATTACCTAAAATAAGGCATTGGTTATTTCTGATGGTAAGAGGGAGATCCACAGCATCCTGTTCACTTGTTCATGGTAAGCTCGATTCTATCTTAGTTATGGAAATGCGTTAGTGAGACTGTAATGTGTTGTAGGCAGAGAGTTGTTAGTATACATAGAGCGCGCGTTAGCAAGTCTGAACTGTAAGCACGGGTCTGAACAGTCTCGAACTTTTCGGAGCGACGCTTCTAGTCACAACACGTCAGTAGCGCTGATTGTTGCTCTCGCCGGTATTTATTAAAATTTGGAGTAATCATGGTGAAATGTGCAGTGCCAAGCTGTAAACACGATTCACGGAAACAAACGATCTAGAAAAAATCGATATTGAAGCGTCCATAGAACACCTGCTTACACTTGGCACAATGGACAATGAGCGATGCGCGCGCTCTGTAGATAGTATACTAACTCTATGGTTGTAGGTAATGTTTTGTCCTGTCGTTATTTATGTAGCTTAAACACCATTAATAATTCGAAGCAGTATTATTGTACGAAGTTGTCTAGGTTCAAAATTGAAAGCTAATAGGGGTTCACCTCAAATGCGGATTTTAAAGAACATAAATTTAAATGATTTGTGGCCGCTGACTGAAGTCAATGCGCTGTAAATTGTTTCAGAGAACGAAGCTATGTTTTAACGGTAAAGTGTTAAAGTTTATTCCCTTTGGGTAAACGCGTACTTAGCTACATAAATAGGTAAATAATTATTAAGATGGGAAAATTTAATACATACTTAGGTACCTACTTACATGTTTTTCTAACTGAGCATGGATATATTTTGATATCTCTCTATTCCTCTGATTCTGTCATTTTTAATAGAGATGGTCAAACGTTATTTAAAACTATAGCATTATAGTTAGTTGCTGCCAAGATAAGCAGCTGTGACATAAGGATGAAGTAAGGGTATTCTTCCAAAGGGTGTCTTCTTACCATTTTGGTGCGGAACCCTAAAAAGTTAACCCGAAACCCGAAGCGATCACCAATTCAAAAACAACGAAACAGAAAAAAATAAAATTAGCTTGATCACAGACTACTAAACGTTCAGAGGGGTCAGGAGAATCCCGAGCGTGTTATCGGCCGCGGGGCAATTTGGCGGTCGGACCGCAAGTGGCGTGCATGTTTATTAGAGACAAAGACCCCCCCCCCCCCCCCCTTCCCCCGCCGTTCCCCGATTTGCATAACGGACCGTGTCGTAATTAGAAACCATCTCGGACCATCCTTTGTCCCGACAAGTCTGGGGGGACGTCAAACGCCTTCTATTTAGCCGCTCCGGGCTGAGCTGTGTAATCCGTTTGAATTAAAACACAAACGTGTGTCGTGTCTCCGGGATGGACTTGAAACGTCACCGGTCGTGGTCATGAGGCTAACATTATAGATACCTACTTGTATGAAACCAAAAATGGAAGATATATAGGTACTCGCCAAACTGCAAAACAGTTTGTTGGCGAGAAAATGCACACGACTTAACTAAATTTAGTCTATTGAGCTCTTTTTTATCTGTGGAAATAAGAAAGAGATGGCATGAATTTTAGAACTGTCAAATTAGTTTTAGTCCTATCAGACAAAAGAAAATGAAGGTACTGTTATAAAATGGAACACTGTCAAATATTGAATATTGTTTGTTGGTTGCCATGGGTGCTTTTGGGAAAATGGAAAATTAATGAAATGTCGGCCCCAAATTTATGTTTAAATATTTTGCAATAAGTAAACGATCAAGGCATTTAAAAGGCAGTTTTATTTTGCAAGATAGTGGCGACCGTGACAGGACTCGAACCTGCAATCTTCGGTGCTCTTGGGAAAATGAAAAATTAGTGAAAAGTCGGCCCTTTATGTTTATAATTTTGCACTAAAATAGAACGAAAAGGGCGTTATCGACGCATTTAAAAGGCAGTTTTATTTTGCAAGAGGTACCTTCCAGGTTTCTATTGCAACTTAAAACATGGCTATTAAAATTCCCTCTGCCCCACAGGCTAAACTAATTTGACTAAAAGACTAAACTAATTTGACAGTTCTAAAATACATGCCATCTCTCTCCTATTTCTACAGATAAAAAAGAGCACAATAGACTAAATTTAGTTAAGTCGTGTGCACCTCCGAATCGACACGATTATATATTAAGGTAAGCTTTAAATTGCAAAGCGGAATAAGGCAGGATTGTATCCACCAAGATGGCTGCCCACGATGACATTGTGAATCCAGCTTTAGTCGTAACTAACCAATGGCTCAAGCCAACTAAACCTATTTAGTTAGCAGATGCGTTCCGGTAAATTGAACGGCGTTCTGAGGAAATCGCGGGGTCGTGCCGTGACTCTGCTCCGTTCAGAAACTGGGCTAAAAGCCCCGCTTAGCCGCCTCCGTTCGGCCGGTAATTTTTCACGTGAAACTGTCCCGCGAACGGGCGGCTGCGGCGGCGGGCGCACCGCCCGGTTTAAGCGCGTTTACGGAGGAAGCTTTTAAAATCTGCACGAGTCTTTGCCTGCGCTTTTTTAAATATGCACGCTGGTTTTTTTTATATAAATCAACGGAGCTGTTTAAAACACTGCAAATGATTCAGATTTATTCGTATATTATTTTTAAATAATGAAGTTATTGTTTTATTCTTTAGAGAGAATTCGTAGGTAGGTAATATAATTGATTGTAGGCCGTTCGGGCGTCCTAGTGTCGCTTGGCGCCGGGTATAAAGTAAAAATGGTTATACCGACATTGTTCTATCACCAACTTTTTAATTTGGTTGGCTTTTGGTGCAGTTGATGGTGTCCTGCCCCTTTACAGTCCTTCCTACAGCGATGTAAATCTTTAATGATCCTCTAGCTATAGATAATGAATTAATACTATTGGTCTAAGGAATTATTTTAGACTATTTATTTATTTTATTATTTCATATACAATTATAAGGCATTACAGATAGATTCCAAAGCGCCTTACAATTCAAAACTAAGAGGTCATTAACATTACAACTAAACTTTAAACACGGCATTATTATGTATAACAACATTACATTATACTAAAAATAGTTACCTACATTACAAAGTGAGTATACATACAATAAAATATAATAGTAATAAATGACAATGTGGGTATATTTTATATTTAAACTTTAAACATCACAATTGATTTCAATTTCATCCTATTTAATAGAAAATGGCGGCATTAAAATATCATGTGTTAATTATTCTCTCGTGTTTCAAACAAGCGTGTGTTTGTTGGCAAATGAGACGAGTTTCAATATCATAAATATTTCGCTGGAAAATGTAAAGTAATACTCGGGCAATTAGGCAACTCGCGCGTTGTAATCAACGCAAACAAAATGGAATATTATACATACAGCGTGTGTGACTACAGGTTTTCATTTATTAATAACCAAATTATTAGGTTAATAGGAAATAATATAAAATGCGTAATACAGAACTTCAGTGGCCTCGGGGATAAGACACGGCCTATCATATCGAAAGGACCTAAGCTCTTGGGAAGGGCTCTTGGCTCGAAGGACTTGGAAACGGTGGTAGATAAAAAATTGACGTTGTATAAATGTACCCAGTGTACTTACATGCAATAAAATAGTTTTGACTTTGACTTTGCTCGATCCCCGGCCGGGCCACGTACCAATGGGTTTTCTCGAAACTTAAGTACATTTACTGACTGCTCTCAAACGGTGAAGGAAAACATCGTGAGGAAACCTGCATACGCCGAAGAAGAAATTCTTAGGCGCACGTGAAGTCCGCCAACCCGCACTGGGCTAGCGTGGTGGACTATAGCCCGAACGCCCTCGTTGAGAGGGTAGGCCTGAGCCCCAGCAGTGGGGACATAAATAGGCTGATGATGATAAAATGCGTAATAACCGAGCGAGCGAAGCGAGCGAAGCGTCTACGTTTCGAGACTGGCCAAAAATGCTCTTGTCCGGCTGTCTGTCTGTCTGTCTGTCTGTCTGTCTGTAATTCTCTACAGGTCGCATTTTTCAACCGATTTTGACGAAAATTTGGCATATGTATAAATTAATTAAACCTACAAAATGAGTAGAATAAAATTTTGAAAAACTTTTTTTTAGAGTACCTACCATACTCGCAAAGTGGGAGTGAACTTTTTTTTTCTTGTGAATCCCATAGTGTGGGATATCGTTGGATAGGTCTTTCAAAAATATTGCTGGTGTGTAAATACCATTTTTTCGATTTAGGGATCCGTTGGCGAAATATTAAGCTTTAAAGCGGTAATTTTTGTTAGAGTCACGTGTCCCCCCCCCCTGCCAGCTAAACGGTTGCTTCTGGAAATGTGAAAAAATTCATGGCAGTAGCATATATAACGTAGTTACAAGGAAAACTATTACGGCTAAGTAGGTTCTATTAGTTTTTGAGTAATAGTGGATCGACTTAAGAAAGTTGAAAAAATAAATTATGTTCATAGAACTGCATACGTAAAATGGAAAATTATTTTTATCCGCGTGATATCCATGGTGTGGGGTATCGTTGGATGGGTCTTTCAAAAATATCGCGGGTGTGTGATAAACATTTTTCGATTCAGGGATCCGTTTGCGAAATATTAAGCTTTAAAGTGCTAATTTTTGTCACTTTAGTAGGTACTTTTTCTGTTTCCAAAGTTGACTTTTGTTGGTTTCTTTTAGGTTTGGTTTATAAGGGCTGGCGAGGTCTACTGTTCTCACGGAACTACTAGTATTTATGTAATGTACCATAGATCGAATCAGAAATGAGGAGATCCGCAGGAGAACCAAGGTCACCGACATAGGTCAAAGAATTGCGAAGATGAAGTGGCAGTGGGCTGGGCACATCGCTCGTAGAACTGACGGCCGTTGGGACAGAAAGGTTCTCGAGTGGCGACCACGTATCGGAAGACGCAGCGTAGGCAGGCTCACACAAGGTGGACCGACGATCTGGTGAAGGTTGCGGGACCCGGCTGGATGAGGTTAGCGCATGGCCGGTCGTCGTGGAGATCCTTGGGGGAGGCCTTTGTCCAGCAGTGGACGTCTACAGGCTGATATTATGATGATGATGTACTGTCGCAAATATATCATATTATGTAATCTCACCACACACACACACACAAACACACAGACGTACTCAAACATACAGACTGTCCACGATTATATCTACTGAATGAAAGTTTAATAACCAATTGTAAATGCGTCTTTGGCAGTGAGAACTATAATATTTATTATAATAAATAACCTACAATAACATTGTTTTTCTTAAGTGCTGTGGATTTTGTGAAAAAAAAATAAAAAAATTGCTATACCTGTGGTACCACAAAAAAATTACCCGAATAATTACAAAAATTGCCCGTGGTACCATGGGCAACGCACGAATTATAGTTTCGTTCGACGAAATGACATTCTCCTATGAAACTAATTTTAGCGTTATAACATTTAACTAACTCCATCTGAGTGAGGTAATTTAAAAGGTTACTGTTCATAAACTACGCCTAACCAATTTCCTTCCACGAAATTTAGCGTAATCAAGTTTTATAGCCAGGTTATGCCTAGCGCGGCGATCAAGCATGAGTATAGCTATATTAGTGGCAACCACGTGCTGAGGTTTGCTTTAAAATTTAAATTTAATTTTAAGTTTGGGTAGCAAAACTACTTTAATTATTTCTGTAAAAATTACTTATACATACCAAATCAAAATTTTCTGATTTGACGTTTTTCAGATAGAACATTTTTCAGATTGGATGTTTTTCAGATTGAACATTTTTCAGATTGGATGTTTTTCAGATTCGACATTCTTCAGGATGGATTTTTTTCAGATTGAACATTGTTTTCAATCCGAAAAATGTTCAGACTGGATGTCGAAACTTGTTCAGATTGGACATTTTTCAGATTGGACGTTTTTCGGATTGGATATTTTTCAGATTGGACATTATTACCAGTAAATCGCGGTGAAATCTCTGTCATCGTAATAAAACTATTTGTAAATACATTTTATGTTCAAAATGTATGTCTGAAAGCAAAAATATCACCTTTTCTCTGAGATGGCCGTAGTCAAGAAACCAGTTAGAATTTGTCAATTACTTTTCTTAACCCTTTGGCTCGCGGGATTCAAAGCACAATTCCTTTGAAACTCGGACGCATTTCGCGTCAGTCAGACACCCTGACATGTCACTCAAAAAACTGTCATTTTTACTAGGTCAAGGACAATGTCAGGCTAATATGACATTACCCGACAGAATAACTAGCTAGGTGTCTTCCTACTACATGTGGTAGGCTGAGAGTCAAAGGGTTTCAGGACTTTCAGAGAATTGACATAGGTTGGTGTAAAAGGTGCTTTTACATCACCGTTACCAAATCGCAAAGTTCCTCGCAACAAACACTCAGCGGGGTGAAAGGCAAGTGATTGCAGCTTGGAGTGTCACTCACGCACTCCCCCAAACCCATTACAGCCCTCCGACCTCCGAGAACAAAACACGCACACTTTTCTTCTGTCTATTCGCTTTAATCATATTTGTGAAAACTGTAAAATGCGTCAAGTTTACATATTTACAAGTACGTATTCCGTTTCTGAACATAAGAATTTAATGGGTTAGCCCCGTTCGTGGGGATTTTTTATATTTTTATATTTATTTTTAAAGGGATTTATTTTCCTGACACATTTCTCCTTTGTCGTCATCAATAATGTTATTAAGTATGTATTTATGTATGTAGGTAAGTATATATTATAACATAGTGTATAAAATTTTTAAAATATTTTAATTTAACTGCACAACTTTCTCTGGTATTCATATTCTGTAACCAAAGGTTGTCTGGGACCTTCTAAATCTACTGTAATATGGTGTTCTGTTTTATTTTTGTGCAATAAAAAAATAAAAAATAAAATAATCTTTATCGATCCACAGTTACATTTGTAAATATAGCAATGCGGCCCTGGCTCCTAAAATAGGAAGTCCCGCATGTCAGGTGCCTAAAGAGTATTGAATTGAATTCTCCACAAACACAATACCTACGAAAATCAAAGAAAAACTGCACTATTATATAGCGAGCGGCTATTTAGCCCGGCACGGCTGAAAGGCAATTTTCTATCCTATTTCTGTCGGAAGTCCGAATTATCTGCAATCAATCGGACAAAAGAAACGAATGAACGAAGTTATTTCACTAACGTCCGACGATTTATCACACGAATCATTTGTTTCGGCAACAGTCAGCTAGTGTTGTTTACTTTGTGCGAGATTGCTCAGCTATTGGTGTTGCTATAGCTATAGGCATATTGGATCATATTGGACGCACTCTAGAGGTACAGGAGCTCTATTTTTGAATCGCTAACTGCCTGATAAACTAACGGCAAGATCAAGTGACTGTCATTTTTATATCTGTCAGATATTTGTCAGAGACTTGAGGTGTGAAACAACTATGTGAAAATACTATCAGACAGATTTATCTGATACATAAGTTTATCTGTCAGCTTACTGTCCGTAACAATATCAGCAAGCGGTGAAAGAGGCCCTAAATGTACTTGTTAATCAGTAAATTGGTACATGGCACGGCTGGAGATCGAACACGGACCTTTCGATGTGACAGACCGCGGCTTACCCACTACGCCGCCTACACATACCTACACTAGACATAAAATTAATTTAGTTTATATTTCTTTTTACTGTCTTCGCCAAATATAACTGGTATAGCTTACACCAGCACAAACAAAGGCTCCAATTCCTCAAAGATTCCTTAAACATTTACTTCGCCGACGTGTTGAACCACACATGAATGATGGAGCTCCACCCAGCCTTTCAAATAACACTCTACATTTGAGGCATTGAAAAATGCACTTTAGGAACCGGCAGACAATTCGCCTACAAACTGTGACGATCTCGCGGTAACGTAAGCCGAGTTTTCATGAGGGAATAAAGTTCAGATTTATGGAGCAAAGAAAACGACTGAATTAATTTGCGCAAATGTGTTAGAACGATTAAAATAAAGGTACCTAGGTATTAATTTCTAATGGTGAGGGGAACTCTGGAATGGAGCTTTAAATGAAGGTGAGACTTAGGTCAATTTAAGACAAAGACTTTGGTAGAACAGTATCATGTTTTATTTGATGACAAGGAGCAACAAATACCCTAAAACATCAGCATTTCATTTGCTAATGATGTAGGACAACCGCTATCAGGGTTCAGCCTGGTACAGTAAGTGGTATTTGTACCTGCAACACCATTGCCAGAGGATTGCCGCCCTGTCATGGACTCTTTTATACGCTCTTCGAAGAACCCTGACAGCGATTTAACTTCATTAGTAAATGAAATGCTGATGTTTTTAGGGTGTTTGTTGCTCAAATCGATTTGTGCCCCGTTCGTCTTCGTCCCATAAAAAATATCCCACAATGTCCCAAAGTCACAACGACTTACTACTTTTGGTGGAACTTGGTACATAAAGGATACTTTCATCTCAGAAACTGGCACCCCTGCTCCATAAGCGTGTCTTAATAATTCAAAGTGATCAAGATATGGCACTGCCTTTGCTCCAAGCCTTTTAAGACCGCACGAAGTCAATCTAGTGACTTAAATTAGGATCTGGTACGGAACCCCTTAATAGAAGTGAAACACAAAACATCGCTTATCATAACCATAATTCATCTGACAGCAAAATATATGAAACAGCCGCAAAATATTAAGAAGCACTAATGGCAAGCGCAACACACGGGGTTATTTCATTAACCGATGCTGCCGGCTCTGTCCGGGGCGATTAATCAACGTCGGCGAAATTGCGACCGGAGACGGATGGGCCGCGGCTTGGGGTCGAGAGCTTGCATAGTCTAACAACGCCCTTGAACTGCGTTGCTGGCTGATTGCTGGTGAGATTCCGGGTATTGAACAGTTGTCATTTGTGAGATCCTTTATCGATTCAGGGACCAACGTTGCTCCGTGCGTGGGGCAACACCCCTGAACTGTGTTGCTGGCTCATTGCTGGTGAGATTCCGGGTATTGAACAGTTGTCATTTGTGAGAGCCATTACCGATTCAGGGACCAACGTTGGTCCGTGCGTGCGGCAACGCCCTTGAACTGCGTTGCTGACTGATTGCTGGTGAGATTCCGGGTACTGAACAGTTGTCATTTGTGAGAG
This sequence comes from Metalampra italica, assembly GCA_949699065.1. Taxonomy (NCBI): domain Eukaryota; kingdom Metazoa; phylum Arthropoda; class Insecta; order Lepidoptera; family Oecophoridae; genus Metalampra; species Metalampra italica. The sequence continues at coordinate 2,001,824 of OX452970.1, read as the reverse complement.
TCATTACGGACCCAGGGATCAACGTTGGACCATGCGTGGGGCAACGTCCTTGAACTGCGTTGCTTACTGATTGCTGGTGAGATTCCGGGTACTGAACAGTTGTCATTTGTGAGAGCCATTACCGACCCAGGGAACAACGTAAACTGGGGAATTGTAACGATTACGCCCGTTGAGCCTCATCGTTAATCGACCTTTCAGCCCATATTGGCAAAAATATCTTTTTAAACACAAAATTGAGTTTTCAACAAGATTTTGTAGGTGGATTAAGGTTTCAGCCAGCACATAAATGCTCATAAAGCAAAGATTAAGATAGCCACGAGCTAACAATGTAACTTACGCGTAACATGTTGGCTTGCATTTCGAAAACATGAAAATGCAAATAACATTCCAGACAACAATACAAAATGCTGATTCAAAAAAATTACAACGAATTCAACGTGCGGTGATTTATATCATCTTAATGCAAACATTAGAAGCTAACGACTTGTAAGAGATAAGAACTTGCCTCTGGCATGCATAGAGGACTCCTACTCCATATATACGACTTTCTAGTGTTACATCCATCTCTAATTCTTTCTTGTTCCGTGAATGCACTTACAAACGATACGAGTACCTATAAATATAATGTAATATAGAGTTAATCTCTGAAACTGTTATTATTTCATTACAACTTTAAAGCATGAATTTACCGGGTTGCTGCTCGCTAAAGTCCGAAAGCCATAACTAAACCGGACGTAACCTGACCTAGACTTAACTTAACATAATTGAACTTAGGGGCGTTGTTAGATGGACTAAACTAGGAGATAGAGACTAGAAAAAAAACTGTTTTACTAGGTGTGGTTTATAGAAAAACTAGGTACGGTTTCATAACTCTCGTCACCATGAGTTTTATCTTAACGCCGTAAAAAGATAGTTAAGGAATATAAGAAAAAGACTATGTATATAGAACATTAAGGGATCAGTCACAAATCCAAAGACACTCTCCTTGGAAAGCCAGAGATTCGTAAACCTACAATTGAGTTAAAAGACTACCTCACGGTTGGGTAGCGACGATTCTATAGTCCCGTGGATTCCCTTATAATTTCTTTTTGATACCGAATAGAATCCGTATTCGGGGAGTTAAATTACGTGTGGTGGAGGCGAGAGGGCCGTATCACGATTGGTATCGTAAAGCGAATAAATCCTGGGACGCCAGCGCCGCCGCCATATTGGATTACCGAGAAAGTATTCTCTTAAGTTTCATTAACCGATCCGGCCGATACGGCGAGATACGGAATCTCGCAAATAAATCTCGATGGGATACGCCGAAAGTTTGGACAACCCTGATTTAGTAGTGCAGGCAGCTTTATAGCTTAGTGTATAAATGGATTTTTGTGGTAAAGGTCATAAAGGAGCAAATCAGTGAACATCAGCGTCGTCATTCTGAATCGAAGAAGGAACAGCCTTACTGGGTATATATAAATCCCCGCAATTTTATTCCATTCTTTCCGGTCTTTATTTCTTGTTATATTTTATACCTCATCCAGACTCGAGAACACCCGAAAAACGTGAATGTGATATGTTCTCGGCGTCTCGTTCTCGCTCTCGCCTCATACAAACTCTCACACTCACTCACTCGAGATTTCTCGCCGAGACTACTCGCCGCCTCGTGAGTCTGGATGAGGTATTAGAAAGTTTGTCTATGAATGTGACTTCAGCATCTAAAAGCCTAAACCAGACTCACGGCGAGAAGCCCCGAGAACACCCGAGAAACGTGAATGTGATAGTTTCTCGGCGTCTCGTTCTCGCTCTCGCCTCATACAAACTCTCATACTCACTCGACATTTCTCGCCGAGACTAACTTTACTCGCCGTGAGTCTGGATGAGGTATAAAAGTACTAGTTACATATATTAGGTACACGGTTACATACAGTAAGTACACAGTAGTATACCCCTAAGTGGCGTCTTTACAGAATATCCCAGCATCAGTTCGCTCATTAAGCGCAACCCTTCAATCCCTAGCGCTATCGCGTGACGATCGCGGCTCGTCACCGAGGGCGCTCGTAAACTCCATCCCTTAGCCCTTACTGTAAAAACTCATTAATATACAAGTAAAACTCATTGTTACAGCGCTATCCTTGAATTTGTGGTGAGTGTCTCAGTTCGCTCAGTGATTCCAATCGATTTGAATTCAATTTCATGTCACATAATGGGATATTAATGTCAAAAATAGTAAACTACTTTCAAATATAAATGGTGTAAATGTAATCCTAACCAATCTTAGAGAGTACATAATTTGGTGTCGCATAATGTGCAATTTTTGTTTTACAATTGTTGGAAATTCCCCAAAAATTCTTGAACTTCACATACAAATTGAACCACCCACAACACATTTTCTATGCAGGTTGAAAATAAAAATAGGGTCCCTTTTTTATCTTTTGAGGTACGGAACATTAAAAACATGTAGTAACAAAGGTATCTCAACTCTCAAGTATATAGGAAATCTTTGTGACTATGAAGTACGCGTATGTGACGGATTTAATTGAAGGAACTTTAGTGAAGGGGAGGGAGAATAGGAATTCCAATTAACAAATATCACATTACAAACTTGCGAGAACTATGTGAGTTACCATAGTAACGTTTCAAGTCCGAAGTGTTTGGAGTTTTTTTATAGCGTCTATTTCGTATTCACGATTCTGCGTGTAATAGACAGATTACGTATTTTGACGATAAGGCTTCCACGCTCATGGGTTTCGAGTGAATTCAGTAGTTATGTAGGCGAAGGCTTTGGTAAGACAGATAAGGGTGCAAGGTTATGCTTGAATTTACATAGATCGGGAAATATAATAGAGTAAGGAAATGTTCAACAGGAGGTCTATAGGGTGATGAGAGATTTTTCTGTCTTTTATGTTATCGCAACTAATATTTTAACTGCAAAAATCTGTATTGTATTGTTTGTACTCTTTTCACAGTTCAGAATTTAAATACAAATTTAAAAAATAATAATAATAATAATAAAAGTAATGGTTGTTCTAATTTGGATGGTGTTTTTAAAATTTTAATTAAAAATAATAAAAAAAAACCCTGATAATACTGAATTATTTTTAATGTTTAAAACTACCATCCAAATTTGAACATCTTTAGTATGTTTTATTTAAATGTAGACGGATGAGTTTTATTCCTATGTATTGTAAATAGATAAATTCGACAAGCGCATGTATTGAGGACTATAAAGAAAGGCGGTGAACTATAAAAACTCCGCGAATTTTATGAGGCACGGGGCGGGAACTTTGAAGTAACTTTTTATGTGACTCAACTCTAATTGAAAAGCATCGACTGAAGTTGGTTATAGCTGCGAATCAAGGAGTTTTAGGAATAAGAAGAGCTTAGTTTAGGTGAACAGAATTTTTTTTGTTAATTCGATGGCTGGCAGAGTGGAAGTGACACACTGCGAACGGGTCGAGTTGCGAATGGGGTGAGTTGTGAATGGGATGAGTTGCGAATGGGATGAGTTGAGAATGTGATGAATTGACAATGGGACGAGTTGAGAATGGGACGAGTTGAGAATGGGACGAGTTGAGAATGAGATGAGTTGAGAATGGGATGAGTTGCGAATGTGACAATAACAACTGCATGCTCTCTAAAAATCTCACTCTACTATCTAAGTACATACTTAGTAGATTTTTGGTAACATTCAAGAAATAAACGGATAACTTGTGTAGTTACAATATATCGACATGTCTTCAAAGACACAACTCGGGACAGCTCACAACAGATCCTAAATCATCAATGTACGGCAACTTGTAGTAACTTTGAGGGAACTTCGCTGTGACTTGCGCAAACAGACGCGGCTGACTGACAAGTCACAAACTTTGGACGGATATGAAGGCGTGTGATGCCTGAGGGAGGACCGAGAGGATGGAGTATTGAGGAAATATGCGATAATTTTAAAAAAACCATGAATGACCTGAACTGGTTGCCGTCAAATTTGTTTGTTGCCTATTTGATTAACGAAAATTAAATGGAAGTTGCGACTTTTTGGCGGGATTTTCTCAGAGATGGTTGTCTCTTTCAAGTTGTTGTCCTAAGATATATACCTACATAAAACAGTTTTCATGTATATCTGTGATAGTGTTATAAGCAACAGTGCCTTTTAGCGTGTATTGTGCGGGACACTTAAATAAAACCGCGTAACGACTCAACCCGTTCTTTCAAAATGCTCCCTTGTTAAATCTTCATTAAAGCTAATATCAGTTTAGTGAGGATGTAAACTGCAGTGTGGATCACCGACTGGCACTAGCTGTGTATCTGTTTTTGTGGCTGCAACCGCCGGTTTTTTGTATTTTTTGGAAACTAAGTCTGGCCTAGAAGGACTTTGCTTCCAGGCCGTAACCATTTGCAGAAAAGTAATAAATGACCGTCAATCGCTTCACACTTGCGGTGTCACATAAAACCTATGGAGGCGTAGTCAACACAAGGTGTGGGGTCAATAATAGGAGGTCAAATATTTGCGACCCCGGCCTGCGGGCGTCGCGTCTGAGCTGTTTACCTCCCACCAAAGGATTACAGACTATATATAGGTATACTTAGAGAGTATGGGTGTATTTGCACTATACGATAAAATTTAACTGAGTTTTGCGATAAAGTTGATATGGAATGAATAGAGTGCTTACTACCCACTCCTGTATTATTATTTATCTGTTGTGATACTAACTAGCACCTAATAGCAAACTTGATGCCATATAAAAGTAGAATTCCTCTATTACATATCTACGTTGCAAGGGTACTTTTGCAAAAGGGTAATTTTGCGATAGGGACCTTTTGCGAAATGGTGAAGGGACATTTTGCGAACGGGACATTGTCCGCCTAAATGACAGGAAGACATTAAGTTGAAGACAATAAAGTTTTGTGTTCTTGAGAAGTATTATTCTGTCTTGGAACAAAATAAATCATACTCCAGGCGTGATCGCTAGGACTCAGGACCAGTTAGTATAGTATGTGTCGGTACACCCGAACGGAATATGGGTTTTCTATCAAAATTTCTATCTATAAAAAGTTCGCCTTTTTGTTTTTTGTTCAGCCGAAATTTCATTTTGAGACACCTCACTGTTTTCCCACGGGCGAAAAAACATTTTCTATAAACGTACGCAGCAGTCAACACACCATTTCAATGCGACGAACGCCTCGATATAAAATGTCAAGTTTAACAGGGGGTGTACGCCGCTGTCGGCGCCCTTTGTTTTCGCGGCGGCATCCTTTGAGCAGAGGCGGCGCGTGCCGGGCTTTTTACAAAGGCAACCGTATCTAAGCGAACAGACTAAGTAAAACAGTCTCTATTATTGGTGTGTTGCATGCAGTATATCTATATTACTATAAGCTGTAATTTCATCAGGACGTTTTCTTAAAAGCAAGCATGCCGGTACTAAAGTACACTCTTGGAAGTAGTGTCGCCATCATTACAGCCGTGTTGACTTTTGAAGTGGAACGCACTGAGTTAGACCTTGTTACAGCAACAGCCACGAATACGTTAATCTCGGAAAACTAATTGAATCCAGCAGAAACCCATTTCCAATAAGATTGCGGTCCAACTAATAGTCACACCAACAGGTGTAGGACGCTTAATCATAATTAATTTCGCCCCCCGGCCGCGTCTGGCCACCGCACAGGCATACATATGCATACGTACACATTTGCATATGCGTTATGGTTGAGACGGGATATATCTTCGAGTAAAGTGCTTCGTTGGTGCATAGATAAGTCAGACTAGCAGCGGATTAAAATCTAATTAAAAGAATGACCGCTATGTTGATATGACAGTTTTCTATAGACGAAGCGTCTAGCGCCCTTTGTAGACATCATCATTCAGCGATTTACGATAATAAAGTCCAAATATAATATTAGTTGTTGGACATTTTTCAGATTGGACGTTTTTTAGAGTGGACATTTTTCAGATTGGACATTTTTCAGATTGGACGTTTTTCAGATTGGACATTTTTCAGATTGGACATTTTTCAGATTGGACGTTTTTCAGATTGGACATTTTTCAGATTGGACGTTTTTCAGATTGGACGTTTTTCAGATTGGACATTTTTCAGATTGGACATTTTTCAGATTGGACGTTTTTCAGATTGGACATTATTCAGTTTGGTCATTTTTCAGTTCGAGCATGGTCGTTGGACATTTTTCAGATTGGACATTATTACAGTAAATCCATTCAGCCTGTAGACGTCCTGCGCTAACCTCATCCAGCCGGGTCCCGCGACCTTCATCGGATCGTCGGTCCACCTTGTGTGAGGTCTTCCTACGCTGCGTCTTCCGATACGTGGTCGCCACTCGAGAACCTTTCTGCCCCAACGGCCGTCAGTTCTACGAGCGACGTGCCCCGCCCACTGCCACTTCGAATTATTCCCGAAATCCACCCCACAGCTTCGCAATTCTTTGAGCTATATCGGTGACCTTGGTTGGAGGTTTATAACACAATACGCTATCATTTTAATGCAATAAAACTAACTGCGCATTTGGACATTTTGGGTACTGGTCAACCTGGAAATTGGTCAATCTGGGAATTGGACATTGGGGACTGATCCAAAATTTATATGACTTTAAAAATATTTAAATTACAGCACATGGAATTACAGCACCAAGGAAATTTAATGTGCGGATAAACATAATTGCAGTATCCAAAGCGTCCATACAATATGAAGCCGAACTAGAATAATTAATTATATTAAAACCAACAGCTAAAGGCCGGCACACATTATCGCGGGCCAAACTTCAGCCAACTTGACACCGCCAACCGCTCTCTGGGCCGTTAATAATAAAGTGTCAGCGACAGCGAGACCTCTCTGGCGAGAGCGAGAGGGTGTCAGGAAAAACTGCTGTACGCAGGTGTCGGCGATAAATAACAGGCGACACCTCCGGCCGCGAGAAGTCGGGGGATGAAACTAGTGAGCCCGCTATAGTTATTCGAATAAAAGCTTCTGGTTTAAGTGAATTGACTTTGGTGGAAGAGCGCGGTTTCTGCTCTCGGTGTGATGATTTAGTGTTAAGGTGTGTACATGTCGCAGGATGTTAAGAAACCAGGGTTTTGAGCAAAATCCCACGGTTTTCATAGAAAAAGTGAATTATGACCAAAAATTATGATCAAAAACACTCGACACGAGCGTGTATGAACAGAATGACGAGACTGAGCGAAGCGAAAGAGGTGTGTCAGGATCGCGATACTTGGCGCCCCGTTTTTTCTGCCTTCCCCGCCAGGGGCATAGCGTGAAGATATGTATGTATGAAGACTCGATTTTATCATTCTAATTAACATAACTGCTCGCCGGCTATTCGGTGATTTTCACAAAACTTTAGTTTTTATCAAAATCCTAGATTTCGAAGTAGGTACCTGAGCATATGGCCAAGTGTACTCTAATAGAAAATAACTACTCGTGGTTTTCCTTTATTGATTTACGTGTACCTAGGTACAGTCGACCGCGCGTCAGTGGCAACACTTTGACCTCGAACTGGCCAATTACGGAGTTGTAATACTTTAAGAGACCATGGTTTTCTTTCCACTGACGTACCTACCTTACAATAAAAACGAGCACATTTCACTGGTGCCTACTAAATGTCCAAAAGAAAGTCCATTAATGTAGCCCGAGCCTTAACCATTACAGATACAATGTACTTCGTCATAGACGCCCGGAAGCGTCCCCCGAGTGTCGTACGAATATTCGGCCGAGGATATCCGGTGGCGCGGTGGCGGCCATCTTCACGAAAAATTATATGCGTCCTAAGCGTGACACGTACGACGGTAAAATGGGGTTCCGTGTGTTACATTTAGGTCACTTTACTCATTTAAATACTTCAGAATCCATTCGCGCTTTAAAGTACTTCATCATCATCATATCAAGCGAAAGACGTCCACTGCTGGACAAAGGCCTCCACGACGACCGGTCCAGAGGCAACCTCATCCAGCCGGGTCCCGCGACCCTCAACAGATCGTCGGTCCACCTTGTTGGGAGGCCTGCCTACGCTGCGTCTTCCGGTATGTGGTCGCCACTCGACAACTTTTCTGCTTCAACGGCCGTCAGTTCTACGAGCGATGTGCCCTGCCCACTGCCACTTAAGCATCGCAATTCTTTGAGCTATGTCGGCAACCTTAGTTCTACTGCGGATCTCCTCATTTCTTAAAATAATTTAAGTAAAAAATTTGCGCGTTAGTTTCTATACTTACTAGAAACCTTCAGTGACTTTGTCGCTGTAGCACCTGATGGGATGAGAGGTGATGTGATAAATAGGTCAATTATTGTCTTGTCATATGATAGTACTAAGGGTTCTTTTTTGAAAATCAAAACAAAATTTGCGACATTACTGTTCACTTGTAAAACGACACATTTTCATAAAAGCAACACCAACATAAATCATACAGACGATTTGTATTTCAATGTTCTTTTCACTTCTAATCGACTGTTCAAGGATTTCATCATTCAGACGCGGAACCCTAAAAGCCTCTTGGTCGTGGCTCAACGGTACGTAACAGGAAACGGCGGTTACAGCGTTTCCGGTCGCCGATTTATTTCGCTGAATTATGGATTCATGAGAGAAATTTGTTGTTGTATTTTTTTAAATAATACTTTTTCCATGCCTCTTGCGACGAGGAATTTGTAAAAGTTCGGAGTTTTCTTCGATTTTTTCCCGCAACATGTATTTTTAATGGTCCGACATCGGTTTTTGTAACGACGATTAACTGTATTGATGTCACAGAACTCAGCTTATATGTATAGGCACTAGAAATGAAATCACACGCAAATTTCTTCTAACGTTCCATATTTAGGGTCGTCATTCTGGAATAGATAATCTAGAAATCCTGTGATAATTATTGAGATCCGTCAATTATACACTATTCTACACGATCAATAAATACCACGATATTCATTGAAATACCTGCGGACCCAGTAAATAATGAACGTGTAGACCCCTGAAGGTCAGACTATGTCAGAATATGAGATCTTGCTAAATGTTTTGATGGAAAGAAAAGAAAGAAATTGTTCTTGAAAAACAAATCTTCCACAAAATATGTTATCTCAAACATTTCTCCCTTGTCGTTAGAAACAAACCGAGATAATCCGCTCCAGAAATTGTATCGGCAACAAAGAAAATAGACGAGGAAAACCGCTGCATTGAACCGCCCGCGGATTTCCCATCAAAATTAAGATTTGGTAAACAACCGCAGGAGATGGAAGTGAGAATCAAGAAACAATAAAGGAATAATGGGGAGGGAACAAAACAGAAATGGCTATTTATTTAAACAGGAAGGGTCCGAAATAGACGATCGATGGAGAGTTAAATCAGGACTTCTACTCATGACATTACTTTGAGCATTAAGTGAAAATGTAATGGATATTTTATTTGTGAGTGGTTGTAGGTTTTGGTAGACAGGCGAAGCCAAGTGTAGTGAACAGAATATAACGTTATTACTAACTATAAACTTAGTAAAATGAAACTGACAATCTTCTACAGATAAACTTCTTCGAGGATAACGAAACAAGAAGTAAAACAGACACAAATAAATGAGACGCCTACCAAAAACCTATGACCAATACAAATGTCTACAAGATTTCTGTACTAACAGATAGAAATGAAATAAATATGCTAGGAAAATCAATAATTGAATGAATCTAAAATGAACCTAATACTCGGAATACCAAAATAATACTGTTCTTTTGAAATGCAATTCGTCAAAACACTAACGCCAGTTTAAAACCTCAGACCCAATTTAAACAGTTCCCTATAAATCAGCGTCAAAAGCATACAATTGCCGCTGGCCACAAAAGAATGGCGCTCCGATTAAATCCCAGGTGCCAGGGGCTTAAAAGATATAATAAGCTGAAACTGAAATCGTTTTGAAGCAAAAGTGGCCAAGTTCGTTAAGTTACGAAAATTATTCACAGGATTGTATTTATGATTATTGCTTTTGACACTGTACTCGACCGAGAATGAAGACAGTGTAATACTTCCAGTTCGTAATTCACTCACAGTTCCAAGCAATTCCCATGATTAGGTTTCGTGGTAATGTTATGCATTCGTATAATTATTGGAATTGATAGTAAAATTTGTAAAAAAATAGATGTTTTAAAGCCTAACCTAACGTGACTTTTTGTATCGACATTGATACAAACGCGCAACTTTATCCGTACGTTTCTATTGATACAGTTGTTCGTTTGTATCGTTACGGTAGCGCGTTTTATTGCATCGCTCTTATGCATCGAAGTAAATATTAGTTCTATTTTTGAATCGCTCTCCTCGCTTCGAGCGATCGATTCTACTGATTTTCCTTCGACATCCGATACAGAAATCAGTAGATTCGACCGCTAGAAGCTATGAGAGCGATTCAACAAAAAAGACTGCGTCGCGTTTGCGTCGATCGCTACAAAAAGTGAGTGAGAAGAACTAGAACACCTGATAACTTGGCGACGACACTACATAGCGCGTTTTTGTGAACAATAGAAGCGGTTTCGGTGACTTGTCATTTGGCGTAATCTCGCAGCAGACTTGAAAATCCTTTTTTAAAGCCCGCTCCCGAAAGAACCGGTTTATTGTTAATCCGTAATGGCTCAAGGTTGTACCCAACTGTAGACGCTTTTTCCGCTCTCATAAATACGTAATAGGTTTGTGTTACAATCCTGTAGTATAAATTATAACCAGTACCTAAGTAACCACTGACGATTCTGCCTTTATGAAATCTCTTGGAGGATTTGACGTCATTGCAGAGGTATTAGGGAAATTAGGATATTGTTTCCCTACAACAATATCAGTGCTAAAAGCGTGATGAAGTTCCTAACTGATGATTAGCACTGAACTATAGCAAGGTGGCGATCACAATAGATCAGTAATGATCGCAGTGTTACAAGGCTGGGTGAGTCTTAAAGGGCCCCATCTCAAATAATAAAAAATTGATAACAGAATGGCAGCTATAATTTTTCGAATTCGATTCCCTCTCAATCAAAATCCTAGATCCAAGAAGAGGCCAAAACAGAAATTCCGAGGAAATTCCCAAGCACGACATGCGGCCTGTTGGCGGCTTCATTTGCATTTCGTTGATTGATTATTCAATCGGACAGCCGCAGAAGTGGTCTCCCTTCCCCCCACTCACCCCCTGGCCAACTGTGGGGATGGACACAGCGGAATTGATTCATAACTAAACGCTAATGGAAATTGTATGGTAATATTCATCTTAGTATAGCAATGAAGCATAGTTGAGTGCGACATTCTAATTAACCGTATTCGATTTAGAGGTAGTAGAAGCTAGACTGACATACGAGCTCGACTGACATAGGAGCTAGACTGACAGATAGAGCGGGTGCTCACAGACGGACACGTGCAGACCACTCGCGTCCCCGTGAGAGCGTGCGTGTGAAATAATGAGACTGAACGAAGCGATGTGCCAGGATCGAGATACATGGGGCTCCATTCTTTTTGCCTACCCCGTCACAGACATAGCGTGTATATATGTATGACAAAGAACGCTGCCGCCCAGCAATGGACGTTGTATGTAAAGCAAATATGGCAATCCCACTAATTTTATAAATAAGAGAGACAGTGTGAAAGAATGCCGTATCTATTTTGTTTGTTGAAGGATTTTGATGAAACATTACAGCATATATTATCTTGGATCCTTTTTAACATAGACGAAGTTGCTAGGCGTCCGCTAGTGCGTATCTGGTAATTTGCGAAACAAAATCTGGTCATATGCGTATCTGGCAAATTGCGAAACAAAATCTGGTCATATGCATATCGGACAATTTGCGAAACAAAATCTGTTCATATGCGTATCTGGTAATTTGCGAAACAAAATCTGGTCATACGTATATCTGGTCATCTGCGTATCTGGTAATTTGCGAAATGCACATCTGGTCAACCGCGTATAAGATAATTTGTGTTTCTGGTACTATGCGTATGAAGGAAATAATTACTAATTGATAAAACAAAAACAAAAAAACAAAACCTTCCGTTACAAAACTATGGAAAAAACTTTAGAGCGGCTAACAAATACACGAGTAAAATAATTATTTCAAACAACACTCTTGATAAATTTTATTAAGAACTGTATTTATCGGTGTTGGCCCCATAATATAAAGGGGGTGGGGAACAGTAGGTACAGGTCCCCACCATATCAATTATGCTGATGGCAGCCGGCAAGAGCAGCCAAAGACGGCTGCTGTCCCTTCAGATTACGTATCCTTCAATGAGAAGAGAATTGATACGACTCTCGCTTGAAATGTGTGATTTAAAATTATAATAATTGCGCTAATGTGTCCATATAGGTCCTGAAATTTATTTTTACATTTTATATTTTGATAATAAATGTAATGTAGGTTGATCGAAATTTTAGACGCAAAGACGAACTTTTTAGGCCGTAAAATCGGATACGTAAAACGGAATGTCATAACGGATACATTACATCAGTGTCAACTATTTCCAGCTTTTCGTTGGTTCTTAGAATAAGAACTAAAGCTTTTGGACCCAAGGGGCCAATCGCGCTAATTACGAACGATGTTACCAAATCCAAACCATAACAAAAAACGTTATGCTGGATGTACACGTTTGGCAAACCTTTACAAATGCAAGCCAAACCCCTGCTCCACACAATTGCGTTTGTAAAGGTTTGCCTACTACTACCTACACTATGGATGCATTTACAATTTATATAATTATTACCGGCCTGAATCATTTACATTCTAGCTAGCATAAAAGGTTATACCGCCAATGTTCTGTAGGCCACATTGCATTTCAGTATAATCAAAACGTGTAGGTACTCGCCTGCAAGCGCAAGTCGAGTCGTCTCTTTTACTGTTTTGTGCTGGCTTGCAACAAAAGACCTAGTAATCTTTTACCGAGCTCCACTGAGGACTTCAGTTCTGTTTCTATGAATAGAGTTGGTTTTCGCTTGAAATAATGAGTACTTCATTTTATAGCTTACTTGTTAGAGACCAACTTTGCCGGTGAGTAGAAAACTTACCTGTAATAAAGAAGAAACACATTATTGAAACAAAAATATTTAACTTTACGTTGTACCATCCTATAATAGTTATTTGTTATGCAAGGCTGCAAAGTTGGTTATTTTGTGCCAGTACTGGTTTCAAGGTACGAGACGCAAAATAACTTTGCTGCCGAGCGCAACACACAAATTTTCACCTCACTACAGCGAGGAAAATACTAGGTGAATTGAATCCTTGCGGCGGTTTAGAACCACAAATAATAATAACCACAATTAGAATTGACCACTTCTTGAAATGTCCACTTTACTTCTTGAAATAGCCACAAATTAGAAGAAAAGTTTTAAAAAGTTTTTTTCCAGGTGCAGTTTTCTACGCAGATTTCGAATGAGAAAGTATACCCTTCCAAGCCGGTGAGGTGAAAATATAATTATTGTACAAGAAACCTATACTAGGTGTAACAAAACATAAACAGTCCACCAGGGCTCTTTCAAATAGCTCACACTTATAAAATAAAATTAGAAAATAATACAATTAGATACAATACAATAAAATACAATTAGAAAATAAAACGCAAGAGCGCTCCCGCCAAAAGAGTTCAGTTCAACGTATTCGCGTTAGTTTCAACTAGCCAATTCCCGCGGCTTCGCCCGAGTAGAATTTTTTTATTGTTATTCTGATGTATATCTTTATTACTATAAAGTTTCATCAAAATCTGTTCCGTAGTTCTTGCGTCAAATAGTAACAAACATCTTTACAAACTTTCGTTTTTAGGGTTCCGTACCTCAAAAGAGGAAAAAAGGAACCCTTAGCTAAAGCGTGGAGGTATCAAGTTAAAATTAATATCAAATACTGAGGTCTCCAATCCCTTAAAGCTGTGAAAAAATCAAACTTCTCTGTCAACGTAGCCAGAAGATATGGCCGATTTTGCCGCATGTTTAGTATCTTGGTCATCAAAACCTATGGGGTACTTCCGGTTGACCTAGAATCTTGAAATTTGGCAATAAGCAAGGTCTTACTTATAGCACAAGTAAAGAAAAAAATACGAAAACCGTAAATTTGTAGTTACATCACAAAAATATCTTTTTTTTTTCTTGTACCAACAAAATAAACTTTGCGGATGAAATTTTATTTCCGATTTTCTAATTATTTCTTTAATTAAGTTTATACGGAACCCTCAGGGCGCGAGTCTTACTAGGTGTTAGTAGGATATAAGTAGAGTTGGGAAACCCCGACAAATCAACTGAGAGCAATATTGCGGAACACGTTTTTCAATCGCCACTCGCCGGCGACTCGGCTTGGCTGCTTCATGAAACATTTATGGCTTCAGCAGAGGTCTGCTCTCTGTCCTCGACGCACAGAATAACATTAGTTTATGCCCTGGTACTGGGAGGGCACTAAAACTTTGCAGAGGGCAGAATTAAGTAGACACTTTTCTTCTAATACTTTCATGTTTTCTTAAAAACTATCTTGAAAGCAAGGGAAGCAGCTACATTGATGTTAAAAATCTGAATATTAATAATTTTGGTCCCGTGTACAGGATGGAAACGATAATGATCACTTGATTACTCCTAATAAACTATACAAGACATTGTTAAGCTTTTTACTGATATAATATACTAGAACATCACTAGCTTAATAAATTGATATTAATAGCTATCTGAAATACCACGCCATGCCACAGTAAATGTAGTATGGGGTAGTAAAAATCAAAATTTTGGACATGTGCAGTAAATTTTTCAGATAGTTTTAATATAACCAGAGTGTTAAGGTAGGACAAACAACTTCTTGACAAAAACCAATTTTTGCTTTCCGAAAGGAAACTACTCGTGTGTTAGTCTTACCCCACCTTACCTTATTACAAAAGAAGTCGGTTAAATAAAGAAAAAGAAAGAAAGAAAGAGTATACTTTATTGACACCATTGCATCATCTAAAACTAATAAACACATACAACTATTGTTTAAATGGGGTGAGCAACAGTGTCAAAAGGACGCTGCCTCAGCTTTTTGCCGCAGATTTTCATGCAGAACCTTAGATTTGTTAAATAAACCTATCACGTCATTCCCTCTGAGTACCACATCTCTTCTACTCGTAACATCCCACCCGAAGCAACTCATCGGATTGAATTATTAGTAGAACAAGCTAATTATAACGAATGTACAAGGAAGTTCCCGTAACGAAGCTGTAATTATGGGCGCGCACGTCGCTAAAAATAATAGCCGCTTACTGGAGCCGTAACTCAGAGGTGTGACTGCCGGAGGACAGAGACCCTCTGAGGGAAATTTGCGACCCGCTTCAGCAGGGTTTATTAGTCACTAAGTGCGTCTAAGTATAAGGGGATAAGACGCGGCCGATCATATCGAAAGGTCCGGAGTTAGATCCCCGGCTGGACCATGTACCAATGGGTTTTTTCTCGAAACTTAAATACTTTTACTGACTGCTCTCAAACGGTGAAGGAAAACATCGTGAGGAAACCTGCATACGCCGAAGAAGAAATTCGTAGGCGCATGTGAAGTCCACCAACCCGCACTGGGCTAGCGTGGTGGACTATAGCCCGAACACCCTCGTTGCGAGGGTAGGCCTTAGCCCCAGCAGTGGGGACATGTTGATAGGCTGTGGATGATGATGACGTCTAAGTATGCAGAGCAATGCTCGGAGTTTCCCTGCGAGATCGAATCAGAAGTGAGGAGATCCGCGGGAGAACCAAGGTCACCGACAAGCTCAAATAATTGCGAAGCTGAAGTGGCAGTGGGCTGGGCACATCGCTCGTTGAACTGACGGCCGTTGGGGCAGAAAGGTTCTCGAGTGGCGTCCACGTATCGGAAGACGCAGCGTAGGCAGGCGTCCCAGGTGGACTGACGATCTGGTGAAGGTCGCGGGACCCAGCTGGATGAGGTTAGCGCAGAACCGGTCGTCGTGGATATCCCTGGGGAGGCCTTTGTCCAGCAGTGGACGTCTACAGGCTGATATGATGATGATGATATGATGTACACCACCGTTTCGAAAGAGTCGTCTTCCTGTGAGGATAAGCGGAACCATGTCTTCGGTTCTCCGCATCTAGTCACTGTCAGTCTCACGCTTCTTTTGGTTAATGCTAAAGTGGGTGAAACGAAATATAGAAGAAGAAAGTTCAACCGTGGATTTAGTCTCTAGCGCCTTCCGTGCCACGGCCCTGGATAGAACAACGCAACACACCTATTATGCTGATATCTTGGAGAATACAAATTATGGATAGGCAACTATTAGTGGCGGTAAAATTAACATTCTTGTACAATAGTTCCTTGTTACATGGGGGAAGACTTGCAGTACCTACCTACGTGGGAAGGTAAATTAGACTGTTGGCTCTATTTCTGCGTTACTCAGACCTATTGCAATTGAAGACTATAGGGGAAAAATAACATGGTGGTAATTTTTTTCATATTTAGAGCTTCAATGCCATATTATTAGGCCTTAACTAATGTTACAAAATGGCATGAAAAACTCGAAATGAAAAATAAAATACAAAAAAATTACAACCATGTTTTTTTCTGTAGTCTTCAATTGCAAAAGCTTTGAGTAACCCACGCCCGAGTATGACAATTCCCATTCGTGAGGTATGCGGTTGCTTAAATGTTTAGATTATTTTGCAAAAACTAAACAACCGGCCAGCTCGGCCAACACACGCAGGCGCCAACTTTGATCATACATCAGCCTTTATGGCGAAACTGGCGAAACCGAAAGGCGAAAATGAAAAATAGAACCCTTGCGTTCCCTTTTGCGAAATAATGAACTGCCAGGAGTCTCTGTTCGAGTCGTTAGCGCAAAACTTCGCGGTATCGAACAATGTTTTCGCTTTGACTTCGAATTCGGAAAGTTCCGAATGATCAATGGGGCGGGGTTGTGTTTTTCGCATTTTCTTCTGGAGATTCCTTTCGTTAAATATTCCTTTTATAAGGATTATAAAGCAAAGTGAAGTGATCCCAAATGCCTTCTTCACCGAAAGAGAACACAAACATCATCGGTCTATCGGTATCCACTATCCACTGCAGGACATACCTTCCAAATGTTTGCCACTGACATTCGGTCTCCACTAGTCTCCAGACCCTCCTCATCCAGCTGTTTTCTATCTTGGAACAGCGTCCCACTCTAACAACGGTTTGTTAGAGTGGGACGCTGCTCCAAGGTTTCGATTATGTTATATTCTATACAGGATTATGATATTCGATTTAGATTCGACCCTTTTTCTATCGGACCGCACGACAGTAAAAGCTTTAGCGATGCTCTGTTGTGCTCTGTTTTAGTGGAGGCCGTGTTGTTAGCACCGGATTTCTGCTAAATGTATAATTTTAATTACTATGATGGGCCCAGCCAGAAGGACTTTGTTTCTAGGGCCGTAAGGCCCATTATAAGTCAGACGGTATTTTTCGCTATGTGAACCTTTTTTTCGATAGTGGATAAAATATAGCTTATAATCAATCACTAGGACCAATTTCATTTGTAATTTTAAAATTTGTGTGTCTGGCTATCACAGGTTGAAATAACAGTGTCATTAACGGTAAGTGTAAACCGTCGCGGCAACCTGCCGACAATCGTTCCGTGTTGTTTGCCCGAGACTGGGAAATATTGACATACAGCAATGACGCAAATGTTGTCTCCACAAATATTGAGATAGTGCGATTGAGGCATAGCGAGGCGTAGCTGTGTTTACCTTATACCATTCTCACAATTAAGACGTGCTTAAAGTATTCAGGATTTAAACTAGATATTCGAATATATAAGTTTGTCCCTTTATTTCCATGTCATCTCCATGTAGACTACTGACAAGGGAAGCTTTCGGAACTCTCCGAATTGGACGAAACTTGGAATGTAGAGTTTGTGATTCTGAGCACAACCACATTATTTTTATATCCGCCGGTTCTTTTTGTCTTCATAAAGGTAATGTATAACCGGATAATAATTGGCAGCAGAAATAAATTATGTTAGTTGTGCTCAGAATTACCCGCTCTATATTCCTACAAAGTTTCGTCCATTTTGGGGAGTTCAAGTTTTGAAGTTCTTGAGGAAATCTTGAAAAAAATAATCCGAGACAGACATACATTCGGCAGAAAAAAAAGTGATTCTGAGCACTGAAAGCAAACTTGGTTCCTACCAAGTTTCCATTTCGGAGAGTTCGGGTCCGAAAGACTCCCTAGCACATATGCTAGGACAAACCAGGTGGGTAGGATATAAAAAATAATGTGGTTGTGCTCAGAATCACAAACTCTACATTCCAAGTTTCGTCCATTTCGGAGAGTTCCGAAAGCTTCCCTTGTCAGTTGTCTACATGGAGAATTATGAAATTAAAAAGACATACTTAAATCTTCGAATATCTAGTTTGTAACCAGGTGGTCTTGTTCCTTGGGCTAAAGGGAACGCCTGAATACGGCTACTCCCCTATAATTAATGACTGCCCAATTACAGTATAGCTATGGTATAGTAGTTACACAACGACACAACATTGAATTTTGGAAATAGAACAAGAGTCGTGTTTGGATTGTCAGCTCAATTAACAAAATACGGTCGCGCCGCTCGCTGCGGGCGACAGGTAATAGAGAGATCGGATAGAAATGTTCAGTACATTTTACATGGCCAATACAAATTGGCATTTGGAAATACACAGCCCACGTATAAAGTTGGAATGAAGGTCAGTGGAATTCGGTCAGAACATATGTGTGAAAATATAAAATGAAACAAGTTTGTCAAAATATTTCACTTTTCCCCTTTGGATCTCTAATAGTTAAACAAAGAATGTTACAGGAAAAAAAAACTGACATTATTATATACTTTAAAAAGTGGTTCCACAAGGTTCATTACTATGAACATTATTATTTCAGGTGCCTAATTACAGGTTATAAATATGAAATTATCTAAGATTGAAATGAGCCCTGTCTCGACCTTCTATTAATCATTAAACACATCTAAACTAAAATGCCAATCGTTAGACGTATACCGAAACAAAACCGTACAATCCATTGTGTGACCTCAGCGTAGAAAGATGATAAGTCTATTCAAAGACTTCAATCAACGAAAGTAAATTCAAAAAAGGGTAGTCAAAACCTACCCAAGTTGGAAGCAAACACTGAAGTCTATTAACCATTCAGACCGTAAATAAAGCTGGGGCAAAGCAATATCGAGCTCTCTCAAAGCTCAAGAGCGGAAGTTGGGAAAAAAGAGAATCAATCGAAGCAGCCCGCGATAGTGGCCATTAAAATATCGTTGAATTTCAAAAGGTGGAGACGTTCCGAGACCCGATAGAGGCGATGCCAAGACGTATCGCGCTGCCCCGAAATGGACTTTTGATGTAACTTAGGAACGCACCTCTATTCGCTGCGGCCGTGCCAGATAGTGCTGCATCGATTGCGTCTTGAGGTATTCGAGCGCGCCCGAGATATAAACGTACCTTTAAAATGTATGAATTTAAATCGTAGTTTTACAGAGTTGGAGGTTACGTTGGAAAATACTTTTTAAATTCGGATTTTTAATTAGCTGGAGTTATTTCACGTTTACTGGGTTGCAATTTGCAAGCTTTGAAATGAAGTAAAACAGTGATGTGACAACAAAAGGATTGTTTTCTCTCATTTAGGTACTCAATTTGCCGAACGTTTTGTTAGATTCCGCAACCGACCGAGTCTTTCTCCATGACCGACAGAAATATGTTTCGTTTATGAGAGTTTCACCAACAGAATCTTTCACCTATGGATTTATTCACCGACAGAATGCTTTTCCGTACGAAGCCAGGCAGAGTGGGTCGCCTTTAACTTTTTTTAATTTGTTAATATTATGGTTTTAGGCATGAATTTAAAAAATTAGCTACTCCCATATGGATCAGTAACAAAAGCATTTTAGGGGTGTCAAAATCGTTTCAAATTGATTACAATATTGTAGCTCACTCACACATTCTCATTTTCAAACTCCATATAAATTTGTATTAGCAACCTCCTCCCGCTACTCCGCTTCCTTTGTCCGCACCCCCCCCCCCCTGTAAATGGCACCATTGGTTCCCATACTAAATATGCAAGATGCTTTCTCCATAGTGAGCGCGCGCGCGACCAAAGAGATTCGAATCTTCTTGGTTTTAGGTCATGACGCGACTAGAGGATTAAATAATCGAAAGAAAACTGCAACATAATAATACTATTAGACGTTAGCGAGTTAACTTATCGATATCGGCATTTTTCGGCCCGTGCCTCTATCCCCCTAAGACCGGACCCGCGACTACCCACCCCTGCTAACGTGCCAAGTCGCTCGAATCAAAGCCTTATTCTGGAACTGTTGATACGCGCTTTTGATTCATTTGACGCGTATATGAGGTGATCAAGAGATATCGGTGATGATTTTACAGTAATAAATAACTTTAGCATTTATAATATTATTATAAATTTCGCTCAGTCACGTCGCTTACAAAACGGGACTGAACGGATTTTGAGAAGGAAATGACAATTACTTTACAATCAGATAACTGTCTTTCTCACACCCACTGTGGAACTTTGACAGTATTAAAGAAAACATGAAGCTAAAAACTTTTTAGTTGGCCCGCGCTCACTAGGGGAGTAGCAAATTATTTTCCATTAAGAAAAAAAAAACTGTCTGGGTGTGAAAATTGTATGGTAATATTCATCTTAGTATAGCAAGGAAGCATAGTTGAGTGCGACATTCTAATTAACCGTATTCGACTTAGAGGTAGTAGGAGCCAGACTGACATACGAGCTCGACTGACATACGAGCTAGACTGACATACGAGCTAGACTGACAGATAGAGCGGGTGCTCACAGACGGACACGTTCAGACCACTCGCGTCCCCGTGTGAGCGTGTGTGAACAGAATAATGAGACTGAACGAAGCGAAAGAGGTGTGCCAGGATCGCGATACTTGGCACTCTGTTCTATCTGCCTACCGCGCCAGGGACATAGCGTGAAAATATGGATGTATGTATATAACTTTATTTATTACGGAAATAACCTAAAATGCTCTATCACAAACAAATGCATCGAAGCGATATACAATACCAATTTACAACGAGTCCAGAATAAGTCTTCAGATCTTTATTCTGTGCACATCACTGGGCTTGAGAGCCGTATTCTTGGCTAATTGTAAACCACTCGGCGGGCGAAGCTGGTCCTATGAGGCTTGGGTTTTTAATCGGGGGAACTCCGTCTGCCAAGGTTGGGGAAATATGGACTGGGGACTTGATAAGTAGGTTTAGAATTAGCGGCTGGACGTTGTCAATTACAAATTCAGTTCATTAATAGTACTGTAGCCAGCGGAACACGCTAATTGCGGTAAGGGTTACTTACTGTGTATTGCGAACGTTATTGTAAAAAAAACTACCTAGTTATTTTAAGTTAGATAAGTAGGTAGACAAAATTGGACACATTATAAAACATTAAGCACTTATTTAAAATTGAAACCCGCCGAAACTATAGTTTTAGTTTAAAAACTTTTTATCTTATTTTTTAAAATAAATCTATACATTCTGCTAATCGGTACAATAGGAAACTTAAAAAATAACGCTAAGTTAAGTAATTTTTTTCACTCAAAGCGTAATACCAGGAGTCTAAACCATTTTACTCTCTCTCTCTTGTATAATCTTTTCTGCTCATTTTAACATAATGTATTTTGCATCATTTGTACCTTTTTAAATAAATAAATTATAAAAAAAAAAATACACCTCGTAAATAAATAACATGTACTAGATGTGACAACCATGATTATTTATAATTCCTCTTTGATTTCCAAGACCAAAAATAAAATATAATTGGAAGTAATTTATTGTACAAGCACCACTATAAATTTTAATTTACACATTCCTCGTATCCATCCATCATTATTTCTTCCAACGTTTAACATATCTACGTAATTGAATGTCGGGAACCCGGTGTTTTATTTGACAACATCCTCCAAGGGCGAGGGGGCCTTAACTATATAATCATATGTCCTAGGGGCGATGGTATTGTAATGTGAAAGCTTTTCGTGGTAATAATCGAATAATAAATGGTCTGGCGCCCCCCGGCCTATCTTATGTGTGTGGTACTAGTGAATCTATAAAAGCGTGTCGTATACAAAGTGCGAGGTCTCCATTGTTGTAGTTTTCCCGGAATATCTTATCTGGTAATTTTTTTTTCAATACAACCTACATAATTTTCATGTGTTTCCATCATTGTCGAGTAATTTTACATATCGTCGGCTAAATATTAATTATGTAACACTATTAAGTACATTTATGTCAACTTTACTTTTATAATCTTCTTCTAGACTTACTCACGCAGACATATTCACTTTTTATCAGGTAAGATCGAGGACAGCCCATCCTAATATAAACTAGGTCAACCGGAAGTGCCCCATAGGTTTTGAGTACCTAGATACTCAAAAATGCGGCAAAATCGGCCATATCTTCCGATTGCGTTGACTTAGACGTTTGATTTTTTACATCTCCAAAGGATAGCAGACCTGAGTATTTGATATTATTTCAACTTGATAACTCCACGAGTTCTTGAGAAAAAGGGTCTTGACAGACGGACTGACAGACAGACGGACAATGGAGTGATCCTATAAGTGTTCCTTTTTTCCTCTTTTGAGGTACGGAATCCTAAAAATAGGGCATCTATTTCCCATAGCAACCAACCCCAAAATTGTACCTTGTACGTACTACATCAAACTTTTTGGAATGTGTCCAAATCAGGAACATCAGCCCGAAATAGGCTCTGACAAGAACTTTGTCCACACAACCACAAATGTTTAAAAGTTGGAAACATCGCCTTCAACTTCAAGTGTTCAGAGAAACGATCTGTCCTGTATAGCTACGTTCAGTTTAGTTACGAAACTACCATCTAATGTCAATGTAATATCCTCAGCAGCCTGTCACGTCCAGCTAGGGATGGACCTACGTATTTTTTGTCCATACTTACTTCGTAGTTTCTTAATATTTTCTTTTTAAGATGACGTACAATCACGAACCGGGATTGTTGAGCCACTAGCTTATCATCTTGGTTGTGTTACACGAATGCCGCCGTCATTATTGAAATGTGACCATAGCAACCCTTTTGTAACCCGATTTGCATTACACGGCCAAAATACGAACAGTGGCAAGTGGCTCAACAATCCCGGTTCAAGACTAAGTGTCATCATTAAAATGAAAAATGCATGCTCCGTTGGTTCGATCATGTTGAGCGAATGAGTGCGAAGTACGGAAAACCCAGTGTCGGAAGACGCAGTGTAGGCAGGCCTCCCACAAGGTGGACCGACGATCTGGTGAAGGTTGCGGGACCCAGCTTGATGAGGTTAGCGCAGGACCTGTCGTCGTGGAGATCCTTGGCTCCCCAAGGATCTCCACGCAGCCTTTGCCCAGCAGTGGACGTCTACAGGCTGATATGATGATGATGATGACGGAAAACCCGACAAAAACTAACTAAATGCAAATGGACCACTTGTATATAAACCCCTAAATAACGTGCATATAACCCTACGTCTTTAAAAACAACGCACGACGATAAATTCGAAACAGGCCGATCACGCCGGACGGTCTCCGGCGAAATGTTCCCGTATAAAAATAAATAAAGCCTTTAGCTGTTTAGATAAGACAATGGTGGACAATTAAGTTAAGGGGGACTAACATAGGAATCGCATTTGCCGGGAGAAAGTATAAAAGTAATAGTCCATCCCGGAGAATGGAGAAAGGCTGACTTAGAATTGAATTAAACTATTGTGATGGCCGACGGCAAAGTTTTGAGAGTTCCGTAAAAACTTATTTCTATCTCCACAAGAGCTTTTTGTCCGTTTGTTTGTCTGTCCGGCGGATATCTGTAAAACTACTGATTGAAATTTGGACCATAATATGCAAAAGGCGGGGCAATGTTGGGCAAATGTGGAAATATGAAGAAAAACTTCTTTTCAGAGATACCAGCTGTAAAAGAAGAGGAAGAAATGGAAGAATTTCGATGAGTGGTATATTGAATAGGTACTTGAATTATAGGTGTAATTGATATTTTGTGTCATTTAGGTCAAAACCAATTTACTAAAACAAAATTTGTGTTTAAAATTTGTAACAAAATATCGTATTTCTAAAAATAACCATCATCATCTGATAATATTAATACGAAATTAGTCATCCGTATAATTTGCCAACAAAACAAATAAATAAACGTCAAATCAATAACGACAGACAGATCGTGTGAAGACAAACATTTTTGTAATGTGGAATGGCACAAGGGCTCCGCTCTAGTGATGGGGCGATAAAATTGACTTATCGATTAAATAAAGAAATGTTTTGACGTGAAACGTCGGCTAATCTTGAGAAACTTTACCAAAGGAAGCTTTACCAATAACAGAAACTTTTCACATTTTGACAGCACTCGGTTTTTAAAATAAATTAACAAAACGATCATAGAGAAAAATAAGTGTATTCAAAAGGGGAGGGAAAATAAGGCAAGCGGCAACGTTTCACGTGAAATACCGGCGGCTATACCGTGTACAGCCAAAAATTTAATAGGTGCCATTTTTAAACACAATGAGAAAATACATAAATGTATACAATAATGTAGATAAGCGAAAATCAGTAGATATAAAAGAAGTAATTTGTATTTATTCTCTTTAGACTAAGTTTGGTTTATTCTCCGTAAACAATTAATCTAGCGCTTGTTTGATCTCTTTGAATCATTCCTGAAATATCAAATTAATTAATTGAATGATTTGACACGGAAATTCATTATTTTGGAACATGCAACCATTATTTATTTTACCTCCATTTATGATATTGACCGTATCGATATTGTATACGATTAGAATCATGACATCGATAACCGATTTACAGACAGCACTGCTCCGCCCGCGGTGACTTTGTATGGGGGCTTATCGATCTTCTGTTCTATTAGCTTAGGCTCTCTGGTCCCCGTGGGGACTTGTGTGAAATTGATGCCATTATTGCGCGATATATCGCCACAATGAGACGTCACGTGGCCTCGTGTCTACTCAACGTTTTGGGTAAATTTAGCTATTATCTTTGAATTAGTAAAGGGTT
Organism: Metalampra italica; assembly: GCA_949699065.1. Classification (NCBI taxonomy): domain Eukaryota; kingdom Metazoa; phylum Arthropoda; class Insecta; order Lepidoptera; family Oecophoridae; genus Metalampra; species Metalampra italica. The sequence continues at coordinate 1,976,830 of OX452970.1, read as the reverse complement.
CCCAAACATTGCAAATATTTAACGGGAATACATAAATAAAGGGAAGCATTACAGCCAAGAGTGTGTGAATAGATTCAGTGAGTGAATTCATTCACATTCACTCAGGATTTTTTATACAAATTATAACACGTCGATGGATATAAACGCTGCTGTAAACAGGGTAAATATTACAAAGAAAATATAAGAAATAAGCAGATGAGTGCCTAAAACAAATGAAGCCAAATTCGTAAACCTCTTACCCCAAAAGATTCCAACAAGAGAGAGCGCGAGATTTCCGAACTCGAAATCAGCTTTAAAATCGCTGAATATTTCAACTCGCCGCTCGAGTTACCGGTAAACTAAAGTTTAAATCCTGTGTTTAGAACCGGATTACAGCCTCGCTTATCAGCCGTATCCAGAAGAGGCTTTTTTAACTCGCCTAGTTTCAATTAAGCGTCAGTTAATTTCAGTGCTAAGTGCTTGGTTAAGTCGTGACTTAATTTATTCCCGGCCGCAATTTATTTCCGGGATTAATGTAATGAAAGTCCCGCGGGGTCGTGCTAATTGCTACTTCCGATTGTCTAAACAAAAATAAAGGGATGCCTAAAGGTGGAATTTACCGGTGAGAGCGGGTTAAGATGGCGATTACGCGTAACGCGCGCGTTAAGGTTACGTCGTCGTGCGGAATGTGACGTTTTATTGTTTTAGTGTGAAAGGACCTTTTGTTCTCAGGACGCGTTGTTCTAGCAATGGTTTGACGTATGTCAATAACATTTTTATCAGAAGACTAGCCGTTTCCCGCGGTTTCGCCCGCGTAGAGTTTTATTTTCCCAAGGTATTCTATGTTATTCTGATGTATAATCAATATTGCTGTAAAGTTTCATCAAAATCTGTTCCGTAGTTTTTGCATGGAAGAGTAACAAACATCCAAACATCCTTACAAACTTTTGCCTTTATAATATTAGTAGAATGACTTAGAAGACGAGTAACCTTAAGGATCTAAAGATTTTGCGATGGTACATCTTTCAGTATCTTGTAGGTAGGTAACTAATTACAATAGGTATTAATCTTAGTACCTCATTGGATAAGAGAGATATCAATAGATATAAGGACTTAGATAAATAAGGGAAGGGGAATTTTGTGAGCATCAATCCTTAATAAGCTAGCGCTGCAAAATGAAATACCAAATTCTACAGCGATGTCAATCTTACAACTTTAAGCATAAGACGAAAATTCCCCTATCAACCTACGAGACAATGGCAAAATTTAGTTTGCAGCACGCACTGTTGTAACTTGTAATCCACACACAGTCCACATAAAAAAGGGGCAAGTGTTCGATTACCGGGCACGCTCGCGCGCTATACAATCAACATTACGCGCGTGGCAGCTGCGGAACCCTAAATTACGGCTCGCTTAGCCGAAACGAAGGGTTCTTGTCGGAAAAAAAGAAAAAATACAAGGACAGAATTGACAGTTTAATCTGTAGAATTGGGCTTGGCTGTATCGAGGGGGTACCGCTGCAGTGTGCAGCATTTACAAATACAGCTAAAGGTAGACTCGTAGAGAATAAGTAATAAAAAAGCAAGATTCTTTGTTGCGGGGTGGCTCAGGAATACATCGTCTAAAGGCCGTAAAATCGATGAGATTTTCTGTACTATCTGAGGGAGAGAAAGGTAAGAATTTTAAGATGCAATTTTTTGCTGTGTTGCTTTTAGGAGGCACATGTCTAACCCATATTTATTTCGGTTATGATACGAATACATAATACGTTTGCTCTAATAAAATATTCAACCGCGATCGTCAGTTCTATCGACCAAAATAAAAGCGTTTCATGTAAAACGCGCGGTATCTGAGCATTTTAGAAATTCCACGATCCATTTCCGAACGAGACCCCTGTTTTTTTTTGTCCAAAGCTCTGATACCGGGCAAATCAGCCAGAATCAAAAAGTTTGGATCTTTATTCAATAACGCGTAAAGCTGCGCTGATATACCGTTTTACTTCGGGGTCATACATAAACTACATTGTGTAGCAATTATTTGTCATAAAGTGCTTATTATTTACTTTTGACCTTATCATTGTCCGGCTATCATAATTGGAATTGACACACGCACTACTGACCGACTACTGGCCTGAAATTTGGAACATTACACAAAAATTGTCTGGCAAAATTATGAGAAAATTAAAGATAAAAAATATTTTCAAAACTAAAATTAACGAATTGCCCACATAGGTTGACTTTTTTATTCGCGTAGTTAATAGTAGGCCCATGAGGTTATTTATCGCGTAACCGATGTTTACACGATGCGTTACCGGCACGTGTGTACAGTGCGCTGCACGTGTTGCCATAACAATAACAACCCGATCAAAGACCCTGTCTCCCGAGCTGCAACTACTTTTGATTCAATTATAATTCGCTGGAAGTTAGAAGCTCGTGGTAAGTTTGGTTTTGCTGCTTTAAAGTTTGCTTCAGAAGTTAGTAATATGGTGGTGGTATTGTGCAGCTCTCTGATTCCTTAGACAGCTAACTGTTGGCAACATTCATCTCAAACGTCAGCTACGTCACCGCTCTTCATTTCACTCAATCAATGCGTTCATTCATTCACTCGGTCACGTCATGGCGCCCTCTAGGTCGACGAGCTATTTAGAAAATTCCTACGAGTTTTTCCTATGTCATGATCACTCATAATTTGAAGGAACGTGTTCGTAGTAACATGAAGCGTTCGTTTTATCCACCCTGTACATTATAATATAATAAGTTCCATTCACTTTTCATTCAGATTCAGTTTTTTGGTAGATAGGTATAAGAATAAGCAGTCAGTGTCATTTTGAGAAATCAAGCGGAAACTTGAATACACGGGAGAAGAATTTCTAAGGCGTCGGAAGACACTGAATAAGCAAGAAGAACCAAATGTGGCAGAATTAGCGAATGCCAACAATCTAAAGTCTACATTATTAATTAAATGAAGTGTGGCGGACTCCACACTCTAGTGTAAGTGTTCGCTCAACTGGCAGTTGAAACAAACTTGCAAGCAAAGGATGTTAGAAATAAAGAAGTTGTCAAAAACAGAAACACTAAGAAATCCGAAAGCTTTCGTTTAACAGAATTGTTCACAAAACAGAAAGCCAATTCTAGCGATTCTATAGAAACGTACTAAACCCCACACTCCCCTATCTCAGTTCTATTGGAGAGCAAAGAATCCGAGCCAATACGGGAGTCTCAAATACGGGCGGGGAATTAACGTCGCTGTACTCGTATATCGCACTCGCGGGACGCGGCCTGCTCTGATGTAGGGGTAGCGTGACCGATGTACCAGCCCCTCTAGATTTCTGCTCCCCTGGTAGCAGTGTGCATATTCACAGTTGAAAATTATGGAAGATTTAGTCATTCCCCGTGACTTCGTTCGCTGGAAATATTCTGAAAAGATAGAAATTGCGACTTGGAAAGTCAGACTATGAGAATAAAATTAGAGAATTTCGAGAGATTGGTACAGTTGTACATTTTAGACTTTCGCGCTTTGTATTCATAATTATATATCTAATCTAATCTATAATTATTTACGGGTCTTACACACGAATAAGTTTTATTTACCTTGCCCGACGTTTCGACCAGGTTACACTGGCCGTGGTCACGAGCTGACCTGGTCGAAACGTCGGGCAAGGTAAATAAAACTTATTCGTGTGTAAGACCCGTAAATAATTATATAATTATTGGTACAGTTAGCCAATATAGTGGTGGAAAAGGACAGCATAATAAAAAGCAGTTTGATTGTTTTTAAAGTTACAATGTTTTATGACGTGCAAACGAATGTCAACCTTAGGGGGTAGGTACATCACTTTTTGGGTTTCGTTAATATTGCAGTAAAGAAATTCTGACTAGTCGAAAATGTCAAAGTTATAGGCATACATGTCTTACTAAGCAAGTAACGATTTATAAATAGCAGCATCAGAAGTAAAAGTTTCACAAAAACCATTGACGGATAGGTCTAAATTTCTCAAGAAAGGTAAAACAATGAAAGAAAGAGAAAACGAAAAGTAAAATTACTGGTAAGAACTCCAGGATAAATTAATACAATATAGGCAGGTATATAATAAGACACGCATTATCTTTTTTAGAACTTAACAAACTAGATCATCCACCTATAGAACTTCAGAACAAACATTTTAACCATGTGTGACAGAGACACAAAACCAGAGAAAGAACGAGCAAACAAAAAATAATTGCATTGAAGCAAATTAACTTGCACGCAACGCTTGCTACCAGGCCAGCAGAAGGGTCGAGGAGACCTTTTAAACTAGCTCAAGCGTTAAGGGGGTGTTACACGACAGATGCGTGTTCCCCTGTGCCTCGCTGCACCTCTTTCGGTCTCATTTGATGGTGATCCGTAGACGGTAGTTACGAGTGCTCGGCCTCCGAACGGGGACTTTGGGACTGAGGGCGTCCTAATGAAGGGAAGGGAGGTAGGGACTTTTATGGACAATTTGAGATGCGAATCGATCTTGCCTTTCTATTGTTGTATCTTTTTATTATTGCGCTCGTATTTTTTCCTCCGGATCATGTTTTTGGCGAATTATTTCAAAAGTAAAACTTTATACGATCACTTCATTGTCCGTCACTTCGTTGTCTCTACTATCATTATGGTCTATGGATGGTCCCTTGGGGGTGTAGAAAAATCATGCTCTAAGTCAATGCAATCAAAAGATTCGGCCATTATGTCCATTCTCGCAAACAAATCAAAACTTATGGGGAACTTACATGTATGATCTTCATGCATATTAAGTTTGTACGGAATCCTCAGGGTACGAGTTCTGCTTGCGCTTTTCCGTTTTATTTGTTGATCAAACTCCTATAATGCAGACATATTTGTTTTCGTAATGCAATGATTATTCAAAGGCTGCGCGCTAGTGGTTATCTGGGTGATGGATGCACCCGTGTCGAGGGTTAACAAAAATGTTAAGATACACCCCGATAGCGACCCGCCGAGCGATTTGTCTGAGTAATTTATTGACGGCTTGTAATTTAGTCTTTATCTTATACCGGTATCGTAATGAATAACGTTTGTTTCGTACCGTGCCGGAGTGATAAAAGGAAACACTTAGAACCTCACCACTATGGATGGAGAGTAAGAGAGTCGCAAAAGAAAGGATTGGTGCACCTAATGTTGACATTTGTTTGCAAGTCTTAAAACAATAATCTCTATTTTTCATTTCACCGTCAAAACAATGACTATTCTGGAATGTTTTCAATATGAATAAGACAGGAACTGCATTCTCAAATAAAGTGATGTATCACAAATGAGTTACTTAATTAAATATAGCCCTCTTGCCCCTAGCTTGAATTACCTAAGTAACGAATGGTGTTCCTCCTCGAAACATTTATTACGTGCCTACTGCAGAGTGTTTACCTTCCAAACAGATAGCTGCTGTAAATTAACACCGTTTCAAGACTTGTCTCATATTTTCCCGTTAAAAGCTTAGCGCAGATGCGTTTGTGAAAGCAAAAGAGTTTGGATGCACATGGGAGGGTGAGAGGCAGGTACGTAATCAGAGGTGAATTGGGGGGTAATAGAAGTAAGTAGTGTAGCAAGCCCAGAGGTTTGTATCACAGATGATACAACCACACACAGTCATTGGCATTGCAAATAAAGCTTGTTTTGGTAAATGTGCCACAGGGTTCAATCCTCGGCCCTCGAGGATTGTATTGGATTTATATTGCGGATATAGTAAATCACATTCAGGATTGTAAGTTCCACCTACACGCTGATGATGTACAGATTTTTATATCCATAGACATAAAAATACATTACCTGCTGAATGTCAATGAACTTAACTCTGATCTTAATAGAATAGCAGTTTGGTTCAGTCCGAATGTTTAGTGCTTAATCCGAATAAATCAAAATGTTACTTAATAAAGAAAGAAAAAACGATACCTACAAGAGCATTTTGCCATCCGATGCAGTAGAACCCCCCTCCGAAACTAAAACCTGAGTACGCCTTTGATGCGCGGGGGAAGTGAGGACACAGGAGGGAGGGACGTTTGAGTGCCGAAACAAACACGGCGGAGTTAAGAAGGCTTTTGAGACATGTTTGTCTGCTGCATCTATTGTTTCCAACTACCTCATACTTGTTTTGATAGTATATATACAGGAAACAAAACAAAAGGAAGAAAAATTAGGCAGGTCCAACTTTGAAATCAGTTCACCTTTCCGTTCATAATATCCTTCCGGAGTCATTATAATAATTCGTATAAAAGACAACGAGAAAGCGTGAAGTGAACTTAAACCCAAGGTCCGAAAGTTGGGAAGTCAGGAAGGAAAAGTCCTGAAAAACCGGGGAAAGTTTGTCCGAAAACCGGGGGCGAAACCCCAAAAATTTAAGCCCGTTCTGCTTCCGGCCGGGGGCCGGCGTAAATATTATTCGGGACTTTCTTTTATTCCCTTTGTTTTATACGTTTTATTATTTGAGGCTGATGTGAGGCCGAGGTAGATCAGTTGAGTTGAGTGCGCTTGTTTCACATTCGGGAGGTAGAGCCTTCAAAACGAGCCAGTACCTACTTAAACGTTTTTATAAGTACCTACATAAAGTACAAACTATATAACGTTTTTCGGTAAAGCAAGTAAATTTAAGGTCGATTAAAGTCAACTAATAGCGTGGGGGTGGCTGGATTGGAACCGGAAGCTTCTTAAAACCAAGAAATTCCTTAACAATAATGAGACCGAACAAGATTTTAAAACTTCGAGTCCCGTTTGATATAAGGAAACAAAAGAAAACTCGTCTAATTTATGTATTTCTGTTTATACTTCAAAGTGGAAACGACCCTTCTCAAAAGTAATTGACAAATTCGGATACAAAATAGAAAAATAAATGCGAAAAACTTTTTTACGAGAGCCCGTCGAATAATTAGTCCGGTATTCCGATTCCGGGGCAAACGTTCGGATACATTCCGAGTGGATCGTAAAGACGGAATTTTATTCGGAATCCCGCCGGGTCCTTTATGAAAACTGTCCCCTTCTCACTTGACGCGTATAACGCAGTAAAGAGATTGCGTAATTTGTGCGCTTTGAGTGATTTTTGGAGATGATCGGAAGGCAGATGGCGCGATATTGGAACCGTAGTTTTATGCGTAGGGACTGCACGACCCTTCAGAGGAGTAATAAAACAAAAAGGAACCTGTCAAGGGCTGTACAGTTGGCAAGAAAAGTCACTTTTCGTGAATAATTCGTCTATAACTTCCGATTCCTCATACTTCACTGCAGGACAGAGCATCGTCGGTAGTCGGGAAGACGCGACCCAGCTGCTATGTGGAGAGGTCCGAGTTCGATCCCCGGCCGTGCCATGTTCCAGTGGATTTTTCTCGAAACGTTCTGACTGCTCTCGAACGGTGAAGGAAAAATCTTCAGGAAACCTGCATACGCCGAAAACGGAATTCTTAGGCGCTTATTCTTATGCGCTAACCCGCACAGCAATGGCATTATTATTAGACTGTTGATTGTTGATTGAGAATGGGATGTAAAACTGCCACTGCTCACTGTTAGGCGGTGCCACAAGTCCTTGGTAAACAAATGTTTTAGAGGTGTTATTATAACTTCTTAGGCCTACAGACAGTAGCACGCTATCACATTCCTCCGCCATTCTTATGTCCTTTTCGCTTCTGTCTACCTTGTTCAGATTCAGTTTTTCCAGACTTGCGAATCGTACTCTCGACATTAATCTGGCAATCTAAATTGAGCGTCAACAGCCTATTATCATGTCCCCACTGCTGGGGCTCAGGCCTACCCTCTCCACGAGGGCGTTTGGGCTATAGTCCACCACGCCAGCCCAGTGCGGCTAGGTGCAGGTTTCCTCGCGATGTTTTCCTTCGCCGTATAAGAGCAGTCAGTAATTGTGCGAGGTGTACCGCGTGTATTGATATTTACGACTTAATAACTCTTACAGCATTTCTATATGTAACAAGGTTAAAAGTTTGAGCTACTCTTGTTGCTGACTTTTCTTACAGAGTCAAGAGTTTGCTTATTTAAAGTTTTGTGTCTGCACAAAAAGCGGATATGCTGCGGAATAATGAAACGTTACTTATATCTTGAGAAGTTGAGATAGATCTTAAGGAAAGTTAAATTTTTCTCAAGAATTATTATAAAAAACTTACAGTTGGCATTTTGGAGTTACTTTTGTCGCTATGTCGTCTTTTGTTGCCAGGTCTCTGAAACAATAAAATTTCGAGGTTAGTAGGCTAAATTTTATTATGCCGTTGTGATAAGAATAACAGCATTTAGATAGTAATATATTGAAAGCAATAGGTAAAATCTTGACCCTAAAACGAATGGTTTTGGATAGAAAGAGTACCTACTCGTACACTCATATTTTGCTCAAAAGAAATCTGGGCTCTAAGGCCGAAATACCACTTGGCTGACATGGCCGACGTCGATTCTGCAGCTGAACTTGGCCGAATAAGGCGGTAATACCCCTTGGCTAAGGCGATGGCGAGACACATCGGATGACAGGAAAGAGTTGTTGGGTTAAGATACATTAATTGATACTTTATGAAATCTCATGCATTCCAAATTGTTGTCGTTCGGTCTTTGTTTTAAAAAATTTGTCCTACAAACAATTATTATTAACTTCTCTGAAGTGATTTCTCCCCAAACTAACAGAGTGATGTAATCCAAGAAAATTGGGAACTACAACAATTGTAATACGACTCTGTCAATTGAAGTCCAATCGAAACCGGCAGTTTAACACTTGCCCAATGGAGCGTTCCATTTCGAGTTAAGGCCATTCATCGTAATAATAAGGTTAAAGGGTCGTATTTTACCGGGCCCACCCTTTCTCCCCAATCAAGGAAAGAATTTGTCAATAGAGTCAGGTGGGACGAAACTGAAAGGCTCGCTCCACAGTGACGTATTAAGGGTTACGCCTCGAGCCCATGTTTTACTTGAAGCACCTTGAGTTACGAATAGTAAATTATAGACTACAGGTTAGGGCGAATAATAATAAGCTATCAAATATGTTTTTGTTACTTCTTTACTTTATTTGACAAAATGTGGTAAAATGTAAACAATTTTTTTGTCAAATTATTTTTATTATGATTTTTAACTTATTTTTTCAGGAGCGTAGATATCTCTATTTGTTTTGAGTAGTACATACTAAGCTAACGTATAAAAAGCGTTATTTGATACCTATAAAAAGTTACTTTATGTGTCTACAAAGTCTCAAAGATGCCATAATTGTATGTACATATATTAAAAGTTCAAATCATGTAAAGATGATCTGACGTTTATTTTTAATTTTTCAAATATATATTTTTCACTCTTTGTTCCTTAGTCCGACCCTGCCGCTTTGTCAGTCAAATAGGCCGAAACGTTACCACCTGAGCTTTTGTAGAACACATGGCGTAATTTATTAACTCTCGGGCTAGATGGAAAATGCTTTCTGAAAATGTAGAGGGAAAATATCTGACGAAGAAAATGTAACGTGTATTTTCTATAGGTATAAAGTATTAGATGGTGATAATTTAACTTATAACGCTGACGATGAATTTTTATTTTTATTTTTAGTGTCTTATAAGACGCTGTAATGTATTGTATAAGCCACGTTCGTAATATGAGATTGGAATATTATACAAAAATATAATAAATATAAAGATATACTGTTGACTGGCCTGTTGGCTCAGTTGGTAGTGACTACTGCGCCAGAGGTTGTGGGTTCGTTTCTCACCCGGGGTCAACATTTGTGTGATGAGCATATCTGTTGGTTTTCGGATTCTGGGTGTTTGTATGTACTTAAGTAGGTATTTATTTTAAAATATATTGTATGTTTATCTGTTGTTGATTACCAATCCACAAGCTTCGGCTTAATTATGGACTAAACAGCCGTGTGTGAATTTGTCCAAAACATATTATTATTATTACCTACGTCTTTGCGGGAAATCGAAATAATGAAAAGCAATACCTAGGTAATAAATAATTGTGTATGTATATTCAATTCGTTTGCCTGAACTGTACCTAAGTTCCGCAACTAATAAATAAATAACTGTACGATGGGGACAGTCCGGCGCAAGGGGCGACCATATTTTACGGGACCTGTCCCGTGTCCTGCGGACGTGTCGACACCTTTTTATCCTTTTTGGCCGGCTGCGTGTGGACACTACCGTATCTATACACACACATGTGGTTTTCACTATATACTTAAATTTGATAACACACGAGTATTTGTAAAATTATCAAATTTAAGTACACAGTGAAAACCACATGTCATTGTGTGTATCTAGATACGGTAGTGTTCACACCACCGAGTACGTTCACACGCAGCCAGTGAACAGGTACTATAAAATATGGCCGCTTTGTGAATGTTTAAATCAAAGGTATTTTTAGAAAAGTAATCACATTACAGAAAATTCATATAAGCTAACACTGAGAAGAAACACGAATAAATATTAAAAAGCATAGATTTCTAAGCAATAAAGACATTACGCAGATCTATAGATATTCTAACACGAGAAATTACTTAAAGAGGAAAGCAGAACTTACGTTTATTTAACAAAAGCTAAACGGTATTTATTTAAATACAATAGAAGTGTTATACTTAAAACAAATACACATGAAATATTTTCATTTATTCTTAGAACGGCTGACAAGACGAGGCTATGGCACACACGTACATTAAAATATAAAAGAATATCTCCGCTAATTACCGTCTGAAGCAAAACAAAGCTTTCTCGAGGCTAAACACTGATAAAAAGACAGTTAGACCTTGTCCACACAAGACATAAAAATAAAACGAGCAGATACCAAATATTTCGGATAAACAAAATAATTACAGACCGAAACTGAAGCTTTTCCCTCAGTGAAAAAAATAAACCCTAGTCATTATAATGGGCTAAATGATTTTTTAGTTTTGAACACTAATGAAGGTGTTCAGTTTTCTCGTCTTTAAAAGCTACCAGTAGCTTGTTATAAATTCAGGAACCCATGACATGTATGGAGTTGCTGGTTTTCTACAGGCGGTGACTCATTATTTGCAAGTCGTGCAGCCTCCTAGCAGAGTGGTTGCCAGGGAACTCATTAAGGTTCCGCCTGTCATACTTAACTATCTAACAACTATCTAACAAATCCATGAGATATTATGTAAGGTGTGTAGGTGTACACTATCCCTAAAATAAACGTAACCGAGCAGTGCAGAGTTATGAACCGTCTGATTTATATTTCCGAGCTGTCACTCCATACAAACACACCTATTTCCCTTTCAAGTCGAGTGAGTGAAAAATGAGCTACCGCAGTCGCGTTGTCTAAAATTATTTATTTACCCCATATAGGTCCATATTGTGAAGTTTGTGGTGCTAACTCTTCGTGGCTAGCAATTGGCGGTTTTAATTTAAGACACGTTTTACAACTCTAACATTATTTCGAAGAAGTATTTACCATAATTGAATTTGTCGTGATCCTAGGCCATAACCATAGTTAAACTTTTTTTCCTATCATAATTTATGTTGCAGGATTACGATAAATTCTGGCTTTTTGAATGTACAGGTAAATGTTTTATCTACCACCGCTTCCAAGGTGTTAGCGCTGAGAGAAAAAAGGGGCGCAACAAACTTCAGCAGCACATCTTTTAAAACCAAGTTTGTAGAACAATTATTTTTTGTAAAGATGATGTTAAGCAGAAAAAACTTTTTACCAGCCATCTCTGTAATTCAAGTATTATTTAGAAGTTATTTATTTATTTATTTAAATTTAAATCAAACTTATTGTAACAGGTGTAGGTGCTATGTATCTATACTTGCCAAAGTACAAGACTAAGCGGCAGTGGAGACTGGGTAAGCCATAATCTATTAAGCAATAATAGCGCAGCTCCGAACACCAAGGTTCGGTGGCTCTAACTTACGACTAATTGGCGGCGAACAAAGGCGAGCAGACAAAGCCTGGGTGCGACCCTCTAATGGCGTCGAAGACATCTTTATAAGAACCTCTAGACTATCTTATACTTAGTGCCACGGAAAGGGTTGGAAAGCAGTCTTGTTTTGAGGTTAATATGGGACCACAAATTTTTGTGTTATAAAATTTTAAAATTTGCAGGTAAATTACTCGTATTTACATGATGGATATTTGTGCGTGGGACTTAGTCTATACAATGTTACTATAGCCAAAGAACTTGATTTTAAGAAGACTGGAATAGACTGCCAATAAAGTAATGTCCGATTTATCCCGCCGGTCTAAGTCAATCTGAATTGTTTGCCGTTTGTCGCGCCCCGCTCCCATACGGGGCCATTCGGAGCGGTCCGGATTAGCGCAGGTTTGCAATCGAGCTATAAATACACGATGCACTAATGCAACTGACACGGACGCGAAATATGGCGACGGGTGCTAAGATTGCTGCAGTATTAGCGGGCACAACGCGAACACTATTTTGGAGTTAACATGTGGATTTCCATGGTTCGATTTACTCAACGCTTACTGGCAAATAACTATTTCAAGTGAACCACAGAAAATGTATACTGGTTCAGGCTAGTGCCTACAGTTGCGAGTGATACTAACATTTCTAAAGGGTATTGAACTCATAATAGTCATAGTTTGCAATTTTACTGCCAATATTTCGAAAAATATTTCGTTGTTCCTTTATAAACGTTGATGATATTTTACTTGCAGTTGAATATTAATTTCAGTTCAATATAACATTAATAACTGAAAAGATCATTTCTAAAAATTGATTTAGTATTATTAGTATTTGCCAAAGTCGGTCTGGCACAATAAGAAACATGTTTGAAAAGAATAGAATTTTAAAAGAAAATTAGCAAGCTGACTGCTGATATAGAAGCATCAGTTAAACGCTGATTTTCGATTTGAAAATAAATTAATACTAAGTTATAAAATCCAGTGGCTCTGTTCTCAAGTCCACAATATTATACGACGCCATATCCACATCTACTTCCAAAAGTCAACAGAGAGGCTAACTTATGATAGTTTGACATCGCGCAACTCCCGACGTCTGCATTAGACATTTGGGAATATGCCTGAGAGACGGCTAATGCATAAAATTTCATAGTCGTCGCGCTACCACAACGCAGCTACCATATTATAAGTATTGAGGATGATGTATGGTCCTCTTTTATCTTGAGAATAACTTGATTTTAGAATAGTAGTCAGTATTTGATATACAACAAGGATTGTAGGTAAGATGTTCCGATGCTAGTAACTAGTGTGTACCATATACTGTGTTTAGTTATTTTTGGAACACAATCAAAGCAACACAAGAGGCGTGTGGCTTGTTAAGACTGAGTCTCGAAATACCCTAGCCCGTTATAACTCTTCTAAAATATGTTTTTCCAAAATTCCTGAATATCGAAATGCATCTATCATAATCGGAAGATGTTATAAACGGCGAACGCCAATTTTGTTACAAGCTGGCGCCAAAATTTTTTTTACGATAGAGCCGTACATATTACGCAAAATCAGGGTCCGAAATTCAAGTGAAATAATAATACAGAGGAAATATTGTTTAAAAATAAATGAAACGATAATATTATATGAATATTCCGCACAACAAGAGGCAAGAGAACGTACCACCAAACCTCAACCGTCAACGTCTGAAAGGATTACGGCAATTTGAGCAAATAAAAACGGGACAACCCGAGGCTCAGAATCCCGCGTCCCACCTCTATTTTAATATTGCGAGTGACGCGCCGCACCGAGAATATTATTTTATTAAAATTGTCAGGGCAGGTGAGCTCTCCCCCGGGACACCCCGATCTGATACCGGGACTAAATCAAAATAACTGAACATTTCCCACGAATATTCACTCGCGATTAGGGTCGTCATCATACATCTGGATACTTTCATAATAAGTACTTTATCGAATTGAACTTTTGTTCATACTTATGTCTAGTTGTGCTAAATAGCCCAAATTGTTAATATCGTCTATTATAAACGTAATGAAACGACTTGCAGTAGAACGAGCATGATCTTTACCTAGGTTATTTAACGGCTCTTTCGCTTTTTAGATATTATTAGTTGAATTTTTCCTATAATCAATCCGGATTTTTAAAAATTTGAAAAGGATATCTATGGCAACCCTATTTGCGCATTTCACCTAACTTTATTTCACTGAGTTTTTTTTCCCTTTGCATAATATTCTTTCCTTTTGCTCCTTATTGATCTATTCAATCGTTAGAATTCCTTCGTGGTGTATTTTTTGGATGGAATCGTGTCGAGCTCGAGGAAGTTTATTGTTTGGAAATATTTTATGAAACATCAAAATACTTGTCATGAATTCATATATCAATAACACATAATTTAAATGTATGTTTACTTACTTTTACTTCACTCTTTGTACTTTTCTCTCTATTATATTTATTTAGGAACTTAATACAGTCTGAAAACATATTCTTATTAAGTAGGTGTATGAATTTATATATGTACTTCAATATAGAAGCATTAAAATAATCTACCTCCACTGAATTCAATTAGAACTTAACATGTTTAAATACTGTAAGAACATTTACTTCAATGAAATGTTTCAATTTAGTATTTGCAGACTCAATTGAAATTAGCTTGATACTGTCAGCAATAGCTATTAAAACCTAACCATAAACAATACACTTATTTACTTAAACTGACTATCTAAGACTAATATAATATATAACTAGTATTTCGGTGGGTGCCGCGGCCCGCAAGCGGACCGCGGAGGTCGGCTGTGTTGAGCTTTTCTTTTGACAGGTATCCTAAAAAAAATTTATTTTTATGAGTTTCGACGTTTTAGTTTTTGGTCGGAAACCAAATCTTCAGTGGGGGCACCTAAAAGCCGCAAAACAAACTTTCATGACTTTCGTGATTGCAGTGTTGTGAGCTGTTTTTTGACGGGAACCGGAATCTGATTTGGAGCACCTCAAACCCGTGAATACAAATTTACTAGCAGACCCCCGCGACCTCATTCGCGTTAAAAGACTACTATTTGAGCTGTTCTTTATTTCTTTCAATACTTCAGACCAAACAACCAACCAAACCGCGAACGAACGCGCGAACAAACGCGCGAAGCGCGCTAATAAACCAACCAAATAACCAACCAACCAACCAACTCGCGAACAAACGCGCGAAACGCGCGAACAAACCAACCAACCACCCAACCCGCGAACAAACGCTCGAAACGCGCGAACAAACCAACCAACCAACCAACCCGCGAACAAACGCGCGAAACGCGCAAACAAAGGCGCGAAACGCGCGAACAAACGCGCAAACAAACCAACCAACCAACGCACGAACAAACGCGCGAAGGGCGCAAACAAACAAACCAACCAACCCGCGAACAAACGCGCGAAACGCGCGAACAAACCAACCAACCCGCGAACAAACGCTCGAAACGCGCGAACAAACCAACCAACCAACCAACCAATCCGCGAACAAACGCGCGAAACGCGCGAACAAACCAACCATCCAACCCGCGAACAAACGCGCGAAACGCGGGAACAAACGCGCGAAAAAACCAACCAAATAACCAACCCACGAACAAACGCTCGAAACGCGCGAACAAACCAACCAACCAACCAACCCGCGAACAAACGCGCGAAACGCGCAAACAAAGGCGCGAAACGCGCGAACAAACGCGCAAACAAACCAACCAACCAACGCACGAACAAACGCGCGAAGGGCGCAAACAAACAAACCAACCAACCCGCGAACAAACGCGCGAAACGCGCGAACAAACCAACCAACCAACCAACCCGCGAACAAACGCTCGAAACGCGCGAACAAACCAACCAACCAACCAACCAATCCGCGAACAAACGCGCGAAACGCGCGAACAAACCAACCATCCAACCCGCGAACAAACGCGCGAAACGCGGGAACAAACGCGCGAAAAAACCAACCAAATAACCAACCCCCGAACAAACGCGCGAAACGCGCAAACAAACGCGCGGAACGCGCAAACAAACGCGCGAAACGCGCAAACAAAGGCGCGAAACGCGCGAAGAAACGCGCAAACAAACCAACCAACCAACCCACGAACAAACGCGCGAAGGGCGCAAACAAACCAACCAACCAACCCGCGAACAAACGCGCGAAGCGCGCGAACAAACCAACCAAATAACCAACCAACCAATCCGCGAACAAACGCGCGAAACGCGCGAACAAACCAACCATCCAACCCGCGAACAAACGCGCGAAACGCGGGAACAAACGCGCGAAAAAACCAACCAAGTAACCAACCCGCGAACAAACGCGCGAAACGAGCAAACAAACGCCCGAAGCGCGCGAACAAACCAACCAAATAACCAACCCGCGAATGAACGCGCAAACAAACGCGCGAAACGCGCAAACAAAGGTGCGAAACGCGCGAACAAACGCGCAAACAAACCAACCAACCAACCCGCGAACAAACGCGCGAAGCGCGCGAACAAACCAACCAAATAACCAACCAACCAATCCGCGAACAAACGCGCAAAACGCGCGAACAAACCAACCAACCAACCCGCGAACAAGCGCGCGAAACGCGCGAACAAACGCGCGAAGCGCGAGAACAAACCAACCAAATAACCAACCCGCGAACAAAGGCGCGAAGCGCGCAAACAAACCAACCCGCGAACAAAGGCGCGAAGCGCGCAAACAAACGCGCGAAGCGCGCGAACAAACCAACCAAATAACCAACCCGCGAATAAACGCGCAAACAAACGCGCGAACAAACCAACTAATCAACCCGCGAATAAACGCGCGAAGCGCGCGAACATACCAACCAAATAACCAACCAACCAATCCGCGAACAAACGCGCGAAACGCGCGAACAAACCAACCAACCAACCCGCGAACAAACGCGCGAAGCGCGAACAAACCAACCAAATAACCAACCCGCGAATAAACGCGCAAACAAACGCGCGAAACACGCGAACAAACCAACTAACCAACCCGCAAATAAACGCGCGAAGCGCGCGAACATACCAACCAAATAAACAACCAACCAATCCGCGAACAAACGCGCGAAACGCGCGAACAAACCAACCAACCAACCCGCGAACAAACGCGCGAAGCGCGAACAAACCAACCAAATAACCAACCCGCGAATAAACGCGCAAACAAACGCGCGAAACACGCGAACAAACCAACTAACCAACCCGCAAATAAACGCGCGAAGCGCGCGAACATACCAACCAAATAAACAACCAACCAACCCGCGAACAAACGCGCGAAACGCGCAAACAAACGCGCGAAGCGCGTGAACATACCAACCATATTACCAACCCGCGAATAAACGCGCGAAACGCGCAAATAAACGCTCGAAACGCGCGAACAAACCAACCAACCAACCCGCGAACAAACGTGGTATAATTTATTTTTTGCCATAAAAAAAAGCCGTAAAATTTTGAAAAAGTCGCCATTTTGAAAAAAAAAATTACATCACCAAATTGCCTAAGATTCTGAAAAATATTAGTTCCAGTTCGGTCCAGCTATCTGGCACCGTTTCTGCGGGCCGTTGACCCAACAGCTGAAGATGACCATAATCTCCACGTTTCAGAGTTTTAATCTAATCGCCAGAAAAGACTGCGCACATTATAAAAATTTTAGCGCAATCGGAGAATAAAATTTATTTTTGGCTATTAAAAAAAAGCCGTATAATTTTTAAAAAGTCGCCATTTTGAAAAAAAAAATGACATCACCAAATTGCCCAAGATTCTGAAAAATATTAGTTTGAGCTCGGCCCAGCTATCTGTCACAGTTTCTGCGGGCCGTTGACCCAAGAGCTGAAGATGACCATAATCTCCAGTTTTCAGAGTTTTAATCTGCTCACCAGAAAAGACTGCGTACATTATAAAAAAATCAGAGCAATCGGAGAGTAAAATTTATTTTTAGCCTTAAATAAAAAGCCGTAAAATTTTGAAAAAGACGCCATTTTGAAAAAAAAATATGACGTCACCAAATTGCCTAAGATTCTGAAAAATATTAGTTCCAGCTCGGTCCAGCTATCTGGCACCGTTTGTGCGGGCAGTTGACCCATCAGCTGAAGATGACCATAATTTCCAAGTTTCAGAGTTTTAATCTGCTCACCAGAAGAGACTGCAAATATTATAAAAAATTCAGCGCAATCGGAGAGTAAAATTTATTTTCGGCCGTATAAAAAAGCCGCATATTATCAAATTATTCAATCATAATGCATCTCTTTGGATGTATCAGGCCACTTTGTACAAAAAAATCTAAAGTAAAAGCCATTTAAAAAATAAGCTATGTGAACCTTTTTTTTCTATTTAAAGTGGCCAGTGCGTTGTAAAGCAGGCATTCACTACAATATTAACTACGTATAATTTGTGGTAGTGTATTTTAAAAAAGTCGCCTTTTTGAAAAAAAAAAAGACATCATGAATTTACCAGGATTCTGAACAATATTAGTTCCAGCTCGGTCCATCTATCTGGCACCGTTTCTGCGGGCCGTTGACCCAACAGCTGAAGATGACCAGAATCTCCAAGTTTCATATTTTTACTCTGCTCGCCAGAAGAGACTGTGCACATTTTAAAATATATGACGTCACCAAAGGTCCTAGGGTTCTGTACAACTTTAGTTCGAAGTCAGTCAAAATATCGGTTTCCGACTCCACGGACCGTGGACCTGAAGGGTGAAGATGACCAAAATCTCCAAGTTTCAGACTTTTCCCATATACTACGGGGTATGAGCCACGCTCCCTCCCTAGACCACTTTGGTCCATGACCACTCCTTCCGGGAGATCAATTCGGGTAAAGTTTCTCAAAAAAACGGCGCTCCGCCATCTTGAAAACGCCGCCATTTTGAAAAAAAAATGTGACGTCATCAATGATCCCAGGATTCTAGACAACTTTAGTTCAAGGTCATCCCAGCTATCTGGCACCGGTTCCGCGGGCCGTTGACCTTGAGGGTGAAGAAGACCAGAGTCTCCAAGTTTCAGACTTTTCCCATACACTACATGGTATGAGCTATACTTCATCCCTGAACCACTTTGGTCCATGACCGCTCCTTCCGGGAGATCAATTCGGGTAAAGTTTTTCGAAAAAACGGCGCTCCGCCATCTTGAAAACGCCGCCATTTTGAAAAAAAAAGTGACGTCATCGATGATACCAGGATTCTGGACAACTTTAGTTCAAGGTCACCCCAGCTATCTGGCACCGTTTCCGCAGGCCGATGACACGATAGCTGAAGATGGACAGAATCTCCAAGTTTCGGACTTTTCCTCTACTCATCAGAGGAGGTTGAGTACTTGTTTCCTACATCACTTTGGTCCACGATCACTCCTTCTGGGAGAACTACTCTGTCAGTCAGTGAGTGAGTGGTAGTCGAGCTTTATAGTATATAACTAGTATTTCGGTGGGTGCCGCGGCCCGCAAGCGGACCGCGGAGGTCGGCTGTGTTGAGCTTTTCTTTTGACAGGAATCCAAAATAAAAAATAACCAACCAACCAACCTGCGAACAAACGCGCGAAACGCGCGAACAAACCAACCAACCAACTCGCGAACAAACGCGCGAACAAACCGCGAACAAACGCGCGAAACGCGCAAACAACGCGCGAAACGCGCGAACAAACCAACCAACCAACCAACTCGCGAACAAACGCGCGAAACGCTCGAACAAACCAACCAACTAACCAACCCGCGAACAAACGCGCGAAACGCGCGCACAAACGCGCGAAACGCGCGAACAAACGCACGAACCGCGCGAATAAACCAACCAACCCGCGAACAAACGCGCGAAACGCGCGAACAAACGCGCGAAGCGCGCGAACAAACCAACCAAATAACCAATCAACCAACCCGCGAACAAACGTGCGAAACGCGCGAACAAACCAACCACCCGCGAACAAACGCGCGAAGCGCGCGAACAAACCAACCAAATAACCAACCAACTAACCCGCGAACAAATGCGCGAAACGCGCGAACAAACAAACCAAATAACCAACCCGCGAACAAACGCGCGAAACGAGCAAACAAACGCCCGAAGCGCGCGAACAAACCAACCAAATAACCAACCCGCGAATGAACGCGCAAACAAACGCGCGAAACGCGCAAACAAAGGCTTGAAACGCGCGAACAAACGCGCAAACAAACCAACCAACCAACCCGCGAACAAGAACAAACCAACCAAATAACCAACCAACCAATCCGCGAACAAACGCGCAAAACGCGCGAACAAACCAACCAACCAACCCGCGAACAAGCGCGCAAAACGCGCGAACAAACGCGCGAAGCGCGCGAACAAACCAACCAAATAACCAACCCGCGAAGAAAGGCGCGAAACGCGCAATCAAACGCGCGAAGCGCGCGAACAAACCAACCAAATAACCAACCCGCGAATAAACGCGCAAACAAACGCGCGAAACGCGCGAACAAACCAACTAACCAACCCGCGAATAAACGCGCGAAGCGCGCGAACATACCAACCAAATAACCAACCAACCAATCCGAGAACAAACGCGCGAAACGCGCGAACAAACCAACCAACCAACCCGCGAACAAACGCGCGAAGCGCGAGCAAACCAACCAAATAACCAACCCGCGAACAAACGCGCGAAACGCGCAAACAAACGCGCGAAGCGCGTGAACAAACCAACCAAATAACCAACCCGCGAATAAACGCGCAAACAAACGCGCGAAACGCGCTAACAAACCAACTAACCAACCCGCGAATAAACGCGCGAAGTGCGCGAACATACCAACCAAATAACCAACCAACCAATCCGCGAACAAACGCGCGAAACGCGCGAACAAACCAACCAACCAACCCGCGAATAAACGCGCGAAGCGCGAACAAACCAACCAAATAACCAACCCGCGAACAAACGCGCGAAACGCGCAAACAAACGCGCGAAGCGCGTGAACATACCAACCAAATAACCAACCCGCGAATAAACGCGCGAAACGCGCAAATAAACGCTCGAAACGCGCAAACAAACCAACCAACCAACCCGCGAACAAACGCGCGAAGCGCGCGAACAAACCAACCAAATAACCAACCAAAAAACCCGCGAACAAACGTGGTATAATTTATTTTTGGCCATAAAAAAAAGCCGTTAAATTTTGAAAAAGTCGCCATTTTGAAAAAAAAAAATGACATCACCAAATTGCCCAAGATTCTGAAAAATATTAGTTTGAGCTCGGCCCAGCTATCTGTCACAGTTTATGCGGGCCGTTGACCCAAGAGCTGAAGATGACCATAATCTCCAGGTTTCAGAGTTTTAATCTGCTCACCAGAAAAGACTGCGTACATTATAAAAAAATCTGCGCAATCGGAGAGTAAAATTTATTTTTAGCTATAAATAAAAAGCCGTAAAATTTTGAAAAAAACGCCATTTTGAAAAAAAAATAAGACGTCACCAAATTGCCTAAGATTCTGAAAAATATTAGTTCCAGCTCGGTCCAGCTATCTGGCACCGTTTGTGCGGGCAGTTGACCCATCAGCTGAAGATGACCATAATTTCCAAGTTTCAGAGTTTTAATCTGCTCACCAGAAGAGACTGCAAATATTATAAAAAATTCAGCGCAATCGGAGAGTAAAATTTATTTTCGGCCGTATAAAAAAGCCGCATATTATCAAATTATTCAATCATAATGCATCTCTTTGGATGTATCAGGCCACTTTGTACAAAAAAATCTAAAGTAAAAGCCATTTAAAAAATAAGCTATGTGAACCTTTTTTTTCTATTTAAAGTGGCCAGTGCGTTGTAAAGCAGGCATTCACTACAATATTAACTACGTATAATTTGTGGTAGTGTATTTTAAAAAAGTCGCCTTTTTGAAAAAAAAAAAAGGACATCATGAATTTACCAGGATTCTGAACAACATTAGTTCCAGCTCGGTCCATCTATCTGGCACCGTTTCTGCGGGCCGTTGACCCAACAGCTGAAGATGACCAGAATCTCCAAGTTTCATATTTTTACTCTGCTCACCAGAAGAGACTGTGCACATTTTAAAATATATGACGTCACCAAAGGTCCTAGGGTTCTGTACAACTTTAGTTCGAAGTCAGTCAAAATATCGGTTTCCGACTCCACGGACTGTGGACCTGAAGGGTGAAGATGACCAAAATCTCCAAGTTTCAGACTTTTCCCATATACTACGGGGTATGAGCCACGCTCCCTCCCTAGACCACTTTGGTCCATGACCACTCCTTCCGGGAGATCAATTCGGGTAAAGTTTCTCAAAAAAACGGCGCTCTGCCATCTTGAAAACGCCACCATTTTGAAAAAAAAATGTGACGTCATCAATGATCCCAGGATTCTGGACAACTTTAGTTCAAGGTCATCCCAGCTATCTGGCACCGTTTCCGCGGGCCGTTGACCTTGAGGGTGAAGAAGACCAGAATCTCCAAGTATCAGACTTTTCCCATACACTACAAGGTATGAGCTACACTTCATCCCTGAACCACTTTGGTCCATGACCGCTCCTTCCGGGAGATCAATTCGGGTAAAGTTTTTCGAAAAAACGGCGCTCCGCCATCTTGAAAACGCCGCCATTTTGAAAAAAAAAAGTGACGTCATCGATGATACCAGGATTCTGGACAACTTTAGTTCAAGGTCACCCCAGCTATCTGGCACCGTTTCCGCAGGCCGATGACACGATAGCTGAAGATGGACAGAATCTCCAAGTTTCGGACTTTTCCTCTACTCATCAGAGGAGGTTGAGTACTTGTTTCCTACATCATTTTGGTCCACGATCACTCCTTCTGGGAGAACTACTCTGTCAGTCAGTGAGTGAGTGGTAGTCGAGCTTTATAGTATATAATATAATAATAACTTTATTTCAGCCTACTAAAGGGCCATATTACAAATACCTTACAGACTAACATACATAATTATCTTAACAATATAAAAATATAATCTAATAACTTTTTGAGAAAATTATTGGGGGAAAAGAGAATATTGAGACTATTTGAGAGAATGTATGAAGAGAATGGCAGGACTAGGTGTGTCAGGTCCGTCATACTTGGCGCTTTGTTCTTCCCTCAGGGATATGAAACTGAAATATTGACACAATAGTACATTGTTACTCTAGGGGTGAAAGTAACCCGAAGTAAACACTATACTTTTCATTACGAATACAAGGAAAGTAAAAATAAAAACATGAATTAGCTAAAGATAAAATGAGTGTTAATTAATACAAATCTCTGTTATATACGGAAGTCTAAACAAAACTCTACAACTCGAAAAACAAATAAAGATCGGATTGCTGCTTTCCCATCTATTTAATTTTTTTTTCTGTGGCCGGCCAGCTATTCTGCCATAATTTTTCATTTCCATCATTGAAAAATTTGTCAATATATTGGGCTTAAAAGTGTTACTTTCAACCCGCTCCTCAGGCAACTTCAGACCTACTTTTCGAGTATGAGTAATGAAAAACATATTAGTTGTCTTTAAACTTCGTTGCTGACTCTACCTAAACGAAGAAATATCTCTAAACTATGCAGACTAGGTATCCCTTTCATCAAGCCGCAGTGTAGAGCAACGTACGCATAAAATCTAGATGTTTGTCTACTGAAATAAAGCAGAAGAGGTAAGAAAGTCTATAAATTGGATTGAACACGGTAGATAGATTTTGACAGGCTGATGATGAAATAATAGACTTATTAGGCTTGTGTTTTGGAGATAATTCTCTTTATGTTGTCTTAAATTTCATAATTCAGGTAGATTTACTGTAATAATGTCCAATCTGAAAAATGTCCAAACTTATCTATAAACGGGCGCTAAACGTCATACCAGATCCGTAAATACCTCTGTGATTTAAGATTAGAATAGGATACTAAACTATAATTTTATCCTTGTACAGGGTATATACATAGAAGGTCGATGAGCCTGACCTTTTGAAAACCAAAGAAAATGTAATTTGTTACTTTATGAAAAGTATTTGTTAACATTCATGCATGACATTTAGACTGTTTGGTTATTTGTTGCGTAAATTCCGGCTCAGACAGATGGTTCCTTAAAAATCTTTCAATGCAGTTCTACTTATTTTTGAAAATAAAGGAATGTTTCCTTTCAGTAAAATTTGCTGTCTTGAATATTTAGGGTACTTTCCTTCTAGGAGACATTCGTTTGGTTCACCCTGTAGTTATAGTCTTATTAGTTTAAGACTTGATTAATTAATCATCTGCTGCGGCCTACGCGGCGCGCGGACATTTGACACAATTTTGACAGTCAGTACAGTCCAGGGAAGGTGACACGGACTCTACGGAATTAGTGTCGCAATAGATAATGGGGATTCGCAACTGTAATTGACAACAGATGAACGGTTAAATGTTGATTAATGTTTTAATTATGGTTATTTGGATAAAAAAAACGAAAACCTGGAATTTGGTATGATACTAAGGTATGTTAGGCAGGCAGTCTAAATAATGATGATCTCTGCTATCACCGCCACAAGGCTTTAAGTGCGGCCTACCGCAGGCCGCAGCCTCAATATGCAAACTCAGGCCGCGCGTGTCTGATCTGAAGTCAGACATACATTGCATAGGTAATACAACATGCCGCCACCGCCACCGCAGGCCGCGTGTGTCTGTGATACGCTTTACATCGACCTTCCAAATACCATATTCTAACACTTAGAGCATATTCTGCAGTACACTTAGTATTTCTCTAGAATTAAACAACGTCTATCTGCAGTACTATTCTGTATAATACATTCCCCCGTGTACTGCGGGCGCTTTATACCAAGCTCACATAATGTTATGCGAGTGAATTATTCTACTTATTCGCACCTGAGGCTTGCTCTTGGTTTATGGTACTTAATACGGCAAGAGGCCAGACGGGCTGACGTTGGTTCCATGGCAAAAAGGTCGGAGTCTCATACGGGATGCCACGTGTGTTAGCACATACGCGGCATCTCATCTGAGAACCACAAAACGCACTGCAGGCTAAGCTGCTGAAACGGCGGCTGGGCTGAAACACGTAAAATACGCAGACCTGGAACCGGCGTACGAGTTCGTACCGATTGCCGCCGAGACGGCGGGGACTTGGGGCTCTGAAGCAAAGAGCTTCGTCCGCGAGGTGGGGCGGCGGCTGAGGGAGCGGGGCTGCGACCCGCGCGCGGGGTCCTTTCTCGCGCAGCACATCTCCTGAATGCTGCCGGCATCATGGGGACGTTTGGACGGTAGGCAGTACGGGGGGGGGAGGGGGGCGGGGCGGGGCTATTTGACGTATAAGTAATATTAAGAAATTTTATTTTAATGTATTGACTTATTTATTGTGTTACTTAATTGTTCTTAAGTTACTTACTATCATATTATGAAGATTTCAGAATTTTTTAAATAGTTTTAATTGATAATTATTAGCTGTTTGCACGAATTACTCAGGCTCGTACTTACTTACTAGGTTACTTACTTACCTATGAATAAATATGCCGTTTCGACGAACTGGCCACTTTGAACTGAAATATCTGCGAGCGGTGTGACCTGATAATTTTACTTTGAAATAAAATTTATTTTAAAGCTTAATATCACTTTCGAATACAGCTACTTGTTCTGAATGTTAGAGGGAAAACAAAAAAAAAAGATTTTAGAGGAATCTTTTCAATCTCTTTGATCTCTTTAAATGAGTTGTCAGATAATAATCCTGTACCTAAAAATTTGGACCACAAGAAATTGACCACCCTGTATAATATGCATAGAATATTGCTATGGTCGTGGGATGATAACTATTAAATAATTGTGCAATTATCATTTCAATTGCTTCGTTTAGGGTGATATCGGATACTAATTGCTTCCGCAAATGGTTATTTAAAATACAGAAATCGTTTAATTATACAGGTATGCCAATCGGAGTAGTTTGATCGTAATCGCTCCCATTATTCAGACTCCACTTGGAAGTCACCCGAGGGCAGACCATAAATACTAATCGTTGATAGAATTATTAAACACAGCCTCTTGCTTTGCAATTAGAACTGCAACCAACTCGATATTTTTATATCGATAACGTAAAAAAGGTTCCTCTGCAAATTACTAGTTTAGTTAGATACAGACCGTAGAAGACAAGGTTATATTATTAAATAAAAATTAAAATTGCATATTAATGTTTGCGGTACGAAATGGTTAAATCATATTTCGAAATTCTAAATGAAATAACAAACTATATTTATTTATGCTAAAAAATGTACGAAAATAAATTATTATTAAAATAGCAGTGACGATTGAGATATTGTTAACTGACTAAATTACTATGTAATCATTCACCTACAAAATAAATAAAAGTAACTTAACTAAATGTTGTAATAAAATGACCAACCCTAAACTTATTAATGGGACAAGTGCAATTACAAAGAATAGCTTGACATAGTTATGTAGCAATCTCAAAGAGAGACTGACAATAATTGACGGTGATGATATTATGGGTGCATTTTCTATTCAAATAAATGCTGTTGATTCAGAATTTAAAATGTAAATACAATCTTAAAATATTCAAAGATTCTAACAAACCTGTCACACAATCGGGCGCAGTCGCGATATCGATAACTCATGATGCGCGTCACTATAAATCAACTCGACCTTCGCAGATAGTGATGCCCACGTACTCTAACTAGGTAGTCGATAAATATTGTAATCTTTACGGTTCGTTTGCGGATTCTATAAAGTTGGCGCTTAGTCGCAGATGTGGATTTGCATTTTGATTTGATTTTATGTTACAGAACAAAAATAGGTGCAGACCGCACACCCGGGTAATTTGCATGATGTAATTTCTGAAAATAATTATGTGGTACGCCTAACATAGAGAAGCCAAATAAAGTGTACCATCTTCAAATACTGTTAACCACCTATGTTTACGAATAAGGAATTTGAGGGTAAGAACACAAACATTAACTAATGAAGGTATAGTAGATAATTCACTGTAATTAAACAAAAAGGCCACTCCCAGAAAAGAAAGAAAATATACGACGGAACGATAAAACCAATAACACTTAATAGGTGCTTCATATTAAGAACAGTGGCTTCGCAGGTGAATAAGACTTATAATAATAGTGCTTATTGATTTCGTGCGTGACTTAGATCGTTCTTCTCTCGTGCCTAATATTTTCCATATGGATACACCACTACATCCAACAAAACTTCATACTTACTACAAAATTTCAAATAAACAGTTCAAGGGCAAAAGAGACACATCAAAACAAATGAGATACAAGCAATTTCGTGCAACGCGCGAAGAAACACGTAATATGCAGAGAAGGTTGTAAAAACAAATCGTTTCTCCAAAACCTTGGCGTTTGGAAAGTGAACGTTTGTTTATGATAATGACCCAGTCAACGCGATGTCGCGAAATATTTTGTAGATATTGTTAAGTTCTCATATCTCAAGTTGGAATGCTTGATCTTTTTATTTGAAACTTGAGATAAAATATAAAGTAATACGAGGGCGTATTGCTGTTGCATGACTGTTTACTTAAAGCATTTTAGTCGGTACGTACCTAACGTTGTTTTTGTATAGAATTTAGTTTATGATTTGATAATTTAGTTGTAACTTTAATTAAAATTGACACATAAATATGGCACATTTTAAGATATGTCAATAAGATAAAAATATAATACAGAAATCTAAAAATAAACTCTAAAAAAAGAAAACATTTGCTAAATACGAGAGTATTTTAAAAATTGACAGAATAATCACAGACTCTGATATTACCATTCCGTCATTACCGATATGGTTATACGAATAACTTTATATCGAATGTCACGATAGTTTCTTCGTCATAATGACTTGACTCGAATTATG
Organism: Metalampra italica; assembly: GCA_949699065.1. Taxonomy (NCBI): domain Eukaryota; kingdom Metazoa; phylum Arthropoda; class Insecta; order Lepidoptera; family Oecophoridae; genus Metalampra; species Metalampra italica. The sequence continues at coordinate 1,949,166 of OX452970.1, read as the reverse complement.
ACACTCCAACAAATGAACTTCAACCGCTAATGTTGTCTATGATGAGAATTTTACACCGTCAGTTACCATTTCAAAGGTCGTTACGTCCAAATTACTGCAGAACAGTCATTAAATGGACTGCGGCAGTATTTTTACAGTGTTGTGTCTCTCAAGGTCCTTTACGATGAAAAAGATCAAATTACCAGAAGGTCTCAGAAAAACCTGAGACCGCTCTGCCCTCCGCTAGGTTTACGCTGACCTATTATAGAAATAGACATCTCAGCTATTTGTTGCATTCTATTTATCATATCTTTGAATATATAATATATCCGATATCATCAGGTGAATGAGGTACTGGGCATTGTAGAATACAGACAAATTGCGAATCAGACAACCTGCGAACAACCCCTAGAGGGGACCTACTAGAGCTTAAGGCGACAAACTAGTGAAGTATCCATACCCATCGAAGTAAGTAAGCAAGTTGTTTAAGACGGAATTAGATCAAGCTGTATCTGGAATAACCGCTTAGAAATACTGAAATTTCATGATTTCTTAGAAACAAAATAAAATACACTAACATCAAAAAGCTAATATAAAACTGTTCAATTCAACAATGACTCAGACAATACAAACTAAAATCAACTGCAAGTAGGTAACGGGAAATCAAACATTTATAGCTATTGGCACAGTTCCACCCGTTCCGAGGATCATGCACAGAGCAGGTACTCTCTGGAATTATGCAAATATACTCTTGTTACAAATATGAGTTGCGCAAGAGTCACCATTGTGTCTAACGACTACAACGACAGTAATTGCTCGTTAGACCGGCCAGTTTGGTTCACGTGCGTGGAGTGACAACGGTTGTGAATTTATTAGGATTAAAATAGACGTGTTTCAAACAAACTCTTCCATAGGAAATGTCCAAAGTTATTCGGAAGTAATTATACTCGCTCTCGCTAATAATGGTGTTTGTTTAATTTCTAAGGTCATAAGGATTGTTGTTTTGAAGATATTGTATGGTAAGCACAATTTTCAAATGACAATTCTGACATTGTAGTACTGGAGGTGCCAGTCTTAGTCCCGGCTGAGCGTAAATGATCTCACTTCTAGCACAATCTGTATTGTGTCTCTATTACAAATATTTCGTTCTCATTTATAGTTATTTTTATTCAATGGAATTCTTTCCCTATACGTTTCTTGCCTTCGACTTTAGTTCCAAAGATCTATTTAACTATAATCAATCGATTTACATAATCTATCTGTCATTGTGTTATCCTCTTATATCATACTCAATTCGTTTTTTAAAACTAACATGATACGTGTTGTTGTTTATTTTTTCATTTTAAATAATATTACTTAAATTGCAATCAAACTTAATCTTAATTCGTATAAGGTTGAGCACCCTTGGCCTAAACATTCAAGTTACTGAACTTCCTTAAAGATAACTTGGCTAAGTTATGAGCTTACATAACGTAAACATTGTTACCTCTAGAAAGCTCGATAAGCAAGCTATTTAAGATATCTAAATAAGAGATCTCTGCTACGTACCAGTACCGGCTACTCGGCTAGTTCCTATCATAGTAGAATCGTTTAATGAGAATGCGCGTTAGGGTTAAAGATGGTTTCATTCATAAGCTAGACCTTTGTCACAGTATAATAATGGACAAATACATCTTACTGTGTTATACTTATTAAATTAAACCAGCATTAAAGTAAATATTAGTTTTAACTGTGTCAAAACATTGACTAAAACACAACACTTAGTATAAACGAGGTTACTTTTCGCGTTGTTACTATTCCGCTCCAAAGCCACTGAATGGATTCGAAATGGGGTTTTGTGGGGTGGTGAGCGTAGTGTGGGACGCCCCGGGCTAGATGGAGCGACGATCTGCGTAAGGCGGCTGGCAGTGACTGGATGCGGAGATCCGAAGATCGGGTTCAGTGGCGCGTCTTGGGGAGGCCTATGTCCAGCAGTACTAACGCAGGCTGATGATGATGACGAATAAATAAAATACCTAGGGTTTTTTTTGCGTCGATGAGAAATGTTGCACTTTGACTAATCTTATCTACAAGAGTACCTATTACACTTGAGACTGGTTGTTCTACAAAATTTAGAATATGTTTTAAATATACTATGGATCATATAAGTTTGTTGTTTCCACGGATTTCCCCTGCCGTGCTTCGAATATTAAAAAAAAGTAAAATTGGCGCTACGCCAGAGCCTAGTATTCACAATACTAGAGATAAAGACTCCCTGTATTGCTCGCGAACAGTCTTTTATAGTTTTTGTCAAGCCCTCTTCCTGTGTAATTTAATACAGCCTGTAGCGCTATAGAGTTGAGACATCGTGTAATTTGCATATCGATGTAAGTAGTGACACTTCCGATAACGTTGAGTTAGATACAGCGCTAATGGATGTTACCTCTCGGTACGACGTAACGAAGAAATAACACAGGATAGCTGTCGTGGATATAGTTGCAAATTGTTCTTCAAAGTCCACTGCTGGACCTGGGCATAGGCCTTCCCCAGTGAACGCAACAAGTTTAAACAATATAAATTATAATGAAACTTTGTGGTAACACAAGTAAGTACAAAAGTTTGTAAGTCTTCAAACACGAAATTTATACATTTTCATTCAATAATTTATTTTCCTATAATACCACCAAGCTAGGTGGTTAAAAGTTTCAACTTAAACACATTTATACAATTCACGAAAGGATGCCAATTCTTAAAACCAGACCAAACTATTTCCAGCATTGCTTTTGCGGAACAAGTGAACAAGAAATTCAACGAAATTGGCTAAACCCGGAGTTGCATTTCAATGCAAATTCACAAGTTTATTCTCATGCGAGCAAAAAATATCGATAAATCTGGCTCTGCATCCGATAAGTCACACCCCTAACTCTGGAATAGACGGGTCGCTCTAGACAATAAGCTTTTATTCGAAAACAAATCTCTTTTCAAATTGGTCGTATATCTCGCCCTAACTATTACATTGTTTCCAAACCAGATTGGTCTTGTAACTAGATGCAAGTACCTAGTTAGATCTAGAATTTGTACTGAGATATATCAGTGAACGGTTACAGAAGCATATAATATTGACAACAGTTTTTTCGCCTCTTGAAAATTTAATAAAGAACAAAACAGATTCATCCATGGAGGAAGGGTTTTACTGTAGTTAAAGTGATCGAATTTTTTATAAGACATGTAAAGTATGTATGTCGTAAACGCTTTATTATACTAAAGATTTCAGAAACAATAACAATTATAAGAAAAAGAAGATATGAAGGCGCTGAAGGACAATGTAGCACATTGGTAGAGAAGAGATAAGATACGCGAGTCCCTGCGTTCTCTAATCGGAAGCGAGTTTAATTTATTTATTTTGATAGGAAAACCATGAGTTATTATAGACACAAAAAACTTAAATTAGAAACAGATTAACCAATAAAAAGCTGTTTCCACTAATAGTAATTGAATAGATATACAAGGAAGCAGATATTTTGAAACACATTTCAAAGACAATAATAAAACAGAATAACAGACGTCCTTCTCCAAACTTCAAAAAACTTTTAGGTTGTGCAGAAAAGGATGTAATCTTATTATTTGCACAGAACATTAAAGTTATTGCTCGCTCGCCATAGAAACGCATGCATCCTGTAGTACGTAGAGGCTGCAGGAAGATATAGAGGCGGACTGAATCGAAGCGACCTTGGGGGAGTCCAGAGGGAGATCTGGGATAGCAGATCTGGATAGTCGACAACACCGGAAGCAATCTTCAGTAGAAGTGTGAGGTCTGCAATCGCAAGTCGCTCAACTAAGAGAAGAATTATTCTAAGGTGGTGCTTTATACCTGATTGAGGTAGTCATCCGATTTGTATGGCTTTCTATAATACTGAAACGACTTCTGAAAGTCCCAAGACATGGTCGAACTGGTTGTCGTTTAAATATTTACTGTCGCATTAAAATACTACGAGTATGAGATTTACTGTAATAATGTCCAATCTGAAAAATGTCCAACGACATCGAACTACATAACATTTGTATAAGAATTGCAGTCAAAACTCCGTTTAGCATGCACTGGACAGCAATTTTCGTTTTCATGGCTTTTAGCGGGCTGTAAAAGAACGCTTGGTGGATGTTTGGTGCAGCCGTTGGGGGAAGAGGGGTTAATCGGCATCCGAGCTGCAATAATCGCGTCCGCTGTTCCGTACATCCATACTATTATTAATATGCAGTTGTGCATAGAGAATAGAGACGCATTTTACAAAGAATTGAAAGTTTTAGGGTTGTGCTTTAAAAAGTCAAAAGTGAAAAATATATTTATTGCTTAACTATAGGTCAAATTAAGGTACTTATATATACAAATTCAAAATTCACTATACTATAGTTTACCTAGTAAGTAGGTGTACAATAACATTAAAATTACATCATCATCATATCAGCCTGTAGACGTCCACTGCTGGACAAAGGCCTCCCCCAGGCTCTCCACGACGACCGGACCAAAACTAAACTACTCAATACGTAATAAAGAAATTTTGAGTTTGTGGCAGTTAAATAAATCTTATAGCTTAGTACAATCCTTCTTCTTTTCTATTAAAATGTTACTATAATTAATCTAAAATAATAATAATATTACAAATAAAAAATGTCTTCCAGCGCGCCGCATCGAAGCAAGGTTCCCAAGACACTGGCAGCATTCCCCCTTCTTTTCTTCACTTTACCCCTTCTATTATATCCAGTACCTTCAGTTTCTTCATGAGACCATAAACGATTTGACATTGACATTTTAAAGCCTGGAAACGAGGAATCCCCCTATTTAAAATACCACTTTTTGGCACAGAAACGCAGTTCTATTCTCGCAGAATATCGGTGTGTCGTTCCGTTTTATGTTCGGTGGTTATTTTCGTGTAGTGCACGCTGTCTGCTGCAGCAATGTAAACGCGGTGCGAAGGAACGCGCTGGCGTTGTTTTTGAAATTGGAACTTGTGTTTTCGCGCGTAGGAATGCCATGTTTATTTTAAAATTTAATTGTTGGGGCCCTAATTGCCGTGTCGCGAGTGCAGAGGGGTGAAATCCGGCAAGCTGCGAGTAGCAGAATGTAACGCTGTGCTGGAAAGCGATGCCTGGGTGTTTTAAGTACATAGTTCTGTAAAAAATTGATCAAAATACCGCGATAAACCGTGACTGTATTTTTTTAAAATGGATTTTACGGCCAACTGGAAGCATTGTGCTTAAAAGCCAGACGTAGTTTTAATATTCAGAAAACAAAACCATACACGTACCTATATGGTGTACACGCAGTATCACATACTAAACAAAAAAAAACACTTTTGGAAATTCTAAAAATAAATTGATCGTTGACACAAATGGCGTATGTATAGAAAGTACTGTCTACTACAGAAGTTATAAGCAGGACCAGTTGCCGGAAATACCATCAGATTTGACGGCAAAGGGTTTAAGGATAAAGGGAAAATAGACTGACGCACGGATTACGAACTAGACAGTGATATTGTTTTCCGTAAACAAAGGATTATTGTGCCTTAAAAGCATGATTACAAAGGCCAGAAAATAATAATAATCCCGAATTATTTCACGTAAGTGGTAAAGATTCACGTGTAAGTCGCATGCACTCGGAGAGATGGGCACAGATGGTCACGCAATAAGAGCCACAAGACGGTCGTACGTATAATCTTAAATATGAAGACCAGAAAAGTTTACATTAAAAATAACTTTGTAAGGAAACTTTTTATAAAATAGACGATTATTTGAATGATAAAGATGCCTGGTATCAATGTTACTTCAGCCTCGCACAATCTTCACAAAAAAATTGTTGCACAAATTGATTGTTACGGAAGTTTGTTGCGCCGCTTCTATTCTTCTCAGCCTAGGAAGCGGTTGTAAAATTTACGGTTTTTTAGTAAAGTCAAAATATTTTTTTGCGTACTTAATTATGAGTACAAAACTTACTTAAATATGAGTAAAATATTTTGTCTTTGCAAAAATGGAGATGTCACGGTTGAGTTGAATTGCATTGAATTGTTTTTTTTATTACAAATCAGTATCACATATACATAAGTACTGATAATCAGAGGTCGGCGGGGGTGTGCTGTTTTTATGTCATTAATGTCATGTAGTTGTGTCTTGTAGATATTAATATGGATAAGATCCATAAAGAAATATTAAAAGAAGACATACTTAACTGAAATTATTAAACTAAAATGAAAATGCATTATAAAACGAATATTAAGCTTTTTTATTTATTTATTGTAAATTTTCTGTGCTATTCAAATAATTAACTATAATTTTTTCTATATTTTCAAATTTTATTGAGTTTCGCCTTGAGTTTAATATCATTAATCACATTCCGTAGGTTCTAATAAAATTCATTTGTTTTGATGGCGACGTAAAGCTCGTAGCAGAAAGGAACCTAAATAAAATCATTTCATTAGTTTATTATAATTACACATGGGGCATTTACAATTGAATGATAAGGTATGTCCATGTTATGCAAAAAATTGAAAACAGCACACCCCCGCCGACCTCTGCTGATAATAAACCGAAGAGATATACAAGTTGATAGCAGGTTTACTCAATTATTAATCTTAAGCAATAAATCGGCAGTACCTACATCCAATAGGTAATGACATAGACTGCTCAGCAATTATTGTCTACTATCATGTACGTTTACCCTATATAATTCATACATTATTAAAGCATATAGGGTAATTGTACATGTGCACGACGCACTTTGGAACATGAATCGATTGAATACTCGATAACTCGCAGTTTAATCAGTGCCTAGCTGGAGCCTAGTTAGAAAATTACGTACGATAAGTACAGGAGTTCAAACGGGGTCATGGAAAATTTCTAAAGACCCTAGAAACGCACAGCCGCCTTAATGGGGAAAGTTATGGGATAACAATGTGGTTCGCAGTTGACATGTGAAGCGATATGTTACATAATTATACGTATAAGTACAGTCAAGGTTCATAAATGCAGTAGCAGTTTCGCAACTCAATAGATTGAGAGACCAGGGGGTCAATATACTATAACAATATAAAATAACTATAGGTGCACGTTATGCAAGAATATTATTTTGACTTAAACAACGAGGCAAACGTAAACTAACGTAAAATAATGACCTTCCCTCTGACGTTTTTCCACATCGCTACGATATGGGAACCTTCAAGAAGAGAGTCAAAATAGCCCTTCAACCAAGGCCGGCAAAGCACCAGCACCCCCCGGGTGTTGCAGGTGTATTTTATAGGCGGCGGTGACCTCTTAACATCAGGAGGATAATAAACAAATAAATAAAAACTAACGTAAAATAAACTTAGTATTAATAAAAAATATGATCAGGAGAAATCTTCATTATCTGATATTAGTTTCTACTACTTGACAATTTAGTGACTAAATTGGAATTTCCCAAAACTGATCCTAGACACACAGAAGTTCCGAGAGTGTGGTAACGAAGTCCCCAATACCGAACAAACTTGACTTAGTTGAACACTTTGCTCGAAGCAACCAGTCTAAGGGTGCTTTTCCACCAGAGATGTGCGCGGTGAAATAGTTTTTTTTTTTCCACCAAATAGTAAGTATCACTTCATTTTCCTGCGCAACGAAAATAGGTGCGTCCAGACCGGCGCGGCCGCGGCACGCCTCGCGAGGCAGCGCGGTCGGTGTGGACGCGACAGGCGCATGCCTCGCCCGCATGCTCGGCCGCGGCATGCGCCTGTCACGTCCACACCGACCGCGCTGCCTCGCGAGGCGGGCCGCGGCCGCGGCGGCTCGCCCGGTTTGAACGCACAGTAAAGTAAAGCCTAGTAAAGTGATACTATTGGTGGAAACAAATCTATTTCACCGCGCACATCTCTGGTGGAAAAGCACCCTAAGGGACTGCGCAAACCAAGCTCAAAAAAGCCCGCGCATTTTCAACGTCATTGTCAAATGAACCATATCGCTATAGACTAAAGAACAAAATCGTATGAACGTCGTCAAGCGCGAGGCGACGCCGACGTACATACATAATATGCGCCGGCATTTTTCCGCTTGGTCTCCGCATTCCCTAATGCTTGTTCGTACTAAGATACCTACTAGTAATTTAATATTCTGTATCTTGCGGCCTTGCGGCGCAGAAAATTCTTATTTGGCGGCCAAGATTAATGGGGGCTGTGTGTATACAATTTGTGTTATCACATTAATGGTTATAGTGATGTACCATGTACAAAATATCGATAGATTTATTGTTGTGATGGTTGAGATTTCATAATATATTAGTATAATGGCAGGGTTGGGCAAAAGTTACCGCTGTTATTTACCGATTTCTTTGTTAATAGCGTAGGTAATTTGTTTTATTCCAAATTATTAATTTAGTGTCACATACAGCAATGAGGGTATTGATTGACAGTTGGGAAAGTAATTAGTAATCGCGATGACATTGTGCCAATCTCTGGTTTATGGCTTAATCTGATAGAAAATCGATACTAACCGAAGTATTTTATTCGTAAAGCTGAAATTCTTTTGGCATAATAAGTATAGGCCATCCAAGTAACTTTAAAAGCTTGTAATTCCATTATTAATTTAAAAAATTAAATAAATAAAAATAACTTCTATGGCAGACAATAATTATGTACCTATCTGTAAGTATGTATAGGTATGTAATATGTATAAAATCTAAATAAAATAATTGAATAGGATCATGTCATCATGTCATTTGCAAATTCATTAAAAATCTTAAATCATAAATTGCCTATTAAAATGCATTAGGTATATGTGTGTGTGTAAAATATTAAGATATTTTTTCTGTCTTTATACTAGGAACCTACTATGAGATCAGCTTCTAGGCTTTTCTCTTTCTTTGGTAAGACCAAGGCATCATAATTGCCGTATTTCATCGATGTGCTTATATCGATTCCAGCACGTCCTCGCACTAGTGCCTAAATATTGAATCGATTATTCGTATTTCTGCGGATCGGTGCCGCTGGCTTGCGTCATGGGAATTCGGTTTGCATTGCACTGATTGAAACTATTAGGTACTCGATTCTCGGTCGCTCAACAAAATATATCGATTAGTTGCTCGTAATGGATGTTTTATACTGTGCTCTATTTTGGGTTCAATTATTATGTTCTATTAAAAAAGGAGTAAAAATAAAAGACTAGCTAGCCGTCAGAGAACCAATGCTTTTGACCTAAAAAGTTAGTTCCTATCTACGTAGAAGTGGCGTGGGCGGTACAACCAATAACCGTTGGGGTAGACGAGTTCCCGAGTGGAGGCCACGACTGGGCGAGCCTAGTGTGGGATGCTTCCCGGCTTGATGGAGCGACGCTCTTTATAAGGCGACTAGCAGTGACTGGATGCGGAGAACTGAAGATTGGGTACAGCCTATGTCCAGCAATGGACGGGTACTGGGGATGGAGGGGATATTCTATGAGATACTGAGAGCCTCCGTAACAAATACAGGTATTTTGTATCCGAAAACGAACAAAAGACTAAAAACAAAGGAGACGCTCCGGCGACTGCGCTATTGAATTTCAAATTAAAACAGCTCATGAAATATTAACACTCGGCTAAAGCCGTGTCCGCACTGGTCGGCAAATATTCAGATAGGTGCGCGGGCGCCGCGGGTTCCCACCACGCGAAAGGTTAGCGCTTGCCGTGTACATTTATGCAGCCGTATCGAGATGCCGCGGTGTAGATGCGACTATTTGGTGGTGTAAGTGACAGGAGGAAGCGATTATAACTTCATAAAGAAATTTACATATAAAAGAAAGTTTGGAAGCAGCATCGTCATGATTCCTTAACTTCAAGATGTTCATACATTCGCGAGGGTTTTCTTCATGACGATGCTGCTTCCAAACAGCTTACCTGATCTGTTGGATATCTATAGCGATCTAAAAGCCCTCCATCTTCTCTCTTGATGCCCGACATAAGATCATGCCCCCGATCAACCTTCACGGAGAACCATGGCTGCAAAGTGACCTCGATTGTATGAAAATCTTGCCCTGTTTCTAATTATCCGTCCACCTATGTATATTTCAATAGATTGAACAAAATCGCCATCGCTTCATCTCCCGCTACGATGTTATCACTTCCACCACTAAGTAATGGACGCATCGTGCAGCATACATAAACGTAACTCTAGACACAGGTGTATTGAATCCAATAGATAGTGCATTACGTATGTACATAGTTTGCTGAGTCACCGAGGATATATTTGTTAATAGTATTCAAGAAAACGAAGTAGGCCGTACTCGGTGTAGGCGCAGATGTTTTACGTGCAACCTCTTTATTGGGTGTCAATTTGGATGGTGCACGCTTTAACCAAATTTTAGACTTGTGTTCTTTTTTAAACTTTAAAAATAAGAAAGAGATATGGAATGAATTTTAAAACTCTAAAAATAGAGCTGTTGGGTTTGTTGCTGTTTCTTCCCCTTGGTTATACAGGTGGAAACAGAGTAGTTTTAGACAAAATTGACGTCAAAAAGAGAATATTGTATATTCCAAGTTTGATTAATAGTTAAAGGAGCCAAAGTTTTACAAAAATAAGAAACAAAAACTATTCTGTGATCTTGGATTCAGCGCACGAAGCGCTGTGCTGTGCACGTTGCATGCGCGGGCGCAGCGAGGCGCGCTGATTGGCTACGCGCGTGCCCGCGGCGAATGCGCCGGAGTGAGGCCGGCGCACGCGTCGGCCTGGGAGTTAATGTGGCTCGCTTTTGTCACCTCACACTTGGAATGCGAATTGCATTTCCATTGTTACCTAATACGTTGCCCGCGGCTTTGCTTGCGTCGTTTTAGCCTTCATATTTTCCCCAGTAGGTACCTATATAACCTATGACCATAATAATAATGGTCATCTCCATGACACAGGTTATCTTGTCCTAGAGGAAAATAATCTAAATATTGAAGGTGTTAATTTTTTTTCGAATGAATCTTTTTCTTTTAATCTTATTTTCTGTTTTTCTTTTTTTTCTTCTTATTTCTTTCTTTTATTTTTAAAAGTACGAGTAAGTACTTACTTAATAAATTGCAATCAGATGCTTTTGCAAAGTCGCATGCCTCAGCCTAAAACTAACTGGACACGGCAAGCTATTTTGAAAAATAAATACATGCAGATTAAGTATAACTTGATACAGGGATCCGATAAAACCAAGGTCAAAACGGATAATCATTATTCGTAATATTTTAGTAGATTTTTTATTGATATTCATGTTCACTAATTATAATAAAAAAACAAACATACATTAGTCAGATCGCATACTACATCGATATAAAATGGTAATAGTATTCAACGTAGAATAGTGGAAACAGAATAAATGTTGAATAACATTATGCCAAGCGGTCTTGGAAGGGGTTTTGAATCAATGAGTGGGACTGCTTTGCTTTTTAAATTTCTCGTAACTTATATACCACTGGCCACCTGTGGTTGCTTAAATTTAGATTTACTAGATGAGGCAAATAAGTGATGTATTCTCACCGCGGCAAGTCAAAAGTAGGTACTATTATAATTACACTTGCTGTCTTGATTTGGTCTTTGCTGTGTTCCTCGTTGAAGGAAAAGCGAGACAAGAGTGACACAAAAGGCGGTTTTGGATTGTTGCACATGTTAGCAAGTTGTTCATAGATGTAACAATAGACTAACTACTGACTACTTAACATTTAACAACATAATCGGCATGCTGAGCGTTCCCTTTTACTACGTTACAAGACTGTCAGGTCACATGTTTCCAAGTGGCCAGGCATGAACCAAAGAGATTAATGTATAGGTACCTACACAGCCTAGTCATTTTGTGTTTTCTATAGGTAATAAATACACTTACTTCACATAGCCGAGGGTCAGTTCTGCGTTTCATTTCAATCCGGTCCATGCATAGATCTGTAAATAATGAAAAATCTCGTTATTAGTTTGTACGAGAAAATTATTGTGAAAATCATTTATACCCTCAACAACAAAGTAATTTTGTTTTCATTTAAGGTTGATTGATTCCACATCCCAGCGAGCTTTTTCCGGTGTTCTGTGATTGATTCTTTTGTAAATTATACATCAATCGGTCGTCGTGTCAAGTTTGTCGAATAACTAGGTAGGTACTTGTTTAGTTAATGAATCTGTCACTTCAAAACGAAGTCCTAATACATTCCGCACGCATCTTTCGTTTCCTTTTACGCCGTTAAAAAATATATTTCCTGTCAATTCAAATTCTGCGGAAAGCCTCTTTTTCAGCATAAAACATACTTAACGAGTCTTGATTGATGAACAGACGTTTGATCTTACATATCATTATTTCAAAGAATCCCAAATACACGTGAAGATATCGGAGATTCTTTACAGCGACGCGAAAAGCGTTTTCAATTTTCGTTTTTTTTTTCGAACCCGGCCCGCAATATTAGGAGTGATGAATAGGCCGGGAGCTGCAGAGTCATTCTTTTATATTGCATGCTTTATTTTGGCTCGTTGCTAATGAGCTCTCGCTAATGGCTAACCCTTCCTGCCGGTTCTGTTTCAAATTATGAAGTCACCGTGAAAATTATGTAAGTAATGCTCGGTTGTGATAACTGACGCGCTGGCTTTGCCGGCTCATTGCGACGCTGTTAATGGAATTAAAATGTCAGTGCCATCCTTCACACTCCTACACCTAAGTGACGTCAGCTTTTTTATGGAGTTGCAATCAGTTTCAACCACGACTGGTACAGATTAACCAATCTAGCGACAGTGTCAAAAAAACCTTAAAATCCTAAAGTGTCGCTGTCAGGGGTTGGTTGTTGAAATAACACCCTTAGACAATAAAAAAAAAAAAATGCACGTGACGTAAGCGTCCCGGGGCCGTCACACCGACACTTTAAACGTTTTTTCTACCGTCCCGATGCCGGGACACCGACGCGTGACTAGTTAACTACATATAATTCGGAGTGGTTAAATCCATTTTAGATTTTCGCGCTTTGTATTCATAATTATATAATTATATACGGGTCTTACACACGTTTTATTTACCTTAACGTCGGGCAAAGGTAAATAAAACTTGTGCGTGTGTAAGACCCGTATATAATTATGGTTAAATACACGTTTTATTTATGTCAATTTAAAGAACATTACATATTTTAATTAAAGAAAATGTAAGATTTCCGATGAAGATAAAGAAGTAAGTAGGGGGCTGATCGGGTGTTCTAGACCGTACATAATAACTCTATATGCCGTAGTCTACGTTCAAATATTCTGAAAATTTCTAACCTAGGCTCCTGGTCTAACTATACCTACCAGTACTGTATACTATAGTTCTTACTTCCAGACATTAGTCGGGTGAAGGGTCCGCCGCACATTCTTGCGAACTGTATTAAGTTTATTTCGCACGCAGAGGGTCGACCGACCCTCTCGTCTAGTGTTGTAGGGATATCGATACTCGTTAGTTTTTTGGTCCGGACTAGTATCGATATTATATTGACTAGTTAATATTAAATTAATAATATAATTTTTATAGTATAGATAGTGATCTAAACTAAGATAGATAACATAAAAAAAATTACGTTGTTTAAATGCACCCAGTGTAAGTAAGCTTACATGCAATAAAATATTATTGACTTGATTTGACTATAAATAATGATAGACAGAAAGCCTTTTATGTTTACCCATAGTCGGCAACATTACTTTTGGTCCCTAAGGCCTGAAACCCTTCGAAGTATTTAGGAATTTTGTGGACCTAAACAATATTGTCGATAACATTCTCACAATGAAATCGATAGATAACAGATCTATCGATACTTTACCGACAGGCAACACTACTACGACGGTCCTTCAGCCCGCGGTCCTTCGAAGTATTTAGTGTAACTTTGTCATCACCAGAAGAGTCCGGGTGGCGATGATGGCATGTAATTAGTAAGTTTGGAGAGTTCAGCATGAGGAGGAAAAACAACCTTCGAAAAGTTTGACGGCAAAGTATTTTGGTGTCATTTAAGGGTACTTACATGGGTGGACGGATAATTAGAAACAGGGCAAGATTTTCATACAATCGAGGTCACTTTGAAGCCATGGTTCTCCGTGAAGGATTGATCAGGGCATGATCTGATGACGGTCATCGAGAAAGTACATGGAGGACTTTCAGATCGCTATAGATATCCAGTTGGATCTCACGGTAGAATGAAACGGCTCATCTGATCAGTTGATCAGATGAGACGTTTAGTAGCAGCATCGTCATGTAGAAAAAAACCCGCAAAATGGCATCAAATTGTATGAAAATCTTAAAGTTAAGGAATCATGACGATGCTGCTCCCAAACGGCTGATCTGATCAGTTGGACATCTACAGCCATCTAAAAGTCCTTCATCTACTCTCTCGATGACCGTCATCAGATCACGCCCCGATCAATCCTTCACGGAGATCCATGGCTTCAAAGTGACCTCGATTGTATGAAAATTTGGCCTTATTTCTAATTATCCGTCCACCTATGTATATTGACAAACATAGATCTTTTAGCAGAAGGCTATAGTGGCTGATGAGTTCAAAATTAAATACCGTACCTTAAATAAAGTGGCGGTTTTTAGCACCGCATGGACCGGAGACAAGAAAAAGGTAATGTAAAATGATTGAATAAGAAAAGCTGTGATTGTTAGCAGTTACTAAATTCACTAAACATCATCACATTTGAGAACCTGGCGACACTTCGGCCCTTCAAGATATATTGTACTAAACTGCCAAGAAGATTCGAACCTATTTGCACAGAGTAAGTAATAGTGCTATTTGGTCGCGCGCGCGCTCCCTGTGGAGTTCGCATCTTGCAAATTTAGTATGGGAAACGAAGAAAAATTCTGTGTCAAAATCAGGGGGGGGTGCGGACAGAGGAAGCGGATTAGCGGGAGGAAGTTGCTAATACAAATTTATAAGGAGTTTGAAAATGAGAATGTGTGAGTGAGTATAAAAATTATCATACATTTGACACTATTTTGGCACCCTCTAAAATGCTTTTGTTACTCATCCATATGGGAGTAGCTTTTTTAAAAAAATCATGTAAACTGCTGATCACCAATGGCGCCCTAATCCCTTTTTCATTGACTTCACATACGCCTTAAAATTGAAATTCTAATCTTTGACATTTAAGCAGCTCAAAACTCATTGGTCCCGCACTGTAACCTTCTTGGTCCCGTACCAAGATTCGGCGGTCGATCACACGTCATCGTCAGAGGCGAGTGCATAACTAACTACGCTTTATGCTATGAAGAATAAATATAGTTAGAATAAAGGTAGTCAAAACATAGAAAACATATTTCAACAGCCAACGATTAATTCATTTTAATTTAACGATAATATGCCCAAAACAGAATTATGTTAAACAGTATAGAAATGTAATCTAAATCAAACGCAACGCAATATTTTGTGGCTCGTTAATAAATTGATAAATGGAAATTTAATTTAATTTAAATTAATGGTTTCATAAATATTCAAAGGTCATGTTCGTCCATGCCGTGCCTGCCTTTTTTATCGTTCGTTCGTCTACATTCTGACGAAATACCTTTTACAATGTAAGACCAGAAATGGCTGGATAGGAGAGTCGGGTTAACAGGTAGAGTAGAGAACTAAGGGTTCAAAATAACATCCCCCGTTAGATGGAACAACCTTGAAAAGGTTGAAATGGCTTGATAAAGAGAGAGGGAAGATGATCTTATGTATCTATATTTAAGTCTTTCTGCAATTATTTACCAACAAATTAATGTGGTTTCATTCTACCGTGAAACCAACCGATTTAAAAACCTGTTAAAAGTATATTATTTAATACTGTTAACAAGATCGCCGCGGGAGATCAGATTAGTCGATAAACTCTTTGGTATGACATCTATCGCCATTAAATTTTACGTTCATTTTCACGCATTTACATTTTCTTTATTTATACTTATGTATATTATTACCGGTTTACGCGACTAATGTCCAATTGGAAAAAACCTTATTAGTTATTAGTTGTTTTAAGTTAAAATAATTTATTTAACAATTTTTATTAAATCCCTGAGGTATGTATTTTTCGCAAATAAGATGAGATAATAGCAGGGATTTTAACACATTATGTGGCCCCCCGTTTTTATAAAATCCATTACCAATTGCGGCCTATCACTGAGAGTAATTATCACCTATCCAACAGCGAAAGAATTATTGCGGTTCAGGAGTTATTTCAAATACACATCCATCCATACAAAGTTTATCTCTGTATTATTTTTATATAGATATCTATGTAGCCTAGTAGCGAAAATAGTACAGGAAATAACGTTTCTTTATGTAGTTGTTGTAAAATACAAAAAACATGTCACCTTACAAATAAAATATTTTCTCCAAAGCGTCACAACGAGGCAGTGTGCCTAAAATGCTGGCGGCGTTACCTCGTTGGATCGCCAGACTTATTCGCTGGCCGAGGTAACTGCCCGCCCGCCGGTCACCTGATGCCTCGTTGAGACGCTTTGAAAGGTCCCTAAATAACTTCAGGGCTTCAGGGTCCCACGGTCCCATTGTTTCTACCCCAAATGGCACAAACTGATAAGTATCACCGATGCAGGCGTATTTGCGCTTCTTTTGCGACTCTGCCGAAGCCGCCGCTGCCCCCGCCCTAGCTGAGGTGGCCGTGATATGGGAAGGAGTCAGAGTATCCACGCAGGTGGCATCCCATACCAGGCACTTGCCCTTACCCCACGGGACTAGTGAAATCTCGTCTGGTCTCTTGCCGTCTGCTCGCGCTAGTCCGCTCGGTTCCAGGACGGATGGGACCCTCACCGACGCCAGTGCCCTACGGAGAATGTCGTTCAACGTTGTTGTATAATTTTTAATTAAATGTTGAGCTACGCACGGCTATGAAAGATGAACTGGTAAATAAAAAATCTGAGAGAACAGTATTTTTCTTGTAATTTAGTATGATGAAGAAATAACCATAGATCATTTATGTCAGTAACATGGAATAGTAAATCCACAAATCATTCTCTTCGTTTATCTTGATTTCTGCTCAGGTGACAAGTTGACTCGGTGGGTTGGTTTAAGTGATCAGCGGTCAACTCTATTGGGAGTTAGTGTTGTGGAGACCTAGTCTTTTCATTTCATTCCATTCCATTCCGGTCCGTTCTATTTCATTCCATTCTATTCCGTTTCATTGCATTTTATTTCATTACTCGTTAAAGCACAATAAAAACAGGCCACAGATACAAAAATATAGTTAACATACATTAGTACATCTAGGCATCGCTAAATGTGATGAGATGACTTCCAAGACAACCTTTCGGTAGATGAGACGAGTATCCCATCTTTGTAGATACAGTAAATCCAAGTTTCCTACTAAGTGTCTACTACCTATCTTTTATTTCCATTGCTTCCTTTTGATAATTCTCGGTAAAAACGCTGTCCGTCCATGACTGAAGGCGTCACGTAGACCGGTTCCAAGAGCCCTCCCCGACACCTTCGTCGCAGGCGCATCCAGCCAGACCCACCTGGCATCTGATTCATGACGCTTTTTACTACTAAATTATGCCGGCCGAGTTGTTTTACCAGTCTTTTTATTTCTCCAACAAATGTGTTTAAATTAAATGCCATTCATGCGCACCGGCATGTAATAAGACTTGTTTTATGTCTGTGGTCTCTTTTTCGAACGATTTAATTTTCCCGGTGAGAGTTTTGGTGCGTTTCAATTAAAAGTTTTGAACTTTAAATGTTTCGAGTGTATTTATGTTTTCTGTTTCACAATCTGACTTGGTGATTTTATTTTTCTTGGTTTTGTGCGGTAGTAGGTACTGTAATTTGTTAAATGAATCACTCGCATAGTAATGGTAGCTGCGTGGAAAACTTATAAGTTTTAAATGTAGATATAAATGCAACGTGGGCAAAGTCGTGAACAACAGCTTGGTTATAATAATTTACAATCTTTGATTATTTGGTCCTGACGGTCAGGTACCGATAACCGACAACCACTGGGTAGCCGAGTTCTCGAGTGGAGACCACTACTGGGCAATCGTAGTAGGGACGCCCCCCGGCTAGATGGAGCGGCGATCAAGGCGGCTGCCACTGACTGGATGCGGAGAACCGAAGATCGGGCTCGGTGGCGTGACTTGGGGAAAGCCTATGTCCAACAGTGCACTTGTACAGGCTGATGATGATGATAAAGATCCATGTTAAACTTAAGTAGTAATACTATGAGTGTTATGGAGGAAACATAAAGTGTACTACGGCAAATACAACTACCAACAACCATCTGCAATGTGTTGTCATTTCATATGAAGAGCCACCCACCTAAAACATCACATGGCCACCCTGCTAGGATACAGCGCGAAAGTAAAAAAAGTCAAAAGTCATAACTATTTTATTACATGTAAGCACACTGGGTACATTTATACAATGTCAATTTTTTATCTACCACCGCTTCTAAGGTGTAGCGCTGTAGCGAAAGTCTAAAATGTATCTTGTATTATGGCACTTGGAAGCACTTGGATACCGTTAGCTGACGCCTGCGCGCACGCATCGAACAGCGCTAATTACGGACGGTTGCACCGGCGGCGGCGGCGGGCGCGGGCCTGTCAGTCGGACGGATTGAGGATAGGCTCAAGTTAACGCTTTGCTTTGATTGCGGTTTAAAGGTCGACGGCCCTAGCCCGGGTCGCGTAGTCACAAATGCTGATGCAACACAGACACCCGTAGTCTGTGCTGCAGCGCCTTGTGTACGTCGCACATCGCCCATACCCAGCTGCAATACACCTATGATACTACAGAAGCTAAACATAAATAACTTTCTTAATATATAAATATATTTCTAAAATTCTAAGTCAATTTCTGAGGTTCCTATCGTTCGATTCGATTTCTCCATTGTCGCCAGCAACCTAACTAACGTAAACCTGAATAACTATCTAGGCGATATATTCCTACATTATCATTCATACATTACATCATCACCCTGCACCAGTCCACCGGCCTCCCCAGGGGGCGCCACTGAACCCGATTTTAGGTTCTCCGCATCCAGTCACTACCACCCACCCCCTTTACGCAGATCATCGCTCAATATACGCTTGTCTAGTCCCAAACTATCCTTGCCTAGTCGTGGTCTCCACTCGAGAACTCATCTACCCCAGCGGTTATCGGTTCTAAGACAGATATGAATAGCCCGCTGCTACTTCAAGGTACTACATACATAGTCTGTAGTGTAATAGGGTTCGTTGCGTTTATTGTATCCGTACACGACGGTATTGCAGAGTAGCGCTGTCTGTACCTAATACCTATGCACCCGGAAATTGAAATCACGCGCCCGGGTTACGTTCTCTACCAAGAGGTTGAAGTGAGACGTGATTGATTAGTGATATATCATGCATGATATGTGATGTACTGGGGTAAGTCTTCTTTGAAATGTTTGACATATTCCCATATTTTAATGTTTAAATTTTTAGATGTCTTGCCTTTGCCCGGTTCTATATCATATTTATGTTCTTCGTGCGAGTTAAAAAGTATATACACAAATATATTCCAGGATATAAGATATCACTGTAATAAATTTCATCAAAACCGTTATGGCGGGATTGTGAAACAAACAGAAATATGTTTTCACTTACATAATATCAGTGTAAGTATTAGCACAGAATAGTATTGACTGTAGGAGTATTATTTGCACAAATAAAGTTTTGAGGCGCTCCTGCTTCTATAACTGAACTGTGTCCGAAGTGTCTACTCAGCATTAAGAAACTAAGTGATCAGCTTGTAATTGGATCTGAATGTTTGACAACGGGATTGGTTTCCAGATGGCAACTCTCAAATAGTGTTGCAGGTTTATCCGATCGATAACTTTATGACAAAATTAATTAATTAATCTACATCTAAATACTATCGATTAGTGTATCGATATATTATCCGACAAGAATCATATTAGAACACTGAGAACAAACAGTACTAAAGAAAGTGACGATGACGTTACTATGGAAATAGCTCTCAGTTCTAGTGTCCTATTCTGATTTTTGTCGGATAAATGTTTCGGATATAACCCCCAAATAGTTTTGGATTGTTGTGCACCGGTTTTGAAGGCTAAGAGAGGTTTATTACCAGTGGTCGTATTTTTCATTCATCATCATCATCAACAGCCTATTAATCTCCCCACTGCTGGGGCTCAGGCCTACCCTCTCAACGAGGGTGTGCGGGCTATAGTCCACCACGCTAGCCCAGTGCGGGTTGGTGGACTTCACATGCGCCTAAGAATTTCTTCTTCGGCGTATGCAGGTTTCCTCACGATGTTTTCCTTCACCGTTTGAGAGCAGTCAGTACATGTACTTAAGTTTCGAGAAAAAACCCATTGGTACATGGCCCAACCGGGGATCGAACCTCGGACCTTTCGATATGATCATCATCATATCAGCCTGTAGACGTCCACTGCTGGACAAAGGCCCAAGGATCTCCACGACGACCGGTCCTGCGCTAACCTCATCCAGCTGGGTCCCGCGACCTTCACCAGATCGTCGGTCCACCTTGTGGGAGGCCTGCCTACACTGCGTCTTCCGATACGTGGTCGCCACTCGAGAATCTTTCTGTCCCAACGGCCGTCAGTTCTACGAGCGATGTGCCCAGCCCACTGCCACTTGAGCTTCGCAATTCTTTGAGCTATGTCGGTGATAGGTTCGATATGATAGGTCGCATCTTATCCCCGAGGCCACTGACGCTCAATTTATTACGTATTTTTCATTGCAAAAAATAAATGCCATAGGCATTTTACATTTATCAACTTCGGGAGATATGGATATTTAAACAAAACAATTCAAAACATACAAACAATAAATAAATATTAAATAAATATTTAATTTTTATTATCCGTTCTTTCGATAGTCGATAGATACTTGTTAGTGCAACACTACTTTCGTATTAGATATTTTGATGAGTTCCTCCGATCGGGGCATTAATATGATTGATTCGCTAAACTCTTGTATCGAGTGGCGAACCGATTCGGTTCTCGATTCAATCGGAATTTCGAGAGGTCGCTGATCGGTTTTCGAAGTTGAGACTCTACTTTATTTGGTTTAGGTGATTTTACACGTTTCATTTCCAGTTCAATTTTGTAAAACTTTTGGTGGAAAAATAACATATTTTCGCTCGTCGACTCTATTACAGAAATTAGTTATGTCGTCACCCCATGTCCCTAGCGGGGTAGGCAGACAGAGCGGAGCGCAAAATATCGCGAACCTAACACACCTCTTTCGTTACCTCAGTCTGATCTCCATCAAATTAGTTATAATAGTAATATAGGTAATATTTAATTCTAATTTTTCCCTCTTTCGTTATACTAGTACTAAGTATTTAGACGCTTGCCATTATCAATATTCATCATCATCATCATATCAGCCTGTAGACGTCCACTGCTGGACAAAGGCCTCCCCCAAGGATCTCCACGACGAACGGTCCTGCGCTAACCTCATCCAGCTGGGTCCCGCGACCTTCACCAGATCGTCGGTCCACCTTGTGGGAGGCCTGCCTACACTGCGTCTTCCGATACGTGGTCGCCACTCGAGAACCTTTCTGCCCCAACGGCCGTCAGTTCTACGAGCGATGTGCTATATATCATTCTGCTGTGCTATATATCAATATTACATTAAGTTAGTGAAGGATTTAAGCGACAATTCAAAATAATCCAGGGCCTGCAAGACTGTTTCAATTCCATATTGTAGTCGAGGCAAAGTTTTAGTTCTTTAGCCTTCTAGAACTTCACCAAGTTACAAAATATTGATATCGAAACGAAAATTGTTACACACAAACATTTCAACCAACTTGTACACGATATATCGCTCGGCATGACGCTCGGGTATTTGTTCAATTTTTCGACTCGTATAACCGACAAGGAAGAGATTGCATCGAATCTTATTTAAAAACACGTCCGCCAAACAACCCGCTGCTGAAATAAAAGTTGGAAACTAGTGCACGCTTACGAACGGTACCGAATATACTATTCTGTAAGCCAGACGCAGGTCGTGTTCTGTATGCATGCTAAGCAGAATCGATCCACTTGACTTGAGATGAATCTGTTAAAAGAAAAACATTATACAAGATTTATAAACAGAGTAATACTGGCTGTAAATGATTCATGAATGAGTGATTTTTAGTGTAGGTAGAACCTGATAATAAACCTGATAGAAGACACTCTATCATCAAATGTGAAAATAAGCGAGAAGCTTGCAAATAGCCCGTCAAGCAAGGCCATAATGTACAAAAAAAACTCCCGACATAGTTTCGTTTTTAATAGATAATCAAACAATAGATATTAAAAATTATGACGACTGAAATAACTGTTTCCAAGGTCGTTAAAAATACATATAAAAAATTCTGATGGAAATTCAGTAAACTATATAATAGGTCATAAAACAAAACTACGCCAATGTTTCTATCATAGAATAGATGGAATTTGTAGACAAGAAAATAATAGTAAGTTAAAATAAATATGAATTGACAACTCAATGTGATGAACGTACGAAATGAATGGGTGACCTAAAAGTATACTGGTCGACTTGACAAAAGAAGGATTTTGTTTTTTCGGCGGTTAAAATAGTATAATGTACTGACCAGATGTAAAAAAAGCAAGAAGGAATGACAGCTAAGAATCTTCGTCTGATCATGGCCTGATCGTTTTTGATGACACTGTAATTAACTTAAGGTGACATCCACAATTTACTCGACGAGAAAAAAAGAAACAAAATCTCATCTCGCCGCCGCCGATCGCGTGTTCTAACCTCTTTGCTGACATCGGAACCGATCGGTTCCCAAGAGCGAGACACTTTTTTATGACATCACAAGGAAATTCCTAGGAGTCGTCTCAGAAATTCCCGTGAAGAATGCTGTAGAGAACGCGCGAATGAGAGACGGGCGTGGAGAAATAACAGCAGCAATTTGAGACAGAACGAATTGACGTTTACCGAGCCAATATTACGGGGGCTTGGCGTTTCCTTTGACAGGGCTTCTGTTAGTGAATATTTGGTTATGTCAATTTTGTCACGTAATGATTTTAAGAACTATATTAAGTTTTCTGAGTTCTCGAGCTGCTACTGTTTTCCACAAATGCAACAACACACAGAGCTGGTACACTGTACGAAGTTGTAACTTGTTAGAAGCAAACTTCGAAATCACTATACCAACGAAATTGTTTATTATCTCCATATCCAATCCAAATCGTCGGTAATCACTTTCTTTCGTTAAAGTAGGTACATCTCGCCACAGATGCGACTTTGTCTGAATATGAATGAATTCAATTGGTGCCAATCAAGAAGGTTTAAATCTCTTTGGTGGCGCGCGCGCTCCCTGTGGAGTTCGCATCTTGCATATTTAGTATCGGAACCTATGGTGCCATTTACAGGGGGGGTGCGGACAAAGGAAGCGGAGTAGCGGGAGGAGGTGGCAGTATCTTTTCACTATTGAGTTTGAAAATGAGAATGTGGGAGTGAGTCACAACTTTTTGATACATTTGACACGATTTTGACACCCATAGAATGCTTTTATTACTGATCCATATGGGAGTGGCAAAATTTTTTGATTCATGGTGCCAATGAATACCAACTCGTGTTGCAAACAGTCGAGTTGGGGTGTCTTCTCTAGTACGTATAATAAAATAAAAATAAAAAGCCTTTATTAATGTTCCCAACATTCGTACGTACAAGTATTATAAATAGAAAATAATAATTAATTTTTATGGGGACCCCTACTCGGGTGGAGGCCTCCTCCAGGTTTTGCCATTTCAGCCTGTTCAGCTAGTACGTATAGAACATAATATTACCTCGATGCATAAAATCCACATTATGTGTCCAGAGCCATACACACATGTATCATTTACCCCTCTTCTCTCTCCCCCTGAACTGTAATGGCATTTAACGCGAGATCAGACAGAAATTCCGCAACATACAATATGAGGAATGACATCGGTGAAACATACCGGTGGCGGGGAAGCCGGGGTGAGTAGAGTCTAATCGGTGTTGACGGGGCGTCATATGAATGAGAGGAATCTTGGGATTTTTGTCATATATCGTGTTTCATTATCCGCGGATGAACAGCGGTGTCGAAAATTACATTGGAAATAATTTGGAATACCCGCGCTTCTGTCTCATTTCGCACGTTGGGGAACGTCGGGTGTTGATTAATTTAATAATTTAACGCAGTACAGATTTTTGGATGATGTCGAGTTGTATCGTTCTGGAAATAAATACCCGAATTAAAATATGAAAAAGCCTTATTTTGAAATCTTAAATTAAGTAAGTACATGATAAAATTATTTTTTTTATTTTTGTTCGTTTTAATATCTATGTGATATGTGTATATATGGGTTACAGCTGTATGTATTTTATTCCATCTTGTACAAACCTCCCATAAACACAGCAATCGAATAAAAGAGGGAAATAAACATAAAATACAATGTACCTATACCGAGGGCCGACCGCAAGAACGCCATAACTCGTAAAGCCATAAAAAGGGTCAGCGGGTAATTGCGGGCAACTAGTATAATAATTATCGCTTTATGCCTTTCGCAGCCAAAGCGGTGCTAAGCGGATTGTGCCTGTTGTCTGCGGAAACAACCGCTGGGGTGACTATGCGTTCTAATTTTAAAACATGCATAAGCAATTTAAGTAGGTACACATTATAATGTAAATTAAAACATGTAATAATTATAATTATATTTCTTTATTTAATTGTGAAAGAAACAAAATAAAATAATTAGAAAATAAACTACGATAAAAGACAAACACAGTTAAATTATAACTGTTAGGTTTTATTACAACTAATAAAAAAGTAAAATTGTTTCTTGGATTTAATGATATATTTTGTGTAAGTAGTTTAATTTAATTTAAGATATTTAATATTCATCTTGTGAATTACATTCGTTTTTAACTCGTAGCAACAAAAAAAAGGATAATTGAAAATAAAACGACGAAATTAATTTACGCTTTGACTTAAGTTAAGCGACATTGTACAAAACAAGCGTTAAATTATGGGGATTAAGTCACAAACCAGAATGTATTTATAAGAGGAATTATACCGCTAATAAGGATTAAGTATGCCCACCCTACTCGCAGGTGTGGCGGGGACTGAAAATCCGTCATAAATAAATTTGATTTGACACTTGCAAACAGCGCTGTAAAACAGTTTGGGTGAAATGATTTAATAAAAATATAATATTTAAATTGTTTTAGGGGTACAAGCTTTCACTTTACGCCGTTCGAAAGCTTTTATCGCCGTAATAAAGCCATTTATTATTGGAAATATTGTTGTTATCATTATGAAGTATTTTTGATGTTAATAAAAATAAATGATTTTGATATTACCTGTGTAGTATTATTAAGACTAGGGCAAGGATCGTTTTGGCTATGTTCTGGTATTCCAACCTAATAGTCCTCGGAGTTGCAACTTTTGTCCTGTTGCACGGAGAAATTCGATGGCTACAGTATGGGTGGGCTTGTCAGTCTGTCGGCTACCTACTTCAATCCGTAAAAACAACTCTATGAAGGTAGGTAAGTCACAGTGAAAGTATTAACGCAACAATATTTATAACACGTTTAATGGTGGATAGAATAATATCGAGCTATAACTGCTACTTATTAGATTTTGATGTCAAACATTGGGTAAACATAGTTTATGCTGAAGGAAGGCAAGAATGATACTTTATGTAAATTTCCACTAAAAGCACCGTATGCTGAAACCAGAGAGTTGTTAGTATACATAGAGCGCGCGTTAGCAAGTCTGAACTGTAAGCACGGGTCTGAACAGTTTCGAAATGTTCGGGGCGACGCTACTAGTCACAACACGTCAGTAGCGCTGATTGTTGCTCTCGCCGATATTTATTTAGATTTGGAGTAATCATGGTGAAATGTGCAGTGCCAAGCTGTAAACACGATTCACGGAAAAGAACGATCTAGAAAAAATCTATATAGAAGCGTCCATAGAACACCTGCTTACACTTGGCACAATGGGCAATGAGCGATGCGCGCGCTCTATAGCAAGTATACTAACTCTATGGCTGAAACCCAACGCTAAAATAAGTTACACCAGTTATTCTAAGAGCAATATCCAATACAAATAAAGACGCGACCCAACTAAGGTGTGACGTCACCAAAGGCAATTGTATTACTTTATTCACACAATAAATACGGCCAATAAGGAAAAAGGTTTGGCAACAAACATGCCCATTCGGTGCCATCAGATAAAATACGATGAATATAAAAGGCTAAAGATGTGAAAAAATAAATATAATAATAAAATCCAACGAGCGTAATCCTGGAAGGACTGGTCAAATAGTTTGCACGTAAATAACTATCATTGCCGGGAATGGAGCACGTACCCTAGACATATTAACAGAGCCTAAGTATTATACTTAAGTGTGCACATGAAAGCCAAATTAAACATGCGTCATGGAAATAAGGTTGCATGGAGTGGTCCAGCAGTATCCACAATATGGACCACGTACTCCCTGGAGATAGTAAATACAACTTATATTTCTATGAAGAGAACATAAAAGAACATAAAAATTCTGAGGGGTGCTACTTTTAAAGCTAAATTGTCATCATGGCTTCTGGAACATTGTTTTTATAGCATCAAATCATTTATCGAATTTAAAAGCTAATTAAGTATTAAGTGATCTAATTAGTATAGATAGAGGTTGACTAATTAAATTTAATAATGGTAATGTACCTAATAACTTTGACATTGATTAATTTTCTATTATTATTTACATTGAATATAATTTACTAACATAATAATATTACGAAATTTGTTAATTTAATTTAAATTGTATAATTTTCTAACCTTATTATTAAGATTTGCACACCTGCAAGCAGGTTGAGTACATGGAACTAACTACTTTTAACATATTATTTACACTGTGCTCTAGCAAATAAAGAAATTTCATTTCATTTCATTTATGGAGTAAGAAAGTACGTGGATTATATATCTTATATATAATCCACGATTTACGACAAACAGGACAAGCAGACGTTAGTAGGGAATTAATCTTAAAATAGTTCAATAACCTGTGAATGTAAAATGACATTGCAATAACCCGTAAAAGGTAGTTTGTTAATAAAATTACGCTTTCTCGTTTAATCTTCAATACGCAGACTTGACTCTATAATTGAAATATAAGCCGCAATATATTTTAAGAACTTTGACCTTGGAGAGGCATTTCCAATCTTTCCTTTTAATATTGCTCAAAGCCGTAATACGGAAACTCGATTTTGATTAACAATTTAACCTATTCAACGAGCCGAGAGATGAAATATGATTAAACAATGGGGAAAAGGCTTTCAAGTGACCTATATTATAACCTATAGGGCAGAATTAGGTTAATAGTCCATATTTTTCGCAACTCACCGCATAAGCATGTGGAATTTCTTATTCTTTCCGACGTAATAGGCTATTTGTTGATAAATTATGAGTGTTAAACAACACGGGAGAGGCGCCGTAACAAGGGCGCGGTATAAAGCTCCCAGCAGGGCTGCGAATTGGTATTTGTGTTTCAAATAGCCATTTTGCGTTTTTGACATTGGAAATGTCTTTTCGTTCGCTCCAGTATAGGCTCCGATTTTACGAAAAAGTGCGATCCCCTTATATCTCGGAGAATTATGAAGATATGATATTCAAAAAAAGTTATGGCCGAAATAGTGAAAAAAACATTTAATTTTTTCCGAATTTTTGATTTTGACGCTCGATATTTTGGAAACGAAGAATGATATCAAAATTTTGAGGAAAACTCCTCCGGACAATTTAGTCAGCTACAATTTGAGCCTAAAACAAAGACGATCGGGTTAAGGGTTTGCCCTGTAGCCTAACCTTTGAAAAAAGTCAAAAAGTCAGAACGACATTTTGCACATGAATGAATGAATTTGTTTGTTCACAGGCGATATGTCGAGGATACTTATGTTAATCTAAGAATTATAGTTATTTGTTATGCAAGACTGCAAAGTTAGTTATTATTGTGCGAGTAGCGAATTCGCTCGTGGTTCAATATTTTTTTCGAATTCCGTAAATTCATTTCCAATGCGCTCGATAGTCGTGTGAGGCACGAAATCTGTGAATTTTTCTTGATCATCGCATACCAGTGTAAAGTGGTTCCTACACGATCATGCTGCATGACATGCATTACGTACTGTCACTCATGCATGACCGTCTAGTTGTAGTGATTGACGCGAATGACATGCAAACTACGTGCTGGCCGTTGCTTCACTGTACTAAGTGATTGATAGCAAGCATTAAGGTCCATCATGCAGCATGATAATTCACGTAAACGTATTGCATGTCATGCCGCATGATCGTTTAGGACCGCTTAAGGGTGTGGTGGCATGCACTATAGGGAAAATAGTAACGTTACACACAAAATAAATCATAATCAATGACACCATCGGCCCTTTTCAGGCGAAACATCGTAGCGACAAAAACAAAGGAAATACATAAGAATATTTTCATTAGGTGTGAAATTGAACATTTTGTGTGTGTCGCTTACGACGTTTTGACTGAACAGACTCGGTTCAATCCACACGGTTGAAAACATTTGACTGCAGACTTGCAGAGCTCAACTGACCCGATCGCAGTGTGAACTTATTTTTCAACGCAATGCTCGTTGGTGTATTCCGCGATGGCAACCCTAAGCGACCTTTATGGGTTTGGGGTCGTTGTGGATCGCTCTTAACGCTCAGCCATAGGATATCCTTTCGCTGATGGAGTGCGCTCGGCAGATAACTCGCAAAGTTGTTGATTTAGTGGTCATTTTTGTCGATAACTCTATTTTAGTTGACGTGAGTGAAGTGAGTTGATAGTGAAAGCGTCATTAGGGTGATTTGTGGCAATAGCGTGAAGAAAGGCGTTCACTCCGATTTATTTCTTACTACTTATTGAGTATGAAAGAACAGGGAGAAGAGTGAGAGAGGAAGAGTCATAGAGCACAGAATGCGCATGCACAGGCATCGCCGCGCGGCCCTCGACGCGGGGCGGTCGGTGACATAAATTTAAATTCTAACCTCTTGGGAAGAGTGAAAGTAGATATTCAGTCCTATTCGGAATAACGTCACATTTTAAATGTTAAATTAGGTAAGCATACCTAAGTCATTTACGGTACTAATGTAGTTTGGTCCTTCCAACAATGGGTATAAGATTCGCCAAATCAATTCCATTAAAAAATTCATCATCATCATCAACAGCCTATTAATCTCCACACTGCGGGGGCTCAGGCCTACCCTCTCAACGAGGGCGAGCGGGCTATAGTCCACCACGCTAGCCCAGTGCGGATTGGTGGACTTCACATGCTCCTAAGAATTTCTTCTTCGGCGTATGCAGGTTTCCTCACGATGTTTTCCTTCACCGTTTGAGAGCAGTCAGTACATGTACTTAAGTTCCTAGAAAAAACCCATTGGTACATGGCCCAGCCGGGGATCGAACCTCGGACCTTTCGATATGATAGGTCGCGTCTTATCCCCGAGGCCACTGACGCTCTTAAAAAATTCATTCCTTAAAATTAAGATTATCTTTTTCAAACAAGAATATTGGAATTAAATATACATACCTACCTAACTAGGTACCATGGGTGTACGTTAAGTCCTGATCACAGGTGAATTTCTCCCGTCTTTTTGACAGTATTAGAGATTTTACAAGTAAACAGCGTAATCACGGTGTAAGCCTATAATGAAGAGTGAATGCCTGCTTAGAACGAATGAATGAACTACAAAGAACCATAAACAGTGTCCCTAAACGATCATGCTTGCATGACATGCAACGTTTACGTGAATGTCATGCTGCATGATGGACCATCATGCTTGCTATCAATCGGTACAGTGAAGCAACGGCCAGCACGCAGTTTGCATGTCATATACGTAGTTTGCATGTCATGCACGTAGTTTGCATATCATGCACGTCAATCACTACAGCTAGACGGTCATGCATGAGTGACAGCACGTAATGCATGTCATGCCGCATGATCGTTTAGGGAGCCCATTACACTCCGCTGCGCATTGCGCATTTTTATGCTCAAAAAACCAAAATTATCTTTTTCTGCAATCTCAACTAATTCCGGTATTGCTGTTAAGTGCAAGTTCGGAAGCTAAGCTCGGGATATAAGAAGGGATCAATTGTTCGCCGAGCCACGTTGGTCTGAGATTAGCAAGAATAACAAACGTTTTAGGAGGCACATAGTTACAGGCATGAATTTAAAAAAAAAGCAACTCCCATATGGATGAGTAACAAAATCATTTTAGGGGGTGCCAAAATCGTGCCAAATGTATATCGAAATTGATACTCACTCACACATTCTCATTTTCAAACTCCATATAAATTTGTATGAGCAACTTCCTCCCGCTAATCCGCTTCATTTGTCCGCACCCCCCCTGATTTTGACACAGAATTTTTCATCGTTTCCCATACTAAATTTACAAGATGCGATCTCCACAGGGAGCGCGCGCGCGACAAAAGAGGTTCGAATCTCCTTGGTTACAGTACTGAAAATCTAAACGTTCAACTAAGGCGGTCTTTTAAATCGGTCGGTCTACAAATAAATGTTTTTAACTTTATAGCTAGACCTGCTCCAATGTTGAGTCTATAGGATTTTAGTTTTAATAAAAGGTGAGGCCACGCCGCACAACTTTGTCACTCACTCACTGATTTATGAAATTTACGAGTAATAGATTAAAATATAAAACAAATTATAGTAAACTTTATATTTTTTTGTTCAAGGGTAATGCTTTTATTTCGTGCAACTTTTCAAGTTACAAGTGCAACCGTCTCAGCAATCAGCAAGAAACATTGAAACAACTAAGCATTATCTCTTTACGTTTCAAGTAGCTAGTTAATTATTATTAAACTAAACCCAAAAGAGCATTTCCCCATCATCATCCCATTGCATCTTCTATGCGAGTGTGACTTCACACAAATGACATGTCGCACAATCGTACATCGTACACTCGTATTGCGCACAAACGATACTTCGCACAAACGTGTGTAGAATAGAATAGAGTGGAGTGGAGTACAGTAGAGTACAGTAGAGTAGAACAGAGTAGAACAGAGCAGAACAGAGTAGAACAGAGTAGAACAGAGTAGAACAGAGTACAACAGAATAGAACAGAGTAGAACAGAATAGAACAGATTAGAATAGAATAGAATGATATTTATTTGCCGCTAAAAATATACACACAACAATAATTACAATAACAAAATTAAAAAGCAAGAAATAAAACACACAAAGTACTAGTTATCTGCTTAAAATAACAAAAAACAGAGAAACCATTAAATTGTGTCGCACTCCAGTACCTAATAATCCCCAAAAGAAGCCCTAACTCGTTAATCAACTTATCTAAAATTAATACCGACTACATAATACGGTTTAAGTTTAAGTTAACACTAAATTTCTCAGTGGAATATTATTTTCCCATAAATCAACCCCTTCGCGCCACCGTGGGTCGCCGGGGCCTATCACTAAGAATACACGGACCAATCCCAAGTGATTAATTGGTTGATCAGGCCAGCGTTTGCAAGTAATTTCAATGATTTATTGCGTTACTAATACTCATACAGTCGGCAAACGAGCGCTGAAGGTGAGTTTGAAAGCTTTCTTCTCTGAATGACTAAAACACAATTGATCTAAAATGCGCAAACTATCTAATGTTCAGTTTGCCTAAATCGCTTTTGGGCTAAAATTGGCCTTATGTTGTAACACTAATGGGCATATTTCACGTTGGCCGAGCGCGCTTGGCGACCGCATTCGTCCAACGTGTACAGTCCTTCACATAATCGCTGAGTTAAAAAAAAATTTTGAAGGGTTGCTATGACTATAAATAAATAAGAGCGATCATCTGGTTTAAACGTTTGAACATAGTTTTATCTAAAACTACTTGCATCAACTGGTTATGTTACAATTAACATGGGCCTATGTTACATTTTAGGCAAATGCATGGTTCTATGTCGAACAAGGAAAATTTCTACGCGGGTTTCATTTGCACGTCATGCACAGTTCCGGAGATATCATCAAAAGTTGTATGTGAAAGGTTAAAATATATTTTCATGGCCATCTAAGTCCTATGTCTCACATACACTTATTTTTAGTAATATTTTTGTCAATATCAAAGGTATATTATGTTTAAAATAGGGAGGATTCATAACATTTTAAAAAGAATGATTACATTTTTTAAAAGTTCAATTCAATTCAGTTCAATACTCTTTATTGCACATAATAACAAAAAACAGAACAAAATAATACAGTAGACTAAGAAGGTACATCCAGGCGGTCTTATCGCTAAAAGCGATTTCTTCCAGACAACCTTTGGTTACAGGATATTAAAGAAGAGAAAGGTAGGTTGTGCAGCTAGATAAAATATATATATAATTATGTATTTTAAAAACTCTATACACTATAATATATACATAAATACATACATACATGATAACAATAACGATGACAACTGAAAAAGTTAAAGAGATGCTCTTGGAATAAAAATATTGTAGTTGAATTAAAATATTGAACGCTGTCCCACAGTGCATATTTAAAATAGTAATATTGTTATTGTACAATATTGTTACAACACTTTACGAACTAAATCATATAAGTACAGTATTGTATTTCGCTACTGGCAACACTTTACGAGAGTAAAACGGAAACAGCAAAGTTAATTTGATATTTTAAAGATCAGTTAACAAACAAGACTCTGTTCATGATGATGACTACAATTTACTCGTACATTCATCCCAAGTAGCGTCGAAAGGAACTACAATAAACAAGACAAAAGGAAAGAAGAATCTACGAGCGAAAAACAAGAAAAAGAGAAGTAATATGGTAATAGTCTAACACAAATCACTTTTCTTCCCAAAAATCGAGCCAAAACCGAACATCAAACGGACGATCGACAGCGATGGCAATGTCAATAGCATCGTTTACAAAGGCTGAGCTTCGGTGAATCAATTTCAAAACCGTTAATTGGCCCTTCCCGACCAAAGTACGGAGGTAAGGCGATTGAATCGCAGGCTTTTTGATGTCCCTCGCCTCCCTCCCCCCACCCAAAGGACAGGCTGACTAAAGAAAATAATCAAGAGAAAAAAGTACGACAAAAGAATTTAATTGATTTGGGAAGAATGTCCTCTCAGAAGTGGGATTCCAGAATCTCTGCGCTTTTCGCTGTCGTTTATTGGAATACTTTACTTGTTTACAAACATTTCGCGTCATTGTTTTAATTAGGTAAAACTATGTATACAAGTAACGTATGATAAATTTGCGATATCTTACTTAATCGCAACGAAATAGCTAAAAATAATAGGTAATACCTAGATTTTTGTAGAATTGACAAAAATAGCGTGTAAGTAATTTTGAACTTCGGAAAGTGACTTTCATGTACTTAGTAAACAGAACCGAAGGTTTAGTTAAGAGTAGTTTACATTGTATTAGAACAGTTCAAATCGGAAATGGTTAGAGCATTACGCTTACAAGGAACTCCTTCTATCGATAATATGGTAATGTGGGGTTGTCCTGGCTTGGGAAACGGACGTGGCTATTATCGGGGTGAGGATTGAGACAAATGATTTGATAATTCGATCCGATCCCCTCATACCGGCAACATTTGTTTCACTTCTCAACTCCCGATTAACACGATTTGAAATCGCTCCTAAACCCGAAAGTGACAATAACAACGCTGGTCTCGACTCGTTTGCTTTCGTTTTATCTTCATCACTGTAGATACCAGTCCGGCCCGTGCGAGCGGCGACGGACTCGTCCATTTAAAACTTTTGAGTACGGCCGACGGGACACGTTTAAAGAGCCCGTAATCAAATTTCACTCGAGTCTTTAAGGGTTAAAGCCGGCAACTTCGAGCCTCCCTAATAAATTATATTGCCGACAAAACTGCTCCCGAGTGCGACACAGTTCGTTGGCTCATCTAATTGGTCCAAATTCAACTCGACCCGGCTTATAATTGGACCGAATTCGGGGTCTTATGCGCTACGAAATTAGTCGAAATTCGAACGCCCGGATTAGGAGTGTAGCGCAACCGCAACACTAATGTGCCCCTAGTCAAACATACGTAATAAGTTTGGACTCGTAAAGTTAATGAAGATCCGCACGTCGCACGGAGCGCAAAACAAATTTGATACGGAAGTTTCACGGTTTTGACTTAAACTCCGCGGAGGCGCCGTTTGAATACAGTAAATTCTTGCTTAATTAACGCGCCTACCGCGGAACGCCTTTTCAGTCCCGAAGGCATTGACGTAACTTAGTCTTATGTGCTTTTCCTTACCGTATTATTCCTACCTAAGGGTGGGTTTCGTATTAACCGTACGCCTGTTTACCGTTGCTTCGACGCACCCCCCGAACACAACCTTGGTGTCGAAATTGTCTACATAGTCACCGACGACGAAACGAATTCCCGACAAAAGGCGAATTCCCCAAGATTCCCAATTAAAGCTGTGACACTTCACCGGCGAAGTTAGCGCCGCGGTCCGCGTCAACTTCCAAATCTTGGCGGCGCTGCCCCGAAAGAATTCCTCTCTAATTAGTATAAGTTTATGCATTTGAAGGTGGCGAACGTTCCTAGTTGGAGTTCGAGCCAAGTTTTAATTACTCTTAGCCTACATCGGCGCGCGTCAATCACTCGAATGTTTCTCGCTTCTTTTTGCCCGCCTCCGAGCGTTGCCGCGATAAATCTCCGCTGCCATTATTCTCAGATTAACGGGCAGCTGCCGTGGCGCGGAATATTTTTGCTTAGTGCCCGACCTCGAGGCTCGAGGCGGACCGTGTAATGAATTTATCTCTATGTTGAGTACTCACCGCTCGCTGCGTTCGTGACCGAGAGATGGAATCTTCATAAGCGAGCAACTCGACCTTTTTAATAAGCAAAATCTCGCGCGGAAGCCACCGCCCTCGTCTAAGAATTCCAATTGAGGTCCGTGACCGACGCCGGGGAATAATAAAACAATTCGTAATGAAACGCGCTCGTGGATTCTCTTATTTGCTTAATATTTTCAAACGACGAACGGGTGCTGGCAACTCGCCGTGTTAGGGAACTCATTTCATGCAAATCGCGATATCGTGCCGCGAAGGCCGTACTACCAGACGTTAGTTGGATACGGCTGTCGTTCCAGCTCTTAGGAGACTATTTAGAATGCATTCACAAAAGGCGAGTTACCGCTCAACACTTGGTAAGAACTGCTCACACGTATTTGTTGTTGATAAAGGCTGGTAAACAAAATATATAAAATTCATTCAAAAATATACATTTCATACAAATATCTAGATTTACAATATTATATTAGTTCAACTTTTAAAAAATCTTATATACCTAGAAGGCAGCATTGTTTAGTCGTACGCTAGAGTGGCGCCATCAAAGTTGAGCTTTTAGTAAAACGTGCCATTGACTTCCAATTAATGTTTTAAGTGTGTCTTTAAAAATTAAGTAATAACTTATTTTCTGTTCAGTTGTACTTTTCTTATCTTTCACTAAACTCCAGAGCTAAATGAAGTATTCACATCAGACGTAACTGCCGGTGTTTACCTTTGCCTTTCAAATAATAAAACGAAAACCGCATTGTTTAGCTCTACCCAAGACTCTACTGTGCTCTACCTTCATGCAAGTGTGAAAAGCGATAAATAGGCGATAGTGGACGAGGTCCCTGGGTAGCGGTCGGGGTGCGACTTAACCCTATCTGCGGCTATGTGCAGCGGCAAAAACGTTCTGCAGCGGAATACGCTAAGCCGCAGCGATTAAAAATAATTAGCGCTCTAAAGGCGGATTTGCTTTGTTTTGCGAGGTAAGATCTTGGGGTTACAACCAAGGCGCTAGTTCTAAACAGTGCCTTGAGTTTCGAAGCTGTGGATTTCTCTTTCTTAAATTGTTTTACGTTTGTTGAAACAGTATTTCGTTTGATGTAACAATCCGTTTGGGATCAAAATTCTCAAGAAGTTTCAAATCTATTTGGTCGCGGCCGCGCTCCCTGTGGAGATCGCATCTTGCATATTTTGTATCGGAACCTATGATGCCATTTACCGGGGGGGTGCGGACAAAGGAAGCGGAGTAGCAGGAGGAGGTTGCTAGTACAAATGGAGTTTGAAAATGAGAATGTGTACGTGAGCCATAATTTTGTGATTAGTTTGACACGATTTTGACACCCATAGAATGCTTTTATTACTCATCCATATGGCAGTGGCAAAATTTTTTGATTCATGAAAATTCTACAGTAACTTCTACATTATTATTACTAGTAGTTCCGTGAGAACAGTAGACCTCGCCAGCCCTTATAAACCAAACCTAAAAGAAACCAACAAAAGTCAACTTTGGAAACAGAAAAAGTACCTACTAAAGTGACAAAAATTAGCACTTTAAAGCTTAATATTTCGCAAACGGATCCCTGAATCGAAAAATGTTTATCACACACCCGCGATATTTTTGAAAGACCCATCCAACGATACCCCACACCATGGATATCACGCGGAAAAAAATAATTTTCCATTTTACGTATGCAGTTCTATGAACATAATTTATTTTTTCAACTTTCTTAAGTCGATCCACTATTACTCAAAAACTAATAGAACCTACTTAGCCGTAATAGTTTTCCTTGTAACTACGTTATATATGCTACTGCCATGAATTTTTTCACATTTCCAGAAGCAACCGTTTAGCTGGCAGGGGGGGGGGACACGTGACTCTAACAAAAATTACCGCTTTAAAGCTTAATATTTCGCCAACGGATCCCTAAATCGAAAAAATGGTATTCACACACCAGCAATATTTTTGAAAGACCTATCCAACGATATCCCACACTATGGGATTCACAAGAAAAAAAAAGTTCACTCCCACTTTGCGAGTATGGTAGGTACTCTAAAAAAAATGTTTTTCAAAATTTTATTCTACTCATTTTGTAGGTTTAATTAATTTATACATATGCCAAATTTTCGTCAAAATCGGTTGAAAAATGCGACCTGTAGAGAATTACAGACAGACAGACAGACAGACAGACAGACAGCCGGACAAGAGCATTTTTGGCCAGTCTCGAAACGTAGACGCTTCGCTCGCTTCGCTCGCTCGGTCAATTATATAATTATGACTTACGTAAGGCAGGAACTGGATATGGACAATTGAGGATCTGGTTTAGTGGCGCGACTAGGGCCTCCCCCTAGTTTCCAGAAGTGGCACTAGGCAGACTGGTGATGATCCAGCATTTTCATCGATGGCAGCGGATTTAACTTGATTTTTAAAGCGATGTCTAGGACACTATTAAAGCTTCGAATCATTGCTAGTATCGACGCGTCTCTATCGTAGGATCAAACCTATCGGGGCCTGTGTTTGTGCGAGTTAACAGCATTATCCGCTGGGGACTTGGCAACTTGGCAGACGACTATTTGTCAGTTTTCCGCTGCCGCCAAGTCTGACGGCGAGACAAGGTACAGTTTTGTTTTAACTCGATTTTGCCTTTGCAGTTTTACGATTGCATTGTAGAATAAGATTGCGTTTAGCTATGACTTCTTCTTTGACTTCTAGGTATGACGCTCTTACCACGGGATGTTTAGCAATTGTCACTTCATATCTGACGTGTTAAGAGGTAGAATGGTTATATGTCACGAAAACGGATAAAATTTAAAGAGATGAGACAACTTTCAAGGTAACAACTTGTCTCAAATGAGCATGGTTTGCTAGTTTAATCTCTTTGTTACGGTTTTCTCTTATATTTCTCTATTGCCTTATCTAGGGATTGATAATTGATAAAAGAGAGTAGATCTGACTTAGATTTATTTGGGTTAGCGATAGGTACTCATATTTATCACAGAATACAATCAGAATAACCATTTAAATGTATGTATGAAACCATTTAAACATGATTGTGTTCTCTGTACACATCATATTATAGTCCAATATTTACTAACTGTAATATTAATGACAATTTCTACAACAGTTTTTGTCATGTTTGTTTATTTAAATGCAGCTGAACGTATTCCCGCGAACACAGCCAATGAATAAAGGGAGAAACAGATAGGCGACATTAAAAAACCCGTCTGCAGCAAATCCGCAGAAGAAATATTACTTATTTCTTTTAGTCGACAACGCGGTAATCACATTTGCTTTTGTTCGTTTCGGCCCTTTCATTCGCTTAATCGCGTTATTTCGGGACTCCGCCGCCGTAGCAATCTCCGTTTGAGACTAATTTATAGGCGGTAGCGGTTGGCTATACATTTTAGTCATTTATAGACTAAATAGGTTTTGAAAGTTTGTGGGAGATTTTTAAATTTTAAATCACAATGTATTTAAGACAGTCCTTAGTGAGTAAGCCAGAAGTATTTCTTCCATCTTTATAGGTTAGGGTAAACCGGCGAAGTGGCGGCGAAGAGACTAATGCGTCATCAGTCAAATTTCGACTTTAGTCGCTTTGGAATGCGGTTGAATTTGGTTTAACCACAACTTCGCGCCGCGACCCCAGAGTAATTTTTTGTGATTATACCAATTTCTACCGCATTCCAAAGGACCTAAAGTAATATTTTAGTTGATGACGCATTCTCTCCATCGGCTTGCGCTGGCCCTATGACTTGAGTCACGGTCGAGGAAAGAAACGAAACAGGAAGGAACTCGCAAAAGACGGCCCAACGAAATAGTTGTGTTGCGTATAGAGGAGAAAAATTGCTGAGTTAATTTTCTATTTGTTTAATCTGTTATTTTGCGGCAGAAATAATACGTGCCTTTGTTTTTCGATGCCTCCGGTAATTAGATTGGGAAGAGAATGAGTTTTCTCTTATTTACGATCAGAGTTAATTTAGTACGATGATGTTTTGTTTGGCACTCAGGGTCTGATGAACTGGACGAAAATACCTTTGGTGACATTTTACAGATTCAGTATCGCAGTTTTAACTCTAGGACTTATGGAGGAGTATGAAACAGTAACGTCTCAAAAGTATTGTATGGCTCAAACCGTAGAATATATAACCAGTAACTAAGCTTTGAGATTATATAATTATTTACGGGTCTTACACACGAATACTTATTCGTGTGTAAGACCCGTAAATAATTATATAATTATGAATACAAAGCGCGAAAGTCTAAAATGTACTAAGCTTTGAGAGCCAATGGCAGTAGCTGGTTACCATTAGGTGGGCTGTCTGCCCATTGCGACAGTAAACACCTCTATGAACCTCTGTGTAAACAAAACCCACTAATAACTGGAAACAAATGAAATACACCCCCAATAGTAGAGTCACACGAAACAGCAATAAACAAAACGGAACGAGACAAACTCACATAACTTACTATGAGTTGTGATCATTTAACACGCGAGCAAACTCGCAGACGATATAATCGAGAATCGAGAAATGATTCATTTTTATAATCGAGGCGCAACACTATTCGTGATGTCATCTTCAAGTGGGCGGGGAGCTACTAGAATTTAAAATTCAATCGTTCTAAATTCGAATCTGTTTTTTTATTCGATTGTCACGTTTCCTTTTTGGGGCGCCAATAAAAAATGTACATTTGTTTTTGGAATGTTGACCGTTTGTTTGACATTTTGAATGTAGAATGAGATAATTCGATTTCGAATGCTCATATCAGAAATCAGCCAACTTCACAGAGCCGCCATTAAACTCCGCGGGCACTATACATACCCTACATAATTTTGAAGTGATTTATTAGATGGTTAAAATCTAAAAATATCAGCCGGAAGACGTCCACTGTTAGACCAAGGCCTCCCCAAAACTCATTAACACGAGCTCATTAACTCATTAACATAGGTTCGAACCCACGAGCTCATAAACTAGAGGCGAGTGCACAACCTACTAGACTACAACCACAATGTGTTGTATAACAATTGTATATTAACCATATTATTATTGTTAATATTAATATAATGTATAAAACGACTTCTCAGATCTAAATCTAGTATATCATTACTCAAATAGCCTCACAGTCAGCTCTAGCGTGTAAAGTTATACAGAATGTTCTAAGAATTAATTACAATGTCCATGCGGCAGTGTAAACAATGTGTGAGTCATGGTGCAGGATGCGCCTGTAATGCTAAGTAAACATTGCGATCTGGTGGGTGGGATGCATGCACCTGGGGTTGTTTACATTTTATTGAAGACAGAAGATACTGACATCGGTCGACATAGGTTTTTATTGCAAAGATTTATTAATCTGCCTATCTTTTTATAGAGTAGGTACGCTGTAATAAGCAAAATAAACGGTTCTAACGTATTCAACATTTCCTGCAAGAAGAAAAACTTATCCCACGCGGACGAAGCCGCGAGTAACAAGTAATAGGTACAGTCGACCGCACGTCAGCGGTAACAAAACCAGTATATACTGGTCTCGCATGGTATTGAAACTCCCTAATGGGCTAGGCCAGCTTAAGGTCAAAGTGTTTCCACTGACGTGCGGTCGACTGTACCTATAATAACTTCGTAACAGACTAAGAAATCGATTTAGCTCATTTGTATGGAAATGTTAACCAAAACAAAGATAATTATTAAATTTAAATTTAACTTAGCGTGTGATACAACAAATATCCCAGTCCCATCTAAACAACTCCTCAAAAAGCCATCAGTTGATTTTAGTACAGCAGAAAAGAAGCCCTGATCCGTCTAAATTGTAATGGTGGTAAAAAAGCATAGACTAAAACCGGTGAGATTAGACGCGGCCTAAAAAATAATAATAAAAAAAAATCATTATATAATATCGAAAGGTCCGGAGTTCGGTCCCCGGCTGGGCCATGTACCAATGCGTTTTTTCTCGAAACTCAAGTACATTTACTGACTGCTCTCAAACGGTGAAGGAAAACATCGTGAGAAAACCTGCATTCGCCGAAGAAGAAATTCTAAGGCACATCACATGTGAAGTCCACTGGCCTAGTGTGGTGGACTATAGCCCGAACTCCCTCGTTGAGAGTGTAGGCCTGAGCCCCAGCAGTGGGGACATATTGTTAAGCTTTGATTGATTTGGATTTGATTGACTTGGACGCAATAAAAGTCACATTTCAACGCGCGAACTGAACTGAACTTAACATTAATATTATAATTCATTCTATAAGTATTCTATTGCTATTTTATACAGAGAAGGATGACATCACCGCAGACGCGACAATTTTTTGCCGTCGAGTCTGCCTCGTTCAGGAACTGCCATTAAATTGCAATAAAGCGCCAAAGTTGCCATACCGTCAGACATAATCAAAATGAACTGTAAGTCCATATACGTAGCTCAAATACAACCGCAAACGAAAACTTGCCAATCCATATAAAGCATGTTTTCCTCAAATCAATTGGGTATTAGTGTGATTACGATGAAATTGACGCTCGATCGAAAGCTACTGTAATTTAACGGACTAGAGTTGAAATCAGCACAATGAAGATAGACGATCTAAAAGGATTTGCTAATTAGGACCGGTCTGATTTTGGTTGTGCAGTTTTAAATGACATCGCGTGATTTGCGACAGTAATTTGGGTTTTTGCTTAGGAATATAAAGAGTCCACGGGATATTTGACAGAAATAACAACCTCAACATGCCTCTTAAGTATACAAAATGAAAAATTGAAGAGTACCGAAGAGCTGTCATCGTCTTAGAAAGGAAAGATTTAAATAACAAATAGGAAAAAGAAATGCTTAAGAGAGAAAGAACTTAATACTTAGTAAACGACAAACATAAGTATGTTACTAAGTAAGTGTAGTTAATTGAAAATTACGAGTAGACCCGTCTACTTATAGTAATATAAACTACTTGATATATAAGTTGGAAATGTTAAAGATGAATACGAAACCCTTGTTTAAGTCTTAAAGTACACAGTAAATATAGACAGTAGAAAGGTTACAGTTGTCACTCAGGGTTGACCTCTTAAACTCTATACAATAACCTTGTAGGTACTTACTCTTTAAATAAATGTGACAGCAAAAAGATAACTCTATTTTGGAAACAACAACTAACTTGACTGGCCTGTTGGCGTAGTGGTAGTGACCCTGCCTACTGCGCCAAAGACCGTGGGTTGATTCCCACCCGGGACCAACATTTGTATGATAAGCTTATCAGCTGTTGGTTTTAGGATTCTGGGTGTTTGTATGGTATGCATTTAAGTATTTATTTAAAAGTATTTAAGTATGTTTAGCATTGGTTGAGTACCCATTTACAAGCTTCGGCTTAGTTTGGGACTAAACAGTCGTGTATAAATTTATCCAAACATTTTTTTTCTCAAGGTCAAATTATTATAAGACCTGCGGTCCACTGTGCATTTAGCACCTAATTATCAACGATTTTATAAATAATCTATATTTTGGTAAGTACACGCTTTTCCATACTTTGTTGGAGTAACACTCCGGCGTCGGCGGCATTTTGAGCATCCCCCATTCAGCGCGGAAACAAAGAGGCATC
This sequence comes from Metalampra italica, assembly GCA_949699065.1. Lineage (NCBI taxonomy): Eukaryota > Metazoa > Arthropoda > Insecta > Lepidoptera > Oecophoridae > Metalampra > Metalampra italica. Next base: position 1,906,886 of record OX452970.1, on the reverse strand, counting down.
GCCGTCGCCGGCCGACTTTTAGCCGGGTTAATTAAAATGTCACCACCACTTATTAATCAAAATGACAAGGGGAGCCGGTTCGATAGATAACGGTGCCTTTTAATAAGCCTGTATACTGCTTGCCTACGTAATTATTATAGAAAATGTTAATGGTTGTCGCGTCTTTAACACAATTATTAGCTTTAGGTATAAAAGCTATATGAACCAGCTTCTACGTAAATTACCAGAGGATATCTTGAATATGAAGGACAGAATATATAAGAATCACATTAAAAAACAACCTTTTAAAATAGATTATGACAAAATATACAATTAATGAATAATAAATAAGCCTGGGTATTAAGATTACTTCAGTGTCGCACAGTCATTCGAAACAATAAAATTATTTGTTCATCATCATATATCAGCTTGTAGACGTCCACTGCTAGACAAAGGCCTCCCCCAAGGATCTCTACGACGACCGGTCCTGCGCTAACCTCATCCAGCCGGGTCTCGCGACCTTCACCAGATCGTCGGTCCGCCTTGTGGGAGGCCTGCCTACGCTGCGTCTTCCGATACGTGGTCGCCACTCGAGAACCTTTATGCCCCAACGGCTTGAAAAGTTGTGTTGTGGATGTTTGTATCAAACGGATTATTATAAAAGGGAAGATTGAACTATTAGAAGGATTTTAAAACTTTAAAAAACTAATGTTTTTTAAAGTTTTTTTTACTTTACTTTTTGAGACTAAATTATATTTGCCGAAATGTTAATAATGGTTGGTTAATTCGAACTCTGAAATGGAGTTTTTTTTTAATTGTATTTACCCTTATGTTGGTCTATTTATTTGAATCATTTAAACTTAAAACTTTCATAATGTTTACTTATAGCAAGAAGGTGCCGAAGCGTAACGCGAAGATCAAATACACCGGGCCACAGTATCGTCTCATACATTTTAGTTATGTAATTAAGTTAAGGATCTCACCCACATCACTCGAACGGGTTGCAGGTTAGCTGTGACGTCGCGCCACGTCATCAATCACGTGGGCGGGCGCGGGAGGGGGGCGTATATAAACGCAATGGCAGCGCGGGGCGAGGGATTCTTCATTAGATCGCCGAGGAGAGCGGACGTCTGCTTATAATATTAATCATTACTCCTCTGCATTGTTACGGTTGTCATTAGTTTACTAGTGAATAATGACCGTGCAGTGTTGACTTATCTACTGAAATTAGAATATTAAGTGAATTTCGCAGATTTTTGAACAAATTTTTCGCTACTTTTTATCGTTACCACTTGTCCGCTTCTGGTTGTTTATTCTGATATAAGCAACATGCCAAATTTCTATCTATATTCAAATTAGAGATTGACTGCCACCAATTTTTTGGACGAACGATAAATAACTATTCCATTATCTTATAATTATGTTCGATTACTTTCCTTAAGTTCGCCAGTGTCATGTTTGTATGTTGTTCGTATCTTAAAATACTCTGCAATGACGGGATGGCCGCGTCTTTTACGCCGGCAGGTACGATTACGTAGACGCCATGTAATTACTTTTTCTCAAACATGCTTGGAAATGTGAACATTATTTTGACAACCTTCTTCGAGTTAAATCGTCATTGCTGTACTGGTCAAATAAATGAGAGCAGACGGGCAAATAATTTGAATGAAAATCCATATATGTAGTGCTTAGCGGTCAAATAATGACCATATTAATTCATATCATGTCATGTGACCATGGCAACCACGGAGGTAAAATAACAACAGTTTTTTTTTAATTTCGAATTGCCTTGCAAATTGCAAGGAGTTTAGTGTAAAAAAACAAATGAACATTTTGGCGCGTGGAAATTTATTGTTGTTCGTCATTGATTTTGGAATGTATATGTATGAAATAAAATGGTGTACATAGGTAATAATTTGAATTTCCGCGCATTTGTTTGAGAAAACTACTATACAAGTCTTGGCCACAACCAGGCATTGATGGACTCACGTATGTGTGCCTCGGCTACCGCCTCGGCCCACAAGCACACGTTCATCCATCAATGCCTCTGTTGCGGGCCGCGGCAGTAATGTACTATTGCGTTTTAACGCAGCTCAATTTACGCAGCGTCAGCGTAAATCTACATTCGACAGCACGTCACTGGAAACACTTTGACCTTGATCTGGCCAAGTCTATTAGGGAGTTTATTTTCTATGAGAGACCAGTTTATACTGTTTTTTTCCATTGTCGTGCGGTCGACTGTACAAGTCCCATATCAATCTAGAAATCTAAAAGGTTTTCCAGTAGAAAATTGCTCACACAAATAGCATTTAACGGCGCTTGGCTAGCATGGTATTAGGGTACAACGCTCCGATACTTCAGAAGTAACTTTCGAGGGGTGATACGAACAAGGAAAGAAGTTGGACGCACGTGAGCTGACTAGAGACAAAGTTCCCCGTACCATAGGTTCATATTTCGAGAAAGATTTGTTTTTAATTATAGGTAATGTCAAGTTGTTTGTAGTTAAGTCAAGTTAATGCTGCTGTACGTTAATGCCTAAATAATAAGCACAAGATCAGTTCTACTGTTGGAAGTAGAATTGATTTAATCAATTCTATTATCTTTTACAAAAGAATTGGCTGCAAAGCTGAGGGAGGCCACGGGTGATCCTCTGTGCAAGGAATACCTTGTTCAGAGGATCAGTCTGGCCATCCAACGAGGCAATGCAGCCAGCGTCCTCGGCACTATGGGTCCGTCGCCCAGCCTGGACGATTTTAGTTATTTTTAGGTAATTTTAGTTTTATATAGGTTTTAGTTTAGTTTTAGGTTAATTTAGTTTTATATTTACCTGTAATTTACATTGTATGGAATATTAAATACCCGTTGGAAGTTAAATATACCAATAATAACTACAGTAAGTTTTAGTAGTCCATATCCATATTCCACATTCCATCTTCCTGCTTAATAAAACTGTAGAAAAGTTGCTTCGGTATACATGAAATATTAAAAAAAAAGATTGGGGGCATTGTATTTTTCATTTTTGTATGTCTGTTCAGGCACCACCCAAAAACCACTGAACGGATTTTGACGAAACTTTGTGTCGAAACTCGAAATGTGAAAAGTTTGTAATAAAAGACAGCCGCGTTGGCATAGTGGCAGGGCTGTTTGACTCGAGCGCCGGAGGTCGCGGGATCGATCCTACTATATTAGAGGAATTTATAAGGATTGAAAAAATATTTTTTCAAAACTGACTAAGCACGCCAGGTGGACCGACGACCTAAATAATGCTGGATGCGGAGGGCGAAGGCCTATGTCCAGCAGTGGATGTTAAAAGGCTGACATAATGATGATGGCGTTTTTCTTCGTGTACCCTTCAATTGCTACGAGTATGTAGACGTTGGTAGTGGAACAGAAATTGGGACCAAACATACGTGAGGCTGCCGGAGTTGGAAACTGTACAATGTGGCGTTATTTCACAGTAGAGCACACAATTCATTTCGAATTACTGCCTACCGAACAGGTACGGTAGAGCGCACGTCAGTGGAAACAAAACCAGTATAAACTGGCTTCTCATAGTATTGAATTGAAACTCCCTAATATGCTAGGCCAGCTTAAGGTCAAAGTGTTTCCACTGACGTGCGGTCCACTGTACATAAATAGGTACATGTAATCACGATTACTTTCCTAACCCCGTTCCGTTTTTCCTTTTGAGGTACGGAATCCTAAAACAAATAATTTGTTTGTTAAAGTGTCGCAAAAGGATCATGCTTGCATGACATGCAACGTTTACGTGCATGTCATGCTGCATGATGGACCATCATGCTTGCTATCAATCAATACAGTGAAGCAACGGCCAACACGTAGTTTGCATGTCATGCACGTCAATCACTACAGCTAGGCGGTCAAGCATGAGTGACAGCACGTATTGCATATCATGCCGCATGATCGTTTAGGGAGCCCATTACACATACGCACTCACATAGCACGCCTCGAACGAATCAGCGACCCCCACACGGCTGATAGACATATTATAGTAAACATAGCGGGGGTTTTCCTATTCTTAGATTTTTTGCAAATTTCGTCAACACTATAGCGCTTTTGCTTAGACTTAATGACATAAACGTGTTTTGGAACAACGTCATTAGTAGTTATAATTAAGTTTAAGTAGATAATAGTGTTTCTTGACAAATTCACACAGGGCGCGGCTGTTTAGTCCCAGCTTAAGCCGAAGCTTGTACTCAACACACATACTTTTTAATTTTTAAATCCGTTAACGTTAATCGTGGGTATGCTCACTACCAAATAAGCCAACAGGCCAGTTATAATTATGTTACTACAAATTAATATAGGACTTTCCTTTCTGACGCCAATAAATCAAAGAACTTTCATTTCGTCAGCACAACATTTCAATTCTACACCGAGAGTTTAATCGATAAGTGAATCGATCACTTTAGCGATCGTAAACATGAAGTTGTACATCGTGTGAAGAACATTTACAATCAATGAGCCTGCTTGAATTATGTAATAATAAGTCTGTAAAACGTAATAAGAAATCGCTCCGGGTTTTTTGCTCGAATCGAGTCGTCGATCGGCGACGAAATGTCAAACGTCGACCGATACATAATACTTGTGGCAATTATTACGACGCGGTATGTGATTTTAAATGTCACATTCGTTGAGTTATTCCCAACTTCGGACCTGGCCATCCACGCCAGGATATTGGGAATGTTATGTGGCATCTTGAAACTCAACTCAATCCTCGGGGATCAATGTACCTAGATGTAAAAATTTATGTTTTTGTTCCCATCTTGTTTTGAAAAACCTAAAATAAAACCGATATTTTTTTCATTGTATTACAACAAAGTTTTGATATTTCTGTATCCGGGCATGGTATTATAATTAATCGATGCGCATCAGAAAACGATTGACAATTTAAACTTGGAAAATCCCTGCAGTATGCAATTTTATTTCACACTTCTTTAATCTACTTATTTATTTAAGTGATAAACTACAAATTAACGATTTTCGATTTTTTTCTTTAATTAAGTTTGTACGGAACCCTCTAGGCACGAGTCCTACTCGCACTTGTCCGGTTTTATTATTATTATCATCAGCTGAGCAGTGTTGCAAAAATAAATAAATAAAACTACAAAATAAACCGGTTATTTCCGTAAACGCCGATTCCTATAAAAACGGCTCACATCACTAGTTGCATTTCCTAATTCGTCCGAAAGTAACATTAGCAGAGATCTCAACACGTAAGTGCAAGAACCTCTATCAAAAATACGCTTTTACCCAATAAGCGGTCTCCTTATCCCGAGAACTCTTTCTGACCGGCGAGTATTCTACGCCAGCCTAAGTAGGCGCCGGCTGCACGATTCAATAGCGCGTTTTAATGTACCAGTGGCGCCATCTAGCGGCGGTTTTGGGAAACTACCCATAAGACGACGTGCTATGCTACAAATTTGTAACCATTACTTACAAGGGCTTGGCTATATAAATGAAGTAATATTACACAACTGATTAAATACTGTATACAGGGTACATGAAAAGAGGGATCACATTTTGAGCATTTAATTAAATAATTTACAAAAAAAAAAGTAAATTGCTTCGGCAGTTTCACGTAGGTATGTTTTTAAATTGATTAAAATGATTAATTTATGAAGAATTATTTTTTTTTGTCCATTCTTTCGATTGGCATCATAAAAATAGAGGTGATTTTTTTTTAGATTTAAGTCGGTTCGATTCCAGCAAGTAATTCTTAGAAAATCTTTAAATGCAGAATTACTAACTTTTAAAAATAACATAGTCTTCTTTCAGCAAAATATGCTATCTACGATATTTAAGGTACTTTCCCTTGATGTCCCATAGTTTTGGGACTACCTGTATAAAAGTAAATACTGTACAAAAACTATTAGGTTACATATTAGGGGGACACCCCAAACATTGTCTGCGAATTCTTTCCGATATGTTCGTCTATTTCCTGATGGAATTTGTTGTGCATCAAAATATGTTTCCGGATGACGGAAGCTGTGTATAGGGTGCTTTGGCTTTGTTTTTGATATCTCGACCAGAAATTATTGAGTTAGAGTCGGTAAAACCGATGGGGTAAAAGCTTTAACCGTTCGCTTTCAGAATATTGCTTTTATTATTAAAAAAATCTCGCACAAACACTGTTAGTTGTATTATATTGTGAACGGTTGAATGATTTTCGTTTATTGAATTGGTTGAAAAAACGAGATCAAAGAAAGAATTTTCTATTATGTTCTAAGTTCTAATATTCTCTTAGGTATATTTAGTACAGTGGACCACACGTGCAGCTATACATCCAGCACCTTGCATAGCGGTGATATTAGCTAAATTACAATGGGTTAATATAACCAGAGCTATGGTCGTAGTGCATGTCGAAACATTTATAGCGATGCTTTTTGTCCGTCTGTTTGTCTGTTCGACGAATAACTCGGACTACAAGACTCTGGAATATGGAGGACAGATTTTTTGAATCACATTAAAAAACAGAAATCAAATGAGCCTGGTATTTAAATTACTTCAGCCTCGCACAACCTTTACGAAAGTTCTCTAACTAATAGAGATAAAAATTTATGTGTACCTATACGTACCCAGTGTAGGCACATCAAGAAGATTCGAACCTCTTTGGTCGCGCGCGCGCTCCCTGTGGAGATCGGATCTTGCAAATTTAGTATGGGAAACGAAGAAAAATTTGGTGTCAAAATCCGGGGGGTGCGGACAAAGGAAGCGGATTAGCGGGAAGAAGTTGCTAATACAAATTTATATGGAGTTTGAAAATGAGAATGTGTGAGTGAGTCAAAATTCTGTGATACATTTGACACTATTTTGGCACCCCCTAAATGCTTTTGTTACTCATCCAGGGAGTAGCATTTTTAAAAAATTCATGACGCACATAGACTTAAAATTATTTCGGTACATTCTAAATCTACGCAAGCAATAAAATATTTTGACTTTTACTTTTTCTAACGTCACTAATAATATGGGTCGCTTCACTTATGCTGTAGTTAAAAGGTGACATAATGTTAACACCCAGAATCCTAGAAATTCGAATGTTCGATGCACATAAAACGATAGTCGCGACATTTCTCGTTATCTCGGCGCAAACGATTTGGAAAATCGAACGCGGCCCGCTCGTGTCGCCTTCCATTACCGGCATTACGGCAGTGAGCCAGTGTTGCACGAATATATACATCGGCATACTATCGATAGTTTGTATGCAATCCAACAAATTAACAGCTTACTCTTCCCACTATTGACCAGAGGCCTAGCCTGATAATATAATACGGACTATAGTCAGAGTGAACGAGAGTGCAGAAACTCAGACCAAGCTCTCTGAAATGCACGCGCACATACGCAGTGTACACCTACACTAGCACACAGAGATAATCCCGGGGAAGTAGAACTTGGCCCATAGCTTGCGACGCGCTTATCTCTGTGTTCTAGTGTAGGTGAACACTGCGTTTGTGTGTGAGTTTCCGCACTCTCTTTCACTCTGCTATAGTCCACCACACTGGTCTGGTATGGGTTAGTGCAAGTCAAATTCACCTTAAAATTTCCTCTAGCATGCATTTTCCTCACGTTGTTTTCCGTTACCAAAAGTGTACTTAAGTTTGCGTTCTACCTCGAGAACGTAAGGCTTACGCACCACGAACTAATATTATTGGGACATCACAATAATTATTATCGATATATTTATATTATGCCTATTGTTAGCGTGATAGATTTTGATTTCAAAAGGACTATTGGCAACGCAAAGTTTAGCTCCCCTAGCGGCAAAATTTGGAAGCTGACTAAGACGAGAGCGACGTTCATTCATACGACAAAGTAATTTTTCATCTTTCTCTTCACCTTTGAATAACTTTACTGTCAAGTAGTACTGAGATGGTTCGATTTTCGGCCGCTACGAGCGCCGGTGAGAATCTTTGCGCAGCCGATAGAGTATCGATACCCTCGCAACACTATATTGAGCGTTCGCTAGTAGATCGCTATCAGTTTCGCACCCGACTCGGGCTGCTAGCCTTTGGAAAGATAGGAGCTGGGATGTGTTCCTTACTTCCCTATAAGTATTCCGAACGAACGTGTTAGTGTTACTGACGCGGGCAGTCAATATGGGTATTTAAAAAAACTACATACCAGGAAAATTGTCTCCTGGAACACCAGACAGTCATCCCCACTATATCTGTAACAATAAAAAACATAACTTAGTTATTATTAAGACCAACAGAACGCGAAGCCACCAGTTCAAATTGGTGGACTTCACATGCGCCTAGAAATTCCTTCTTAGGTGTATGGAGGTTATTCCTCAAGATGTTTCCTGTTAAAGAGCGTCACTTGAATTCGAGTAAAACCCATTGGTATTTGTAGAATTAGAAGCAGGAGGCGTCTCTTGGGATTTTTAGTCACCTTCTATAGATTGTCAGACTCAACTGTCAGAGCATTGACTGGTACCTACAGAAGTGTACCAATAGTTAAATCCCCGCGGTGAGTACCAAAATGTCGGGTCGTCGCGTCGGTACGTAATCCGAATTTGTCGTTCGCCTCGTCCATTATGCATCGGACAACGCGACGCGGCGGCTTATTTTCTATGCGGAGTCGTGTGGAGTGGAATCAATTCGCACGAGATGTCAGTCACTGGGTCGATGTGGAAACGGAAAGAACACGTTCTGAACGAGCTATTGTAGACGAATTAGGAAAGTGAATGAGTTAGGAAGTGGACGAGATAGACAAGTTGACGAGATAGAAAAGTAGACGAAATAGATAAGTGGACGAGATAGACAAGTGGACGAGATAGAAAAGTAGACGAGATAGACAAGTGGACGAGATAGACAAGTGGACGAGATAGACAAGTGGACGAAATAGACAAGTGGACGAGATAGACAAGTGGACGAGATAGACAAGTGGACGAGATAGACAAGTAGACGAGATAGACAAGTTGACCAGACAGACAAGTGGACCAGATAGACAAGTGGACCAGATAGACAAGTGGACCAGATAGACAAGTGGACGAGATAGACAAGTGGACGAATGCGTCCGGAAGATTAATCCCGACGAGAACCGAGCATTACCGAGAAGAACCGAACGGCGGGTGAAACTGGGCTCAGCTAGTAAATGATAATAGATGTAGATTAAAAGCAATCTTAGTGATCTTTTGTTCGTTGCAAATCGCGTGGGGTTATTCATCGCTGTTACAAGGCTGATAGGTATTCCGTGTTAAAACCTGTTTGTTCTACCCTACACATTGCTAAGGCGGAGTCGGACATGACGTCATACGATATGACAATGCTTCTATCAGTTGAATGCATTTATGATTTTATACAAGCAATGTTGTTCTATTGTGGACAAATCAGGACACAAAATCCATTGGACTAATAAAATAATAGGAAATTCGATTAGATAATACTCAGATACTGCATCAGTAAATAGTAGCACGACAAAACAGTGCTTAAATGCTCTACCTAATCACTAGTCATAATCGTACGAGTTAATTCAGGACGCCTTTTCAGAGATTATTGTACGAGCCCAAATTTCGGGCACAAAATTCAACGAAACTTGATACGTCGCGAGCAAAAGCCAGCACAATAAAACCAGAGTGAATTTAGCAACAAGTCGTGAAAAAGCAGCATAATGGTGCACACTTCACACATTCATTAAAGTCTCTTCCTCGTCTATACCTCAATACTGTATGCGTGGGAACACCGTGCTGTAACGTTTTCAACAGACAAACCTCACATAACCTATACCGAACTGTATATTAACTGACATCTCAATAAAAGGATATAAAGCGTTTCGCAAGGCTTCGCAACTAGCGAAAAGGTGACATAGCGGTTACTCATTCATTGTTCGTCTGATAAATTGACATGATTAAAATAATGGTGAAATCATTTTTAATGCTGCTTTGTTGAATAGCTTTGGGTAGATGCGGATGTAAAAAAATGAGTTCGTTAAATTAGATCATTATCCTACATTCACTGCCCTTTTTCAACATCGTGCACGTTCGCCCGGTTAGCGTGTGCCGCATATAATAAATACTTTCATTATAAAGTAAAGTCTCTTACTCATCGGCTCTCGACCTATGTGCAGTGTTATATCTTTATCAAGAGTCTGTACTAGACTAGAACATAACTGGACATAGACCTCTCCTCGGCCACTGTAGCTCCATTTCCTATCCTATGGAGGAGTGATTGGGAGACATCCCATTGTGGTTTTCTCACAAGAGCTTCTTTGAGCAAAAAGTACAGCAGCTTCTCTAACATACAGTTCTTATTTACATTATCTTTTTGAACTATTTTTGGTGAAATAATGTGTTTGGTGAAAAGGTGCATAGGTGTTTCAGGTAATCGTCTCGATATTACCACTTGCCTCCCTTATTTTAATACCTACACAAATTCTTTATGATCGTTTGATGTATGCTGTGCGGTTAAGTAAAATGTTTCGGAATAAGGTCTCCGAGACTCCGACCTTATTGTTAGCTTTTTGTGCAAGTTTCTTAGCATATAGCCGAAGTTTCACAAGTGTTATGTAAATGGAAATGGGATGATTTATCCACAAGTTTAGTTTAGTTGCAGGCCACACGCAACCGCCCTACCTGTAATTACCACTGCAATTCATATTAGTCATTATTTAAGTGCATGCAAATTGCGAATGCAAACGACGCGTTATTATGCAAGGTCGCGCGCAAGGCGTGCCCGCACAAACAGGATAATGTTTAGAGCCTTCTCGTGTCGTGGGTCCTTGATGAAAACCGCCAAGAGTTCGCGGTATGTTGCAAGTAAAGCTATAATTATAGTGTAACAATACGTATAAATATTATAAGTGCTACTGTGGATGTTTGATGCAATCACGCCGTAAAAGTTGAACCGATTTTGAAAGAAAATCGCGGAGTAATTTATAAATTGCTAGTATCACAATGCTTAGAAGATAGATAAGCAGGAAAATATCTTATAGGATCTCAAGTTGTCAATAGTAACAGAATAATGAAGGAAGAAAACCCAGATGGTCCCGCTAGACACTGCACTGCAACAAAGAGCAAACTGAGAACATTATACAACCGCAGCAATGTTGAACCTTACAAGGAAAATTAGAAATAGTCCCTGGAGAAAATGCTGCAAGAGCAAATACCAGGGGTGCATAAATAATCAGCGAACTAATCAAGTTAAATGTAACAAGTTGAGTAGACGAATACAAATGATATTGTACCAAAATAAAATTTAAAAACTAAAGGTGAATTAAACGCTATAGCTGAATTTTGGAATATCTACATTATACGGATTGGTCATATAGGTCATTCTAGAATGACCATTATAGAAAAGATCGTTATAGAATCATCATTATAGAAAAGAGGAATATAAATACACCGCTCTAATCTACTAATTGAGTTTGAAATAATTTTATATGAGTACTTGTTTGGCTTGATTTGATTGGTAGATTTGGTTCAACTGTCGTCTATAAGAGACTGCTTATCGGGTCTTTTATTTTCTCTTTCCTTTTAAGATACTAAAGTTGCTCGTCATATTCTGTCATGTTAAGTTTAGTATTCAAATAGTGATCGAAAATGCTGATCCTAATTGCTGACTGTATACTCTACTGACTGTATATATCGATTAAGATGTGTGTGGTAAGTATTGACGAAAAAACTTGAACCCACTATTAATCACATCCAAACATTTGACCTAATCAGCCGTCACACAAACTTGTATCCCGGGATAAAACCCGGTCAATCCCGGTTGTCCCGGGATCCGTAGCCGGACATGGGACTAATGTCGCGGCCGCCCGGACAAATAGTCCTTTGGATTAGCAACGCCTTGATTAACTAAGCTGAGCGGCGTTGTTTGCTCCTGTTTTGTTATGCACCTCTGGTATTTTCAGTGGCTAGATTGGATGTTTTGTTTGTGCTTGGTCCACATAGTTCTCACACATATTTTTAATAACATCGATGAACTTACGTCTTTCTGTCGAATTTTCAACTAACAGCACTTTTCCGTGATGTACCTATCAGTTTTTGTAATTATCGTTTGGCTTTTACTGCATTACTCGCATGTTTGATTTATTTGTTTGAGAGGAAGGGGAGAGAAAACTAAACTTTATGCGCTACATTAATGTGTTTACTTTTGCCTCGTTGTGCACCCCTGTCCATGTTATTAGCAGTTAGCTATTGAAAGAGTTAATGTCAGCCTGTTAATGTCCACCGCTGGACAAGGACATTTCCCAATGAACGCCACCACGCGTCAATACGAAAGATGTCAATACGAATTGTACGAGTATTTATTTTTCACTGTTTCATTTTAGGGGTCGTATTCTAAAACACGTCCTTAATAAAGTTTTTATGCGTATGCCATAACGTTTTGCAAACATTCAACTACTAAGAAAAGGGTGACGTGCTTCTTAAAGTGGTTTTTTATTTACGTGAAGTTGCCTTTGATATTCCTAGATAAAACGAAAGCAATTGTGCGTTCAGTACCGTCAAGCCGACTTGTAAGAGCATCTCATATGTTATCTATCGCTCCAGTAGGTACCTATACATACAATACGAATGGCATTCATTTCACGGGCTCATAAAGATCGAGTGACTGCGCGGATGTAGTAATCTGTGATACGGGCGGTTAATGGATCGAATTAAACGAGTTGAGCGGTCGTTGGCTAGTGATATCACGTAATAGCCCCCCATGTAGGTAGGACGTACTCGTTTGGCGTGATTTGATAAGTAGATTTGGTTCCATAACTACTTAAGCCTTTAAGAGAACTGCGTATCAGCTCATTTATTTTCTGTTTACCTTCAAGATATTAAAGGTTCTCGTCATATACATTCTGCATAAGTATCTTCACGCTATATCCCTGATGGGGTAGGCAGAAAGAACGAAGCGCCAAGTATCGCGACCCTGACACACCTCTTTCGCTTTGCTCAGTCTAATCATTCTCTTTTACCGTTTTTCCTAGTATAAAATGTACCATGATTATTATGTGTCTTTGTACTTCGTACCTACCTTTTAATTAAATGTTTTATTCATTACACCCTCAGAAAGCAGCCACAGCAAGCCCAGTTAACCAAGTAAAGGACACGTGAATCAACTCGATCTGCGTGTAACAATCTATATCTGGCAGAAATACCCGGATTAACTCAAAGAGTTAGTTAGTTAGTTTAGTTTACTTATCATTTTTATTTTATTTTTAAATTTTTGTTGTTTTATATTAACTAATTACTATTATTTAAAATTGTAAAAAAAAAAAAAATAGAATACCCTGTAAGTATTATAATTCAGGTCGCACTCAAAGAGTTGTTATAAGGATAATATTTTAGTAAGGGCACAGTTATTTTTGACAGGAACACCGAACACTAACTGTATTATTGTCACCCAATTTGGAGTCAGGCCAACAGAATGCACCTACGAAGTCTGGATTTTATATGCTTTTAGTATCTACGTACAGTGATATCCGAGGTTTTATGTTCGTGTCCGAATCACTAGGAAATGAAATATTTTGCCGCTGGTTTTGACTTTGATTTTTGCTTCATAGCGAGTAGAATAGAATAATGCGAACCATTTTTAATAGTTATTTGCAAGGCTGCAAAGTTGGTTATTTTGTGCGAGTACTAGTATTGAAAACTGAGCAAAGCGAAGGGGTCTAGGAAGATAGAATCCTGAGCGTAGCGAGGGTTTAAAGGTACGAGACGCAAAATAACTTTGCTGCCGAGCGCAACACACAAATTTTCACCTCACTACAGCGAGGAAAATGCTAGGTGAATTGAATCATTTCGGTGGTTTAGAACCACAAATAAAAATAACCACAATTAGAATTGACCACTTCTTTAAATGTCCACCTTCTACAAATTAGAAGAAAAGTTTTTTTCCAGGTGCAGTTTTCCACGCAGATTTCGAATGAGAAAGTATACCCTTCCCGAGCCGGTGAGGTGAAAAAGCATTTTTACACCTTTTACCTTTACCTTTGATTTATTATAACTATACCCCGTTATCAAGCGAGCAGATTGGTGGCTACCTCACATTAGTGATGTGCAATACAAACTATCCAAGTCTCGACGTTGTAGCTATGTATGGGAACTACAACATTTTTTCTTTGTGAAAATCGTTCAGTTTCATTGGCTGAGTCACTAATGTTAGGTACCCACCAAACTGCCCGCTTGATAATGGGATATATTTATAACATACTCGTTTCACTGATTTCAAAAACACACGTTACGATAGGATTATCCTATTGAGTATCCGAAATAGACTGACATGATTTCGCGACTGCCGAATTTATTTTAAGTCGAAACGCCTACGCCTAGTCTATATATACATTCCAAGTTAAGCTCCTTATATATTTAAAAGTCTAGGAGTAGACACAAACAGAGAGTCTAACATTCCAAAAGTAGCAGTCTCGCCTGCGATTCGAACCCAGGAAATCCGCTGCGCAATGGTATACTGTTGCATCACCATGAGTATAACGGTACTCCAGAGTACGTAGTCGTACACTGACATAAAGGTACAATTATATTACAGCCGGAACATACAGATTGCTTCAATTCCATAATGATTGTGTAACCCTACATGCCTCCAGTTTACCATAACCTGACATTTAGATGTAACTCTTCAAAGACATGTATCTTGCTTACTGGTTGGAAATTTGTATACAAAGTCGTATCTGTTAAATCGAAGTCATCTTTCATACTCTTTGCGGTGTCACGATCAGCCTCGAGCTTAATCCAATTTAAGAATTCATCCACCCAACTTAAAAAGTTTATTTTTTACATGACGTCATAGAAAAATGAGTTCTCCTGCAATTTGTTGGGTAGCACGTCTTGGAAGTACGTGAGCGTGGGGGCGCATTGACCGACCTATTTAAGTCAGCGGTCGTGTTAGTTTTTAAACTGCAGTTGCGCCAAGTTAAATTTGCGGTGAAAGTGGTTAAATAAAGAGTTCTGGTTAGATAAAGAGCTAAACTGCGAATGAGGCCTTAGCGCTAAGCAGGAAGAATTTACGCACACTAGTGAGAGCACTCACCGCACATTGCGGCCTGAACAAACACATGTTCAACCTCAATCTCCGAGATACTAAAATTTGCAGACTCTGCCAAGAGGCAGAGGAAACACCATTGCACATTCTGTGCGAATGTGGCCCACTGATGCGTAAAAGAAGTGTCCATCTGGGCAACTACGTACTTCAACCCGATGAAGTAAAACTAATTAGTGCCAAAAGCGTGCTGAAGTTCCTAACGAATGCAAAGCTCGACACTGAACTATAGTAAAGGCGGCGATCACAATAGATCAGCAATGGTCATACAAGGCAAGATAAGCATTGAAAGAGCCCCACCACAAATAATAATAATAGATAAAGAGCTAAAGGTTATAAAAGCAAGTTCGCCGGCGGCAAAATAAAGTTTGAGACTTGTGACACAATGATAAGTTTTTGATAATGGATTGCATAAAGCAATGAAAAGCAGAGTTAAATTATATCGGATGCGATGTAATCGTAAAAGTCATATTCGTGAGCACACTTTGTATTACTAGTTTTGTTCCTTTGATGGTTTCGATAACGGCAGTTACAGCATAATTTTTATATTCTTTTACATCTTTTATGGTCATCATTAGTATTTCTTTTAGAAGACTGTCATCTGTTTCGTACATTTTGATGCGATACACATAATCGTAGTTAACTTGAAGACCGTTTATGTTAAGTTTAATTGCTTTTTCGAATTTTTAAAATGCACTCTACTTTTCACCAATTGCGGAACATAGTGGACTGGTTAGAACCGTAGCGGATGGCGGGTGAAAAATTCTCAACGTTTTCTGTATAATTATCAAGTTTCTGCTGGATGCTGGTGGCTTAGAACCAGATGAGAAGAGCTTGAACAGAATTCGCACTGAAAGAGGAGAGTGAAAGGGTATGATTATGGGTTGTATTTAAATGCACAAATAACAGATCCCACTTTTAAAAAGTTGTTGCCTAGTAAAAACATCAAAATTTAAACACAAATTCTAATTAATTTTGGGGGATCTGTCCCCGGCTTCGCTCGTTCCGTGTTCATCAGTAACCTAACGAATATCTGTAGGTACTATTATTTAATCTGTGACCTAACACAAATAACCAAAATAACTGAAATGTTTCTAAGTCATATTCTGGCGTCGCTTACTACATGGTCAGCAGCAATATTATTTTTCAGGAAGACAATATAGATACTTATTTTTAATCAAAAAATTTCAAGTGGGATCCACTATTTAAAAGTGTATTCTCACAGCTATGTATCTATTGTCACGCTCACGTGAATAATTAATCTACCTAGCTTGGAGTGTCAAAATAACAGTGTGACCTGCCGACCAACTAGTGGTTGGTCAGAAGGTCATTAAAACAAATTTTCCCTACGGACCAACCGTTGGCCGTGGTGTTGGTGCGAGGGTCAGTAATGACCAAAAAATAGGTAAGACCAAAACAACAACAACTTAGAGGCTGGTAGGACCATGCACGGATGAGCGTAAGTTGCCTGTTTGCGCGACGAGCATTAAATCGCAAATGTGAATCGATCCTAACCCTACAGGGGCAAAGCAGCATCATCCGCATTAAGTAGATTGATGTCTGGAGCCCTCGAAACTCCCACTTACTGTAATTAAAACCTTTAAAGATTTACACGGAATATTCGGTTTTCAGTGGAGTATTCCGGTTTTCGGTGGAATATTCCGGTTTTCAAGCGGTGCTCGAGTTTCAAAGAGGTTTACTAGATTTTATCGGCGGTTTTCCGATTTGTTTCTGAAATTTTAAGTTTCGGTGTTTGCATTGGACGCCATCAGAGGTTGCATATGATTTCAATTAGGTACAGACAATCCTAGACAAATTGATGGAGTTTTTTACAGACTTGAGAAGAATACGGACTGATGTCAATGCCAACACCTGATGGTATCCAATTAGCGGCCACTGTACATCCCCCTTGAGTTTTGAATAGAAATTGTAAGTTTGTCAGGAAAAAAGGAACCCTTATAGGATCACTCTATTGTCCGTCTGTCCGTCTGTAATTAGGGATTATTACAGAAGTGCGACCAAGAGTGTGCGATGTACGATAGTGCGAAGTGTCATTTGTGCGAAGTATCGTTAGTGAGAAATACGAGTGTGCGATAGTGCGACGTGTCATTTGTGAGAAGTATCGTTAGTGCGAAATACGAGTGTGCGATAGTGCGACGTGTCATTTGTGCGAAGTATCGTTAGTGCGAAATACGAGTGTGCGATAGTGCGACGTGTCATTTCTGCGAAGTCTCGTTAGTGCGAAATACGAGTGCGCGATGTACGATAGTGCGACGTGTCATTTGTGCGAAGTATCGTTAGTGCGAAATACGAGTGTGCGATAGTGCGACGTGTCATTTGTGCGAAGTATCGTTAGTGCGAAATACGAGTGTGCGATAGTGCGACGTGTCATTTCTGCGAAGTCTCGTTAGTGCGAAATACGAGTGCGCGATGTACGATAGTGCGACGTGTCATTTGTGCGAAGTATCGTTAGAGCAAAATACGAGTGTGCGATAGTGCGACGTGTCATTTCTGCGAAGTATCGTTAGTGCGAAATACGAGTGTTCGATGTACGATAGTGCGTCGTTTCATTTGTGAGAAGTATCGTTTCATGTTTCTCTCGACTTTTAAGTCGTTCAATTGATTGATAATTTAGAAAGTATGATATAATAAATTAAGAGACCAGATTATGAAAGTGTACTGATGACTTAAAGTGATATGGTTGACCTGCAGGTCAGAATCTAAAGACAATGTTTTACTATTTAAATTCCAATTCGATCTATCTCGCTGTAATAAAAGAATAACACTCGAGTGGGTAAAGCACGTCACACAGACTAAAATGATATAGAAGCGACACACGTATAATAATAAAAATGAGTTTAAAGTTTGAATGGCGATTAGGGTTACCTTAAAATCCGTTCAGCCGTCGTAGCGCGACTGAGCTACAAACAAACAAGCGAACAAACGAATGAACAAACGTACGAACAAACAAACAAATATCCACACCTTCAAATTGTCATTTATGACATAACGGACCGAGGGGACATTCCGGGAATAGGACCAAACGGGCCTTAGGGGATCTATCTAAGCAGTAGTTGTTACCCGAATACGGTGAAGCCATTTTAAGTTCCCTTTGCCTTTGCCACGAATAGGCAGTGAAGATCTCAAAGAATCTGTCGTATCTGTTGCCACAATAGTCTGAGGCAGCCTTATTGCCCACGCTTTCACACAAATTGTGGGTATTATAATAGTATTAGACTATGATTTTGTTCGTTATTACGTCATTTTGGACGTGTTTACACGACGCGGGCGCATTAAAAACGTTTAGTGGGATGTTAGCGCCTGCGCTGTTATTATTGTGTTAAGATGACGCACTTATTGCACTTATAAAAATTGATGCACTTAAAGGAAAGACAGCGAAGTGCGAGTCGCATTCGCGCACGAACGGTTCCATAGACCTTTGAAGGAAATGTATAGAAAGTTATTTAGTTAAATTAATTGAACCGCCTGTGCTGTTTTTATTGTGTTAAGATGACGCACTTATAAAAATTGATGCACCTAATGGAAAAAAGCGAATTGCGTGTCGCAATAGCGCACCGAGGGTTCCGTACCTTGTATAAAAAGTATTTAGTTCAATTCATCGACCGCCTCAAAAACATCTAGACCGAGGATTGCCACTAAAAACTTTATTGATAGTTATACTTTCAATAGAGTTCATTCTTTAAACCGCTTAACGTGAGTTTATATCTCAAATCTTGTTGGTTTGAAATTCTGACAGTACCTATATACTTACCTAATAAGTAAATGATTCCTGATTCCAATGCCTTTGTCAGCAGTGGACGTCTACAGGCTGATATGAATAGGTAAGTAAATGTAAAGAACTTTGACTTAGCTTTTTATGAAGAGACGCCTTCATCTTAAACACTCGAGTCACGCTTATGAAACATTAGCATTTTCGAGTGTCAGGCACAAAACGATCCCAAACTGGATTTACCTCATTACGACTCTTCAACCCGCCGTCGTGGGGTAATGAGGGGTCAATGACCTTTAAGTGAATAAAAAATGGCCGCCCATTTGTCGCACATGTGTCACGCTCTCTTGACACTCTGTTTTTGTCAGCTTTTATATTATTTTTAGGTGAGTCGACATAAAACTGATGATTTACATTACATTAGCAGTATAAAAACGGAGTCAGCGTGTTAATTAAGTGATTTTGTAATTTTGAATGGCGCCGAAACGTGGACACTGACAGTGGGACTAGTCCGAAAACTCAAAGTCTCTCAACGGGCTTTGGAAAGAGCTATGCTCGGAGTTTCTCTGAGAGATAGGATCCGAAACGAGGTGATCCGCCAGAGAACCAAAGCCTTCGATATAGCTCTAAGGGTTAGCACGTTGGAAGTGGGCTGGTCACATCTGCCGGAGAACCGATAACCGCTGGGGTAGACGAGCTCTCGAGTGGAGACCACGACTTGGCAAGCGTAGTGTGGGACGCCCCACGGCTAGATGGAGCGACGACCTGCGTATGGCGACTGGCAGTGACTGGATGCGGAGAACCGAGGATCGGGATCAGTGGCGCGCTCTGGGGGAGGCCTATGTCCAGCAGTGCAGGCTGATGATGTAATTTTGAATGGGATAATTCCTTACTTTGATTTTCTGATTGGTTCAATGAGAGGAGTTAACGGCATACATCCGAATCATTAGGCAGACGAGGTGATACCAGATGACTATATCAAAAAACGTCATCAATTCATCATAAATAATCTGTTTACATTTAGTTCCGATCACTCCAAAACTTTTATGAAATGATACAATGGAAGTACTAGTACTAGTACGTCGAATGTATCCACTAAAATATTTTCAAAAATTCGACTATCTAAAGAGAAAACTTATATAATAATAATAATAAAGTGAAGATATTTTAAGAGTATTTTATTTTAAGTGAAAACCTGTAATCAGCTATACAAAATGTTAAAATCCTTCACTGTACTTTTACCAAACTCTGTATGGTGTTGGTTTTCCAAGTAAAACAAAAAAAATAGGTATAAAATACGCATAAGGTGATACCAACAATACCTATAAAACTTTGGTTAGATAATAACTAGATACCTATCGATGATGTTAGCTGTCATCTTGGAACTCTGACACGAATAGCTAAGTGGTCGGTGTCGAGAGAACTCTTGAGGGACGTGGTGTGAGCGTCAACGTGGTGACAATATCATACTACTACATGAAATAGAATACTAAGGGCTTCTTTCACCACTTCCTGATATTGTTACAGATAGGAATCTTAGTGATAAACTAATCTATCAGATAAATCTGTGTGATAGACAATATAAAATATATAAGATATAGGCAATCAGATACCTGTGAAACCAAAAAAATAGGCTATCTGTCAGATAACCTGCAGATAGGGTATCTGGGACTTTATCAGCAAGCGGTGTAAGAGGCCCTAAGTAGTAGTAGTCTTACATTGTATAGACCAAAATGTTAAAATAAACAATTAAACAGTTCGTAACGTCTGGTAGTGGTCAAAAGATTCCTCAGGATGACTGAAATTATTCAGAATCTTACGCAATGGACGTTTTTCCGTGTCGAGAATATTTTAAAGAATTCAACAATCTTAAGGAAATACATCTCTCTGACATCACTTAAATCGAAAAAAATGTGAATTGTAATTAACCACTGAACAATAATTACATGTCTACTTAAATTAATTATATTAATTTTAATACAAATTCTAAACAAAAAAGAAAGTAAAATAACTAAGTATTTAAGTACAAAAGAAAAAAATTAAATTAAAAACGAACTAGGAAAGCATAATGATAAAAATTGGCCCCAAATCGCCGTCTTAAATTAAATAACTATATGAACCTAACAGCAGCAAATATTAGAACAAAAATAAACATAACGGAAATGCTGGAGAAATTCATATTCGGGTCAACTTTGCTGTATCTAAAAGTATCCCAAACAAATTTTAGCTAAAGATATAAAAGTATTTCAATAGATAAATAACGAGTTCGTGTAACCCCGAGAGCCCTGAAATCCGCATTTATCCGGCCAAAACCACATCAAAGCAATATAGCAATTTCGTTTATTGCATTCACTCTTTTACCTCCGAAGCCGGACGTGCCTTCCGAAAGTTCTGTCAGTCTCATTTTCCGGACTTTCCGGTCAATAGTCAGAAATTCGAAACGTCGAGCGATATCAAGCGAATGATATCCGGCATTCAGACGCTCCACATCCCAAACGGTAAAACTGCCTCACAGTTTTTGAAAAATGTTTTCTGAAAAAGTGTATGATGTATACAATGTACATAGAAAAAAACACGATCGGAAAACACAAAGAACGCAGCCAAGGGGTTTCTTTTCTACTTCTAGTAAAGTGACTACAAAGCAAAGGTCATATTATGTTTATGTTAAATAGTTTTTGAGATATTAAAAAAGGGGCTCCAAATGGTTCGTGTAATATTACGTACGGCTGCGGCGCGCCAGTTCCTTTCTTTTTCTTTGCTGGAACTTGGCTTGACACTCTGCCTCGTGTCTAGATTTAATAACCAAGTATATTATAAATAGTAAAGTAATCTAGGGGTGGCTTGTGGTAGAAATGTGGCACCACTGTTGTCCCTCTAGTAGTTCGCTTGTTTTGTCCAGTACCGAATTACTGAGTCTTCTTTAGTTTTAGTAGTTCGGTTCTTTTGTACAACCGGACTACTGAGCCTTTCTTGGTCTCAGCGGTTCGGTTGTACAAAGGAACCGAACTAAGACTAAGGCACCCAGTAGTTCGGTAGTGCTGAGACTAGAGGTTGTCGTCTACCTGATACGCCACGTAATCCTGTCTCCAAACTCCAAGTCATGATTTGACCTGTGTATTTACGACTCAAAAGGTAAATAAGCTAATGTAATCACCGAAACATGGCGGCATAATCCAAGTTCGCTGTGTATACAGGTTTATTTTACAAGTGTGACGTTATTGACGCAATTCAATGTCATATCGGTAAAAGCTTCCAGCGTCCCGTAATTGCTTGTATCCTGCATCATCAGGCATTCCAATTACTAATCAGATTGGTTATCAAAACTAATTTTTCACACAATTCTCTCGGATGACAAAGCAAGAGTCCAATTAAATGATCAGTCACACAAGCGCACAAATTGAGTAATCCGTGAATTATCCCATTAAAGCAACACCGCTAGCGTTAATTCGGTCTATACGCACATCCGCTCTAACCGGAGGTTGGGAATTATTTAATAACACTTGATCATTCATTTGAGAACAAAGATTCTAATTAGAATATTATTTAAAATATACTAAGATTTCACGGATGAGGCAATCTTATAATTGTTTATTACAGGTGTCACAGACAGTGAGTCTAAAGGACTCGCCTCTGTTCGTAGACCGCTGAAGGAAAAACGGAAATTAACTGATTTTTAAACAGGTACCTACAATTATTGAAATAATTGCTCTTATTCTTAGTTCAAGTAAAAATCTGTATCCATTCAAAGAGTACAATTGAGTTTCTTTCATTGGAGACAATAAGAAACTTTAACGATTTCCCCCCTGCCTTTTCAACTCCGCTGTCATTTCTCGCTTAGACCTTATCCAATAAGACAAAGAGCTCATCACAAGGATCTTGGAGCTCTCCCGAGTGGCGTCGACTGCTCGCTTCAGGACCGGACTTAGGGTTGTGGCCTATCTTTCCCTCTACATAGGGTAGACGAACTATTATTTCCTCACGATGTTCTCCTTCACCGTTCGAGAGCCGTAAGTAAATGTTTGGAGAAAAACCCATCGGTACATGGCATGGCCGGGGATCGAACTCGGGCCTTTCGACACGGCAGGGCGCGTCATCTCCACTACGCCACCAACGCTCTCATATCATCATCTCTTGCCTGTTGTTCAATTGATTTTAATTTTAAACTCTGGTCTTGACTTGACCAAAAAATCTTAATTCATTCATTGAGAAAAGTCCAATTTTTATTTGAAGTTTCCTTTTACTTGACAATTTTATAGTAACAACAACCATTTGTTAATTCATATAAAGATTCTGACATGTATCTACAATTTTTTTTTGTCTCACCAAAAGCAAACTTGAGACGACAATCTGAAACAAAAGTAATTTATTTGCAAACCTTCAAATAAAAGCCAACGACGGTGGCGAATCGTTGGAGCGCTAGAAACAGAGGTCATAAACAACCAGAGAACCTCCTGCCTCCGACCCTGGTGAGTAAGTCAGCTACGCCACTAGCTCAATCCCCAGGGAACCCTGTAATCTGCATCGACGAGTGTTCCGTACAATAAGGGTCGTTTAGGTCTTTGTAGTACGCCTTGAGGATTGTATTGGGGTATTAACTCTGAAAAATCACAAGGGAATTCAACTTTAACTTAAGTTCTAACGCTACCAACAATTTGAAGACACGACGTTTAGTGGGATTTTCTTTAAATATTTTTAAGACCAAGGATGGCAAATAGACTTTCCATATAATCCGCAACACCAGAATTGCTGCTGCATTAAGAGCCTAGAGTTAGTTTTTTACGCTCCTGTTGAACCTAGGAAAATTGTTTCACATTTTTCGTTAAAGTTAGAATAATGTAATATTTACTACTTAAGACGTTCACTCGTCTCTTAAAATACCTATCGGTACATGGAGACATGTAATA